>CM075188.1:24252046-24852046 GCA_037577475.1 Chaunax sp. Z400
TCCTGAAAAGTTGACATTTCACAGAAAACATCCTTCAGACGGCGACAAATCACACATCGTGGTATCATTACAGTGAAGCCTCTAACAGCCACCAGCATGTGAGCTGGTATGACTCACCTCTCTGCACCGCCAAGGAAATCACACAGGCACACACACACACACACACACATATGCAAACATAAACATGCACACATATATATACAGACATAAACACAAGCACAACAAGAGACTGCTCATTAATGCGGGCCAGTCATATCTCAGAGGACGGTGCATATTCGTGTTTATCTGAATACAAATGTGCCCTTTAACCTGCGCATGGAATAAGAGTTCTAATGTCAGTGAATGCAGCATTAAGCAGAAACACACAATGTGACACACTGCGAACATCACCCATATAACAAGAATGCTTTGCCTTATTAATGCTGTGTAGCTGCAGTTAGCCAACCAACCATGGCCAATGCTATGTGGCAGGGTAGGCAGAGCAGTGATCAAGACTGTGAATTCATGCAGACTATAATAGAGCAGAGAGAGAAAGGGAGGATTTGCATTAGAGAGAAGGCTAGAAAAGGAGGGATAGCAAGCCAAGCAAAGATGCAGAGTGATTTCATGCAGATTGCTAAGAAGCAGCCATGAAAAAAAGTTACACATGGTCATTCTAAGCAGCCACTGTTTGCTATTTCCTCCTTGCTCCATCTACTGCCTGGTTAGCGTAGTTTATGCAGTAAGTGTGTATTGCGACAATATGCATATGTGCTCATGTCAGGCTCCAGCCAGAAGACAATTTTAGCCAAACTTCGCCCAGCTAATAAAATGCTTCAGACAATGGATCAACTGGTTTATAGAGACGTAAAAGACAAACAGGCAGAGAGAAAGAGAGAGAAAAAATAAGAGCACAAATATGTACATGCATGCCTCCCTTTCAGTATCTGATTACCACGAGATGCAGGAGATCACAAAGCTCAGGGGACAGAGAAAAATAAAAATCAGCATGAAGACAGAGAGGGGGTGATAAAAACTGCATTCATCGCAGAATGTTGGGAACGTACTGTATACACGCACGTGTGCCGTAAAAATGTCAATTCAGTTCCAAAAAATGTAGTTAGAATGAACTGTGCTGACACATACAGAGAAGAAAATGGGAAGAATAGAACACCAGATAGTAATGCATATATATATAAATATATAAATACAATGAAAAGAATACAAATGAAAAGAGAAACAGACAGAAAAACACCATAATGGGAAAATAGGTAGAGAGGATGACAGAGGAAGCTGAGGAAGGAAGGATGAGACAGAGAAAAGAAATGAAAAGAAAAGTGCAAACTCCATCTGAGCATCTCTTACCTCTGCAGGTGTGTGTGGTATCCTTTGGGACAAAAAAAAAAAAAAAACTTAAGGGGAGTGAACCAGCTTCAACAGCGCTAGAACAAATCCACTCTTTCTAACTCTTTCCAAGGTAATGAGCATATATATATATTTATATATATATATATATCTGTTTCTACCAGTTCAAACACAAACTCTTCAGTCCACTACGACAGTATTCTGTCCACCTGCATGTGTAAATGTATCTCTGGTGGTGGTGGTGGTGGATCGTGGTGAGTGAACACAGAGTACTTCGCTAGAGGCCAGACAGACTGACTGAAACAGGAGAACAGGCAGAGCGGAGAGCAGACTGAGTAGGATGGAACAGTAACAGCTTCCTAACATCAGAGCGGCTGAGCTGGACACACCCACTTCCTCAGCACGCATCGACTGGGAGTCGCTCGGATGCTCTAAAAGTACGCAGGGAGACAGAGGGAGAAATCCTGTGTGTCGCCTGAGATATGATCTGATATGTGCACATATGCATGCAAGGTTGCGCACACATGCACACACTCAGAAAGGATCTCATTAACCTCCTTTTACCCTCTCACAGACAGACAGACACACACACACACACACACACACACACACACACACACACACACACACACACACACACACACACACACACACACACACAAAGCTCTCTTCACTGGGCAGAGCCTGTGTGTGTCTGTTGGGGCCTTTCAGTGAAAATAAACTAGATCTGGAGCAAAGCAATAACAGGCTGCGAGGCAAAAACAGCCCTTGATGAGTTGAATTTAGCGAGTTGTTTTTTTTAAGGTGTAAAGCAATAAAAATGTGTTGATTCATCCAGTGGTTCCCAACCTGCCCCCCCCCAAAAGGGGTCCCAAGATAAATCTGAGGGGTCTTGTGAAGTAATTTCAATTATATTTTCACCTCTTCAGGCCTCTAAGAATATTTGTACACACATGTACTATATATATTATATATACTATATATTAGACATTGCCTCGTTGTGTTTTAATCAATCACACGTATTTTCTCGACATACCTTACAATCAATTAATCATTTACTATTATTCATTTATAACGCGAAAACGTCTTCAGCTTCTCAATTTGGTAGATTTCCGGCAATGCAACTTTAGCCTGACACCAAACACGTGGCTACATGAAGCTACCGCTGACAACCCGCCAACTTAGCTTAGCACAAAGACTAGAAATAGAGGGAAAATGCTAGCCTGGCTCTCACCAAAGGAAACAAAATTCACCTAATGATGTTAGATTACTTTAATTACCTTTGTACAAAGCATCGTATTTATTGCGTCGGTATGAAAGTGGCGTCAATCCTCTCTTAAGCTTAGTTACCAAAATGTCGAACTTTTCCTGTAATCTGTCAATTAAGAATAATTGATATTGAAAAACAGTAAGTTGCAGCCAATTGAATTGATAATATGTGTTTGCATGTGAACCTGAGCACTGTGTGTGTGAGAGACTGTAGGACTTAGTGTGATGAAAGGGTTAATAGTGTTCCTATATCCTGTTGGCCTGCAGAACTAGGCACCCAAAAAAAAGGAGGGAGAGACAATGTGTGCATGTACAGAGGGGTTTGTTGTTGAGAGGTAAAGTGGACTTGAAGACATGCTTCTCATTCTTGAAGTGCAGCATTGCCTGTCGCTCAACATGCTTTCATTTTCCCTCCAGTGTTCCCCTCCTGGGAGAGAAGGTGGGTGGAGGCTGGAGAGGGGGGTTAGTGGCATGAGCTGCCACACCTCCAAACCTCTGCTGCTCCGGCCATGGGAGCTCTGTTCCTCCTGGGACAAAGCCCGCCTTGATAAAGACCAATTCCATTGCTCAGCGCATGTAGAATGGTCCTCATTACTACTACAGGTTAGAGGTTAAATTCTCGCCAATGGGGCCATTATTGAAGCAAAGCTATTTGCGAATGTGTGTGGAGGGTTGTGGAGCTGTATCTCAATCCATGTGTGTGTAATCAGATATGTAAAATAGTCTCTAAATGCATACTGAGATTTGTGAATGTGGACAGAAATCTACAAATGTGTATTATTGTTTGTCCAGATTAAACAAGGCGGATGTTTTCCTTCTTGTTTTTTCTTTACAGAAGTCTCCCATAACTACAGGAACACATTTCCAGGGAGGGTAAACGTTTGCCCGTGTTGCATCCAGTGTGTAACGTCTTAGCCAATCACAAACAAGGCCTTGTGCTGATTTCACTGAGTGGTGGCAAGATCTGCCTCATTCCAAGTAGAGGCAAAAATGCTCCCCTTGAGAAAATGATGTTATCAGGAGGTGCTGCATGGTAATCCATCTTTAATGCATCTTCTACATAGGCTTTACAATGGATGAGAGAGAGGATAACACCTCCCCACCAGCCTTCCTTGTTAAAGCTGGATAAATCACCTGCTGGTTATTACATCTAATATTAGTTTCATAACTTATGTTATTGCGCAATCGTAATATATCACATGTGGGGTGTAAAGATAAATTCAGCCCAATTTAAATGAGGCATGGGGTTCTGGTATAGTCACCTAGTGAAGGAATTCACAGTTAAAGCCAACCCAGAACTAGAGATTGCAAAGATAACATATCTGAGGATGTGTGCATGCTGGAGCTAAATCATCACCACCACAGCAGGGAAGGCTCACAGCCTGCCAGGGGGCACTGTGCCTCTAAACTACTCCCATCCACTACTCTATCAGCTCTCTTATTGCAACATTATTTCATCAACAAGCCAACAAAAAAAAAAAGAAAAGAAAAGAAATT
This sequence comes from Chaunax sp. Z400, assembly GCA_037577475.1. Lineage (NCBI taxonomy): Eukaryota > Metazoa > Chordata > Actinopteri > Lophiiformes > Chaunacidae > Chaunax > Chaunax sp. Z400. The sequence goes on from CM075188.1 coordinate 24,256,157, forward strand.
TGAGTGGATTCTGGCAGCTGAGCCACAGCATCTCATGTGCATCGATACAACTGTGCTGCTGACCAAGCAGTCACTCTGCAGCAGCAGCAGCTGCTGCAGCGGTTCGTCCTGCATACATGCAATCGTATTGATAAACGTTCTTGCTGTTTGCACCGGGGTAAATGACACACCTGTCATTTCTGATATTTGCGTTGCATTCAGGTGCTGCGGTCCTCTCCGTGTTGGTGAGAACGCACGCCAGCAATAGCCACTCTGTAGCCCTGTCGACATCATCACACTACAACTGTAACGCAAATGAACCGACACAGATATCAAATAGACTACTCTCGCGAGAATTCTTTGAAGCTGTTTTCGTCTCATCTATTCAAGCAGAAACGTAACAAATCGCATCTTACCTTTAAATTGGTGGACGGATCTGCTGACTGTCATATGAGGAGATGCTTGAGAGGAAGTGAGAATGATGCTGGTCAGTTCAACCTACATTTTCATGGACAATGTTGCCCCCTGCTGGTTGCAGGTGGACAATGCCCATAACCACTGTTTTTAACCATGAATGGTGGCGAGCTGTTTTTATTCGTGTATTTACGTATAGCAATCATCTTTTTTTTAGGGTATATTGAAGAGCAAATTTTGCAACACGCATCTCATTGATATAAAATATGCACAAACCTATTTTTAGGTTGAGTTTTGCAAAAAAAGATAGTTGTCAAGTCAGACTGCATACAACTAGTCTGTACTTCCTATAATGAACTAGAGGTTATATGACATCGGAGAGTTATTGTCATTTCTGTGTGAATGCATTTCAATTTATTCCACTGCCCCATTAGGATTTGATCACATGTTCTAGTTTATTTGGGTTGCATATTTATTTACTGGATGATTTACTTATGCTTAAATATGCGTAACAAGTGACCTTTTCCAAAAGATGACCACTGCTACTCTGTGAATCACAGTAAAGCAGAGGTTAGAGGTATAATGTGGGGGGGGGGGGGGGGGAATCACCCAATTGTGGCAAGAAACATGGAACAGAGAGTGTCAAAGGAACAAGAGTAGGTAGTGGGCACAGGAGAGGGGATATTGTGTTGACAGGTTGGGGCACTGCACACTAAATAAAACACTGGAAATGGTAGGGATGCACCAGATGGGTTTGTGTAAGGGATGTCAGGAAGAGGAGTCAGTGGAGCATGTGGTTTTGAGGTGTAGGAGGTATTGGTACATGGAGAGGTGATGAGGAATAAACTGAGGGAACTAGGCTTTTACACTAAAAGGATTATTGAACATGGGTGAAAAAGCACAGGTTAGAGTATTGTTAGGTTTCGTAAGGGACACAGGGTTTTTTCTTTTCTTTTTCTTTTTTTTTTTACAAGATATAAGGGATTTAGCATGGTGATAGTGTAGGTTGTTGTTTTTTGTATGTGTGTGCGTGTGTGTATTTTACGGGAACTATATAGATTGTAAATCTAATGTCTGATCTACACTCCGGAGCATACAGATCATCAGGGATGGGTTCTGCCGTGTTGTGTGTATGAATAAGTATGCAATACATGCTGATTGTCCCATATGTATAATTATTTTGGATGCATTTTATTTGGTGTGTGCCAGACATGTCCAACAGTTTAAGGACAGATGGCAGTGTTTCTCCTAGAATTTTGTCCATGTCCATGAGATGCTGGCCCGTATTCATGCGAGTCAGAATAGCTTCAAATTAAATGACCTTAGAATCATCATATATAAGTATTTGTACATTGAAATCCAAAATAAACTTCTCATTAGTTTAAAAGGTGACTAGTTTCCATCCCTTATTAGCTTATCTATCCTCCGCTCCTCCATGGTCACCATCCTCCTCTCTCTTCCTAACCAACCAGTTTAATAGACTCATCTGAAAATTAAAATTCAATTCAACTATCCAGATGTATGTGTACAGGACTAATGTGAGTTTAGTCACAGTTTGTACCTGACGTTCACTTACTGGACAAGTAAACGAGGTTGTAATATCACAAGTTATGCTGCAATTACTAACAGAGGATCGTAACACTGGACACGCAGGTAGTAATGACAAGTAGTGGTGTGCGGGTCGTTCCTTAAGAATCAATACTAATAAAATAACATTTTTTAAAAGGTATCGATAATTCCGATCCCAGTGTTTCTCTTCAACAAAAGATTTTCATATCAAAAGATCGATATTTACAGTCAGTAATTTGTGGCAAATGTGTCTTTTTATTATCACCGGGAACACGGAAGTACGTAATGACGCCATCACCGGGATCTAGTACGAGCCGGAACTACTTCTGTTAAACCAATCAGATTTCGAATTTGTCGTGTTGGGCGTGTTCTTTGAAACACCAAGCACCTGCGTCAGTATTACGAATGCGGAAAGCGGTTCATTCATTCCATTTCCAATATCTTCTGCTTCTGTTCAGCGATCATTTTCCGCCTTAAAACTAATTATCGATTAGTTTTTGATTAGTAATTAAACGTTTTTGTAGAAATATGACAGCCTGGGCTGTCAGCACTGGTCTCCATGATGTTAAATATTAGGGTTAGGACAGCTCAAAGCAGATCTGTCCACTAAAAAGTCAAACTGTTGATGTGCTACATTTCAGAGCATCAAAAATATTCAACTATCATGATTTGTTGTACAAAAATCCTCTAACAAACAATTACAAAATGTTTATTTCCAAATATATCCCTTTGCTTCAGTTGATAAATAATGATACAAGATAAAACAGTAACAATCCACATTGATGACTGAAAAATGTCCTCATACAAGATCATGGAATGACTAATGGGAGCTTTTATATTTTATAGAGCTGCAATAAATCGACAGGCGACTCATCTTTGCTGATGGCAGTGCAGTTCAACTAATGTGCTGCAGTGCACGCACAACAGAGGGAGAGAAATACACCACAAACTACTTTAAAGACATATGGGGACCCACAGAGGTCGATATATAAAAGAAACATGGAGAAACAATTACTTCGACATATTGACCATATTTCCAGATTCTGCAAAGAAATCCCCTCAGGTTATTTTACCTATGCCTCCCATCCCCCCCAACCCCAGACCCCCTGTTTTGTCCTTCAAACATTTTCCACAGGGGACAAACTAGTACAGTATAAACAACACATTAAATATGACCAAAAACCTGCACAATGTTCATTCCTTCAGCTTCTGCCTTAAAGCTGCGAGCCGATTTTGAGCACAGGGACAAGGTTACAGGCCACATGGGAGAGTGTTGATGGTATTATGTTGCATTGCCAACACCTCTGATAATACTGGGCCTTATTAATCATTGATCTGGTCGCTGGTGGTTCTTTCCATTTATATTCACAGTGCTAAAGGTAAGGATAAAAGTATGTCAGTGTTTTAAGTCAATGAAGATATAACGCAGAAGATTTGCTAAATCATATGCATCTAAGAGGGATGGAGATTTACATCTGAGTTCAAATGTACCTTATATGGATAATGAAGTGGATATTAAGGACAAACATATGATGAATACACGTGGTTAAAATCCTGCATGGAGCAACAAAACTTTCTCTCCTCAAATGAAACAAATAGGATTGTGTACTTAGAAATATACTGCTATATATCACTGTATATTGGCACCACATAATCTGTTGGTTGACATGTACACATAGTAGAAAGCTACATGTCACAGTGGACAGGCCAAACACCCAAAAAAAAGATGCTTCAAATTCATAACATTTCATATTCCCCTCTTTCTGATTGAACATGATTAAATGTGTTTTTGTCCCTTCATTCTGTTCATAATTTCCCTTGAGGGAAATCACATCTGAATTGAAGGAATTGAGAGCTTTCCAGAACCAAATGGTGTCACAAAGTCATCAGTTCACTGTTCACATACTCAAATGTTTTTAGAGTCCTGAGGAACCCTTAAAAAATCACAGGTCAGAGGTGATGCAACAGCCTTTCCCGTCTGAGTTGAGTTGTTCAAAAATGTAATGTATCCTCCTGCACCTGACCTCTGCTGTCTGCTGCAGACAGGGAGTCAGAGAGAAGGAGAAAGGAGAGAGGAAGACAGACAGAAAGAGAAAACATCCATTCTTCTACCAGTGTCTGTGCCCTTTAGTTTGTCCGGAGCTGGTAATCTGCCAAGGAATGTAACAGAAGAGCATTAACACAGCTTTCTTCCCCTCATCACCTCAGCACGTCACATCAGTGCCAATATCAGACCAAATCTGGATCAATGCAATGTGTAAAACATTCCTGTCTTAGACATACATTTAATTCTCATTTTAGACTCGACAGTCTTGTCAAAAGAAAATGGCAACTCGTAAGAATTACATTTATTGCTATTAAAGTAAACATCTCAATCTTTAAAGGGCAAAATCTACATGTACATTTGTGTACCCTTTTTTTCATGGTTTGGCACCTTTAGTTCCAATTGAGAGAAATGCTAATGCTACAGTTTACAGTATAATGCTGCAGTCTCATTAATATACTGTAACTTTAATGTGGCAATGGTGTGTGTGATCTGTCCAAAAATCAAGCATTTATTAAAGGTTAAGATGTACCTCCTTATATATTCCAACATTATTCCAGGTAGCATCTCCAATTAACAAGTTGATAAAAGTTCAATGCATGCAAACACTGAAACAGCTCTTGAGGTTTGTGTCTTTTGGTGCCACCTTAAGCTCGATAAATGTGATGCAGAGGGGTTCATTCCAAGGGCAGTGATTTAATCTACAGATCCCTGGTGCCAGCTCTGTAAAGCAAGTTTGACACAATCTTGTCCATCCATTCCCTCAACTTTACAGTAGCCCTGTTCCATTTTGGACAACTGAGATACAAAGAATTTTCTGCCACAGGCTTGTAGGCTTGCAAAGTTTCTATCTTTGATATCCTGCATGTTGTCAGACTGAGCCCCTGAGGCCATGACTCATGGTGATAGAGCCAGGTAATGGATATGACAGATGTTTTACAGCTGGGTTCACTCCTAGGGCACACAATGAATATTGTCGCAGAGAGACCAATTCTGAAACTGCTCTCACAAAGAAAGCATCAGGTAACCTACGATTTGTCAATGGGTTTGGACTTTGGTCGGAGTTTATACATGACATCTGTTCTTGTTTTATGTGAGCTTAGTGTTTTTTTGAGCATATAAAGCAATAAAAAGAAAAAAAGATCTTCCTTATTACCATATATCGTAATAAAACTTTTATTCCTTATTTCTAAAATTGTTCTACTCTCTCAAGCAAATCTGATCCAACCACACTCACACAGTCCTGATGAGGCATATACTACTTTAGCACCTGAGTGTTAAACTCTTAAACTCTTTCAAACCATGACTGAACACAGTCACGAAAGGCTGCTATCTTTAACACCACAGTCCCTGACCTTATGTTACCGTTGATTAAATAATAATCTCCATCAGGCCCCACAGTCCCTGACCTCATGTTAGCATTCATTAAAAAAAAATAAGATATGCACATTTTAAATTGAAGAGAATAAGAGTTGAGGTCTCAGAATTGATAGCATGTGTATGGGTTTATGGGTGTTTATGAGTATATTTCAGCATGTTTGTTCTCACCTCCACTTTGTGTGATGTAGCGCACCCATGGCAATGCCTGGTAACCACTCTTCTCTATGATCTTAAGGTAACGCACCTAGGGAACAAAGACAGGTCAAATATAGTTATTTCCCTCATTCATACACAAACACACATCAATGTCTCCTGTATATTATATAATCTATGTGCTTCATGTGGCCTTGACATTGGTTTCTACTGTAGTGTTGTTTTCCACAGCCACATGAAGTTTTAATGAAGGCTCTCTGCTAGTCTTGTACAGTGCAAGGCACTCTATGTGTGGGGCATTGAGTGGTAGAATTTCTTGCAGTCAAGTCTTGCCTCGTCTTAAGAGTCTTGGATGATTGGTCTGTCGACCAGTAGCTGGAGGCTTTGACTTTCTGGTGTGTGTTCCCAATGCCCCTCTTAGCTTTGCTCATGTATCGACTCACATGCCCACTAAACTTAGCTGCTATAGCCTGCAGTTTGAAATCTATAGGAACCTTGCAAATTGTAAGAATTTATAAAGTTTTTAAAGTATAGAATTTTTCATTTTTACCCTTATAGCATTAGTGATGTCCGTTTGCATTCACTCTGCAGTGTGACCATAAGTGGATGTCAAGCACTGCATTGTTGAAATAGTTTTTAAAAAACTAAGATAAACTGTGTAATGAGTATCAATAAAGGGTCCAACCTGAATCCCAGAGACAGTGAAATAAGGAATCTCAAAGTTAACTGTGATTGGTCTCCTCGCATCCTGCTCCTCACTCTCCACACTGGGTAGCCCAAAGTGTGCCCGCATCATGTACTCTTTACCACCCTACACATAAAACACAAACGAGAAAAGGCCACAAAGCTGTTAGTACATCTGGTAAAACTGGTACAATTTAAGTGATGATGCTCACAAAACTTTTCAGATGAAGCAATTCAATTTGTTCGCAAGTTTTATTCCCAGGTAATTGACTCCAAATAATGAGGTTGTGTTTTAAAAATCAAAACAAAAAACTAACTTAATATTCATGGACAAATGAGACAACTCAACATATAAAGGTGAGTCACATATCATTTTATGGGGTTTAGCATCTGGCCTTCGTATCCAGGCTATAAACACAAAACAACAGGTTAATCATTCTTCATATCTACTCATCTGAGCAAGAGTTTGTTAGTTTGCTCTTTGGTTTTACTTCCTTCAAATACGTTTATACCTCAATCACTTTAAGCCTCTGAAACTTTGGTTTCAAACCACAATTTCTACAAAACATATCAGATTTAAACTAAATGTGCACAAATTTAAAGTTTAGTCTTGAAAAAAGAGCTCATCAAAAGAGTTATCTGTTAGTCAGGACTGTGTAGATGTGGCAGCCAAAGCAAACAACAACCAGTTGTCGTCACGTTTGCTCTTGCCAAATGTTGTATATTGTACTTTTTTTTCCAGCTTTGCCCTTCAAATCAGTGAAAAGAGCTCAGACAAAAGCGTGAATACAGAAACCTCACTTTATAAAAACTGGCAGACAATTGTGTGTTTATGTAGGACCCCAACTATTATACTACTGGGAAGAGTGAATTTCCCCCCAGGATCAATAAGGTCTTATCTTATACTTTAATTTAAAATAATATATAATAATTTATGTGTTGATTCTATTTTTCATCATTAATCAGTATCTGTAAAGTGACTTGTAACAATAATTATCAAATAAATCTGAAAAGTACAATTTTCCTCTGAACTGCAGTGGAATTATAAATTAGTAGAAAATGGAGACACTGAAGTAAAGACTGAGTACCTCAAAAATTGAACAGTACTTGTGAATGAACTCAGTTACTGGTCATGGCCCATCATCACCACTACCAACCTGCTGCGTCAAAACTTCATCTGCTTTACTTAACATTTCAAATTGTAGCTGACTTCATTAAAGCATTAAATAAAAACAAACCTATTCAAACTGATGCTGCTGTGCCTTTAATACCTGATAGTGGTGGAACAGGATAGTAACATTCTGCAGCATCAAGATGTACTAAATGTAATTTAGGTTACCAACTGTGATATTTTGTTGACACTAACAGGGAAAGACTTGATGTTCCATTGCACGACATTCTTCTCAGGCACCCACTTGGTGCTGCCTGTGCTGGTCTTGAACTTGGGTGAGTCAGCATCACTGGGCACCGGCACCAGAATGGACACATTGTTGGCAGAGGACCGGCTCTTAAACTGACTCCGAGCCTGAGGAAGGTCACAGAGGACAGAGTTCAAAAGTCATCTGAGACCTTTATAATAAGAAATATTCATCCAAACAAAAGAGGAGGTCTTTATGATTAGGCATGTGGCAGCTTGTTATTTGTCTGTGCAGGCATTACCTCCTCAAACAGATGGTAAAATGTAATTCACAAGTGAAGAGATTAGATGAGTGGATTAGGGCATGGTCCTCTTTACATGTGTGTGTGTGTGTGTGTGTTTATGTTTGCGCGTCACTTACCTTCACCTTGATCTCCACACGGCTGTGAGAGAACTTCTCAATCACGCTCTCAATCCATATGAGAGGCTTAATCTGTCAGACAGAGAGAGGGGGAGAAGACCAGGTCAGAGGGCCGAGCACAGAGTTAGACTGCATCACTACAACACACATCACCAGAGTGACATGGTGGAGAGGACAGAGAGAGATTGTGTTTGTACAAGGGAGACAATTGTGTTGTATATCTGTACATCTAGGGTCTCACGAGTGTCACAATATCAGCTCTTGAAAGTCTGCACACTGTGCGAGGAAAGAAAGAAGTGTTTTTGGTATCGAGTGTGTGTGTGTGTGTGTGTGCGTTAAAGCGACATCTGTAGCTACATTTGTCGGTGGGTCCTACTCACTGCAGTGTTGAGGCGGTAAGACATGAGCTCGCTCTCGCCGTCGGGCGGGATGAAAGAGATGGTGCGGTCATTCTCGAAGCGTGACAGACGGACACACTGATGAAACTTCACATCCTCCAGCTCCACCGTCTTGCTCTTCTCTCCTGACACAAACACACACACACACACAGGAACATATTGTATGTTGTAAATATTGTATGATCAAAAACATAAATCTATTACTAAAATGAAGAGGTGTTTTTTCATTACTCTGCCAAAAAACAACATTTGATCTGTTTTCAAAGCTTCTTTTATTTATTGATTTTTTTGTGTGTGAAATGAATCCACCCACTAAACAAATATAGGTGTGGTTTTGTGAAATACACCTACAAGGATTTGTGCCCATGGGAGTCACTACTTAAATACATAAAAATAAATTTGTCTTGACTGAATGATATCTTAAAAGACTAATTTCATGCATAACTTTTGAATACAAAAAAAAATTATAGCCTTCTTGTAGTGTAGGATATTTCTCAGTTGCTTGAAGTGACCATTCTGGATTTCTGCCAGCAGAGGGCAGTGTTAAATGAGTTATATGCTTTTCCACATTAGGTAAGAAGTGCAGATCAGGCAAATATGATAAATACCAAATGATGTGGATTGATATGTAAAAAACCGTTGAGGATGAGAGTGAAAACCACATTTTAATATTTGTATAAACTGTCAGTGGGCGTGTTTCGCTGTATATGTCAGTATGTTTGTTTGATCATTATTTGTGATCATCTTTCTCTGATGATATGTTATTTCCCAGACTGCAACACTCAGCAGGGGATTGTGGGCTGCATATACAGGATATCCACAGACCCTCAACCTTTCATCTGCAGGACTGTAGCCTGGGGTGAGGATTAACTCAGAGGAAAAGAGGCTAGACAGTGACAGAGCCTTTCCCTCTCAGTGAGGGGTGGCAGCGGGGGGGGGGAAGAAATCTAGGCAAAAGAGAGGAAGGTAAGGGAGACAGAAGGACAAGAGGGTGCAGGAACAAAGGAGAGATGAAACAGTGGGAGACATTAACGGGGAAAACTGTGAAAAGTAGGAGGAGAGGAAAAGGAAGATGAGAAGAGATGAGAGTTAAGCTGGGTGTGGGATTTATAGAAGTGAAAGGTTTAGACAGACAGAAGAGGACGAAGTACAGGTGTGAGGGTGCTCAACCAGCAGCAAATGTACAAATACTGTTTATTTTTATGCATTATTTTATACATTTTAAGGCCAATGTGAAATATTTTTCATTCAAAATATTAGAATATATTAATATTATAATAAAATTAGGATTAGGAGTTTTTTTATTCCACTCCACTTGGTAAAATACTATATATACTAAATAAATACTGACTCACTTTTTTAAATTTTTTTTTTTAAACTCTGCCACGATTCACTGATACTTACTGCCTGTGATTTCAAACAGCACTTTGTCATTGAGGCCCAATCTGAGTTCAGGCATCCCTGAAAGAAGCACTTTGAGTTTGATGCTGCCCACTATTTCACTCCTCAGGATGCTGCCATTGGCACTCACCTTTAGACATAAGAGGAAAGCATGACATTAAACATGGGAATTGTTCATGTTATGCTTGGAGAATAGCATTTTAAAAGATGTGATATCAACTTCACAGACACATTTGCCAAAATTTTACCTAAAAATGCAGCAGCTTTACTGTTAGCAAATACAAATGTACACTTTAGTTGCTTTATTTAAAAAAAAATATAATTATGAAGATCAGATCAGTATAAAAGATCCCAGCCCCAAAAATGGGAGAAACCAACACCAAAAGCAGCCTTTAAGCAGTTTAAACAGATTGAGAGACACGTCTAAACAGTTCTAAGTATGCTGCATGAGAAATGTAAGTAAGGCTTAATGGATGAGGATGAGGATGAGGAACCTTTGGAAACATAAAACACTCCCTGGTCACAGAAAAGGAAGTAGCAATGGCAGGGTTGGTTTGTTTTTTAATTGTAAAAACCTGCAAACTGTTGTTCTTGAGGTGTTCATTCAAGGACAAGATATTTAAAGGAAATTCATCTCTCTGCCTTTTAGCTTATGAGTCACATGTTAATAAATATCTGTCCCATATCTACAGCTGCAGGAAATCTGAGCCCTCGTCTGTATTCCTCAGTTAAAACCCTAAACGGGTTTCCCATGCAGCTTAATAACGTCACAATGCACATATTCCACTGATTATTACTTTGTTTGGATGGTTGACATCATAAGGGGAGGCAAACGTAACACATTAAGAAGTCAAAGAATTTCTCAGTCATTATATCAGTAGTTAAAAATTATACTCCCTATCATAAAACAAAACATCTGTATTTGATATATTAATTTAATGTTCACACTTTTACAAAATCACAAATTGTTGGAGCAGTTCCATCATTATAAGAAGGTGGAGATAATATAAGTTGTAAATGTTTGAAAAGTAAAATTCCCTGTTGGTTTTTTTCATTCTTCTTTAGCTACTGACTAACCTTTGAAATAAACAGCTGCGTACAGTAAGTCACTCCTCACAGAACACAATGAAGACACATACAGTAAACACCACAAAACATTCTATTGAAAAAGAATAGATGATTGTTGATATAATAGACTGTTTCCTTCACAATTCAATTCCTGGAAAAAGGAAAACTGCAGGAGTCAGAACATGCCAAAGTTTTGAAAGACAATTTTGGCCCCGAGTCACTCGTTTATCCTCAGGGAATTATCCATTTATCTTAAACAGAATTGTTAAGGAAAACGCATCATTTTTTAAATGATGGATAAAACAATGGATGGTGAACGCAGAGCTGATACTGATCTGTTATGCTGGAGGAGGAAGTCATATGAATTTAAGAGTTCTTGATTCGTGTTTGTGGTGAGAATCTGTTTATTTTTTTATTTTTTGCTTCTTGTGGCCTTAAAAAATATTTCATAACAAATAATAACTATATCGTAGCGATGACAGACAGAGTTAGATTGCCTGTTGTAGCTACAGTGTGAATCTGTGCTGTTCAGGCTGAAGGCAACACAATGGGAACAGATTAAGTTGGCCTTATGTTTTATAGTTTGGTAAGAATTCTGCAGAATTCATCTCTAAAAATTAACTTCATTAAGCAACAGTATTACTGCCAAATTGCACTATCTGATTTTTTTTTTTTTAAAGATACGATGCTGAAGATCAAAAGCCATCCTCACCAGTAGATTCACTGACTCTATTACATCCATGAAAACTTCGTTCTTCCTGTACTTGATGCCCTCTGATCGCCATGACACAGCATTGGTGACGGTCGCAGGAGGTCGAGGAGCCCCGATCTCTAATTTATGACCCTCCTGGGTAATGTACCTGAAAGGGACAATAGCAGAAAAAAGTTGTGACACACGTCAAACTGTTTCCAAATCGGTCTCTATTCCTGTTGAGTGGACTACCTGGAAACCAATGAAGTATGTGCATCAGCATAGGGTCATTGTTCTCATTAGGATGCCTTAGCAAGAGATGGTATTTCCAATTTTGGAGAAATGCCACTCTTAATTTAAAGGAATGTAAATCTGAAATAGTTTGGGTTCACCTTGCAAGAAAAAAAACAGTCTCTGGGGAGATGTTTTCATATTTGGTATTAGTCACCCATCATGACTTAAAATAAATGTATTCCAGTGTGAATAAATGAAAAGGACTTAGTATTGTTGAATGAAGGTTATTCATGGATGTAATTTGAAAATGGAGATTTACATAAGCTCATTGTGACTGCAGCCACAGATAATAATGTGATTTACATGTATTTGCTTTCATGATAATAAACTAAAATTTTTTTTTTTAAAACAGCATCATGTGATATAAAGGGTTTTGAGCCACCAGGAGATGCCAGAAGAAGCTTTCATGTGGGAGTCCTTTCTTTTGAGAAATTCCCTCATTTTTGTAGATGGTGGAGAATCTGCAGTCAGTGTTCTGCTGGGTTAAGATGCAGTGATAGACATGTGAAAAGGTTCTCAGTGTTTCAATGCTCATCAAGTCAACATGTAAATTAGAGATAGTAGCATTGCTGCAAGAAGCTTTGAGGAGTGAAATTTTAATCCGACGCGAGATATACATTATATAACAGATGCTGCAGAATATTGCAATATTCGGATACTGAACAGCTGGTAATTTTAGCTGCTTTGAACCTCTTAAACATATCCAGGTATGCACATATCCAACACCTTCCTTTTGAGGGATTCACACATTAAACGAGGCAAAAATCGTGTCTATTTTTTGAAATAGTTAAACCGGGATTCATTTAGTTTTGGGGAGCAATGCAACAAGCTGTACACACAACACAGAAAGACATTAGCATCTTATAAAGTTGATGTGGCGAATGAGTCCGAATGTGTTGCCTACAGGTACTGTATATATTTTTCACTCTCCTTTAAGACTTGGTTGGATTTTCACTAACCCCTGAGGCAAATATGTCTTTTTAGTTGCTTAAGTGACATTTGGTGGTGGGCGAGTAGCATTCAGTGGGTTTTTAGAGATTTTTTCACTTCTGCACCTGATGCCAATGAGAGCAGGAAGAGTGAATACAAATAGTAAAAGCTGTAAAAGCACAAGAACTAGTGTATTCATTTGATCAATTGTAATTATGAAATTGGTGCATCTATAAAAAGTATTATTCGAATTACTAAATAATGAATGTCAATGCCTTATTCTCAACTAACTCTCAACTCATTCACTCTACAATACTGAGGGTTGTTTCTTAGTGTGCAGAAGGCCACATTTTTTTGTGTACAGGGAGACATAAGGATAAGGATAAGGATAATGACCTCCCATGATAATAGGAGGGAGCTGTAAACAACATGTGACCAGGCCTGTTTTTACCCAAACACCTATCCTCCATCGTGGTTCACTCCTCACTGGTCTTGTTCCCACTGCACACCTGTCAGCTAATATATAATGCCCATAATAGTTCTGCCAGTGTTCCTGGGTATTCATTGTTTTATTTTAACCAGATGGTCTCTATATTTTTTGTCTTCTGTTTGATGCTGAGTAAGGAGTGTAAATAGATTATAGCTGTTTTATTTATTCTTTTTTTTTTCTTTTTTTCTTTTAGGCCTGCTGGGGCCAAAAACAATTGTATGAGTGAACCAAAAAGCAGTTTACATGTGGTACGCACAGATAAACAATAAGCTAAAACTTGCTATGAAGCTCTGTAAAGCTGAGGGGAGCTACAGGTGACACTTTTTTTTTATAAGTTCACCTATTTTCACATTTAATAAGAGACATTACTATAAAAAAAATCTATTCCAGCTGCTCTAAGTTAAGAGTTAACTGTTTGGTCACAGGCCAAGCATCACAACCAATGAAGCCAAACAAAGCTTATTTGAACAAACACAAAACACAAACACTAGATGAAGGGTCTTCTTTTCAGTTCAGTTGAACATTTAATTTCTAATGTCAATAAAAAAAAAGGGCTTCAAAAAAAAAATCAGATTGAGTGATGGATTGAGGCAATATTTTCTCCCTCGTTCTCTGTCCCAGTTCCTCCCAACGAGAGGATCTTGAATGGATGCTGACAAACCACAAAATCTGAAAGTGCTGAGAGATAAAAGGCAGCGACAAGTGAGCTCGGGGTCGACGTTGGGTTGTTTCGTTGCTTTTCTTGTTTGTTCTGTTCTGTTTTGCCCCGATTCTCCTCAGAAATGCTAATGAAAGGATGTGAAAGCGAGCAAGTTGGCAGCAAACTGACAGATTAGCATAACAATAGCAATCACAACAAACACACACATACACAAACGTTTTTATGCAGGCATACACATGAACACATTCACATGCATCCCTCACCTGCTCAGTCCCTTGCATCCACCCACAAATACATACGCACACGCACGTGCACACACACGTTAACACATTTATACATTACCAGGATGTTAGCTTATAACTTAAGAGAAAAAAAGTGGTTTTGTAGTCATTGGGCCATGAAAAGATCAGAAAACTGGAATAGCCTGCAGACAGAGAGACAGTGTGTGTGAGTGTCTGTGTGTGTGTGTGTGTGTGTGTGTGTGTGTGTCTCTGTGTGTGTGTGTGTCTCTGTGTGTGTGTGCACAAGGGAAAAATGAGACTTTTGTGCGTCGTCTTGGAGAAGAGAAGAGTGGGACTTTTCTGTCTGAGTCCTGAGTGTGTCCAGCTGACAATGTCATTGTGTTTGAGTGATAATAGGAGCCTGGTAATTATCTCCCCTATTCAGACACCAAACACACTTTCTAAACACACACACACACATGCATATACACACACATGCAACCTCAGCCAAGCCTTGGTGCTCAAACAGCACATGAAATTAAACATCAACCATATCATAACACACACAATGTCCCATGCAAATTAATACATTTCAAATATTGAGTTTCCCATTAATCAAAAGCAAAGCCGATCCTGGTCACAGAGAACCTGTGGTGCCGTAAAGTAAACAGTAAGCTTTTCCCTTGAAACAAATGCCTCTCCGAGGAGCTCGGAGGAGAGAATAATAAGCAAAGCAACCCTGTGTACACAGTGATCACCAAACACTTGTGGAGCCAAAGAATAGCAGCCGCTTCAGTTCATTTCACTCACAAAATAAAGGCCTGCCAGTCATTATATTTTTAGTCACCAGCTGTATTTTGTTGAATGAAATGTAAATAAGCCAATGACACTTGAAACACATTCTCCGCTGGTCACGTACAACATGAGACACAAAGCTTTTATGTCATTGAAAAACTTTCATATTTTGTTCCCTGATGTATGATAGAGATACTACTTTAACTAATGTGGTTACAGAAAACCATGCTGCTTTCCAGCTATTGCATATTTGAGAATTTTTAGAACTTTAACCTCTCAGCCTGATTAATGTCACACTTAAAAATGTCACAGTACCAACACAAACAATTGCTCCAAATGTAAAAACTGTGACTTTTCTTATTGTGGTACCTTCAGGAAACATGTTTACCCGTAAATGCTTCCCTTTCAAGTTTTGTTAAGCCACCCATATCATCATGACTTACACATGAACATGCAGACGCAGCAGTCCTTACTGCATGGAGGACAGTTGGTTACTGGTTGTGTCGTGGTTTTTCTTACTCTTGTAGAATCTTGCTGTCGGTTGTCTGAGGGAAACCGAAGTCCATCACTTCGTCCATCAGCTCGTACACCGTCACAAAGTTGTCACGGATACTCTCCTCCTCCAGCTCCTTGAAGTACTCCTTAAACACCTACAAAACCAATCGATTTACATGTATTGCAGTAGGTATGATACACAAGTTATTTGGCTGTACTTTTTGTTTTTCGCATTAAATATTAGTGGTGAAAGTGTAAATTCGTGCAATCTACTGTTTGCATTTAAGAAGTAAAAGCCCATTTCATTACATTCAATAGCTATACTTATTTTTCACATTAGTTTTTGCATTAGTTTGTAACAGTTTTTACATTAACCCTTGTGCAATATCTAAACTACATTATGACTAAATTATGAGGGAAAACAGACGCACCTCGACAATCTTATAAAGAAAGGAGTAGACCAGAGCAGCGTTGGAATTCTTCTTAGTAATCGCCACCACTGAAGAGAGGACTGTTAAGAGCATATCTACAAGTGACAAGAGCAGCATCACAATTGAAGAAAAAAAAATGTTATGAACATCTTCTGGATACTGTGGGTGGTTGTGAGATAAATGCAATGACACGAAGTTAGCAGAATGCATAACATTCACAAGCAATTGAGAACATGGCTACAGGGAGGTAAAGCAGCTCAGTTGTCTAATGCATTGCACTGGGAATAGCACTTACTCACAATGAAGTATCATGCTGAATTAATAATGCGTAAGGAAGTGCGACTAACAAATCTTGTATTAAGAAAGGAGGATATGCAGTGCATAATCACATGTGAAGCTATACGTTCAATTTTTCAACTGGCTGTGAAACATGGTGTGATGAAACTGAATCTGAGAAGCTGCCTGCTGTAGAGATCTGTAGAACCAGGACTGGAGACAGCTAAGGGAAGAGGCCCTATAGGTCTATCTATTAGAAACTTTACATCTATACCATGCTGTAAAAACCACAGCTACTACTACACTGGTAGACTGGTGGATTCACACAGACCTTCACTCATACTCAGTTTAGTGCAGTAACAGGTTGAGGCTTTTCAAGATACAACAAGGCACATTATTTGGACATGAACTCAAATGGATACAGTACAGGTTGCTGTGTTTGATCCACAAGAAGTGTGAGGAGCCATGGCTGACCAAGGGTGTCATCTCAGCATCCTCTTCTCTCTTCATCAGGATGGGCATAAAGTGGTCAATTTCATTCATGTCCATGTTCCCCATGTAGTTTCGACAGATTAGCACCTGAATCCATGAGGTTAAGAACAAAACATGGAGGGAGAGGACATTAATATGGAGGCACTACCCAGTCAACAGGCATGAAATACTCAGGAGAGGGTTAGAAAGAAGTTATTTAACTTTCCCCTGCAATTCTTGTTAATTTCATATCTAAGAAAAAGTGCAATTTCCAACATAAAAAAAATCATAAAATGCTTTGAATTCCTAAAACATGGAAAGGCACCTCTCCTGTCCATGGTAGATGTTTATATAGAGTTTCATGAAAAAAATATTGCACAGTTATGCCCCCGAAACCCACAGAATAAGCCTTAGTTCAACTTATAACCATGGAAATGAAAATAAAATATGAATGTGAAAAGTTCCTGAATAGCAAAGGGCACCACTTTAGTACTTGGTTATTGTGTGTAGAAGGTTTTGTTGAAAAATACTGAATAGTATTTTATATCTGCTCCAGAATCTGCTCCCTTCAGAGTCACATTTGTAAAATAAACAGTCAAATAAATATAGTATAAAATAAATAATAAATAATAAATAGCATAAAATTCAAAGTATCAAAAAGCACAACCAGGTAATATGGTTGATATGTGTGCAAAGTTCAGTGAAGTTAGAATGTAGAGTTTTGGAGATATCCTCCGAACAAAACAATATTATTATGGACAGCATATCCCACTGTCATTTTTAGGTCGGGGGGATATAAACTGAAGGAAACATACATATTTATACCACAGAATTGCATAATTTTGTGTTACCTTAATATATTTTTATCCTATAAATATACAGACACACAGGCGCGCGCGCACACACACACACACACACACACACACACACACACACAACGGGATGAGTCAGCAGTCTTTCCAGAGCGTGGATACACACAGAGTGAAGAAAGAGATCAAGGCTTCAATGCTTGAGGGATCCAAATGATGCACACACACACAAGCTCTCAAACACACACACACACTCTCACTCACACACACACACACACACACGCACACACAAGCTCTCAAACACACACACACTCTCACACACACACACACACACGCCTTCCCGCCCTCTTCAATAGAGGAGTCTGTTCAGCAGGGGTCACACAGGGGCAGATACAACAAAGGCAGGAGGAAATAAGAAATAAAAAAGGAAATGCCAGGAAGGTAAAGTAATCTGAGAAAATAAAAAGTACATCAACAGGCCACTGCTCAGCTTTGTGTGAGAAGACAGAGCGGAGAGTTCAGAGGTCGTCAGTGAGAGAGAATGTGGTTTAGACTAATCTAAAAAGTATCCAGACTTCAGAGGGATCACTTTATATGCTTCTCAGGGCAGACTTTGATAGACTAATATAGAGGCAAGCATATTAAGAAGTACAAGTTTAGGCCTGACATTATTATTACTGCTTATTCCATCTGTCTTCAGGACACAAAACGGGATAAAAAAGATTTACTTTAACAATATTTATTCATGCAGAACATAAGCACACAATCAATGTTAATGGATTTAAAGATGATGCATGTTTTATAACAAGTAGACATGTCTTTTTGGCTTATAATTTGAAACGACTCATCACTGAGTCAATCAAAACTTTCGATCAACAAACACATTTTTCATTCATTTATAAAAGGGAAAAACAGTAAATATTTTTCTAATAATTTCAAGATTCCTAAATCGGAATACGCTCTTTGTCTATGTTTTATATCATTGGAAACTGGGTTTTAGACTGTTGGCAAGACAAAATCAGCTATTTGAAGATATTAGGATACTTTTCAACTAAATGATGAATAAATAATTGTTAGTTACAGATTTGATAAATTAAAAATGGTCTAAAACAGCAAAACACTTTTCCACACTGACATACATGAGGACCTGCATAATATTACAAACAGACGTTACATTCTTAAAATTTGGCAGAAACAAGCTGTAAAGACGACGATTGATTTCTGGACATAATTTAATTTGTGTTCCACTAATTCCCTGAGACTAAATCAAATATTTATGATGATGTGTGACAAGTTTCTTATAGACTGCTCTATCACTCATCCTGCTGTCTCTGCTGTAAACTCCTACTGTGGGTATATTGGTGAGACTCTTTTCTTCAGGGACAGGTTTTGGGTTTTTTTGACAGGAATTTCACTCAGCTTTACAGCTGATCTGAAAGTCTTGTCTTGTCATGGCATTTCATTTCAAAGCTTCGTCTCAGATTCAAAAGGAAAAGCGCCTTTATGCAGGAGAAACACATCAAACAGAACGCCTCACACTAACACTTAGCGTATTTCATTTCCCAAAACATTAATCCGGGTCTCACTCATTTCTAATTCTGAGTCAAGGAATTGCACCTTCTGATGAAAGTATATTCTGGAAAGTCGTTCGAAAAACTCTACAAAAGTGTCATCAGCTTCCATAAGCCGTCAACTGTTTAACACAATAATTTTACAGTGAAATGGCTGTTGGCAGTCAACAGTGGCTGACTTGTAGATTAAATAATGTCACGTTGAAAAGAAAGCAAGGAAGGGAAAAGATGCCACTGAGTTGGTCTATCAATGGCAATCATCTAGCACTGTGCATGGTCATAGTCCCTCATTTTCTAAATAGCAGCTCTGTGACGCTGATGTTCATCATCTCAATTTACATTGTTAGCATGCTGAACATTGGTAAGGATGGGGCAGATAGGAATGACATTAGTTTAGCAGATATTTGGTCAAATGCATTGGACAAATTATAAACTCTCGACCTGATAATCTGTCAGAATGAAAAATTGATATATATTTTCTCTGGTGGCCACAAAATGTCTGTACAAAATAGTTTGAGATATTTCAGTCAGGACCAAAGTAGCAAGCACACCAAGGAAATGGAAAAATCATGAAGTAAATATTGATCGAACTGACAAAAATTTGCTAATTCTTGAACATTTGCACTCTAACGTTGATGAACGTCTCTGAAAAATAAACATAGTACTAAAGTAAGGGCTGTATCTCCTTTGGAACTACTGCTGTTAAAATGAAATGTGCTGCTATGCTCATGACCAAAAAAATAAAAAATAAAAACCTACTGAAGCGCTGTGAATAAAATGATGCCATGCTGTTTTCAATAGTCTGACATTTCAGTCTACATAGTCCATCCCAGCAGTGTGCGGTCTAGTGCCCAAAAGCACCAACCTAAGGGGGAGGAATAAAGGGCATGGTTTATGCATTTTCAATATGTACTGGTGTGACCGGTTCACCTGTATGAATATGAAAAGGTTGCCCGTATGATTTTTTCTTTTTCTTTTTTTTATCCATGGTGGCCTTTTGAATATTTTAAGCCTGATCTGCATTCTAGTTAAGTTGATTATTAATACCACAGCTGATTTTCCTGCTTTCACTGGTGTAACAGAGGACAAAGATATTGCCAGGACAGAGGGAAGAAGAGGACTGAAGGAGCTACTGACTTGCCCCGGGGCAGAGATGGGGAGATATAGGGAAGGAGAGTCAAGAGAAAACCTTTAATCTGTGCAATCAGACATCCAGGCTATGAGGGACTGATCCTTTTCCCTGACGGGGATTGTCAAGCATAAGGCTCTTTCAGCAATTCCTTCCCTTGTCCTAAAAAATAAATTAACCCTATGGAGGTTTGGATGTGAAAACCTGAGAAGTGAGAAATAATGAAAATTCAGTGTCTCCTTTAATTCATCCCATAATACAGCATACATATCTAAAAAATTCTAACAAATTACCCCGTTAGCTGGACTTATGTGTTCTCTGGTGAAGGTCAGAGACAGAAAACTTGCTTTGTAATGAAGTGGAACACGATGCATAGATGTAAGTGTGCTGAAAGATCTACTTTCAGATTGGATCTAATGATGCTTTGCAACACCTGAGTAAAGATCAAGGTTGGTGAAGAGGTGGCCTTACTACATCATATACACTGACTTCACTACTATTAATTAAACTGTCAATTAGCTCCTTAATCAATTGTTTAGGCTATGCAGTAAATGTCAGGAAATAATGAATATTTAGGATTTTGGAGATACTATAATATTATTACAATGTCTTCCAAATTACTTGGTTTGTTTGACCAACAGTCCATGAGTCAAAGAGATTCAATTTACTATACTATTAAAGCTGGCATTTCAGTAAACAATTAACATTGTGTCAATCAACTAATTGTTCCAGCTCTAAATACTGTTGCCTACAATTGTCTTAAATATATGATTGTGTTTCTAAAAATGCACTCCGAATGTATGTCAACCTCATTTCCAGACATATATTCTTCTCTTCTTTTTTTTTTCTTTCTATCAAATCATGCAAGCCGGTGCAGTTTTAAATGTGATAACCCTTTGGAACTGCAAAGGGCAGAGTTGTAAACTTAGAAGTAGGACACATCACAAACAATGAAGGCTGCATCGCTGCACAAGAACAAGCCCTCTGCACATGATTGAAACGAGTTTGGCAAGTTCAGCCTCTCTTCCTGACTGCTTACTCATTCAGTAAGACCTGTTTTTAGCATAAAATTGCATATTATGTACAGTTGCTATAAAAAAAAACAATAAATAAGTGAAAATAATTACATTTCGTGACATTTATGGACTTTAAAAAAGCAACCATACACTTTTCTTGTAGCAGGTGTTACCCTGATGTCAACTCCCCCCTTTCACCGTAACAAACTTACCTTTCCCTTCATGTCAAGGATAAATATCGCCGACGCCGACATTTTGGCGGAGAAATATCCTTAAGAACAAAAACTAGATAATATATGGGTTTATTGTCAGATATGGGTCACTTAAATGGAGAAATATTCGCTCCCATCCTCCTCCTTCCTCCTCTCCTCCACTCTATCCAGTCGCTGTGTGGCAACTCGCTGCTGTTCCGGACCGGGGGATTCAAGATAGCTTCAAGCTAGCTGCAAGCACAAGGACTATAACTTCCTGTTCTTAGCTAATGGGATATTTTACTTTAAATTACCCGAGAATGCTAATAGCGCAAAGTAACTAGATGTAACGGCTGTAATGTTTATTACGCTCCTTTTTTTCACTGCTACCACTTTGTAGGTTAGATTTTACATATGAAACATTATGCATGCAAATTATTATTTATTTATTATGTATTACCTTTTTTTTGTATTAGTACTATTACTTAGCTCTATATTTACATGAATATTTGTTAAAAAGAATATAATACCTTTATTATATTTATACTGAGGTATCTTAAAACACTAATCTTGGGGCAATATGTGTTATCATTTGTATCAACAATAGCAAACAATTGCGAAGTCTCCACTTTTATTTTGAAAGCGCACTTCCTGTTTTGCTCCGGCTTGTCTATATGAACTTGACGCGTTGTGTTTCCGGGTAGGAGCCTTTCCTGACAGCTTCACACAGACCTGTCACGCTACACTCATCAGCTGGATGGTCGCGGAGGCTTCAGGCCTCCTTTAGAGACACAGTGTCAGGCTTAATTACTGTTGTTGATGCCAGTTGTGTAAAGTTTAAAAAGAAAGGGGAGTGTAATGTTTCAATTTTTGACCTGAGGCAAACGACAGTCACGACCCAAAGGTAGAAACTAGTTCTCAGAAGTCGCATGGATTGTTGGTGGTTGAAATTTGATCCATTCAAGCAGTCCAGGTGACACTGATTCAGCTTTATAATGGATTTTTATTGATTTTACAATTTTACATAATTTACAGTAGGGAGAACAAATTCAGTCACAGCTCCAGTCTATTGTTAAGAATCTAAAATTAGCCGTCAAGTTGAGAGTAACGAAAAG
This sequence comes from Chaunax sp. Z400, assembly GCA_037577475.1. Taxonomy (NCBI): domain Eukaryota; kingdom Metazoa; phylum Chordata; class Actinopteri; order Lophiiformes; family Chaunacidae; genus Chaunax; species Chaunax sp. Z400. Next base: position 24,278,611 of record CM075188.1, read on the forward strand.
TAGGCTAATGTATTTACTATAATTAAAACAGCCCACATTGTTATGTAGCACAGTCGTACCTTTTTGTGAGAACCTTCATAAATCTGTAAAAGGCATATTGTACTTAGCTTTTGAAAAAGCAAAAATCAGAATATACAGTGATGCTGTAACAATACAAATTGAGACATAAAGATAAAGATATATGAAACTGTAAGGGCACTTAATGAAGCACATTTGTCCTTCAAGGCCCAACAGTCCTTGTTAATCTCAATTAAATCAAGGGATAAACTAAATTCCAACAAGATGTGCACTATCAAAAATTGCTGTCCTCAAGATTCTGTTAAAGTAAGTGGGAAAAGATCCTCTCCCAAATTCAACAGATCCATTTTTTGGCACATGCCCCACTCTTCCACCAACTTTCCTGAAAATCTGTCAAGTAGTTTATGAGCAACTGGTAACAATGCTGAACAAAAGCCCCATCTGCAATGTTGAAGGAAGTGACAGAAATTCATGCATCCCTCCCTTTACCCAGATCCAAAACAAAATTTTGTTGATTTCTTCCATGGCATACTGTATGCCTCACCCTTTCACTCAGTTTCATGGCAATCTGTCTAGCGGTTTTTGTGTAATTGTCAAAAATGATCCAGAAAATCCCTACCTTGCAATGTTCAAAATGTAGAAAAAGATCCTGAATCCACCCCTTTATCCAGATAAATCAATAAATTAAAAAATGAATGGGTTCTTCCTTGGTACATGCCCAGCCCTTCTATCAAGTTTCATCCAAATGTGTCAAGTAGTTTTTATGTAATAGATGGAAATGGTGAAAAAAGCCCTTCCAATGCGAAAGGAAGAGAAAAAAAAAACACCTGCCTAACCCTCCCACCAAATTTCGTGAAAATCTGTCCAGTAGTTTTTATATAATCCTGCAAATGGGGAGAAAAACAAACAAACTAGCGCTAGTGGAGGTAATTAGTTTTGATGGCCTTTTCTTTTGTAAAGCTTTTGATTTGATGCTCACCGCTTTGCAGGGCATCAGAGTCCTTATGTTGCAACTCAAAATGCTCAGATCTCATTATAAAGACCAACGTGGTGTTCACTCATGTATACTTTATCTGCACCTTATGTGTTACTGTCACTTTACTCTCTGACGCTTTGATATGAGAGTGCAAAGTGAAATATTCCTGTTTACAGTAGACACGGCTGGGGTTTTTTTTTTCTGTCTAAATCATGAGATCTTTTGCATAACCTGTGCTGCAAATCGACCAATCACCAACAACTAAGCCAAAAACCGCCAACAGATACAAACGTCAGTGTTTGATCTTAATATTTACACAAGATCTGTTGATCTTACTTTGACTCTTTAAACAGAAGAAAAATGTCACCATTTCTCAGACGAAATTTGATTCCTTTGATTAAACTAAGACACATACTGTTACTATTGCTGTTACTGTTGTCAATATACTGACAAATACGACAAAAAATAACACTCTTTATAGATTCTCATATGGCACATTAAGTATTCCTGCCATAATAATGCACCTTGCATTTAAGTCATGCTGTTGTCTTGAATTTAAAATATCCTTTTGCACTAATATTTACATTTTTGTACTTCTCTAAACTTAATCAATGTATCCCATGTACCCATTTTGTGATTGACAGTATGAATCTTCCTCAAAAGAAAAGGAAAAAAAGGGGGGGGGGACAAAAGAAAAAGCAGGAGTGGAATCGGTGGTTCAGGGTGGTTTACACAGCTTAGGAGGTGTATGGAGATAGTGCTATTAAGCAATGGTGAATTCGATTTCATCCATCTCATCCTCTGTGTCCTCCATATTCTCCGCTGCTCTTTCAGCCCTCGCTCTCTCGCTGGCCGGGATGTAGTTGTCCTCGATGAAGCCGTCGTCGTCCTCCTCGTTCACAGGAGGCATACAGTGAGGGTTGATCCCACTACTCCCATGCATGGTGTATCCCACCCCCAGGCCTGCAATAATAGAAACATATTGAGTTTTACTGCATCAGGACTGAGAGCCATTTAAAGGCAAGTTGCATGTTAAATTCTAACTATCTGTGAGGATTGTATTTAGACAAATGATAACATGCATTTATTTTATAAACTACTTCTTTTAATTTCTCAGGGAGTAATCCATAAATAGTGTTTTTTTTTTAAATCCCACATATTTATTGTGTTGATATTTATGAGTGTGTGTATGGTTTGATGCAGATCCAGATCGTAATCCAGCTCTGATGGATTACAACATGCATTTGTCGAGGGTAATGTCTATTTAGCAGCTGTATATTAACAAACAGGGCTAAAAACCACGCAGCTGCCACCAACGTGTAGCTGAGATAACATAATATATCCTTTTAGTGTGATTTATGTAATGATTTTCTGCTATGGATCCAGATCTGGTTAATGTAAGACATGTATTGGTGGAGATGTGAGCTCTATGGAGTGCCATTAAAGTATGAGGGAATGTTTTATGGGTAAAAACAAACCTGATGGTTCACACTGGCCGATGCTGTCTGTCTCCCTCAGCCGTGTGTGCCTGTAGCTGGCAATGTAACGCCGAATCACCTGGAATTTGGCCAGAAGGGCGATGACAATGGAGATGGAGAGAGCTGTGACGAGGACAGCCACCAGGAACTCCCAGTTGTGAGAGGTGTAGTTACTTCTCGGGTCAATCCAACTGTCTGCAAGAGAGGAAAATAAAACCCGTCCTAATCTGTTGTTGAGATTGGGTGAAGCAGCCTCCTGGTTTCATTAGAAAGTCTTGTTTTCATCCTTGTTATTGTGGGAAGCACCTAAATACCCGATCCCAACACACTCCCACTTCAAACCAGGTGGACCACACACACGTAATCCACTATTACTCATTTTAAGATGGCAGCTTTTAGAAACAATGGACTGATTTAGGTAAAGATTGGCAAGATCAGTTAATTTTCTTTCTTCAAATTCTTACCATTCAGTGTTGCTGTTGGTGTGGCTGTAATCAGTGGGTTGTTTGACGTTACTTCCATCTGGCTTGGCTCTTCTCTGTGTATCTCTTATGTGGTGGGACTTCTGCTGTGTGGCTCAGTTTGCCTCTTGTTGGATGAGAACTGTCGGCTCTCAGCCACCATTAACTCTTGCATGAAGCTGTGGATCACGGGAGGTACATCACTCATATGTCAGCCAAAGAACATTTTTTTTGTGACCTTCTAATTGGAAGCCTTTTATGCTACAAGATCCAGCAGACACTTGGATTCTTGTAACTGAGGCTGAGGAGGATGTTTTCACCAATGTGCAAAGATGGTTAGTGTTGTTTTATATTCAGCGGTTAAAATTAAATGGGATCTGAGGGAAATGTTGCAGGGCTGGAATCTCCCCAGATGAGGGAGGCAGTCATCTGGAGGATTTCTGCTTATTAGGAGGGGGTCAAACCTTCAGAGCTCCACTAGGTGGCAAGGTTGAGTGACAGGGGACTCCTCTGTTCAGTCACTAGTGAAAGTAGTGGCAGCATTATCATCCCGCCTATGAGTTGAAACGTGAGCCAGCGTCCTCTTGATGATCAAATAAGGCTTTAAAGAAAATCTGAAAAAGAAATATTACTTTAAATCAGCATGTCTCCATTCATTTTGCACACTAAACCACAAAGGCATCTAACAGAAAGAAGAAAAAAATCATGAACTTTTTCAATGCCCCCTTATCCCATGCGCATTATGGCTTTTTGAATGGTGTCGGACTCTTTGTGCCAGTAAATGCATATTTCATAACCGAGCCACAGAAAAAGAGCTTCATCAAATGACCTAAATATTTCAGTGACAATGTTAGAAGAGTGAGAATGTCGTTGTAAAAAGGAGACGACGCTGCCTGGATCCTTTGAATCTAGAAGTCATAATTGAGTGCAAGCTGTCAGGAGCTCAGGAGGATATTATCCACAACAGGAAAAGTGTGTCGCAAACAGGAAGTCCCACATATTGTAGGACCTTCCTCCGTAGGCCTAGCACAAAACACTGACTGTGACTGTGTCACAGCTTGCCACAACACAGGAGCTACGTAAATACTGTTCTCCCTGGGACAAGGTGATTCAACCCCTTGGTAGTTACACTATCCTGATGGCAGCTGGGCTTGTGGGTGGGAGACTCTTCTTGTGGGTGGGAGACAGTGGCTGGGGGTGGGAGGCTGAAACTTGTGTTTGAAACAGAGCGGATCTTTGTGTGCAGTACAGCTATTTGCTCGATATTTGCATGCATGAGTCTGCATGTCAGCTCCCTTTGTTTACAGCACGCTTGTGATGATGCTGTCAGACAAGTTCACTGTGCACCGACTGTGGTTTATGCCTCAGTAGCTCCTGCAGTTTTTAACCTGTGTTTACCTTGGGATGTTCTAGGTTATGGTTTTAGAGGTCAGTAGTTTGTTTCCTGACCTTTTTCCTCTTTCATTGACCACATTCATTTTTTTTCATCATGTTTGGATATAAACACTGATTTTTAAACAAACACCATCTACATAATAAAAAACATCATTTGTTTGTACTAATGTCAAATCAGGCTTTACTTTTTTATTCGAGGACTATACATGTGTCCTTTGGACGTGAGCTTATTTTATTGAATTAAACCTGATTCAATTCTAATGCAGGATCACAAATGTTAACTTCTCGTTCTTACAGATTGGCTGTTCTCAACCTAACTAATTTGGATCTAAATGAGAAGAGAGATCTTTCTGTTAAATTATTATTATTATTATTAAATTTTGCAGTAGAATAAATATGGTATTAAAGCCAAACTAAGCTAGGCTGCTGCAGATTTGTGTATCCTTCTCTTTCTCTCTTGCCTCTGAGGTGATTTTTCACAGCAAGAGTGGTCTGGCTGCTTAGCGCCAGCCATTAGGCCTCTTCCTTTTCTCCTTCTGCAGCTATTCTCTTCAGCAGTGTTGGCTGTAAACACGCCAACAGGGTTGCCTTTATCTCTTCCTGTTCTGTCCTCACACAGGCAAAGCACAACAAAACATACACACCAAGCAGCACAGGACTGGGAGCTATAGGACAGAAGCCTGGGAGCAACAAATGTGTGTCAGACGTAGGAGTGTTTATTAGTGCTACTGCTGGTGTTTGTCTGTGAACATGCATGCTTAAGAAGCTACATTTGCATCACCGACTGCATTAGTCTGTGTTGGAATATCATTCTCAAAGAAATGAGTCGGTTTTTCGTCGTCGTTCGTTGTATCAGTGCCCTAAATTGAGAGTCGATTGTCGAGTTCACAGACACTAATGATGGCCGGAGGGTGTAAAATGTCATTAAACTGAATTAAACATCACAATTATGTTCTGTTCCTGGATCATGATTACATTACTGTGAACAGACAAATTAATATTATGTTTGAGATGTAAATTTATTAGTGGTGGAAAATAAGTACATGTACTCAAGTACTGCTAAGGTACAATTTTGAGGTACTTGTACTTGCAACTTCTAGTTCTTTATGTTTCAGGTATGAATATTGTACTTCTTCTGCCATTAAAATGAGTTACTAATTACTTTTAAACCAGTGGTTTCTAAACTATTTTGGATCCTGACCCCTTGCAAAAAAAAAGAGAGTGCTTGGGGCCCTTTGTCATGTTTAAGATGTCAATGATTTGTTAGTAGTGTCACCAATAACTGTTTTCCTTCTAAACGTCTCAAATACTTTGAGGGCCAACGGGTCCAATATTTCACAAAAAGCAAAGACAAAAAATACAACAGACAAATTTAAATTTGTGAAGCAGAGCCTGGTTTCCTGCCTCGTTAGTCTCTTTAAGAAACATCTTATTTCTTGTGACCCGTTAAAAGAGGCCCAAAAACCTTGCATTGGTTCCAACCCAACCTTGGTTGGAAGTCACACAACGAAACTACAGCACTGTGCTCATTTTTTTTTTTTTTAAATCACTAAACCAGCTACACACCAGTAAAATGTGACTTATGCATTGATGCTTTAGTATCACCAACTTCATGATTTAAGATACACAATAATTTAGCAATCAAATGTAACAGTACTTTTAATACTTTCAGTTCATTTTAATGACAATACTTTTTCACTTAAGTAGACGTTTGAATGGTAACTACTTTTACATTGTTGTATTAGCACTTTTGGCCAAGTGAACAATCTGAGTTCATCTCTCACTGAACTTTAGTAACAAAGAGGATTTTAATTAAATCAAAAGTTCAAATTAACCAGTAAAAAATGTCCTTTACATCCAAGTTCATTTTGACAACTGCTTACTCAAAATGAACTGTCTTCACATAAGCGATCACCCACCTCATACTGTATGTACACAAACATCTCCTCCTCTGGTTTTAGACAATCACAGACACTCAGAGCTCTCAGAAAATCAAAGTGCCGTCCTTCAGTTGACCCTCCCCACAACAATCCACAGAGCGACATGCAACAAACCTCCCTAATTCTCTCTTATTCCACTGCCAAGATCTGCATTTTTATCTTGCTTTGAAATTGTGTGGAGGAGTCGGGCTGTGCCATTGTTTTTCAAGGATAATGGCATAAGGCCTGATAGTGCAGCGAGTTCAGAAAACAGCTGGCAGAGACATTGTTTATGAGCACCATTAACAACTTACCCACTGTAAATCAACCTCACAGAGCCTTAGCAAATTATTTCAGTATGAAAACTGTACATTTGAATAATGATCAAACTATTTATTGGACTTCCTTTTCCCCCCCCCCCTTTAATTTTAATCAAAACAAGGTCATAATAGCAGAAGAGAAGTGCCTCGAAGTGTCATGTTTGGTTTTGCCTTTCAGCTCTCGAATAATGTCAACAGAGAAACCACAGGGTCACAGTGACTAATGGCGAACCATTTTAACTTTAGATTAATTAAACAGCATAACACATTACATGCATCATTACCACAAACTATGACTTTTCATATTTAAAGCTTAAAGCACCTGGGTTCCACTATTAAATAAATACTGTAGATCTGAATGTGTGCTCCTTAGAGAGTGGGTGATCATGAAGAAGTAAGCTGTGCGAATGATGCATTTAGTGTTTTGGGTGAAAACAGTAAGTGGCCAGCATGCAACAGGTGCAGGGAATGGTTTGGCTACTAGCTTACTGATACTAAAACACGTTGCCTGCGAGTCAGTTCAGTCTTTTCTGCTATAGCACTGATTAAACACAGTGTAGAACAATGTATATGATGATTTCTTTTATTGCCGTGCTCAGAATTATATCACAGTCAGTCAACTAGATTTTACTGGCGATGCCCTCCTCAGTGTGTCCTCCTTTTTGGACATAACCTGAAGTAAACCTATAAGTATATCTGCAAATTTATGGTTTAGAGGTGGTTTTAACTCATTTTTACAAACATTGTTTGGAACATTATGACATTAAACGACATGATTTGATGATTGTTGCATTATCGGCTCTCCAGATAAGTCATAACCCAACAGGCAAGTAAAGACCGTCATATGATCTTTACACAGTGCAACGACAGTCTGTAGAAGAGACTGTCAAAGCTCCCACCTTTTAAAGGACCAGCTGTTTTCCCCCCCAGTCTTACCTGGTCACCTGTCTGTGTAGTCTCCTCTCTCTTCAGCGACCTCACTTGCAGTCTGTCTGATCTCACATTTCACATCAGCCTTAGCTACATTTTCTGTTGCTTTGTCTGTGAAATATGTTGTGCAAAGGTTGAGCGAGGTGTGCTCGACAGCTGCTTCCCAGAAGGACAAGTTAATGGGTAACTAAGGTGTGCTCTCTCTCCCGCCTACTGTTGCTCCTCTCTGTCCAATAGCACAGCAGACCTGGTCAAAGACAATAATGTCACTCAGCATTGCCAAACGAGGAAGAAGTAAAACATTACTTCCAAGCAATAATTCGTATCATTTAAACGAACACTGAGCATTCATTAGTGAAACCGGCTCAACCTGTTTTTTTTGTAAATATGTTCAGTTAATGTAGAAGTGGCTCCAGTGGGTATAACCTTTTGTTGTTATCTGCTTTATGGCCTTCTTGGAGTGTATGTATGTGTAGTTTCATTAGCATGGTAGGCAGCCACCACGCCTCACTATGTTTATCTAAAAATGTAAACCCTTCTCTCAGCCCTTTTCAGATGAGGGAGGAAATCAGACAAGATAAAGTTTGTGGCGACAAGGAGTTTTGTTTATGGAAGATGTACTGCCTGAGGGGAGAGAGCAGACCTCTGGTGTCTCTGAAAGAATAAAACACGGTGACCCTGAAAACAATAGGGCCACTTCCTGACCACTCAGCAATGGACCCTGCCTCTTTACATCGCCCTCCCTTACTCTTCCTCCTTCCCTCCCTGCCTCGATATGTTCCAGGATGCTTCAGCTGCATGTCTTGGAGCAGATTCCCTGGACGAGGATGGGTTGGGACGGTAAAATGATAACTCAGCATCGGCCGAAAGTAGCAGCAGGGCGTTCCCACCATAGAGGCTGTTTGCTGCACGCCAACAGTTGGATTGTCATATACATGCCATGTTTTAGCAACTCAGTTCTTTTTAAGAAAGACCTGATAATCAATTCTGAAAGTTCACTACGTATTCTGTGCATTGTGTGCTGAACCACCCACTTCAGACGGCTGCTTATACGTTTAGCTTTGTGCCTTCAGTGAAGATTTTGTCTTAAAAGGGGGCACAAATAAGATCTTTTCATATCAATTTGGGCCTGAACTGTGCCAACAAACTGCATGCAGTCATCAATAGGGCTGTCAACATTAACGTGGTAATGCACGAGATTCATCTGAGAAATTTGACACAACACAACACAAATTAATCACATCTCCAAATTTGACCCTAATTTCCTCTCATAACCCCAGCTTGGATGACTGAGTCACTACAGTGATCCACGAAGGCAACAAGTACTAGCCAATCGGAGGCAGAGTAGGGCGGGTCTCATCCGTCAAGTGTTGAAGTTTCGCTTTAAAAAGCTTGTGGAAGTTTAGATTAAGAAAGAAGTGATGTGCACATGCTGCAGTTATGAGTACGGTGAGTCTGAAGCAGCAGATTAATCGTGATTACATCGTGATCACAGCCTATTATTGTGATTAACTCGATTACATTTTTGAATCGATTGACGCCACTAGTTTTAAATCAAGTTTCTTTCTTCAATTGTTTACGATGAAACTCACTCATTGTGGGGAAATTTGTTCACTGTAGCAGATGTGTGTGAGTGGCTGATGGACTGGTTGCACAGCAGACATTTTCATATGCCACAATAAGATATCCACAGGTGTATTAACGATTGCTGCATTCCACTTCGAGGAGATCCAGCTGTTGTTTATGCCGTTTTACCGTCTGGGATTATTGTCTAATCAGGAAGATATCTAAATGAGATTTTTCAAAATTATGAACACACATGTCAAATGTTTTTTTTAGATTTTTTTTTTTTTTAGTAATCTCTTCAGTCCATTTACATCAGGCAAACATAACCATGGTGAAGGTCATGAGTGGAACTGGTGGAGCTGTAATCAGACTCTGGATAAGATTTCTGGAGGAGAGCTGGGGCTTCCCCCTCTTCATCTACCATGGGATGTTTATGGTCTGTCCTCTCAGTGAAGTGGTGGGCGTCTGACGGAAGATGTGAAGCGTTTGCTAAGTCTAAGGGAAATAACAACACGTGTCGAGCTCGCCATGACAATGGACACTGGGACTTGAGGAAGAGCTATGTGACAAACAAGCATGCGACTGGCCTTTAAGTACCGATATGAGACAAGCAACAGCTCTAAGCAGGCTGGACTGATTGACACCTATTTTTTTTTTTTTTTTTTGCCTCTGAGAAAATTCCTTGCTTTAACCATCATGATGTGCAACCGTGTATGTGTAAATTTTACGAGGTGATAGAAACGCATTGGTGACATATTTGTGAGTCCATATGTTGCCTCCATCAGGAAATCTGATACAATAAGTAAAGCTCTCAGCACATCTGTTTTTAAAGTGAAAACATGTTAATAAAACAGCTGCAAGCTTATTAAGATTCAACATTATTCTCTGAATGCTCTTTCATTGTCATGACTTGTATATTTAATGCCATACTCTCTATCTGAGCTCTAATTTCATCAATCTAGCTGCTACAAAATACGCTCATACATGCAAAAAGTCCCTTTTGTCTTCCCCACCTTCGTTTCCTTCTCTCTGCTGCTGTGATGACCTATTTTCAACACAGATGTTGTTTCATATCATTTAATCTGATATAAGAGTCTCCTGATGATATGTGCTCGGTGGTCTAACATTACTTACCTCACTAGCATGCAGTTGAAAGAGTATAAGTCTGTTTTTGTTTGACTTGTGCTCCTGCCACCTCTTGCAGGTGTAATACTGTATAAAACAGGAGGAACAGGATACCAGGATCAGACTTCCAGTTTCTCTTTTTGATCTTTAATGGTTTGTATTTTTATTTCATTTTATTCCTCCTCATGGTGAATGAATGTTTCTTATTACAACATACTGTGTAGTTGTAAACGCAAAGCTTGATACCCACCTACTCTCAAAAGTGTTCAGATACATATTTAATGACTCAAACCGTGAGGAAAACTGCTTCTCAAAATGGCATGTTAATCAGTGTTTTCTATTACCTTACTGTTTGTTTTGGATGTCGTGGTTGTGTGAACATACTCTTAACAATATGGTAACTGATAAACCCGCTGCAGAAAAATGCTTCTACAAGCACAGAAACAGCTCCTCTGTGCCTCACTGTGTTATACTTCTGCCCGGTTGCTCGGGACCTGCTATCTTTGGGAGATTCATGTAAAAGCCAACACATTTTTAATAAGATCCAAATGTGCATTTTTCTATTCCCTCTGTGAATGCTGTGGAAACATTTATGCAAAAACTGTTGCAGAATTTAGTAATGGTTCAGCGAGGAATTTGTGTGGAAATGTCTCACATGGTAGTAATAATTACACAGCACCTACTGCTTTTTCTGGTTTGGCCTGCAGAAGAGATCTGTATCTGCAACTCCCACTGCAGGTGTCCATCTGTCAAATTATTTAGTGGGGCACGATTGGGCGAGAAACCAACATACCTTTTGCTCTTGGCTACTTCTTAAATCACGACACGGATCCATTCTCGTGGACTGTTGGATCGAAACCACAAGAAAACATAAAAACCAAGCTGTGTCCAGCTGCTGTCGAACAAATGTTCACATTCTTATAAAATATTTTCTGATCAAAAAGTGTTTTTGCAAGATAGCTCCTTATATGGCATAAAAAAACTATATAAAGCCATTATTTCCATCTCAAACATAGAGGTGCATGTTTTGGCATGATTTGTGCATAAAACTACAAAAAACAATCACTTTCCTTTGAGCTTGAACTTGAAAGGTATATTCAAACCTGTGAATTTGCACTCAAAACCCAATGGAAAAAATGTTGCATTTCACTTTCGCTTGTTGTAGATTAAAATCCTATTTCTCTTACCATCGCAGATTTGTAAAAAGATTTCCTACAATGACTTATGCTTCATGCAAAGTGGTACTGGTGCATATTAGAAAATGCTGCATGCGTATTTTGGCACCAATTTCCATGTCCCTTCTATTTATTAGCTGATGGGAACGTGAAGCTATGGAGTATTAAGCTGTTGGAGTATCTCTTGTGTTTGTGTCGAGCAAACAGCTATCAGACAGGAGCTGAGACCCTCCACCTCCATTCCCGCCATCACCTCCACAGGCCTTTTCCTGCCTGTGGGGTGATTCCTGCCCCTGCGCTCCCTCCACTTCCTTCACACACATATCAGCCTCCAGCAGCAGTGCCTCTTCCTGAATGTGGCTCAAGTTCTCTGGACACTGTGGACAAGCAACAACAGCTCATCCATCTCTCTCTCCCTGTCTCTTCCTTCCATTCTCTACTTTCTTTAATTTCAAATATTCTCTGATTCACTTTCTTATTTTCAGTTAACCTCTAACATCATTTTCCCAGGTAACATGCTGCTTAATTGTATTCCCAAGGCCTCTGTGACTGATGGCACATTTGCACAAAAACACTGCTTTTGCATTTTTCAGCCTTTCAGCACAGCAATCCTGGGTTGTTATTCAAGTTCCTTAAAAAACAGCTACAATATTCCAGGGCTATGTTGGCTAGATCCAGCACCACTCCCTTTCCACAGTTTCCTTGATTATTGTGTTACCATGGGACATATACTCTACTTCTATAATTACAATGTGCAGCAGCAACTTAATAATAGTAGAGCAGAACAGATATTCCAGTTCCTGACAATTGCTTAATAAAAACATCATGCCAACATTTCCTGTTGTTCATTTGACAGTATGGCCACTTGTGCAAAGAATGTAGGACACTTTTTTCATTTTATATGTGACAGTCAGGGGTTAATGTGGTACGATACATAGATAGATAGATAGATAGATAGATAGATAGATAGATAGATAGATAGATAGATAGAGGACAGTGGGGGCAAAAAAGACATCAAAGCTAGGCAGGGTAAGGCTCAGGCTGCCTTCTCCCAACTCTGTTCCATCTGGAGATCCCAGCCAGAGAATACAGCCTAAAGACAAAGATGCTCCTGTATAACAGTAATGTCAAGTCTGTTCTGCTGTATGGTTCAGAGAGTTGGCGAGTGGTCAAAACAGACATGAGGAGAGTGGAAGCATCTCACAACAGATGTATCAGAAGTACATGTCAGATCTTCTGGCCTATTCAAGAAAAGTGGCAGCCAGAGCATCACCAAGGAAATCATACATAGACAACGGAGATGGCTAGGCCATGTGCTTCGAACGGATCAGGACTGGATCCTAAGGTTTCCTTCAAGATGGACACCACTAGGCAAAAGGAAACATGGGAGTCCCAAAACCACCTGGCGCAAAACTGTGACAGAGGAGCTGGGAAAGCTTAACCTCTCATGGGGAGAGGTGCAGCATGTAGCCAAGGACAGAGTACATTGGAAACAGCTCATTGAAGCCTCACGTCCCACAGGGGATGAAACAATTAAATCATTAAATTACGTCTCTTGCGGCTTCACCAGAATTTAGGGTTCCCCCACCTGCCAAATCTCACTTTGGCTTCATTCACATTCACAAGACAATAAACCATTCATCCCATTTCATTCATTTCCCATTTCTCATTTCTAGTATATATTTTTAAATCTTGTTATATTCCTTATCTTGCTCTGTCCGCTGAAAGTCTAAAATCCAATGGTCCTGCATGATACTAACCCTACACTAGAAGTCGACTACATGCTGTTATGATTAGAGCTTCCTTAGTCTGATCTGGAGTCTTTCCATAACACCATTATTGAGGTGTGTGTCTCTGTGGGTACAGTACATCTACCTATGTGAGGTCAGTAGTGGGTATAACATCAACATCCCTGATTACATGCAGGGTTTGTCTGGTGTCAGGCTGGCGGGTCTACTCTGCATCTGTTGATGGACCCAGATCACCCCATCCTCATCCCCAGTGCCCCAGCCTCACCCTAGGAGGCAGACTGGGAGACTGGGGTTGCTGTGGGGGTCACGCTATAGGGCCATGTTTGTTTTGTTTTTTTCCACAACTGGACTGATGAATGACAGGAAGAAAAAGTGTAGGAAAATGTTGATTCATTCCCAGTTACATTTGTGTGACTATATGCACGTGTCTATACAGTAAGTGTGGGTGAATATTGTACAAGACGGACTTAAATGGTAAAGCAACAAAGTAAAACTTATCACTGGTGAAACATGTTTTAAAGATATAATGTATAATCATGTCTGCATTAAAATGTTTAGAACCACTAGACCTTTGTTAATTTAGTTCAGTTTTGTGATGATCTCAAATGGTTCCAACAATGTTCAAACCCAGAGTCAAGGTAATGTTTTATTTGTTTGCCTATCATATAACAATAACTAAAGTCCAGGAGAAAGCCAGATCAGAAAGAAGGAAGTCAGTGAATGTGACAAAATATGAAAAGTATAAAACATTACCTCGTCTGTGAACATTTCGGCCTGAGCTACGTCAGATAGATTTTAAATTAAAGATGGTTGTTGATTAACAATGAAAACAACAACTCCCATGATCCCAAGTCATCAAACTATGTCTTTTGTTTTCTTCATTTTGACTGAAAGACCCTGTAATAAGAGAAATTGCAAGCTGCCAAGCTTTTAAAAAGCAATAGAGGCACATTTTAGTTTCATTATCCACAAACAGCTGTAACTGTTTCAACATGTTTACAAGGTCAACAAATGTTCAAATCTTTATGGTTCAAACTTGCTGAACAACTAAACACATAAATGTCACAAAATGATCAACTGGCCTTTAGAGCACCAGCAGTATTTCTGCCAGGACAGGTATGTAAACTTTTGTCATTTTTTCTTAGCCTCATTACTCATGTCGTTGGTGGATTTGACTCTGCTGCATTAACGCTGCATTAACACTGCAGACTGCCTCACACATAAACTCCTACTGTGTGACAACAGCCAATAGAAGCTCAGACAGCACAGGTTGGTACAAGGAAGCCATAAACGGGTACAATTTTTGCATTTCCTGTGATGGCATAAAGTTTTTAATGGGATTAATTAGACACATGAATCATTTACTGCTGTGTTGTGACCCAGGAATGCTAAAAGTAAAGTTTCCCTTCAACAGCGCCGTAAACTGCTGACACTAATATTCATCATCATCATCATCATCATCCCCAAAGCCCTCTTAAAATAAGATTGCATCATTGTTTCATATAGTAAAACAGAACCAGAGATATCCATCCTTCCTGCACTTTTATTTTATTTTCCCTGAAAACCTTGGCTACAACAGTTCCAATCATGCAAATGAGGGGCATATTTTATTCACTCTAATACCAACATGTCAAAAGCTATTAGAGCTGACAGTTGCCATTTTGTTTTGTTTTTTGTGTTTTTTTAAAAACTTTTTTCACAATTTCAAACACTTGGCATCTATATCTTTATAATACCAGTCTATTCACTGATTATATTTGATGACTATTTGGACTATAACACCATATCTACTGTCTGGACCTCAGTCAAAATTATGGAACCCTGATGATGAGCATGTCTTTATGAGGCGTAAACCTAAAACCTGTCGGTAACCCTGTATTTTGGGTGGGGTTATGTGTGCCTGTGTGTTTGCATACTTAAACATTTATCTTTGGAAGAACCAAAGTGATTTTTTTTTTACACTCGGACATTTTTGGAAAATGAGGACATTTTGGGCCATCCTCACTCTAAAAGGGCCATCAAAGGATTCAAACAAACATAAAGGTTTATGTTAGAATTAATTTAACATTAGTAGGTTTAGGAAATTAGTTGTGATGGTTAAGTTTTGAGTTAGGGACTGGTGGATGCATTATGTCAACGAGGGTCCTCACAAGTACATCGTGCAAACTCGTGTGTGTGGGTCTGTGTGTTAAAGGGTT
Source organism: Chaunax sp. Z400 (assembly GCA_037577475.1). Taxonomy (NCBI): domain Eukaryota; kingdom Metazoa; phylum Chordata; class Actinopteri; order Lophiiformes; family Chaunacidae; genus Chaunax; species Chaunax sp. Z400. The sequence goes on from CM075188.1 coordinate 24,293,923, forward strand.
GAGGAATAATGAATATGCACACTTGCACAGCATATGTTCATATAATTTAAAGCTACATCATCTAATGGAATTAAGACAAAATCGCGTGTAGTCCACAACAGCACACTACCGTTAATTCTGTTCAGCCCGTGTCCATACTGACTTAGTATTTTCTTGCCCCCTGCTAATTCATTTCCCATCATTCCATGTTTCAATCTATCTGTTGGAGACGTGTTCCCCTTGAGGTTACTGAAATGGCAGTTCATCTTGGTGAGAAAGTATACAGTGGAAAGTGACAGGATGTATGGGAGAGGAGCGGAAGCGACATGCGACGTAGGTTATGAACTAACGTCGTATTTGGTCATGAACTGAATACACTCCTGTCTTTGTCTCCTCTGGCCAAGGAGGTGGCTCAGTGTCCTAAAGTAATCTAATCTGAGGGCTGTATCTCTTATATGTTTGCATGCATAAGAGATATTGTTACTGACATGAATGTGGTCTCATCATATGAGAACATGAACACACTCAGAACCTGCATAGAAATAGTACTGGGGTTATCAAGACATTAGAGCAATTCATCTTCAGGGAAATGTGACTTCTTAAGACCAGAGTGATCATCATCTCTATTCATTCTATCGCTCACACACACACACACACACACACACACACACACACACACACACACACACACACTAATACTTATGTAACCACACTTTGAAGCACACATGATTTATGTCCTTGGAAAGGTTTTTTAAATTTTTTTTATCAGACCCTATGAAGTATGTTGGGATGAACATAAGGGGCTTCTAACTACAGTTGGGGAGGAATAAAAAGGGGTTAAGTTAGGGAGAGGTGTGAGCGACACCCTTGCTTAGGCTCCCAGGGCCCATAAGGATCACTGCGTGTGGAGCCTGGCCAGCTCACCACACAATGAGAGGAAATGGGAATTTAATACAAACTTTCTCACAAAGTCTTGGAGACCTCCCGCCTCTGTTGTCGGTCTCACTTCCATTTGCCCCCATCTTTGCCATCACCACCTCCTCCACTAAAACCACAACAAAATGTCATAAACAACTAAGACATGCCTTGGAGTGTGCTGCGGTAAATGTACTGTCAGACACAATTTAGGTGGCATTTCCCCACAATCTGTCAATTTACCACAATGACTTTTCTCAGCGGTGTTTGTGAAGGATTACGCTTAAGACTGGCAATGTAAGCTGGTGCATATGAATAATAAGGATAGACATGAAGGGCTTAATACTCTAAGATTATGAAGATGATAGAAAAGCTGACTATATACTTGTTGGCCAAATGATTTACATATATTTACACGCATAGCACTGCTAATCCATACAAATTTTTAAGCCAATATAAAAAGTATAGTGTAGTATATAATAATATACTTATTTTTTGGGCCAAACATACATATTTTCTAATATTTCAAGGAGCAAACGATTTAAAATACAACTCATACAACCTAAAAATCTCATCAAATGAATTTTACATGAACACCAACAGTGACTTAAGCAGGGTTGATGCTTTTTGCTGTATTTAATCTAATGAATTTCCTAACATCACACAATTATCAGTTGCCCAGTTATATCAACTAATGTGGCACCGAAGCAACATTTTTCAGATGTAATAATAAATAAATAAATAAGAGCTTATAGCTTTATCTCCTCCCCGCCACGTTGTTTTCTTAATTTTCCCCCTCATCTCTTTTTGTTTCCTCGCTTGCATCACTTGTTCTCTCTTTCCCTCCTCATTTCATTCCTTTCTTCCCCGTTCTCTTTTTGTCTCATTTCCCATCTTACTTTCCTTCTTCCTGTCATGTTTCCTTTCTTCCTACTGAATAGGCTACACTCTCTTTGCTCAAGGCTTTTTATGGTGACAGTGTTTGACCAGTTTTAACTTGCCTGCCTTGCATCAGGACATCAATGACTTGTTAATGTGTATGTATGTCAGTGCTTTGTGGGGATTTTCTTGGGTACAATATAGCAGTAAAAACGTGGTATGAAATTTCATTGATATGGGCAATAAACAAGCAGATTATAAAAGATTTGATAATGTAGCATTGGCTCAGTGCTATGAAAATAGTGCCAAGTAGACATATCAATGTATTTTTAACATGGTATACATAGAAACTAATAGGTTTTTCCCACCCTCAATAGATGTAAAGCCCTTCATATAGTTATGGTAAGTGCTGACGATATCTTAATCTGAGCTCAGTCTACAGAAATGTCAGGCAAATTTATCTCTGATTCACCTCTCCTGACAATCAGAGGAGAAATCTGGTCTGGTCTTAGTCATTACTAAGACAACCACTCCTCAAGCTCCCAAGCTGATTCTGAGGATTTCAATTCTAAAGGTTTATCTGTGTAATTCCAGAGTGGGACCACAAAATCCAAACCAGTCCATTCCTAAAGGATTACAAAGGGAATCAGAGCACTTTTAAAATGGTGACTATAAGATCATCGGACAGTGTTGTCCAGCAATGAGGCTAACGTTAGCTAGCATATGCTGTGGAAAATTGTTTGAAATGCCCTCTGAGCTAAGTTAAATAAAATAAGTCTATATTATAATTACAGTAGAGGAGACAAACAAACCTTATTACAAAAAATGTCTAAAACAAAAACAACAAGAACTCACTATTATATTTATTTATAATCTTCTAATAAAAAAGAAATGATTTGATTGGCTTTCGGCCCTCATACAGGAAAGTAAACATATTGGAAAACTCCCAGATATTATAGTAAAAAGTTAACATCAACTTAAACTGAATGATAAACACATGAGCCCAGGAGTTTATCACAAGCTGATCATGAAGACAGTATGTCTTTGTGGTAAATATACCATAACTTCATACCCTATGATCGATTTGCTATTTTCTATTTGGATCCACAGGGTTCAGCTAAGAACTAATTTTTTTTTATCACAGAAAGCTGTTGTACCTTCACCCTCTATTTTTATAACCATGATACATTTTATTTATATAGTGCTTTTCAGGGCACCCAAAGACGTCATATCTGCTTGCCCAAGAGATGGTGTGAGATCACATGAGGTGGTTTATTCCTTCCTCTGGCACGATAATCTTAATAATATCCTGTTGTGTGTGATGTGCCATTATTTTGAAATCTTGTAGCGTGTACATGCCTGAGATAAGAGATAAGTCGGTGATGTTTAACCTTTTGTGCGTGTGGCACCAGATTTCAAAATCAGTCATGATTTTTTGAGCCCAGCTTTCCATAGATAGCTGGTTGCTACTAAATTTAAGCTTGTATCATATGTTTTTTATATCAAGTCACATTTATTTCCGCCATTTCACTTCAGTTAGAAGCTGTATGATGTGTTTTACCCAGCACTATTGTGTGCAGGAGCTGAAGATGATTGTTTGAGGAAGGTTGTTGGAGATTTTCATTGTTGTGCTGTTGTTATGCCTGGGGAAGCAGCCATGTGCTTTTTGGGAGAGGAGACACACTGAGCCATAACTTTGTCTGGTAGTGCAATAAAGCAAGCAGCAGACGCTCTAACAACAAACACAGTTCATAATTACTGCAGAGCGACAAAGACTTTTGGATACAATGGCTAATGTCTGAGGAGTGTCCTCCACCCCACTATAATTTCCTTCACACACACATGCATGGGCACATACATTATCCTCTGCACACACACACAGTAAACTACAAATACATGCTTACAGTGGTGTTTCCGTCTCACTCCAACGCACCATCACATATACACACACATATACATACACACGCTCACAAATGCTCCCACTCCTGCTTTCTGGCCACTGGCAGCCTTAATGCAGCCAAAGGCCGAAGCATCTGTGTTGACCCAGCCTTCAGTCTCTTCCCTTTTGGCTTCCTAAAGAGGCTCCGCCAAGCTGTGTCTGCAGCACGCAACATTTTTCTGTCTTTTCTCTCTTTGCACTTCATCCTTCTCTAAACTCCAATCAAATAATCTATACAAAATCTGCAGCTGCAGAAAGGTGATGTGCAAAAATGGTTTGACAGTACAGTTTGTTTAATTTTGCTTTATTGTGCACCTTTGGCTCTATAGGGATGGGCTGCAATCAGAGCTGTGGAGTTGGCAGTCTGACAGTTCAGTATAATTGTTTTCAACCCCTATCCATGTCTGTGAGGACTTTTTGAAGTGTGTGCAGAGGAAATAAGAGGGTCTTTTACAAGATGTTGTTCTGACTTCTGAGCTAGACAGGTCACACTAATGGGTCAAGGGGAAAATACACATCTGAGCTAAACGTGGGCGCCATGGTGCTTTCTTTGCCAAGAGATAAAATAGAAACTCTGTGATTCACAGAGAAGATCATTCAAAACTGTGCAAATCCGTTTTCATTTAACTTTGTTTTACACTTTACAATCTAATAAGTTGAGTTACTTTAAATTTAAATTAAGAAAAGTAAACTTGAGATTTTGAGTGTGCAATACTTAGACCAACTTCTTTATTTTGTGTGTAAGATTGAATTTAATTAGAAATACTGAGTTGATCTAACTCAGTTTTTATCAACTTGTTTTATCATATGTACAATGGGTAAATACAGTAGATACTGTAGTGTGTTGGGGATAGGCGGGTGGAGTTTCCCAGCATACCTTGAGACAATGTGTTTGAGGCCATAAGTCCAAGTAACCTGTGTTTAAATGTGTTCTAAATAATTATCAGTTAAGCAGTAATTAGCTCTTTAGAAATATTTCTATAGAAAATGATTACAACACCATGGCACTATGAGTTAAGTCTGTCACATGGTTAGTGATGTCCCGCCTGGGTGAGGCAAGAGGGTGATAAAATAAAGAAGTGAGAACCGTTGTAATAACAAGCACTCCAGAGCAAGAAGCAAATAATTATGTCAAATTCATGCCATAAGAAATTTCAGCATCCTGCAATACTTTTTAGAATATTGATAGTTTAAGTTATCATAATAACAGTAAGCAAGCTAATTTAAGTGTTACACACACAAAATAAAGACGTTGGTCTAAGTATTGTACACTCAAAATCTCAAGTTTACTTTTCTTAATTTATCGAAGGCAATGAGTTTGCATAATATTTTAAAGTAACTCAACCTATTAGATTTTACAGTATATGCTAACTGAACCAGCTGGACATCTCCATCCTCTAATTTGTGTGATTTCAGTTTATCATTCACACTGTTTAACATTGTGCCGGCGTGTCATCGCATTGCAAAGAATTATTTTGTTCTGCTTCTTTCTTAAAATTCAGAATACAATTGAATATTCCTTTCAAACTACAGAAAGCCACGAGAGCTCTTGACATGAAAAACAGGAAATCCCAAACAATAAGCAATTGAGTCAACTTCAAGCCATTTGTCTGAGGCTGCAAGGAAATGTAAAGAAAACATCAAATCAGCTTTAGCAGAGAAAATGACATGGTTCTAAATGAGACAGTGCAGCACTTTTAAGAGATCACGCTAGAAGATGCAGAGTAGACACAACAAGCATATTGTTCATCATTTCCTGAGGCTGACTGATTAAAACAGTGAGGGAAGGAGGAGGACGATCCTAAATGGTGCAGGGATTGTGCCCAACACATTGAAGTGAAAGGGAAAAGCTGCTGCATTTGGCAAAACATGATGTCAGCTGCAGCTGTATTTGGTGTTCTAAAATACTTCTACAAAGAAAATCATGACAGCAATTATATGCTTTTTAACCCTTAGTGACATATTGGCATGCAGAACGTAGGTCTTAACCACACAAGTGCATGGAAAGCAGCTATCAAGTGTTGGACTTGAGAACACACTTATCAGCATAGATGCATTTTGATGAAATGTAATCTTTTAAAGTCTCCAAAAATGTTAATTTTAAAATCTCCCACATGTGCAAAAACAAGTGTGTTTAGTATGTAAGTGCATCATGGAACCAGAATATTCTGGTGACAATTTCATAAACACAACAACAAAACATTGTACAACATGCAGAACTATAGTAAGAGAATTAAAAGTAAAGGAAATATGATTTAGAGCTGAAACAATTTGCATTCGTAAGATAGGATATTAGCCTACAGAATCAGTTTAAATGAAAAGACGGAGATCTGCATTGTTTTGGAACAAAAAGTTTAAACTCATAACTACATTATTCAGATCGGGGAGGTCTGGAGCGCCAGCAGTCCTCCGCTGTCTGGTGACGCTCTTCCTTCCTTTCCCACCCTGCTGGGAAAGCTGAGCTTTACCGCAGGTTCAACTCTGTGCTGAGAGCGACGGACCGTGATAGCAAATCTGAGCGCTTTACGGGACCGCTGGAGTCGTTACCGAAGAGCTTTTACAACTAACCTGAAAGTTATGCGTAAAAAAGCGCATCACTCGTCGTGACGCAGCGTCACCGTTTTGGATGTACAACTCTCTCGAAATCCGATTTATATCAACGGCAACTTTTTTTTTTTCCACCATGAGGATTATAAATATCACGAGGATTTTGTGGGTGTTTGTATTGTGCTGCTTTGTTTTATCAGGTAAGGGGAGACTTATTTTTTCCGGTGTAGCTTTAAAACCGGACAAAAAATATTAAAGTCGACATTTATTATAGAAAGAAAAGAAGAGGAAATTTGTAAATATTGTTATTCCCTTTTCTTTTTTTAAAAAACAATTTTATACCTTCGAAATGTAAATGACTGGGCCATTTGGGAAAAAAGGAGCTCATCCATGTTTCCTGTCATTGTTCTGTGTATCTAGGGCTTAAATACCAGGGAGAAGGAATGCTGAATAAACTGACATTATTGTGCTTTACCCTTTTATTCTAAAAAAAAATTACTACATTCATGAATGCAATTTTATTTTTGAACCGAAATTTCCAAACACTATCCTATAGATGCTGTCATCGACTTGACCATGATCTCCACCGCAGAGGTCACCAATGTCAATCACTTCACTATTTCTTGCATCAATGGAGAGCGCAGCCCTACCCAGGTTGAACTGGACATCAAGAGAGACAACAAAATCCTCATATTCCCAAAGATGCCAAACTTTAAAGTGCACAAGGCCAGGAACAAGGTAGTGGTGGCCAGAGATTTTCGTGAACTCGACTATATTGGCATCTTTTACTGTGAATCGACTCAGGAGGTTCCTCCGCCTGAGATGGTCACGATGATCAACAACTATGGCAGAGGTGGGTTCAGACTTCAAACCATGGGTGAAAGAACTATTGAAAATGTGGATGGTACGATCTAGCAGGAGTCTGGGGGGGTCCTCCAGCGGAGGATTTTTAACTCTGAGGTTTCATTTTCTGTACTCTGGTGCATTGTTTTACTGGACCACATTATCAGGAAGCGGTCTACCCTAAATCACATTTAAGATATTAGAGGATATTAATGCTTAAAGTATAAAAAGATAATTTAATGTGTAACTCAGAGCCATCCTTAATAATCGCTCACTGTGTATTAGATTTGAGGATCTCTTTGTTCTTGCATTAGGCAATTGCAATTTCTATTAAATGAATTTCTTTAACGTTTTCAAATCAAGTCAAATGGAGAGGATGAGTGTAGTCAAAGTGACTCTTTGCACAAACTACATTCATCTTCCAATCATTTTTATGGAAATATGATTATGCTGTTGGCCAGTTATCCTGGTGGCTTTCTGTATTCACTCTAAGTGGCATAGCTTGGAGGAGTGTTGGAGCAAATCTTTCAATTGACACAATAATAAGGTGCCCAGTTGTATCAGCTAATGCTAAACAGTCTTCATCAGTCCCCATTATCCCTTTTTGTTTCTGCACTTACTTCATTTGTTCCTTCTTTACCTCTTTGTTTCATCCCTTTCTCTATCTTCTTCTCTTTTAGCCTCATTTACCATCTTGCTTTACTCTTTCCTGTCATGTTTCCCTTCTTCCTACCTATACCTCTTGTTCTAACCGAACCTAAACTATTACACCATGGTTTATACCCTACAGCTCATACATTAAGTTTGAATGTTGTAACATCATTTTAAGTAAGTGTGTGCACATGTGTTCCTTATAGCAAACTTTGTCCCAGCTCACCTCACACTGACTGCTAACAAAGGAGAAACTGTTCACCTCAGCATGCAGTTACTCAGCTCCCAAAAGAGAGATGTTACCTGGAAGTACAATGGTGAGTGAAAGACAAAGAGAGCTTAAACCAGACATGATGAATGATAGAGGACTGTTTTCTGACATACTGAAACTATTCCATTAATGTTTTTTATGTCTTTTGTGTAGGAAACTACTATTATATGACCCACTGGAATGATGTGATCAACCACACAGCTGTACTTACAGTGGAGAACGCAGCTTTCGCCAATCAAGGCATCTACAGTGCCAGCTATGTGGGGGACAGTCCCCTGCATGGAGCCTGGATGAGGCTCATTGTTAGAGGTTTGTTAGAAACTGACTTTCACACACTTAGAAAAAGAAACACACACACAAAGGCATTTACACACTCAGGGTCAGGATCGCATTTTTTTTTTTCAGATGAGAATATGATGTAATGCTGAGATTCATGCAGTTTTTTTACCTCACAAATTGCACAGGTGTATTAAAAAGGAGGAGGAGAAGATGAAGAAGAAGCTTAAATTACCTTTATTCGTACAAAAAAAGGAAAGACATCACAAAAGTATTTTAAATTAATAATACATTTAAAAATTAGGAAGTAAAAAAGCAATTCCTGATAACACAAATAGAAATCCTGGCACCCAGTCTAAAAGCAATCAAGCACAGAGCACCCTGTAAAAACAACCAAAAGTCGTCATTACACTTTCTGTATGAATTAAAACAAGTGATATGTGTTGCTCAGTCAGCTTTAGCTTTAGACAGATTTTTGGACAGAGTCTTTCTAGCTGTTTGCCCCTGTTGGCTGCTTCCTTATTTTTAATGGACAGGATTTCACCAAATGTTGAAATAGACCTATAAATCAGCAGCATTTTCAATTACAACGAAAACAGTGAGGCAGAACATGTGTTTGTGTCATTTCCCCCTCGAACAGAGAAGTGCATTTTACTTCAGGAGTTCAGGATTTTTCACTTTCATCGACGCTCATACTGTGTGATGAATTCTACAGGCTAATATCAACTATGAGCCAAAATACAATACAAACACACAAAAAGCCAAAACCTCAGTAATTATGCTGCATGTTTGCTTTCTGTAAAATGGTCTATAGTGGATGCATTCAGAAAATAGGAAATATTTAGACTATTAATACACTGAAAGCTTCTAATTTTAAAGGCACGTTTAAACAAACTATATATAATGTATGCATGCATGTTATTTCCCATATATTTTGTATACTGCTCTAAATAATGATGACTTTGTTCCTGTAGACTGTCCCAGTAAGAAGTGGGGTCCTTACTGCGACAAAGACTGTCCAGAGTGTCTCAATGGTGGGGTGTGCCATGATGTTGACGGAGACTGTATATGCCCTCCAGGATTCATGGGAACGCGCTGTGAGACAGGTTTGTTAGCAGAAAGCTAAATGTTAATCGGATACTATCAATATTCAGAAACATTTTTCACAGTGTAACTAACTGGCAACTTGAGCATCTAAACAAAGAGCTGGGGGTAAAGGTATACACTCTGCACATTGCTATCCTCCTTATGAATACCTGAATCCTGACAGTGAACAGCACCACAGACAAGACTAAGGGTTTACAGCCATTCTAGACTATGTATAGTTCTCTGTGAGTCTGTGCAGAAGCACAGCCGGGAGGTTAGGCTCCAGCCCCGCCGTGACCCTGCAGGGCACGCGGTTACATAAAATGCATGGATGGATGTTCAGAATCTCGTTTTAACTAACATTTGCTAATTAGCACTAAAGCACAAAGTGCAGCTGAAGCTGAATGTCATAAAACGTACAGGTTTTTGGCAGGTATTTTATCATAAACCACAGGTCATAACCCAATATTATGAGACACAACACTGACTAAAAACAACCCATTGTCTTAGATTTGGCAACCAGATGTTTTTCTACCCATATCTACTAGATAAGGTTGATGTATCTGTGCTGAATTTGGCCACGTTTGGTTAATCTTTGACTGTTTTTGTTGAGCTGTCACTTAAAGTGAGGAGACCATATGTGAGGTATAGCAAACTTCACTTAAATGCACTTGTATAATGTCTCCGTGCATTTCACTAGTGACACTTTGATTTAATAAACAGCACATTGCATATTATTTTCTCCAATGTATTCAACAATCAAATTACAATCTGCTGGTAGTAGACTTGCAGACTAGTTACGCTGGCCTTTCTGTTGTTTTGCGAAGAACGTTGAGGCATGAAGCAGCAAAACTCAAAGAATTCAAATAAACACATTTCTGAATCCGTCTTTGTCTGATGCCTTGCAGCCTGCAGAGAAGGAATGTTTGGGCGTAACTGCCAGCAGTCTTGTGACTCTGAGCTAAACTGCAAGGGGCTTCGTTTCTGCCTACCAGACCCTTATGGCTGCTCCTGCGCCAGCGGCTGGTTTGGGAATCGCTGTGAGAACGGTGAGAGCTACATCACTTCAGTAGATATGCACATATATATGCATATCTATATGCATATAGGTTCAGTATAATATTTTACCCTTTTGTTTGTGACACTATTCAGTATGCTTTTCTGTTGTCAGTATGCCATCATGACATGTACGGACCAGACTGCATGCTAAGCTGTAACTGCCAGAATGGAGGAGTTTGCAACCGTTTCAGTGGATGCCAGTGTCCCACAGGGTGGAGAGGACAGAACTGTGAGAAGTCTGGTAAGCATTACACATCTGAGTAAGCTCTCTGTTACTCGTATTGCTTCCTTTAGCTATGCACCCTCTGTGGAGAATCGACAGCACTGATACTTCATACATTTCTATTTATTTCCTATCCAATGATTTTTCTATATCATTGTTTTTTCTTTTGTCTCCTCTTAAACTCTGCTCCATGCCTCTCTCCTTTTTTCAGACCGGGCACCTCAGATCTTGGATTTGGATGGTAGTTTGGAGTGGAATCTGAACTCCAGTCCCAAGATCTTCTGTTCAGCCACAGGCAACCCCCTGCCCAGTCATAATAGCATTGAGCTGCGAAAGTTGGACAGCACTGTACTCAAGGTAGGCAGATAAGTATTTACACACAACACACAACACCAAGATAATTTAGAATAAGCCTGGGTACAATTTATTGAAATGCACAGGTTGAGTGGAATTGAAGTAAAATACAAGGCCACACAGGGAGAGTGTGATCATCTACAGTGGCTCACAAAGTGGGTGCACCCTGGGGTGATTGTGGCTTCTTATGGAAGCCAGATATCCACCACTGTCCAATAATGCAATCACTGTAATATTCCATGTTCCCAACATCAATAGATAATAGTGTTCTGGCTCTCATGCCTCTGGTATTCATGAGAAGAAGGGAAGAAACCACCAGTGTCAGACCTGCAGGTTATGTGGTCTCTGTGTCCCCACATCAGAGAATGTGTGCTTCAGCAGGCTCACATGTTCCACTAAATGCCCGCAACCCTGTTTTAGTTTGTTCTTTTACATCTTTAAATATGAGATAATTTTAGCCTCGAAGAAAATGAAAGGAATGCATTCAAAATGATCAATGTATTTGAATTGGATTCATTGTTTAGGTTAAATATTTTATCTATAGATCTGCAGAGAACCTGTAGGTGTTTTGCTCAGTTATTCAGAATGGCCCCATATAGTATATTCATTCATTCATTCATTTTCTGTAACCATTTATCCTGTGTAAGGTCGTGGGGGAGGCTGGAGCCAATCCCAGCTGACTTTGGGCGGGAGGCGGGGTTCACCCTGGATAAGACGCTAGTTCATCACAGGGCCACATAGAAAGACAAACATCTATTCACACTCACATTCACGCCTAAGATCAATTTAGAGTCACCAATTCACCTATATTGCATGTTTTTGGTGTTGAGAGGAAGCCGGAGAACCCGGATGGAACCCAAGCAGACATGGGGAGAACATGCAAACTCCACACAGAAAAGTCCCAGGTCCCAGGTCAGGTATAATATAATATAATAATATATAATAATATATTATAATATAATATAATACAATATAATATAAATTGTTTTTTGTACATTTCTGTTTGTGTACAAACATATACAACATGATCAGCAGTGAGATTTGCAGGTGCTTTTTTTTTTAGCTAGCTCCTTCTCTATCTTCATGCTAAGCTTCTGTAAACTAAGTTCCTGGTTGTAGCTCCATCACATATATACACAGACATGAGGGTATATGAGAGTATTGATTTCCTCATCTTGGCGAAAAGGTAAATACGATTATCTCCCTAAATGTCCAACTATTCCTTTAAACGTATAAAAGTAATGCATTTCCATAATAATTGTAACATAAAATAAATAAAGCAGTTTGTGGACCTCAAGGAAGTTTATCAGGTACAATGACACCACCTTAAGAATAAAGTTAATTTGTACTGTGCCTTTAAACTGGGACCGAAGGTTTAGTCAAGCTCTGAGGAAGTCAACACAATGGCCTGAACAGATAAGCCATGTGTTTCTTATAGGTGACATGTTCTGTTTCTGTGTTATTCTTTCTGTGCTGTTTCCTTGATAATAGAAATAATCTGATAAGGAATTGTACCAGCGGTTCCCACAGGAATGAAGACATTTCTCAGAGTGAGGACTTTCTTAGCACAAATCGAAGCAGCAGCAGAAATAGGGACAGGAAATGGAAAAAAATTTTCATTGCATTGCTTTTGTGTATTATAAATTTTACTATCAGGCCTCTCGTACTGTCATGGACTCAAATAAAAGCACAGCCCTGTTTGAGATCCCTCGTCTGACTGCTCAACAAGGAGGGTTATGGGAGTGCAGGGTGTCCACAAACGGAGGCCAGGACTCCCGCAAGTTCAACCTCACCATTAAAGGTCCGTATGTCTGGTTTCTGTGAAGCAAAATTTGAAATAGTAAACACAGAGGGAAATATATTATGTTGTGACCTTTTCCAGTTCACAGACAATCACACAAAAACAGCAAATATGAAAATTTCGGATCCCTTTTCTGTGTTTCCTCAGAGCCGCCTGTGCCCACTACTGCTCCCAAACTGCTGGCAAAAAGGAGTAAGCAGCTGCTGGTGATGCCGGTGGACTCCCACAGAGGAGATGGCCCCGTTGTCTCCACCAGGCTCCTCTACAAGCCTGTGGAGAATGGAGACTCTTGGTCCTCCATCATAGGTAAGCAAGCAGAAATAACATTCAGAGATGTCATGTAGTCAACATTTCTCAAAGAAAGCAGCATTAACCAATCGCCCCCCCCCCCCCCCCCCCCCCTATTTCAACACATTTTAAGATCAGCCAAGGTCACAATGTGGGTGAAATTTATTTTTCTTCCATTTCATAATAAAATAGAAATGTTGGCGGTGAGAAACTAAAATAAATAATAGTTATTTATAAGAAACACCCCAATCATGCTTCCTCTTAACTCTCTGCAGGTTATGTAAGGGAAAAAGATCTCCCTATAGTGTGTGCATGTCATGCTGAGTTCAGGTGCCTATTTCATTTTCACCAGAAAAACTGACCATAAAAAATTGTGTAAGCACAGAATTTTTTATAATTTTACATGTATATTCTATATCTATAATTTGTCTATAGATGTATGTGTGCTGCAAAATACTATCCAATTAAAATCTTGCATAATCAGCATTTCCTAAATCCACTTTCTTTCAGTTTATAGTGACAAAGAGCCCATCACGCTGATGAACCTGGAGCCGTCTACACGCTACCGTGTCCGTGTCCAGCTGAGTCGTCCTGGGGAAGGTGGAGAAGGGGCCCCGGGGCCAGAGGCCATCATGGAGACTGATTGTCCCGGTAAGATGCACAGATAACTGGTAGCTGTCCAGTTCCTACGGGCCATGGAATTTACTGTACATGAGTATATTTTTCTGGAAATCTTGCCTGGGAAAAAAACATCTATAGTCTGGATGTCTAGACCGCAGCACTTAGGCAAGTATAATTATATTGTGTCTCGTTAGACTAATAGAAAATTCTCATCATTTTTGCTGAGTTGTGAGTTTCCCAGGCCTCAGGGAGCCTGCTGTCTTTTTCCCAGTGAGCATCTGTCCTGATAGCTCATATGGAGAAAATATAGGAAGGTGCCAATGAACTTTAATGGGCTGTAGACACTTTGCTAAGGTAAAATGAAGACCCAATGGGATCCAAACCATAATAAGAACAAATAAACCTTTGTCCTCAGTCAGCTAGGAATCACAGCACAAATAAGGAATAGCAAGAACTTCCATTCATTTATTCCAGGAATTGTATCCCTTATGACTGTGGTGCAGAGAGAGAGAGCATATCTGAGTGTGTGAGTACAGAAAATATCATGGATAAAACTGAAATCCCAACATGTTGTTAGGTGTGTGTGTAAAATGGAATGAATTTTATTTTTAAATGTTGGTCTCTTATTCTACAGTATTTGTAATAGTGTATTTGACACTTAAGCCTGCGAGAAGACCACACATCAGATTAAGACTAAAGCCAATATTTATGTACTTATTTATTGATGTATTTATTTGTTTGTTTAATGCAAATTACGTTCTGCATAAAGAAATGCTGTATTTACGCTAGCCATACATAAATTCTTTCATGCCATTCAGTAATATGGGTTTAGGGTTAATCACATAGCTAACAGTGACCCAGTTTATTTTGAAAGGAAATGTTTTAATACATGCTTGACTGGAGATCAATAATTTTCAAAAATCAAAATTTTTTTCCATGTCCTCTGTACATTAAATTGTGGGAGAATAGTGTATATTATAGCCCATTCATGCGGTGTCAGAATAATGAAAAAATAGTTTTCAACAACTCAATGCTCCTGTGTCATTTGTTATATGGTATTAGGTTTGCAACTGCAGCCTGTGTTAGGTTGCTGTGCATGCAGCATGACCCAGATTAGTCAGAAAAATTATTTATTACCATTTACCCTAATAAAAGCAACATTTCTTCTTTGGAGTACCCACATTGTTTCCACATTAAAAGCTCTTGGGAATTGGGACCTTCTGAGGAGCATGTGATTGCACTTTACAGAAACAGCACCATAAAAAAAAATCAAGTGTTTCTAGTATGCAGACTTGTCCCTAACAGTCCTTGAAATATAGATTGAAGTAAAAGTCCTGTTTACTTCAAAATTTTAACCTATCCCTCGGGGACAATTTTAGGAAACCGTTACTGACCTCATGACAGAAATTCACAAGGAGCTGTCAGCCCCCTCAGCTCACTCTGTGTTTTCTGTCGCTGCAGAGCCCACAGTTCAGCCTGAGATTGACATCAGCTCGGTGGAAGGCCGTAACGCCACTGTACGCTGGCGACTGCCCACCAACAATGGCATTAATGCCGCCACAGCCAGTGGCTTTTTAGTGCAGCTCTTCGGGCCACCACCCTACAATGAGAAACTACAGGAGGAGACCACACTGCTCTATGTGCTTTCCACAAAGTTCCACAACCTGGAGTATCAGCAAGACTACACCGTGGTGGTGCACCTCATCAACTGTGGCAGCCATGGGCCGCCTTCCAAACCCTACCAGTTTCGCATCCACAGCCAGGGTAACTAGAAACACCGCTGTTAATAAGCTGCAAGAGAGGCTCCTCCTCAGCGCTGCTACATTTTAATGCACTTTACCATACATTTACGAAACATGAATTTCATGGATGGCTCATGTTTGGGTTAAGTGATATTACCTACTCATAGCTGATGCGTTTTTAGTTTTGATGGTAAATATACAAGACAAATAATAGGGATGATTTACTTTAAACACTCACTGCTTGGTGACTCTCTCTGCCCACAAAGTTTAAAAGAAAAAGTTTAGCCACTGATTATTTGGTGTGAATGAATGATATTAGTCTTATTAATTAGAAAAAAAAAAAGATCCTTCCAATAGAGCAGCAATGAACGCTGTCTTTAAAGCTTTCCCAGCGCACCCAAACATAAAAGCCTGTGACTGCAGCAGTAACTTTATTTAAGGTTTCACAGAATCACCGATGATCGTCATAACTATGTTAATCTCTCTGTCTCTCAGGTCCATCATCTCCACGCAACGTCCAGGCCCTGCCTCTGTCTGTTACAGCTATCCAGGTGAGGTGGCAGCCCCCTGAAGACCCCAATGGGGGCATCATTAAATACATCATAGAGTACCAGCCAGTCGGGCAGGGGAGCCCTCACCCTTGGGTGGACACAGACGACGGAAACAAGACCACCAAAGATGTGACGGCTCTAAACGGCAGCACTCTGTACCAGTTCAGGGTCAGGGCTTTCTCCAAAGTGCCGGGAGAGTGGAGCAAGTTTGTTCAGGCGATGACACAAGGAGATGGTGAGTAGGATCTTCATCCAGTATTACTACAGGAGGATCTGTTATCATCCTGCAAATGAGATCTCAGGAAATTTCTTAAGACTTACATGCTCAGTTCAAATTCACATGATGAGCTTGAGATATGGCATGTGAGACCAGTTACGAGAACGTTTTGGCAAGTCATTCCTCCCTGGGTTGGCACACCAGGCCAGCAATGGAACAGTGAAACTAAAATTTCTGGATTCCTGGAATGGGTAATCTTTTCAAAAAGGAGTGATTAAATAGTCCTACATACTGATGTAAAATAAGGAATTTTTAATGGTTTCTTAGACTTGGATTTATTGTCCCTTCAAACCAAAAATAGCTCCTGGTGGAACAATATTGGGATTTTCCCAGTTGGCATTAACCAAGACCACCCACACAAGGACACGGTTTTATTTGAGTAAAGAATACATAGACAGCCCATTTATCTCCGCTATCTGAAAATCATTTACGTCTCCCTACTTTTTTTTTTCTTTCAATCTTCCATCCTCCCTTTCCATCTCCTCCCCTCTGCTGCAAAAGGCCTTGAGAGTCAAACCCCGACCACCCAGGGTGTGGCTGGGAGGCCTGCTGGGGATGGTTACCAGCTGTTGCTGGCAGTCGTTGGCTCGGTAACTGTTACCTGTGTGACAATCCTGCTGGCACTGTTAGCTCTGTTCTTCATCCGCAAGACTCTGCTCAACCGTCGGCGCACGTTCACCTACCAGTCTGGATCGGTACGGACCCATCAGGATTTGTTTAAGATATGACATCACAGCAGATCAGACAAAGCATAACTATCTTTTGAAAAAAAATGATACTTTAGAGGACTTTACTATTGCCAAGCTTAAGTCTGTTTATGCTCCCAGGGTGAGGAGACTATTCTACAGTTCAACTCCGGAACTCTAACCCTGACAAGGAGGCCAAAACCAACGCCAGAGCCCCTCACCTATCCAATCCTGGAGTGGGAGGACATAAAGTTTGAAGATGTCATCGGAGAGGGCAACTTTGGCCAGGTGTTTAAGCTCTTCCTTTTTCTGAATATTTAATTATTTTTCTCCTTTGGTTGCTTTGTTCACTGGGTTAAACAATTAAACTCTCAACTCTTTTAAAAAACCAGGTCATCAAAGCCATGATAAAGAAGGACGGCAACAAAATGAGCGCAGCCATCAAGATGCTGAAAGGTACACGTTCATGGAATCACTCACAAACATACGCAGATACTTTCGCCTGCACAGAGCAAATTAAAATCCCAGTGCAGAGCATTCTCTCACTGATGTGAAGATTCCATTTCACCACCGCTTGAAGCTGCTCTGCTTTGCAGTTTGTTTTAACGGCGCCGTGTGTGCCGATCTTCCTGCAGAGTTTGCATCAGAGAATGACCACCGAGACTTTGCAGGGGAGCTGGAAGTGCTGTGCAAACTAGGCCAGCATCCCAACATCATCAACCTGATAGGAGCCTGTGAGAACAGAGGTGAGTGAGTGACACCTAGTGGCCATTTCTATCATGTTGTGGCTTCTGCAGATGTAGTGATGGTTATGTGTAATGCTGCTTTTGCTGCCACGTGGATGCACATGTCATACAAATGTATAGGCTCTTGACTGTGACACTAAGAAAAGCCTAATGTTGCTTATTATGTGTCCAAGCCTTATAAATTGTGTGATTTATCATATATTTCACCTGTCATATGGTGAACACTGGTCGTTTGATCGCTTCCCATATCAATATATGAGCACCAAATGTATTTGCTCATACATTTTTATCCAAGATATGTCAGTATTGACTTATTTTAAAGTGACTCCTGGACAATATCCTGACCAGAGCCCACATGATTGACCTAACTGTACCCCTACTATAAAGGAATATGTAAAATTCTCAGTGCTTGAGATCCCATCTGATCTTCTGTCATCTGCAGCTGGGAAGCACCAGAGTATGTTCGATCTAAATAATCCTTTCCTGCATCATATTTGCTTGATTTGTCCTTGTGCGTCACAAGCATACCGCTGTTCTCATGTATTAATGTATTTGTCTAAGGTTTCCTTGGCCACTATTCTGACCGTGGTGTATCAGTTTCCCACAACTGCATCTCAATTGAATTGCTTTTGTTTGATCCAAGATATATAATGAAGAGGAAGTGTAGTTTGGAAATGACATCAGTCAGGACATTACCAAACCAAATCAGCCTTGAAAAATAAACATCTGATTAGTACAGTGTGTGTCCTCACCGGCTTCTCTCTGCTGTGTTTAGATCCCTTGTTAAACTCAGGCAGGTTCACCACTTTTATTTAGTGATGAAAATATACATATCTGATAGATGAATGGGTTTTTTTCAGCATACACACTTTCTCATCTTACAGAGATCTGGAATGAATTTTCTCCTCAAATGTTAACATTGTGAAAGAATTAGATGAGCAGGAGGAATTTGGCATTGGACTGTTGAATGACAAGAAATAGGAGGTGGAAATGAACAGTATGTCAAAAGGAAGATAAAGACTGGAAAGCAAAATAGTTTAGATCAGCATTTGTTCTCCTCCTCCTTCTTTCTCCTCCATATGGAGTATATTTCAGTGACATTGGTCCCAGGAAAGGAGATAATTCATTGTACTTCACTCTTATTTTGAGGGGGAGAAAGCCCAGTAATCCATATACAGTGAAAAGAGATGACTAGCTGCTTAATGCAGTGTGAATTAAAAATATACACCGGCTGCTCTTGGAAAACAAAGACAGAGAACATTTCAAAAGCAAGTAGGAAACCCAGGCACACCGAATATATGAGAATATGTTGAACAAGGACGGAAATATTTAAAAGTCTTTGCTATAGTGGCTGAATCATTAAAGAAGCCAGATCACTGAAAAAAATGCCATGTTTCAACCTCTAGGTCTTCATCAGGGCACCAACAACATGGGTGTGGTAGTAACAGCCAATAGGAGGCCATCACATGTCCCAGATATTGACTTGCAGGTGAAGCAAATAGAAAATAACGAGAATAAAAAGATGAAATTATAAAGAAATACTGCTACATACAAAGTAATACAAAGAAAATAGATACCCATATATTTAAATATAGGCTGTGAGCCAAAGGGGAGCAAATAAAGATAATATTTTTATAAAAATCTGTCAGGTCTACATCCTCCTTGAGACACATCCATGGGTTAAAGCATTGTAATGGATGGGGGGTACTCCTAAAAGAAAAAAAATAGGGGGTTCGTGTTCTGCTAAGTGTCTTGGTTTCAGGGACACATCTTTAACTGTTCAATAGTGAAAAAAGAAATGGAAACACAGTACATCCTGATTAACATAATCTCTTGTAGCTGAGACGCAGAACTGTGTTACAACTGTAGGATCAAGCTCTTTGCCTGGTCTGTCCATCGCCCTTTTATGTTTTTCCTCGCACATATGGTATGAACAAATTGTGCTGGCACTCTCTCTAGCACCGTTGAAGTCAACATGAAAGCCTTCCAACAAGCACAAATGCCTCAGACCTGTAGGAACTCTGGGCTTGGCTGGAAGCCATCGTCTATTAGCAAAGCCTCAGCCATCTGGTGGAGATCTGTGAGGATCTCATGAAAGGCCTGGCTTTTCTCTTGTCAGGGTCGAGACAGAATCTCTCATCCCTCCCGGGCCTGTTGCACAGAGGGTAGCCAAGGCCATAGTCACAGTTGTGTGGAACACTTTCTTCTTGTACATACATCTGTACAGATGGGAGATTAAACATATACTCGCAGCAGCTTTATCCCTATCAATGTACAGTTTGCTCTGAGCTCAAATACATTATGTATCAGTTAGAAATGCTATATTAAGACATCAAACGTCATAAAACAGGACATTCATGGACTAATCATTTATTTCCATATACTTCTTAATCTTATATAACAAGGTAAACTGCAGATTCTGTCCTCTTTAATGTAGTGGTAACTAAAGTGCTATGCTTTAAGATTCTCTACTGGCGCCTGAAAACGTATCTTTGTTCATCAAAATGACATATTTTTCCATTAGAAAAATCCCTCCATGCCTTCCATTGGCTTAGCTATAATGTGCTGATCCTGCCTCTTTGTCCGCCCCCAGCTTGAACTCTGCACATCAAACACACAAAGCTCATCTAATGCAGCAGCTCAGCTATCTAACATACTATGTAACCTTCTCCATCATCATAACCAAGCCATAAAAACGTCCTGTCAGCATTTGATACGAATCGTTATGTAACTTGGCAGGCTAACATTCGCTAACAATGTGTAGCACACTGCAGATTTGTTTGGACACAGTCAAAGGATGAAACACAAGAAAAATGATCGTGGACGATCATGTTGGCTAACGCTCACTGTGTCCCCAGGATAGCTGCATAGAACAACATACAAGAGGTTCTGTGGTAGAACAGTGCTCTGCAAAACTGCTACTGCGATCCTGTATTTTTCAGGTCCTGTATGTTCAGGTCCTTTGTTATCGTTTTGCAGCTGTGCAACTGAACAGAGAAGACGTCTCTGCCATACAGTAGCTTTGAAAATAGCGAAAGTAGCTGGCAAATAACCAATTCATTGATACACAGCTACACTGGATTTTCCTCTGATACCACTTATTATACATTTTCCGCTATTTTATAGTACAAATATTTTCTTTTTACTCTACTACGTGTATTTGATAACTTTGGTTACAAGTTATTTTGCAGATTTGAATTAATAGGACAAAGTATGCTTAACAAATAAATGCATTATTATAGATTATGCATTCTTAGGAAGAAATGTATTACCTAGCAGTATCTATAGTTTTAAGAATCAGCCATATATTTACCAACCTCGGCATTAAGTTGAGGCACACATTAATACACACATCATCAATATATTTATACACTGTTGTATTACTCCTTTTTTTTAAATTAGAAGATCTGAGAACCTCTTCCTCAACTCTCTCTCTGTCTTCTGCAGGTTACCTTTACATAGCCATCGAATACGCTCCTTACGGTAACCTCCTTGACTTCCTGAGGAAGAGCAGAGTGCTGGAGACCGATCCTGCCTTTGCCAAGGAGCATGGCACTGCCTCCACCCTCACCTCCCACCAGCTGCTGCAGTTCGCCGTAGACGTGGCAACAGGGATGCACTACCTAAGTGACAAACAGGTAGGGGGAGAAGGAGTGTGTGTGTGTGGGAGGCTATGTTTATATTTCTGCGCGTGGATGAGTGTAATTCCTTCAAAGTTAGTAGTCAAAATATGCTATCAAAATGAACTGCTGTTGCTACTTCATAAATAATGTCATTAATACATTAATACTGTATTTGTTTAGATGGTATATAGATTTTAAATCTACAATAACTGAACATTTTTATTGTTTTAAGGACATGTTCTGCTCACTTGAGCTGTTTCAGCATACAGGCTCAGATATAGAGCTAATGCCTGAGTAATACTATGTCTCCTCTACTCCTCTTCTAGTTCATCCACAGGGATTTAGCAGCCAGGAATGTTCTTGTAGGGGACAACCTTGTGGCAAAGATAGCAGACTTCGGCCTATCCCGTGGCGAGGAGGTTTATGTTAAGAAGACAATGGTGAGTATGGGAGGCGTCGCACACAGGCTTGTATAAATAATTTTGGGGTTTGCTTTGGTTTCAGCCAGCAGAGGGCGATAGATGTTTGGAAGACAATGATTTTTTTGTATTCCATGTGTTACAGTGGCACTTTAGTAAGAACTGATTAATGCTGTTGATGTCAGATGCTGTATAATCTATTGTTTCAATGCACTTATTCCTCACATGTTGAAAACAATAACTAGAAGTTCTTCTGCAAAACAGCAAAAGTGATTGAATGCAATCAAATGCAGCATACTGTGTAGAGGTGGTATAGCAGTCTACATTCTGCTGAAAATGATCTCCATCTTAAATACCTGACATTTTATAAAATCAATTTAAATCCGTTTAATAGTCTTATTTATGCATTTCATTATATTTGATGCATCACCTGTTACTGTATCACCATAACAGAGGGTTTGACAGGAGTCTGTTGCTTGCCTTTCAGGGGAGGCTGCCTGTACGCTGGATGGCCATTGAGTCCCTGAACTACAGCGTGTACACGACCAAGAGCGACGTGTGAGTTGCAACTACTGTAACATAAATCCTTGCACTCGCTGCATACAGGTGGCGTTTTTCAGGGCAGGCCACACAGGAGCTTCAACGTCTAGAGTCTGTATGTGAAGCTGCCGTAGCAAAAAGCAAAAGATATTCCTGAAAACCTAGAATCTCTAATCAACACAACGAATCATTCCTCTGGCTCTTTTCTTCTTTAGCATCACAGGGACCGCGTTAAAATAATTTCAGCCTCTGGTGAAGTTTTGATTATGTAGGACCACAAAATGCCTGCCCACAGAAAAACAACAAATCATCCCTCTGTCAGCGGTGAGGTGATAATAGTGTGCTGTGTAACTGATAAGCACAACCAGGAAACCTTGGGTACGACTTATAGCAGACAGCCTGAGACGTTGGTCTGTCAAGTGGAACCTATTTATACACAATGGAGAACAAGGTAGAAGAGTGCAGGACAGCTAACGGAAGCAGTGTGAGGGCTGCCTGTGGGTTCAGACAAAGCTGTAAACACTAGTAAGAGTGTAACGGAGGGACAGAGTGAGATTTAACTCATAGTTCATAGGAGAGAAGAGATAAGGGTTAGGACAAAGGGATGCACAGACAACACAAACAGCACTTGTATGCTCATATGATTTACCACGCAACGCTGTGACGTGTGAACTTCTCATGAATTCATTTGCTAATCTGTATGCAGGAAAGGTGATGGTTTCATATTGTAATTGTTCCTCATCAGTTTCTGTCCATGTAATGATTTGAATGTTCAAATGTTCAAATTTTTTTCATGCAATGAATTGTAAAAACATAAATATCACACATATTCATTTATTTTAAGCTGACAGAAGTAAAAAAAAAAGTCAAAATATTTAATGATTTACTGTATATGTAGATAAGCAGATATGAGGTGATGTTGGTTTCCTTGCAAAGTTTAAACCTTAACTCATATATGATCAACAAAGGAAGAAGACATAGATAACAATAATTATTTTTAGGTGTTATTATGAAAACCTTTATATTCTCCTCTCATTTCCTTTCTATGTCTTCCTTACATGTCTGTCTTTGCACCTTTTCTCCAGGTGGTCTTTCGGCGTTCTTCTCTGGGAAATTGTAAGCTTAGGTAAGTAATGTCATTCTTCACAGGAGCTTCACCCTTTACTCCCATTTCAATAAATTACGGTGCACACATGCCAATATATTCTTGTCTCAGGCGTTCAAGAACTCTAATAAACAACTGATGGCATTACTAAGATTTAAGGAAGTACTGCAACTCTTTTGTGATCATATCAACACTCAACAAGTCTATTAAAGCACCAGTTCTGTTTTTGCTCCCATTTTTAACAAGTGGAGGTAAAAATGTTTGAGTTTTTCAGACACATAATTTATTAAGATCTGTGTTAGTGAGCGCTTATGTTTTGCCGATATATTCTATCCACCTGCCAAGTGTGGCACGGATCAGAAAACCAGTGAGTATCTGGTGTAACAACCATTTGACTCACGCAGTGCACCACATCTCCTTCACATAGAGCTGATCAGGTTTTTGATTGTGGTGTGTGGGTCGTTGGTCCAATTCTCTTCAGTGGCTGTGTGACTTTTATCCGTTCAGCGTATATTGGCTTGTATGTGTTCCAGTGGTTTAATTGATGCTAATATGATGATGACATCATCATTATCACTGCTTGACTCACACCTACCACCATCATTGTAATCCTAAATGCGTTCTCTAACATGGTTTGTCAGGTGGCACACCATACTGTGGCATGACCTGTGCTGAGCTTTATGAAAAACTGCCACAAGGCTACAGGATGGAGAAACCCAAAAACTGTGACGATGAGGTGTAAGTATTCAGGATTTCTATCTAAACACTTACTCATTCTGTCTTTCTTTTTTTTTTTCTCTCCGTGTATTTCACCGTAATCATCCATTTCTCTCCCTGTCCAGCTATGAGCTGATGAAGCAGTGCTGGAGGGATCGGCCCTATGAGAGACCCCCCTTCTCCCAAATCTCTGTCCAGCTCAACCGGATGCAGGAGGCCAGGAAGGTAATGCTGCATTCACACAATGTCGGCAGAAAGGGGAGAATAGGAAAATGTCCTGTCGTTACCACTTGAGAGTGTTTCTCTCCATCTTCCAGGCTTATGTGAACATGGCTCTCTTTGAGAACTTCACCTATGCTGGGATAGACGCTACAGCCGAGGAGGCCTGACTACCAGCCCCCCCAGACCCTAGCACTTCACGTAGCCCCAAGAGGAAGTCCCGAGGATGGTCACCGCGTTACTGCCATCTCCCTGCTGCTCAACATCGAGACAGGAGGACCAGGCGCTCCACCAAAGCCACCCAGCTATAAATGGAGGACTGTGAAAGGACACTGTGTGGAGGTACCAGAGGGATCGGGAGATGAGGAATATTTCGGGGGGCCTTGGATGGAGAAATGCGATTGTTACCAACCTTTTGGGCAAAACTGACCCCTGTCACTACAAAACCCAGAAAGAAAAAATAACATTGTGCCTTTTGCTGTGACAAAAGTTATACACTCCTTGACTATATTTGTCTGAGTGATGAGGGGGGAAGCAGTGAATAAGGAGCTACGTGACTTGCAGAAACACCACAGGGTCTGTGGGGTGTCAATGCTGGACTTTATTTTCTCTGCATTGCTCCAAATGGAGAGGGACAGCTTATCATGAAGAAGAACTTATAAGGACTCAGTGTGGCTCACAATCATTCAAGTTCTCAAACTGTTAGAAAAAGGATGGACGATACACATATAATGTAGCACTAAAGCCAGCCTCATTCACACCATCTATGTCTTTTATTGTTTGCTATCACTGCCACGTGAATGTAACTACTAATGTATGTATTTCTCTTTTTTAAAAGGATGCACAGATGTATTGAAGCCTCCTATCAAGTGTAGTTACAGACTGGCTGATGTTTGATGTGTTGCATGCGAAGCTTCATCACAAGAGTGGTTGGAAAATGCAACTAATGCAGTCATACTAGTTTACCTTTAACTCTATAAAACCCTACTGCATTATATGTTAATATATCCATCGTATGAGAATGTACAGTATGTTTTCATTAACTGATTCCTAGAATAAAGGCGTGGTGGCTGGAATCACCACAAGTAGTGGTTCTATTTGTCCAGTTTTAGCAACAACAAAAAAATGCAGTTTAAATCACATAGATAATTAAAAAGAAATTAGACATCTTATCTCATAATTACAAGATATTGTGGCGTAATTACGAGAAAAGTTGTCTAATTTTTTTTTTATTTGGTGAATGCAATGTGCTTCCGTACATAGATGATGTTAAATTTAGCAAATATTTTTGTGTTGTGTTTTTTGTTTTTTGGCTTGCTTAATAGTGGAGCATGGTGGGAAACCACAGGCCAGTTTACCCGGGGGCCAATGCGCCCTAGGAGAGTTCAGGAAAACTGATATCCTCTGCTGCCCCGAGCTGATCTGTCACTGGGTTTCCTCCACAAATCAACCGCAGGCACAGAACTGTCAGTCAAACACGGTCCCAGTGGGGAAGCTTCCTGTCGAATCCCACACACAGACGCCGTCAGTACAACGATGCATGAGTGTTATTAAGGAACAATGCGTATTTTTATCACTTGTCTTTGAGTGGCCTATCAAACACTCACCCTGAAGGCACCGCTGTCACATATAAGTGTTATGAAAAGGCAAATATTTTGGGAAAAAATCAACACTTCCTCTACTATCTGCCAATTTTTGAAGGTTTCCAGAAAGACAAGCAGGGGATATCTGGGCATTTTATGTCCTGTGATGCTAAGTGGAAGGGGGAGTGGCTGAGGTGGATTAGACCTTAGGTAATGTTGACATTTGTATAAATGTCTGCATTATCTGGTGGTTAAGACCCAATGATATGCTGTATTTAGTCCTGTGTACATGTTTCTGTTTGCAGCAGACCTGGTCCATGGGCTTTATGGGTATCTGAGTTTGATTGTTGGTGTTTTGACACCGGTGAAGTTTGCCAGTTCTTCAGAGATGTCTCCAAATGGATTGAGAACAGTTTGTGGCAGCCCAGGACTTTGAGGCGTATGATTGGTAGATAGATCGCATCCACAATGAGCTCATAAAGCGTTTAATAGTGGTTAGTTTCTCTCACTAACCTTGATTAAAATGATCTTTGAAATTGTAGAATTAGAATAAGGACAAAACTGCAAACCCAGCTAGATAATAGATAGATAGAAGTGAAACATGTACCAGGTTTCATCATCATCATCATCATCATCAGCATCTCTTATGACTTATTGGATCCAGTGGTTTATAGCAATCACCCAATCCTCCCAAACTGCCCTATTTTTACTTCCATTGTACACAAAACACACTTCCTGCTTGAAGCACCACTCGTCACATTAGGCCCACCTCTCAGCACAGCTCAACCCCACACACCCATGCCCCCACAAAAGCCATGCGCAAGGGACAACAAAAAATGCACATACACAAGCATGCGCTCTGTTAGATCAAGGTTTCTGAACAATTCTTCATAATATCTCAATCAACCATGAGTTTACCCTGCAGGTGGGGGATAATCCTTATTAGTTTGTGGACACAGTTGGGCCTTGTGCCTGGGATGCAATTCAAAGATGGGACTGTTAGTCATCTGTCAAGGGAAGGTAGGTCTAAAGGATGATTTATTTAATTATAGAATTATGTGCAAACAATTTCTGGGAAGGAAATACTGTATTGTGCAAAGATATGAACTTGTGGGAACTAGATATGTTTTGCCACAAGGTAACAATATTTCTGGCGTCATAAACAGATTTTACTCCAAGGCACAAACGTATTGCCAAAATATAAAATCTTGTTCCTCTAAGTTTACACCCTGCTTTCACATGTTAAAAAAATACCATCTGGTTTGAATTTGGGGGACTTTTTTTTCCAGGAGTGTTAATGTGTTATGTTTGTCATTTCTGGAGCAGATGTTTTGCTCTTAAAGGATGAGCAGGATCCTAAATGTTTTACCAGGACAGAACAGGATTTCACCTGCTTCTTTGAGACTGCAGACAACAGGACCTATGATTTTTTCTACAGGGGTTTTCTACCGAGGTATGTCATATACAGTAAATTTATTGTATCTGAATTATATTGTCAGAAATTGTCCATGCTTTTGACACACTGCTCTTCTTGTGCTGTAGTCAATGGACCAGTCAAAAATGACCTCAGGCCTAGAGGGAACTACACAAATCAACTAAACCCTCATATGATTTTGTAATTAGCATTACAGTAGTTTTCTTTCACTTAAAATATTCTTTTTTTAAATTCTCATTTGTTGCTTACATTTAAACCTTACACATTTGTATCTCCTCAATCAATCAGCTTTAAAGCACTTTTCTGTGTGAAAGATGCTGTACAAATAAACTACGATGGATTGATTAACGTATGCCACAATGTCTATTGTATTTGACCCCGCACAGAAAGAAAAGCTGTGAAATGTCAGTTCAGAGAACAGAAGAGGGAACTTTCCTCCACATCTGCTCATTTCCTGACTCGGATGTTTGGTTATTTTTGGAAACAAACCTTGAAGTTGTGGAGCGCTACACCAACACCAGCCTCTACAAACGGGACGTCTCTGTGGAGGACCACTGTAAGACATTTCCTTTGTGTTATCATGCACTCAAAAAAACATTTTTTTCTTTTACTTTTCATGTGGTGCATATCATCTTTCCTTCCTTGACTGAAATGCAAGGGAGGAGACATGGTTGCTAAATGGAAACAGTCAGCATAAGAAGCAGGGATAGCCAGATTTAAGTTTAAATTTAATTGTTTAAATTTAAATTCTTTATTCTATCATTTTAATTCTATAATGTGTTGCTCCTTATTTTTACATCAGTACTCCTGGATCCCCCTTATGGTGTGTCTTTGCATCACAATGGTCAAGCAGGACGGCTGCAGGTTTCATGGCAATCAAAGGTCCCGGAATACCAGAAAGATAATGTGATGTATCGGCTTCGATTCTCCTCCAAGGGGCTGGGAGAGAAGACAACAGAGGTACACATACACACAATACTTCTAAAATGACTTAGAAAACAAAAACCTACTATGTGTGAGCATGAAGACTGGTTTTATACCATTTATGAATTGGTGTACATTGGCATGGAAAAAAAATAAATAAAAAGATTTGGGCCATGTTTGCCTACAATGTGAATGTAGCCAAACAGTATTATAATGCTACTACTACTACTACTACTACTACTACTACTAATAATAATAATACATAATGATGATGCATAAACTGCAAAAAAAAGAAGAAGAAAGAATATAAAATCAGGAAAGGGAAAACATGTAAAAGAAGAGATGCATAAAAACAGAGATAATAGGAATAAAAATAAGTTAGAATAAGAATGGTAATAAAATACAGAAAGAAAAACATACATAGAATATACAGAATCAAGTAAAAGTAAACATTTTGAATGTAGTTTAGTAGTACAGACGTGCAATAATATACATACATTCTCTTTTGATAATGTTCCACTGCCTGCTGCACATCACTGATTTATTTTCCTCTATTTCTACAATTGTGTCAGAAGCATTAAATTCTGTATTAGTAATTACAGTGAGTAAAAAGATATTATATAACTAATATTGTAAAATCGATGACATTTGTGATCTCTACAGGCAAAGGAGGGCGACGTAATCGACTCTCTGGTACCAGGGGAGGAGGTCCAGGTCCAGGTCAGTGTTAAATGTGCCTTAAATCCAGATGCAGGACACTGGAGCAGCTGGTCACACCCTGTGAGAGCCGTAGTTCCTCAAAGCGCAGGTGTGTGGAAGTGAGAAGAATGTCTGAGCGGAAGCAAACGTTTAGGGCGAAGACATTTTTATCCACAGCACAACATCTCTTCTCCTGTCACAGACACATGACCTGAATGAGATTTTTTTTTTTTTTTTTTAGATGATATTTCACTTATGTGCTCCACCTCTGACCTACAAAATATCATCTGTCGGTGGAATGGGAGCAAATATGAGAATGAGTACAATCTTTTCTACCAGATGGTTCTCAGGTACATACTTATTACATTTCATGATGTATTGATGAAAGTCCTCAGGCAGATCTCTCTATGATCATGTAACATCATGTTTCAGCCAGAATACCATGTTGCTTTCTTTGGGTAAAACACACAACTGATGTTAACAAGCATATTCACAACCCGTACAGTGAAGCTTATGGCTGGACGGACTGGACCGAGTGTCTCGCTGGCAGGGACATGACTGACATGTGCAGTTTCCATGGAGATGAGTTCAGAAAAGTCAGAGTCAAGCTCACCAGCAT
This sequence comes from Chaunax sp. Z400, assembly GCA_037577475.1. NCBI lineage: Eukaryota > Metazoa > Chordata > Actinopteri > Lophiiformes > Chaunacidae > Chaunax > Chaunax sp. Z400. Next base: position 24,323,540 of record CM075188.1, read on the forward strand.
TCCAAATCCACTCGGAAGAACTTTCTATACTCAGGAGTTCACTCTTAACAATAGCAGTAAGCGATTCTTGTTGCTCATTTCCTGTCCCTGTTGGACGTGATGTCTGTACGACGGCATGTGTGGCAAATGGGAGGCTATTTATTTCTCATATAAAGTGGGGTTCCATGGCTTTGTGAAGCAAAACAAATGTCTGTGCTCATTGTTTTTAGTAAAAACATCCCCACCAATTCATCCAAGAAGAGCGCTGGAGAGAGATAAGCTGTGCTTGAAATGGGAAGCTCCGCTTCCATCTCTGTCGGCTCACCTGCAGTATGAAGTGGGCTACCAGATCAGAGGGAAGGAAACATGTATGGTAGGATCTCATTTTCTCGAAAATGTTTTGCATTCCCTTCCTATTCCATTAGTTTTCCCTCATATTCCCCGGCAACTTTTTTTTTGGCATTAAAATGCTTAGATTCCTATGTATAGAATTACATTTGAATATAGTATTTTTAAGAGTTAATCTGATGACAAATTGTTGTAAAAAGCTGCAGGGAAGTTATGCCATCGTGTAATTCTTGATGATGCCACTAGATAGCATCAAAGAATGGGATTTTTAATTCTACATGCAAAAATCCATTTCGTGTTTTAACACTGGATGCTGAAAGAGAATTAAATGTGCAAAAACGTGAGGGCACGTAAAAATGTGTGTAAATGTAGCAGTGTTGTATGGAAAAGCTTTCAAAACATATTTCAAGCAAACATAAAAACTTGCATCACCAATAAGATTTCCATTCAATGATCTTAACACTGAATATCAAAACAAAACTTTCTGTCCCCAGATGTTATCCCTAAAGGGTCCTGAAACTGGAACGTGTCTCGAGGTTCCACTAGGAAGCCAGTACAATGTTAAGATCAGAGCTAAACCTACTGGGCCCTTTTACTCAGGCCACTGGAGTGACTGGTCAGACATGATTACTGGTGACTCCCCCACTGGTGGTAAGCTCACACTGAGACTTTTTATTTAGCCAGCCTAATTGCTTTGTATGAATATCATCATGCATCAGTCTTAGCTTTTAATCTATTATCTTGTAAGAACTTCAATAAGTACTTTATTATTCACATTTTGTTGTATGTTAATTGCATTGATGTATAAGATGCACTAATTTGCCTCCATGCATTAAAATATAATCATTATGTACCTATGAAATGCAGGTCTCAGGAGTAACAGTTGAATACAAATTAAACCTTAATGCAAGATAAATAACCTTTTCAGACCTATTGCTCATCCTGTGCGTCCCTATCTTGATGCTGATAACAGCCATCATCCTCATCTCCTTGTTCCCTTCGTATCTCAGGTAGGACTGTTTTCCAACAGATTCAGCTCTTTAATTTTGTTACCACATCATTTGAAGACTGTTTTTTCCTTTCTGTGTTTTTACAGTAAGATCAAACTGTTTATTTGGCCGCCAGTTCCCAACCTAGAGAAAGTGCTTCAAGGTTTTCTGACGGAGATCAATGGGCAGAGATGGGTGACTTATTTTAGTACAGAAGTTTGAATTAATACATGACACATGCAGAATTACATCACAATTACATTGAGCCCCATTACACAGAGCTTATACTGCATTGTAACAGTTATTTTTAAGTGCAAAAACAGAATTTCGCTTCATAGAATTTGACTCTCCTATTGATAAAATATGAGTAATAACAGAAAATGTAAACTAGACTCTAGTGACTTGGTTGTAAACTCACAATTTGCACTAATTTCCACTGTGTTCACATGACAGGATCCTCCGTTAACAGCAAAGCACTGCTATGAGGAAACCACTTCGTCTGTGGTGGAGATAATATCTGAAGATGAGGCCTCAGAATTAGAGAAGCCATCAGACACATCCACCCAGCTCCTGTCATCAGAGACAAGCCTCTCCAGCAGAGAGCAGGTGGATGGAAGTCCTGGCTCTGAAGTCTTTCCAGACTACGTGACTCTGAATAAAGACAGCGGTATTATTTTCCCAAAAGGAAACCAGTATGTCAACGAGTACGAGACATGGGTGTGTGAAAAAGAAGGCCTGACGTTGAAAGATGAGCTCATCCAAACACGTCGCTCCTCCTGCAACGATGGCTCAGCCTCTGCAGAACTCTGTTTAATCAGAGACCTTCTCAATCATTCCTACCTGCCTACGGCTGAGTCTGCAGACGGATGCAACTGCAAGGCCACAGCTGGGAGGGGGCCAGGCAACCTCTATACTAATTTACCTTGTAGCTAAATGTACTTTGTTGCCACTGGTGCAGATTTGCTGTATATTAATAATAATAATCCTGTTTCACTTTACTACTAAATTTGTAAAGGGTCTTTATCGTGTGCACAGCATACAACACAACACCCTCTGTCCTTCAGCCCCAGACACACCAAATCAACATGACAGAACTAATGGCTTCAAAGACAGATTCTTGTGTCGTCTGTGACGCGATTAAAAAAAAAAAAAAAAAGCACTTTGGAACACGCTGCAAAAATTACAGCCGACGGCCAACTTGAACAGACTGTATGAGCCTGCTGGAGAGGACATAACACTCCATTCCTGCAGATGGCAGATGTCTATATTTGGCAGTAATAAAAGGAAACTGAAGGACTAGGATTGTGGATATACAAACTGTTTTATAAAGCTACCATTTTCACACTACTATCGCTAACCACTTAGACTGTTAGTTGGGCATCAGTTGCTTTATTCTAGATGGCCATGTCGTTGTGAAAATGTTTGCTTATTGGAATGATGGATAAAAACAGAGGAGACATCTGTGTCTCACTTTCCTGTTACTGTTCTCATGCATTTAGCTGAACAACCAATCAGAGTGATTTCTCACCAACAGGCTCTGGCGACTGATTCAACAGGCTCAATTGGCCTAAAAGCCACCGAGAAGGGTTGTTTTTTTATTTACACGCACAAGAGGGAACAGCAGATCACAAGACACTCTGTGAGACTGCAAGTGAAGACCCCATTTAGTGGTTTGGGTAATCAAGAGGACTGTATTGTATAGTGACTGTATAATTACTTTTTAAAGTGTTTTTCTATGCTTAGAGTACCTTGAATTTTAAAAAGTTGAGAAAAGGTAGGTGCCATGAGGGAGTGAAAGTATAACACGAGGTGTCAGTTTGAGGTTTTTTTTATTTTTTTTATTTCGCATTTGAATGTAAGTTCCTCTCGTCTGTTTATTTTGAAACTATTTGAAGTGATATACATCTAAAATATCAACAAAATTTTTTTCCAGATCTTTTTACTTTGCCTTAACATTGTTTGTTGTTATATACTGTAACTCATTATATTGTACATATTTGTAAAGGATTAGTCAAAAAGGTTGCTCAAAATGCTGTTTGAGGTTTGTCATTTTCTTCCATGTAACAGTCGAGACAAGCTTTTAGGTCCTCATGCTTTTGCATTAAAACTCGAGGGTTTGCAATTTTTGGCAAAAACAAACAAACACTGAGATGCTGTTTTTCTTCCAGTCAACTTTATCATAGAAGACACTGAAGTATTTTTAACAGACATAAGCAGCCTGTCGGACAGCTGCTTTTCTTGCCTCCAACCAACCACATCACTGGTGGATACAGATTTTGTTGCTGCCTTTTACATTTTTGCTGCCACTAGGTGTCAGCAGAGATCAACGGGAGGTGGACTGTCACACTGACTCAACTCTCTAACAGAGAACAGTGAGATCATAGCTTGTGCTTTATCTCACCTGATGACGCCTCATCATCTGTTGAGGGTTTCACCTACAAATATGTGACTAGGAGCTGTTAAAATACGAATGAATATACAATTAATTAATTATGAAATGACACATCCATATCTTGGCTTCAATTTAACCCTAGTTTTAAACAAGCACGACACAATTGAATGCTAAATATTAATTTATTACACAAAGTAGAAGAAAGGCTCAATTCAGATGACTCAAAATTAATATTTCTCACAATTTGTATGAAATCAAGAGACCTCAATATAGGAACACACCACCAGTGATTACAGGAATGAGTGAGGGGATTAGTCAGTCAAGGCAATCTTTACTCATATAGCACCAAATCAGAGGTCTAGACCGTACTTTGTTTTATAGGGAGCCAACAAATCCCTTATGAGCAAGCACTGTACTGTAAGTATATTAAGATAGGCCTTCAACAAAGTCAGTACACTTTTTCAGGAGCGGTTACTCACATCCAGCAAGAGTCAAAAATGCAGTAAAAGTTTTGTATGTATTCTGATTTTAAATCAGCAATAGGAAAAGGTTGTGGTGCCCCAGTGCTGCAGAACCAAGAGGTAATTTGGAGCGATGTCAGACTGGATGACAATTTTAGATGAAATTTTACTTGCTGAAAATCCAGTGGTTGACTTTGTTCTAATCAGTGTATGACTGGTTCTGCTTGGCTCAGCTCTCTGGAGTAACCGTGTGAGAATCAGCCCTGGATGCTCTGCAACTATGCCATCACCCTGCAGCCAGCCAGCCGCCTTCTGTAAAATATACAACGAGTGTCCCACATTTAACGGCAGGCAGTCAAATCTACAGTGTTCACCAGACTGCATGATATCATGGTCATAAATTAGCCCAGATTGTCGATGAGGCAACAGCAGAGGGTCGGAGAAAGTGAGTGCAGCGAGCGATACAGTCAAGAGAAAGACAGAGGAGGTTTAAGAGAGTCGGAGCTCACTGGCGCACGAACCTCTCCTCCCAACAGGAATTCTTTCCATGTTTCATCACTGCCCGCTTGCCCATACACAAATGTCCATGGAGGGAGGCTGAATCACCTCCTGATGTCATTTCCTCAACTTTCACTTACAATCATTTTGAGAAACAACATGGTCTCAGATGTGACGGGCTTAAACATGTACAGTATATTTAAATTGTGCACATGCTAGGTATGTCCACAGGCCTAAAGGATGAATTCAGCAACATCCAAGGTAAGGCCATTAAGACAGAACTCCTGTAATATCCTGCTGGCAGCCACAGTAGCGAACACACATGGAAATGCACCAAACGGGGGCAGTTAGCTTGTTCTGAACACTCAGCGCAGTCACATTTGATGCTGATGGATTTAGTGGAACGAGCGTCAGTTTTACAGCATTCATTTATTCAGTTTTGGAGCAAAAACATTCAGATTGGGAAGGAAAAGAACCAGTGTAATAAACAACAGTGGCAGAACAAGTGGCGTCGGAGAACTACAGTGCTTTCTGAGTCAGTCAGTAGTAGTAGTGATGTCACTGTGTTTCCATATAGGCATTTTATGAGAAGGGTTGTTATGTTGGAATAAATTAAATATCTGTTTATGTTATAAATAAAATGTTCCCACACATACAGTTTTTATCTGTCTTCTGTATAAAGCATGACTTCATTTGCAATCTAAACAAAGGCTTACCAGGAGTGATACAAAGTTGCTTAAAGAATAAATTAACAGTCTCTGGTGGCTATTATTGATATCAGTCAAAAATCATCTCCACTACTGTACGATCAATGGCAATAATTAGTAAGCAGTAGTCGGTAAAAGTAAGAAAACCTCAGGTCTCAATGGCAGTACTTTCACTAGTCTCAAAAAAAAAAAAAAAAAAAAAAAAAAAAAAATTCATTGAACTGCAGTCATTCCAAAAGTTCACATCTAAAGAAATGGATTTTCAGATTGAGAAACAAAACGACCTAAAAGTCAGATGAACAGCCATGCATTTTTACACAATCGTGTGTCAGTGGTTTGAAATTTGCTACAGTCAGCAGGAAGTTAACATTCACATTTAAAAACCGCTTAAAAGCATCAGTGACACTGTCTTCATATTACAGCAGTGGTGGGATTTTTTTTTCCCTTCATCTTATTCCAAAATCCAGTTCTTCAAAAGGGAATTACGAAAAGAAAAGGGTCCCCAATACATTATATAATCAAACAGACGAAAGTAAATTCCAGTTGAAATGGTACAACAATTTTTCTCATTTTCACTGTAGATGTGTTGTCATGTACTGCATAAACCATTCATTGCTGATAGAACCCTGACTGAATACTTTTCAATAGCGACAAAAAAATGATAAAGCAGATCCATTTAGGTTTGTCGACCTAGTGCTCTGTTCTGTGTGGTTCCTTTAAAGTGTTAAGTCAACTTTATTGATTATTCAAGCAATAAAGTTGTTCCTAATACTGCAAGTGTTGCTGGAATATTTTCCTTTTTGACCTTTTCCCTTCTCCAGGCACCTTGTAAGTAGGTGAAGTTGTGCCAGAAACCGCTCTCTGTTTCTACATTGAACAGTATGCAAGGATAGGTCTACACATTAGCAGTAGGGGCTCTGCAGGTTCAAATGGGGGGCCACGCACTCTACTCCTCCTCTGATCTGGGATCAGATCTCCCCTCATTAGATAAAAAAAAAACATACATGGCCCTGCACAGGGAGAATTTTTCACCAGCTGTCTAACCTCCAAGCATGATGCTAAGACTTGTATTCAGCCTTTTATAGACAATACATCCAAAGAGCAAAAATAAGAATAATTCTAATGTACCAAGACTTCCTAAGGAGACTATGATAACCTAAAACTAATGGTGACTATTCACACACCTTAAGACCTTTTAATGTAATTTGGGTGCTTTTGGGGGGGGGGGAGACGATTCTTCTGATTTTTGTCCCTCAGCAATAACATACTTCCCTATCCTTCCTCTAAGTACAAAGATAGTTATGATAAACTTCAGGATACTTGGTGATCGGATAAAAAGACTCCGACTGGTCACCATATACCAACAGACCCCTGGGTGAGTGTGCCTAAACGTTGGCCTTCTTGTTGATTAGCACAGAGCAGCATGTGAGAGCTCCATCCACTTTAACCTTCTCCAAGTTGGACACGGGGATCAGCATGTGGTCCTTCAACTTCTCAAACACCTGTGGGAAATACAAACATGGCTGTCATTGGAAGAAATTGTTCTGATCTATTTGGGAATCAATAACTTGCTCTTCTACGTACAGCAAGCTCTTAGAAGAGGCTCCAGTGCAGCTCAACTAGCAATAATCAAACTGCAAGGGGGAACTTATGCAACACTTCAGTTTGTTTTCCCTTCTTGTAAACTTGTTAAGTTCTGTGATATAAAAGGTCTGCCGTCAGACACAAAATGTGAAGTAGGAGAACATGCATTCAAGACGGTTTCCTGGTCTCCCGACAAAATATGTGAAAAGAAAAAGGGAGTGACAACTGCAGTATTACGACATTCTCAAAAGACCCTCGTAAAGCGGTGTGACACTCTGTGGACAATATTTCAGAAGGAAACCAGAGTTTTCCTACTCCACTTCCAAACCAGGATATTTTTCTCTTTCAACTCTCACTTCAGCCCTGCTGGGATACTGAGTGAGGCCTTACAGCGAAGCCGAAGGCACCAATTAGACAAATTCTTATCTCATGATGCAACATGGCTGACGAAGATTCTGGTGAATTGATTGCCGTGTTTAGAGCGACCACAATTCGAAAACCTTTTCTACCCAACATACTTTGTGTGATGACGGCACTGCACCATCACACTCTTTTGCAACACCATTTCACCAGTTAAATATAAGAGGTCCATGCATATTTCTATATGTTTTTAGCTTAATCACTTTTTTTTGCAGGAATTTGGTCACAAACTAAAGTTCAATCAGACAATTCACGAGTTTGAAATGTTTATTATCAGAGCAGCAGAGCACACAGTAGTTTGGGTTTGGCATCTAGGCTCCGACTTTAATCACTCCCCGCAGTTGCCTAACCTACCCGTCTATCAGGTCTGACCCAAACATAGCTCTGGAGTCATTAAAACTCTCCATAGAGACCATCTTTTGCCAGTTGGTTATCTGGTCAAAATGCCAGACTCTTCAGGAAATACAGAATAGATCCTTACCATCATACCGAACATCATACAAGCTCTTCCTATGAATACTCAGACTTTGTCAGAGAGTGAACAAAGTCCAAGAGACTCAGCAAGACGTACAGATGAATTGTCAGACAATGTTGATGCTCAAAATTCAGATACTGAGGAAGAACAAACCAATAAAACAGAAACCGATGTGGAACAAGGAGCTCCTTCGACCTCAAAAGAACTGTGAAAAAAATAACGACACTCTCAAAATCAGAAAGTCACAGCGGGAAAGTAAGCCAGTTATTCGCTTGACCGATGACGAACTCTGACGTCCTGCTGAGGAACCTGTGACCATCATGCATCACGGAATGGTTATTTAGTCAAACCTTGGTTCTCAGGGCAAAGACGTTTACACCTTCCAAGAAAATATCTAACCCAGGACAGAAGACAAGCAACAACCTTAAGAAGATATTTTTACATCGAGGCATTGGGGAGTGATGAGCAAACTTCTGTAACCCCCTAACCGGAGCCTACAGGTGGATGGTGGGGTGGTGGTGGGGCTGACAGTACAGGCACCAATACGCATGCAGGGCAGCAGCAGCATTGACAGGCAGAGGAGAGATGGAAAATTGTTGCAGCTTAAATAGGGAGAGTGTGTTAGATGACGTTGAGGAGAAGGAGGACTATCGTGTGAGCTGGAGTTGTCTGCCTGAACTAGTTCAGAGGCTTTGCTTCATTATTGGATTCATTTAAATATTGATCCGAGGGCACTAGATGAGTTAAGGGGTCACCGTCATCCAGAGTGGAACAAATTGCGTGGCAATGCGTCAAACCGCCAACCACAAAATGTCATCATCATGGTAGCACTAGATGAAAAGTAAGAGAACCACATGGCAAATAATCAAGTCATTAAAATCCATTCTCTGGGCACCATGAATGTGTGTACCACGTTTCATGGCCACGACGAGTAATGGAGACATTTCATTAAAAAACAAAAAAAAATGTGAAGTTACAGGTGAAGATGGAGGAAAAAGTTGGGGGGGGGGGATCATTGAAGTCGGATCCGATGGCAACTGTCATCGTCTGTCTGGAGATCCATCCAACACATGCTTAGATACTTCTAAGTTTTAGACAGTGAGAGTGACATCCAAAAAGCTTACATCACATGATCAGGAGGTCAACTCAGGGAAGGTTGTGCTTTTGTATAACACCCCAAAATAACAACATAACATCCCCTGCCGTTTATAGCATCTTTACCTCCATAGTGTTACTTTTTTTGAACATTTCAAGCCGTGTTTTCATTACTGCGGTTGAGATTTATATGTCGGGTCGGAGGGAGGCATGGTTTCACTCAGTAGGGGTTTCTATTTTTCACTGGTGCCTTTTGTGTGTTCAGTGTCTTTATCTCCAAACTGAGCCCTCTGGAGCTGTCGCCACTGCTAACCATTAAAGATGTCCCGTCTCCGCCCCCCCTCCGATCCTGCCAATCCACTCTCATGACCCCCTGCCTTTGTTAATGTGGGACTCTTATGTAACTTCACAAGCAAACTAAAAATAGGACGGAGATTAGGACAGGCGATGTTTGGATCTAGAAAGAACCAGAAGTCTTGCAGACTGTCTGTGATTGTGCCGAGAAATCTCTACATCTCATTGGAGGAATAAGCTACCAGCTCTCTTGGGAAACATGTACCAACTGTAGACTTACTGTACAACGCATGATGGTCAGCTCTGATAAAACCATCCCTCCTGTGTTATGTCTTGCGGTAGTTATATTTTTCCACTTTCTTTAAGCTACCATTTCTTAAACACAGGCTTGGACAAATGTGGGTTCCAGGCCAATTTCTGGTGGGTTTGAACATTATAAAAGGAAACTGGCTCATGGAACAAACATACATTTCTCAAATATTGCTCCAAATGGTCCATTAAAAGGTGCAAGGAAGTATGAGTTACACAAATAGATTTTCATTATGCTCCAGTTGAATTCCCTCAGTTATTCTTCCAGGAAGAAACTGAGCCCTCGCCGTGGATGCGAGTCCAAAGACGCATAATTTTGTGAATTCTTCCTTCTAAAAATAGCTGACAGAGGTTGGAGTTTTGACCACAGAGTACATTCTGAGGTCTGAGCACTGTCTCTGCGGATCGCAGTGTGATGGGTTTGATACTGTGGGGATCCTTTTGACTTGTTGTGGATGTGGAGTGACCTCAAAGCATCTAAATAACACAGCGACTCCTCAGCGGTTCCAAACCCCAACAGACAAAGTGAGACAATAACATGTCAATCATGGTGAGCGACTCTGGAAACGAGATGCCACTTATCTTGAGTGAAAATCATGATGGCGTTTTCAAGTAGGTCACTGAATGGCTGTGGTGTTGATGCACTGACAGTGTACAATGTGTTCTATTGTACATTATGCATTATACATCACTCACCTGTTTAAGAGAAAACATGCTACTGTACATAATTATAGTTCCTGTGAGGGCGGCCAGTTTTAAAATAGTCAAAATTAGTTAAGTATTTTTCTAATGAGTTTCTGAAATAGTCCCAACTTGGCAACCATAGTGCAAAGTAAAAAGTGCAAATAGGAATTTGTTTCCACCTTGATGGCTGCAGCAAAAGATGCATCTTTGAGATACATTTTTGGACTTATTTTACATACAAATAAGTGGTTTCGAGCATAGGAAGCAAAGAAAACAGGAAGTAACGACTATAATTTGGTAAATTGTTTGCTTTATAAATGGTCGGACAAATTTAAAATCTAAGAAACTTCACTTTGCCTGAGTTGATTTTTTTGTGTTCCTGAGAAGCAATACAAAACGCTAAAAAACACTAAATTGACATTCTATTGCATTATATAGTTGCAATCACATTCATGGTAGGAAACAGTAACTTAGTATAAACATCATTAGTAATCATTTGGGTTTGTGACAGTGTTCACCTGTTGAATTTAACTCCAACATTCACTTACCTTCAGCTCTGGTCTGGTGTCAAACAACTACTGCAGCTGCTACATGGCAAACCACATTCACCAGATAACTTTGTCTGCTATCTAATGCTAGGCAGGATGTAAACATTGAGATTTATCAATGAGAGGAGTGACAAGGATGAGAATGAGCCAAAACGGTAAAGCTGTGTGCTAAAAGATTCACAATCTTCAGCATCTTTTCGGGTTCCACACCACGAGTGACCACCTTCACTTAAACATAGTCATTTGATCCCTTTTTAAGAGAAAAAATCTTATTATAGCGGCTTTAAAAAGTTTATTCTGATTATTCTGATTCTGGCCCCTATTCTGTGGTCGGAGTCGTGTCCACAAAAGGGTCAGTTCACATAAAACTGAAAGTTCCTTTGTCAAAAAACAGCGCTGGTTGTGGTTGACCAGCAGAGGTCTGTGTAAAAGAACCACAGACCCCTTCATCCACTTATTTGTCTCAGAGATCTGGACACGAGAATAAAGATGGGCACTCTTAAAAAAAATTTAAGCGACTAAACTGCCTGTCCAGAAGGCATTTCTTTCTCCAAATGTGCAACATCATGATTGAATGTGTGATCGCACGCAGGAGACACAGTTCCTGCGGTTGTGGGTATTTGAATTAAACGTGCTGAGCATTACCTTTGCACTCTCTGGAAACTGCTCTGCTGTGCAGTGCAGAAGCACATGTCCCTTATTAGGTAGGTTCATGTAGACGCAGTTAGCAGCGCCGTCATCAGGCACAGTCAGTTTGTCGTAGCGATGGTCACTCATTTGCTGCATGATCTACACACATACACACACACACACACACACACACACACACACACGCACAGATAAGAAACAGACAATTAGGTAACCAAGCAACAGGCAGTGGGAGTCCACATGGTTTTCTGAGAGTCAGCTTTCCGAAAATCAGACAGTTTGAGTGAGAATCAAGGCAACAAAAAACAAAGGCAGAACCACATCTTTCTTCTGGCCAAAGCACTTCTGGGACCTGAGGGGGGGGGGGGCGGGCGGCTCTTAATGGAGAATGCAGGAGCAGACAGACATTCTTTCTAAGCAGATGTCATGTTATTTATGTAATCTGAAGGAGCTGGAGGTGGAACAGGAGGTGGAGGGGGAGAGAGGCTGAGAGGACGCCCATGTTGCCAAGTGGAAGTCAGGGGGTGAGGATGTTATGACCAAAGGAGCGGCAGGTGCCTCTTAATGTTTATGAGAAGAACATCTGTGGACGGATACCTCAGAGACGAGAGGGGGAGGGGAGATGGAAGGCATGTTAAAAAAAAAAAATCCAATGAGTCAACATTCAGAGAAGGTATTTTGAGAAGTGAGATTTTTTACCAGATATAGACGTTCTTTGTCTGATTTATTTTGGTGCCGTTCTACTGGTCCTCTTTCTGTCATCTCTCTCGTGGCTTGTTGATAATTAGCAGTCAAAAAAAAAAACATTATCAAGAGTTGAAATTACGACAAAAGAATTGTCTTTTTCTTTGTTTGGGCCTTGCTGTAAAGTTATTATAACCAAATGTTATGACAAATGTGTCAGAAGCTGCAACATTGCTTCTCACGGTGTTGCGATTGCAGCATCTGTGTCGGCGTGAACCAGATGTGTGTAATGATGATGATTTGGGAGGGAATGATGTTAAGCCTGTACTTGGACATTTCCTTAATGCCAAAATGAAATAAATCAAATAAAGATGGTTCAGGAGTCTCAAGTCAAGTGTCAAGTCTCTATGTGTGCGCGACATGAGTGCGAGTCGAGTCCCCACCTCTACCTGCAAATCACTGCAAATGCAAAATAAATCAGATTAACTGTATAACATAACATAACATTTGACACTGTAGGGCCGCAGGGTGGAGTACAAGCAGTATGTGTGTGTGCAAAGGCCTGCATGTGTGTAACCAGTCCAGACACATTCCCAGGTCACTTGTGGGTGTGTTAGGTGATTGCAGCTGCCCTAAATGAAAACACAGTCTTATGTGCGTGACCGCCAACACGGTATCTCACACACAGTGGGATTAGGAGTGGTACAGGGGAGAATAAACGTCGACTCCACCAAAGATCACAGTTGTTCCTGCTTCACTCCCTGTCTCTAAAACGTCATATTTTCTTAATAAAAAACGAGAAGAAAAGCCATTTAGGGCTTAAGGGAAATGTCCTGCAGCACAAATCCATTGGGCTTCGTGTAAAGTTCTGATCCATGAAATGCAATTAAATCCTTAGAAAATTCACACAACTTATAGAGCAGTTGGTTCTCTGCTCAATGTCAGAGGGTGCAGCCAGTAAATGTAAGGACACATTACTAACTCATGTACTTTTTTTTTTTTTGTATTGGAGATGTGTTAATATAGTCCAATGCTGCGAAACAAGAAATAGAAAATCAAATCAAGGGAACCCTTTGCTAGCATCAGTTTGTTTGCCTGACAAAAAACAGCCAAAGAAAAAAAATGGAGCACCAAGGCTTCTACGCAGTCATCTTGGGCCCTTGATCAAGCAGCAACAGCAAATCATCAGTAGTTTACTTCTGGACAGTGGCTGAGTTCCCAGTTAATACACAGAGTGGTAACTGGGCAGCAGACTGTGCTTGGTCAGAGCTGCTAAAACAAAACATTTACTCGGGGGGTAATTAAATTCTCCCTGGGCAATGACAAACTTGAGATATTAAACTCTGACAATGAGCTGGGCCTGATGCCATCCACCATGGCCATCAGCATAATCCTTATTTTGGCTTCTAGAATGAATATTTTTAATACTCGTTATAGTAATCCTTCCCAGGAAGCCTTTAAAAGTTTTATAATACTTTTTTCGCTGATGAACGACGGCAGCATACACAGACAAATCCTACTTGAGGAAGCTTCATACTCCAGAGGGGAAATGGAACTAAAATTGCTTCCTGTTGATGTACAATCAATGTTTGTTTGTTATGGCTCCTTGACACAAAATTCAATTTGGAAATATTATTCGTCTACAGGGGGAGGACGCAAGGGACCTCTGATAATACTGAGAAAAGAGCAGAATTACACAATTCACATTTCTGAAGTTTTTTTCGTAATTATCAGATGCATAAACAAGGAAACAGTTCAGAGACCACTGTAATCTATGATATGATATCAGCTCAGCTACTTTTTGACTCTGCAGTTGACCCGAATGCCATAAATGGCTCGTTTCCTGATATATGATACGGCAACTCTCTTATGCCATACATACATAGATAAATTCATACCCATCCCCTCAGCTTCGGCTGCATTCACCTTCTTGGAAAAATGCCACTGGGTGTCATTATTCTAGATTCAATACATTATGCAATCAACATTTATTTAATATCCATCCATCCATCCATCTTCTTCCGCTTGTCTGGGTCCGGGTCGAAGGGGCAGCAGTCTCAGCAGAGAAGCTCAAACCTCCCTCTCCCCAGCCACCTCCTCCAGCTCTTCTAAGGGTTACACCAAGGCGTTCCCAATCCCAAGCCAGCCGAGAGATATAATCCCTCCAGTGCGTCCTGGGTCCACCCCAGGGGTACCCAGTGGGACACGCCCGGAATACCTCCCCAGGGATGTGTTTGGGGGGCATGCCCGAACCACCTCAACTCACTCCTATCGATGCGGAGGAGCAGTCCCTCCCGAATGACAGAGCTCCTCACCCTCTCTCTAAGGGTGAGCCCAGACACCCCGCAGAGGAAGCTCATTTCAGCCGCTTATATCCGCGATCTCGTTCTTAGCTCCCTTTTCACCACAACAGACCCCTACAGCGCCCACATCACCGCAGACGCTGCCCTGATCCGTCTATCAATCTCCCGCTCCATTCTTCCCTCACGCTTTATTTTGTCACGTATAATCATACTCAGTTAAATGTAGCAAAATTGGTTCTCTGCTTTTGACCCATCCCTGAGGAGCAGTGGGCAGCCCTTAGGGCACCCAAGGGGCAAATCTGGGACTGAAGACTGCAGGGGCTGGGGGTCAAACAACCAACCTTCCAATAAGTGGACGACCAATGACTGTTTTTACATCATAAATCGAGGAAGCATAATCCTCCAATGCTGTTCTCTTCCTGATATTAAAGATACTCATAAACTATCAATTTATTTGTGAAACATCTTTAATCAAAAATGAAAGTGTTGGATTAGATTTTGGTAGCTTGCTTATCTGTATGACCATGCTGATCAGGATTAGAATTATGATCGTCCTGAAAACAACCTTCACACCGTTGGCGCCTCATAATCCCAAAAAGACTCATGCGTGTAAACATCCTTGAGGTGAAGCTCAGACCCTGACCGGTAGAGAGTAATGACCTAATGAATCAAACAGGGCTGTGTTGAGGGCTGAATGGGGAGCTAGAGCACTGCCCAAGTCAGCTATAGGGAGTGAATAATGTGTGTGGGAGAACAGGGAGTGGGTGCCGCAGGCTCTGACAGAGGCGATATTTCGGGATGATGACTTCATGTGTGAGGCTTGGCAGTGACAATGGCAGATGGATGACGAAATCCATCCGTTCACTGAGTTTTCTCATCCTTGGAAGAGCTAAACACAGACAGGAGACAATAACTGTCCTACATGTATACACAATGTGAGCAGTGAGACTTATTGTTAAAGAAATCCCAGAGACAGAGCCAAACTGCAAAACAGAGTGAAATTAAGCAGATGTCAGTGACATATACATACATAAACCTTTTACTCTAAACACAAGCCAGACAAGCCAGGTCCTCCTTTCTCATCAGTGATTATTCTATAGCAGCAACATATAGCTGCCTAAAGACAAATTAAATTAGTCGGGCTCCAACTTGAATTAACGCAAAGCATTTTTGTCCAAGGTTACAGACAAGGATCCTCACTGGCATAGGAGCTGCATCAACATCCAAAACAAGCACTTTGAATTCATTAAAACAGCATTCATGCGATCACACTCCCTCAGAACGAGAACATTACCTAATTACAAATCCGGGATCGTTAAAAGTCCTTTAAAACAGGAGCTAATTGTTGCAAGAGGTGACGTAAGCCATAATTAGAAAGTGAGCAGTCTGTCATTAAGTCTCGCTCACGGCCACTCCTCGGTGCAGTAGTTGATTCCCGGGGTGATCAAACAGGCAGGAATCTTAATGAGTCGATGCTGGACTGCAAAATCAATTAGTGCATGTGTTTATGTTTAGATTCTGGAGTTCCTGTGTACGCTTCGGCATTGCAGACATGCTTACAAAACCAACAAGTCTGGCGTTATGCTTCTCTCAGGTACGTTGCTCATTAGGATGTGCTGTCAGATGGTTTGGATTTAATTGCCCCTAAGATATTCTGACATTTACTTCACTTAAAGGAAGCTTGTGTCGGGGCTGGGCCAGTAGGGGGAAGTATAACACTAGCAGGCATGTGAAAAGCTCTACTTGTGAGGATCTGTTGAGGCTAAAGGTTAAAGTGCTTGTGTTCATACTTATGTAATTAGACATAGAGCATGTGTGCATGACATTCAAATGCAACATTACATATTCGACTATAATTCAGGCTTGTGTGAGATCCAGAAAGTTGTCTTACAAGGTGATGTTAGGGAATTTTAGGGATGATTACATCATAGGGATGAGCTAAGATTTATTATTCTCTTAAAACATACCGCCTCATCTTCATGTCGAGTCCTCCAGCATCCCTTGTTTTTTTTTTTTTTTAGGGCTATTGCTGCGACAAAGCCGAATTGATTCAGAAGCTGTGCGGTAATGAACTCAAGCTGTTTAATGGAAGGACAACACCTTTGCAATTAAATCTGGAGCGTGAGCGCCACTGGCAATCGCCTCAGATTAGCCGAGAATATAAATTAATGTGGGGGGATTAAGGTGACAGGTGGTTTCAATGTGCTTGTAGTGGGGCGCAGCAATCAAGCTGTAAGTAAGGGAGTCTGCTCTGAATCAACATGTGTGTGATGTCCTGTCTTGTAGTGTTATTCTTGCTGAATGCTTCACAGAATGGGAGGAAAAAAAAAGAAGAGGACAGGGCTGTTCATACCGAAAGAGCCAAGTCGACCAAAGAATTGAAAAAATAAAAAAACAGCCAGCTGCGTCAATGTGCGTCATAGTCTTACAAACAATACCATTACATCGATTCTGCGGTTTCTATGACTACAGCTGGGTGAAAAAAATCAATGGGATGATGCTTTTACTGCACGTACAACACAACCACATGCAAAAACAGCGTACTTTGAGCGCTTTCTGTGCCGGTTCACTGGATCCAATGACAATCAGGCCTGGTCCTCCCATGCTGCAGAAACTTTTCAGGTGCAGCCCATCCAGCACAGGCACAGTCGACACAGCGTAGTCCTGCAAAACACAATCCAGTGAGGTGAAGCCAAACTGAATATGATGAGCTTCATGTGGATGCGACAGGGCCAGATAATAAAAACAATTTCAATTAATGGCACCTCTCTGAGCAGGCATCACTTTGGCTTTGCATTGTCAATATTAAAAACCTGCCTCTACATCTCCTGACATGGCCTACAACTGTTGCCTTGTAATTGTAATTCTACTATGTAGCTAGTTCTAGTTTACAGATAGAGACAAACCTACGCATAGCAAACATTGGAAACATTTATTTATATTTAGCATTATTTTTTTTTATAAAAGCAGGCATTAAGTGCTGCAGCTGCAGTCAGTGTACGATAATTGATACATTGTAAATGACACTACTGTGCTTTATGTGATTCTTTGAAATGGGCCTAAAGCAGCCTTTAAAAGTGGGCAGCTCAAGGTTGGAGGCAACATTAGTGTCGAAAAGATATTAATGGGCCCAAGTTTCATGAAGATGTTGTATAGGAATCTCGTAGGAGAGACTTTCATTGGCTGCAGAATGTTAGAACCCCAATTCCCAAAATAAAACATAAAACAGAATGTAATCATGCGCTAATCTTTGTTGACCTATATGCAATTGAAAACAATAGAAAGACAATATATTTCATGTTTTACATAATGCTTCACCTCATGAACTTGACAAATTTTTGCAAATATATACTTATTCTGAATTTGATGCCAGCAACACTTTTCAAACAAGTTGGGACAGGGGCAACAAAAGTCTGGGTAAAATTTGGCACACTCGGAAACACATTCTCGAAAGACTTAGTCATTCACAAGCAAGGATGGGACAAGGTTGACCACTTGTGAAACACATGATCGCATACAAGATGTTACTAAATGGGCTAAGGAATACTTTGTAAAACTGACTCCATTCTGTCTGAATTGACGTTTTTACACAATGTCTCACGTTGTTTGGAATCAGGATTGTGCAAAATAACAGGTAATACAAAATGGCACAAACTGAAGGGTTTCTCTTCAAATCTTCTCGATATGGTATCCTTTAAATCTTTAAAGCCCATAAAAACCTTGTTTCAAATGTATTTCTGTATGATATTGAACACTCATGGTTGAATAAGCAACAATCAAAGTTATAAAAATAGGTGTAAGAAACAAAATCTCCGCTAATCTGCTTCATCAGGACTGTATAAGTCACATTTAAATGACAGTATCTTGGTCATCATATTTTATTTGAAGTGTTGCTAAACTCTGATTGGTGCATTGAAAGGACAAAATACACAGATATAGAAGTTTCTCACGTGAAATGACCAAACTTTAGCGTTCCACTTCGCTCGTAGTACGAGGCTGGTTAAGGACATATTCGTTCTCAGGGCCTTTAAATGTCTAAATGTTTCATACAGAGGATAAAAGCAGTACTCCATCCATGCTGATTGATATACGGCCTGTATTAGCACAGCATAGGATAAATCCAACATTGCCATATAGAGGCCTATAGTATTTTTTATTATTGTTATTCCTTTTGCCTTTGACAGCTGATTTTGGACTGATCCCTTCATTAAAACGCCATTTGAAACCTTTGCAAGAATTAAAGCCCGAGGTCCATATTTGATGAATTATAGCACAGCGTACCCGGCTGAAACAACATCATATCCCCTCTGACTGTGTTTTGATTTTGATTTACTGGGCTAGAACAATTCCCCACTTTTAAGTTGATTGATGGCGCATTTGACACGTGGTCTCACAGTGCGCGACAGTCAAGACATACTGTAAGGCTTCTGAGGATGGTAAAGGCCAGAGTTTGGTCCTATAGAGATTTGTAAATGTTGAAGTGATACCAAGCTGTAATTCAAATTAAGATTAAGTTTTGATTTATTTTCCAAGGCCTTTTCCTTCCTGAATCTCTGTGACAACATTTATATGACTGTATAAATTTTGCCTTGTGCCTAAGAAAATAACTTCAAGCTGAAGTCCATGTGTTTTTTTAATCACATTATATGTTTTGAAAGAGGTTTTATAGCTCTTAGCTTCGTAAAACCCTATAAAGTATTGTTTACATTTTCCGTACTTACACTCCATTGTGACATTTCCCATTCAAGTATATGTTAACAAGTTTCATGTCGATATCCGCACTGCATCATTAGCTCAATTAAAGCCCTACAGTTCACTGCAACAGTCATTGTGACCGAATAACAGAATAGCGCTTGCATTTCATCATGCGAAAAACCTAAATTATTGCATCTTTGATGTTTTCCTGAACTTTTTCCTTGGCACGTGTTTGGCAAACACAAAAGGACAACTGGGAATTATGTAATCTGAACTTTCTTTACTCCTTATCCATGGAGGGGAAGTTTGGTAGCAGTGTAAAATTAGAAGTATGAGTCATACTTTTCTCCTTATCAAGAGAAATCCATTAGGGAATTAAAGGAGAGGCAGAGTTGCTTTTCATCTGCACTAACAGGCTGATTTAATGCCATGCTGTGACCTGAAAAGCATATCAGACTGAGGCCAAAAGCAGTGTTCATGTGTTATTAGTAGCAGTTAGGATCCTCACCACTAGCTGCAGAAGAAAGAATAGATCTTGTCTTTATATTACTTCTTCCCAGAACAGACTCAACAATCTATTCTGACCTCTGCAAAGACCGTAAAGAAAAGAAATCCGACATCTGCACGCAGTTTTTGAGTGCTAAACAAACCTGGCAACAAAATGATCCTTAATTTGATAATTAAAGGAAAAAACAACAGCGATAGGACCAACCAATCTGATAAAAAAACGGAAAAAACAATCAGGAACGCTCAAGCGATTTTTCCTTGTGTCCTTTGCCAGGGATGCATCATTAAGTTCTCTCTTATCAAAGATAACAGAAAACACAGAGGAATCCATGAGGAGGAATTCAAATCAGATAAAGATGGGAGGATGGAGGAACACCAATGAGGCCATTCGGGTTACCGTAATGTGCTGAACTCTTCACCCACCTCTGGAATTTTTGGGTCAGTCGGCTTTTCTCTTTTGAGATGGTCTCCCCAAAAAACTCCAAATGCAATACAAACAAGTCTGAAGTATGAAACTCCACATTAAATTAACAGGAGACAAGATGGAATCTGTCTGTATTTGCCCCTTTATCTGAATCTGTCTGTAGGGTGAATGCCTAAATCTTCCCGGCTTGCCCGAATCTATTGTCTCAATGATGCTTTTTGGATATTTTGCTGTCTTTTTCCTTTGCATGTGTGTGGCATTAGACGTGGGTGGTGATTGTTGAGCTCATACAGCAGACCACAGCGTAAGGAAGTTAGACAGAACGTAGTTGGAAAGGAAAATATGGTGAAATGAAAAAGCCTTGATATCACCTAGGATTAAAAATAGACAGTTAGTTATACTGATCCTTGCATGTTACATTAAACATAAGGCTGTTTGATCAATATTTTTCTCGCAGCCCCATGAAAAGACCAAAACCAACAAAAGCTTTTGTCTCTTAAAACTTTCTGACTTGCCTGCCTTTGCTGTGGCTCTCAGCCCAAAGCTCATTTGTTCCTACAATTACAGGATATACTTTAAAAACAGGCTCAATAATTTCTTAAAATTTCTTGGCATTGCAGTTTTTTAGCAAACGCTATGTAAACAGTGGCACTGGGGAGTATTTACAGGAGCAGAACTATGTCCACATTCATCACGATGAAGGAATCTGGTGGAAGGCTATGTGTCACTGATGCTTTTTTAATAGATTTTGGACAAAAATGAAAGCGTTGGGAATAAACTTTATCAGGCTCTTGCTGCATGAGCAATAACTAAGATATGATAGGAGATCATCTGACAGCATACTAAAGATGACTAAACTGGTAATAGTGTTACATTTCGTCACATTCAAAGGGAGAAACAGGACGGAAGTTATTTGCGATACGAAATACAACTGAAAAAAACTGTACTACTGTACTGTACATCCATTTGTATTGATAGAAATTTTATAAATAAAACAATTTATTTCATTTATCAGAATGTCTTTTTTAAAAATCAGGTTTTCCCAATTGTTTTCATTTTTACTTGTGCTGGTCAATTATGAACAAAATTTCTGGACACTGGTTTTTAAGTTGCTAAAATAATTGGGTTAGGGGGGGAAAGGCTTCCCCTGCCAAAACATGCAAACATTTGTGTTGCTCTGCCCACAAAACACAAAATCTCACTCGAACTTGGCAGCCCTGATGTAATCAGGTAAATATTGGCTAAAAATGTTTGCCCTCTTAACTTTGTAAGGTTGCACCGGTCTCAAAAGTAATAACTAAAAATGTCTCTTTACATTTACCTCTCAGTTAATTGTGAGTTGGTCACTTTTTGCACTAATGCGTTGAAACTCACCTTAAAGGCATCTGCCAGGATTTCTGCTCCTCTCTGATTGGTCCGTTTAGAAAGGCCCACAAAAAACTCTTGACCTGAAGAAAGATTCAAAAGCCAAGGAGTTTGTTAATGCAATGCAATACAATACATTCGGATGCATACACAATAGAAAAAAGAAATCTGCTGTACAAACATACATATGACATCTAACAAATGTTATAAATCTGTAAAGTCTACTGTGGTAAAGTTTAAAAAACCCTGAACAGTAACAACACAATGAGCAAATGGAGCTACAGAAGCTGAACACTGCAGCCATTGCAGTGAGTAGCCTACTTTATGCATGCCTGTGAGAAAGGCCAAACGGGATGGGCACACACAGGCAGAGCCCAGGACGCCTGGCGTGGCTGCAGCTGCACACTGAGCTCTGGGATGGGCTCCTAATGTAGCTGCTGAGCCTTTAAAAAATGAGCCGTTAGCCGGGGCCCTGCCAACAGGAAATGTTTCTAGCCCTGCCATGTGAAATCAATTTCAGCTGGAAGGAACAGGAGCACAAACCAAGTGTCTAGAAACCCAATTAAGTGTTCTATTTTTCCAAGTGGCCTGGACAGTGTAGAGGAGTCTGACCTGCATTTTAGGATGACCTGCATTTAAGAGCACCATGCTCTTTACTCTGATGCCAGAGCCATGATTAGATCATATGGCATGGTGGCAACATTCTTGCTACCCATTATTTTTTGAGGGAAATTCTGCTCGGTGCGCTGAGGCCCCAGGTTCATCGAGGTTGCAAAGAGGAATGTTTGTGTGGAAGATCCCAAGACACAGAAACAGACACAGGATGGGATTTTCACTGAGCGAGAATCAATGAACTGAGACTGCAGAGGCTCCTATCTGCTATGACACTGCAACTACATCATCTCATTTGTGGTTATTTCAACAAGTAGAAACATAGTTCTCCTATGAAGATAATGGATGACTGTATAACCTAAGATGAAGCGTATTATGTAAGACAAGACATTACGTGTCTGGCGGTGCAAAAATAATAGATGAGCAAATAAAACCCATCACATCTCACCTTGTTAAATGATTTCAACAGGCTCCTCCGAGCCAATTGTAAACATACATCATGTTGATCCTCTGAAGTACTTTCTGTAATGGTTGAAAGGATTTCTGCATTCTTTATGTCATTGCAGGGAAACTCTTAAGTAGACAACATGTCATAACTGACATTAAGCATTGAAGCGAGTTGGAAAAACACAAACTCCCCCTGTAAAATGTTTGTAAAGCTGCTCACAACAATCAGAAATGTGTTGTACGGTTAATCAGTTGTGTTCTAACGGAGGTAAATGAAACTGAAGCATTAAAAATTGAAAGTAAAACATTTTTTCCTGTTAACTGTTTGCAATGATAAGTTAAATGCTACAGAAATATGAAAATCACCAGTGTGTTGTTTGATGAACACTTTCACACAGACAGGTGAACAATGATGTCCACTATCAGGACTTTAAACTTTTCTTCCTCTGAAAGACTAAATTATTATCTTTTCTTTTTGCTCTAGATTCTGATCAAAGGTTACCTCTACGCATAAATTACTGAATAAAGCTTTATTTTGTAGTATTTGTCATTTACTCAAAGTAGTTTTTATAAAATGAAAACATTTAAATCTGGTCGATCCGTATTTCTATTTGGATCTGCACCAAATTGCACACAGTCATATACCAATAAACACCAACCTCCTAATTATGCCCATTTTTTCATTATTCCCTGAGAAATCAAAGAAAATGTCAAAAACTTTCCTCTAGTATTGTTTTAGAAAGTGAAAAAAACAATTGTGGATCTGCCCCTTTATCTGGATCCGCGTCAAAAACTAATTGGGGTCTATTCTGGCACGACACCCATCCTCCCACAACATTTCATGGAAATCTGTTCTGCAGTTTTTGCCTAATTCTGCTGACAGACCAACCAACTGGACACGCTGAAAACACAACCTCCCTGGTGGAGGTAATAAACTTAAGCAGCAGCTCTAGGAGAGTCCAACTCCCTGACGCAAATGCAACCCCCCCCTTCCACGACCCCCACATTTTTGAAACAACATAGTATTTTAGTATTTGACTTGCAGAGATAAAACCTGGTGATGCATTTCATACCATACCAAAGCAAACCCACAGCACTAACATTTTAGGCTTGAATATATCCACTTTTGCTTCCGACACAGATGACAGGGAAGTTATCCTGTCTCACCATCAGCTAAAAGCAAGGCAGATGACCTCGGTTTGTTGCTGGTATAATGGTGCTGAAGTTTCAGGTGTACATAGAACAGTTACCGAGGGGTTATAGCCTACCTGTAAAAAGCACATCGCCTCCATCCAGTGTGGCGTTCTCGTCAGTCATTTCCACGATGTTCAGATTCAAATCCTTCAGGGCTGCTTTTATTACCTCTGTCTAGAACAAACACACAGACACAAACAGAATTACACATAAAACATCTGCTGATATTAAACAAAACAATGAGCCGTAATGACATGCAATTAGCCACACCACCAAATGGGCCACACCATCAGCATTTCCTATCTTCGGGATTATTACAATGCGGTCCAGTTCTAATCAGACATCTGTAGACAAGATGATGGAAATCAGTTTGAGGATTTTCAATGGATTTCTGGAAGGCACAGTAATTCACGGTAACTGGAGATCGAGCGCAATGAAACAAAACCTTTTCTCCCCAACAGGTTTTGATGACATCATCTTAATGAGCCATGAAATGATATCATTTTGGGGGAAGTATGTTAAAATATTTACAAGGCAGTGTCTATGGAAAATAGGTATTCTGAAGGACCAACACAAACTTAAAAACTATACATAAAACATATTCTGGCTCAAGTGTCTTGTATAGTTATAGGTAGGTTAAAAGATGGCTTCCACCCAGAACCATTAGCGTGTATCATGAAATGCATTCCCAGCGTGTCGTCTCTGCTGAGCTGGAAACCCGACCAAAGAGCAGGTCTTATTTTGGCTGAACTTCGCCTGGTCTGCTCTCCTGTCTGACCGCCCAGTGTGATTTTACTGTCCTGTTTTTGGGGTTCCTGCGGGAGTAGTTTCCAGAGCCGGTCATGTTAGTGTGAGCATCAGTGTTTCCACAAGCCCTATCTGACTATGACCTCAGCCTGCTCACTCTGCTTTCTGGCCAACACGCTTCTGCTTCTCCTCATATGTGGACGGTTGAGCCATTAGGTCACCCAGGTAGATTGGCATGGCACGCACTTCTGAGATAAGGCAAAGATGAGGTGCAATGCACACACGTGAATTCACAAGTGTCCTATACACTGTGGGCATTACTTTAAAAATGGCAACCCACATCTACTTTGAGGACATAAATGTCTGCGTCTTTAAACTGCCATAAAATGTTATATATGATTTTCCACTCTGATATCTGTATGAAAATGTTCACACTAATTTGGTTACAAACATTGGCCGTAATCGTTCAACTTAAAGCAATAAAGCCCCTTAGGGAAACAAGGAAAATAGCGCGCACTTTCCCTATGTGTCAAACAATGGAAAATGGCACCCTCTGATAGAAAAATGTAAAAACGAATAATAAAAAAGAAAAAGTCTACTAATATGGGATGCATGATTTTATTCTCCGATACCAGCACGATCAGAAATTGTGGTTATAATGGTTGTCAATGGGACATTTTTGTCCACGAACATGCTATGTGGAAAAATGTAGTTTAAACACTATATTGTAGATATATAAGAATTGAGGTTGAAATTACAAAAATCCTTCAAAAATACACACCCTTGCCAAAAAAAATTCCATATGCATTATCACACCCAAAATTATCCCCAAAATAAAAATGTCCCTAGTAAGGCCCAAGGGTTACTTTATGAATAAATACACACACCATGGTATTATACATTATTTTACAGGCTACAGTCTGCAAGGCTCTTGAATCATATTGCTTTATATTGACAGACATTTCAGTGTTTTATAAACTGGTAACTGGATGTAAAAGTGATGGCATGCTGTTATATTTTTTGTTCGAATATCTGTTTCCTCAAATGTTTTTTGACCTAATTTTCACTTTCCCATCTATTCACTTTCCAGGAGGACGATGGTGGAATACCACAGATTAATCAAACTTTCCTCCTCCACGTTTCATCGTCACTGCAGGCAGGCATTCTGCTCATCTGTCTGCTGCACTTAACGAGGCAAAACATTGCGTCCTTCCAAGTAGCTGTGTCCACAGACGTATTAGTAGTTCCTCAGAAGCATTGAAAACATCAGCATGGGGCATATTAAGTACCGGTAACAGTTAATCCCTCCCATTCTTTGTTTGTGCAGAGTAAATTCATTGCAAGACACCTTCTGCTTTTCATTTAGTTTGTTACGTAGATATGCTGGATGGCGAATCAAAGGTTTGAGTTTGATTCTGAGGATGTAAATCATCCAAATGGTTAGAGAGGATGTTTGTTACATGCCAGACTTCGCTCCTCCGTTCCCGCTCCATCACTGATTCACATTCATCATTAATGAGAAAACCTCAGTCAGAAAATATTTAATGCATTATCAATGACCTTGTCTACATGTCAGAGCCCATAAGCTGGAGAGCAGGCATCTAATATTTAATACCCCGATTGTGTATAGAATTAAAAAACACCTCTCACAACAAGGCCACACACATTATTCACACTGATGTGTCTCTACCATCAACTGCTTTTTCGTTTCTCCTCTAATCTGTGTTACACTGGAGCCTCCACTATCACAGTGGTTGTCTGCCTGCAGGAATCTGCAGGACTGTTTGGAGCAGCTTTACTTCATCTCTCTGGCATTTCCTCTGACATCACTGGAGGTGATGTGACCCACTGAGTGGCTAGGCCCCGCTGCACCATGTGAAACACAATGGCCCCCACAGTATGATATCTGCTCTGCTATGGTGTAGGTGGCAGGGATGGGAACTTGAGTTTGCGAGTTGCACACACAATGACTTGAGAATCATCCTGATGAAACTCGTGAACAATCTTTATTTCATGTTTGACTTTTTTCACACATTATTGGAAATAGCCGACGTGCACCTTTGTAATCCACAGATGCAATAACAAGAACACCTGCAGATGCAGAGATATTTTTCATAACCTTTGTCTGTAATAACTTCACAGAAAGCCCAAACAAAAACAAAAAAAAAGTTCAAATGTAATATGCAGGCCAATGTTGGCGCCTAGGGTTAGTTAGCAAACATTTTCAGCTCAGCATCAGCCAATACTAGCATGCTATGAGCTTTGCAGCCAGGATGATTAACGCTATGAGACTGGAGTTTGCTGAATATTTTGAAAAGATGTTTGATGACTTATTTGCCAAACTTGGTCGCATAGAGTGCTGGCTGTGGTTTGCATCTTGGTCTTCCCGCTGCTCTTTGATTCACTTTTATCAGTGAATCTCCTGTTTTTCTGCATAAAACATTGTTTTACCAGAGTGACTGAAACCTGCCATTCCCCTTACTCTGCTCCTTGCTTGACTGTTTCTTGTAGCAGTAAGCTTTATTTGTTCCCAGCTTTCCGAATGTTAAATCTCCTACTATCCTGCACAACTGGGGCACATATGATGCAGTGGCTGGGCATAATTTCATGTTGAATTGCAATGTCTTGTTAAATGTGATCATAAAAGCATTTATCAGTGCTTACATTGTATGCTAATAGATATAGGAGTGATGATAATACAGTGCATGCTTTTAATTTCTTAGATACAATGTTCTAAGTAGACCAAATGGCATGAAGTAGACTATAGAACGTTCATTACAACCACAAGAGTCTTTGAGATTTGATTTGGACTTGCCCATCAAAGACTTGAGATTTGACTTAGACTAGCAAAAAATAAGTTGCGAGCATCTCTAGCTTGTGGTAGAGAACATCAATGAGGCTGTCTTTCCACACAGACCTAAAAAAAAAAAAGTAGCTGATGAATTCTGATGAGAGATTTAGGACATGGAAAATGAGATGTGGACAAAAAAAAAAAGAGAAAGAAAAATAAGCACAGATGCTTGTGTCGAAAAAGAACTCGAACAAACTGATGAGAAATCTACATTAGAACCTTGTCAACAAATTTTAATTGGGTCCCCCACTGCACACTGAGAAGACTGAGTGTGCACTGTGATGTAATGGTCTTGTGTATACAGTTTACGTATGGTCAGATATACACTGGTCTACACAAAGATAAATTACATACTTAGTGTAAGTCATCACTTAGTCTAAGTAAACAAAGACTGTTGCCTAAATCCCGCAAGAAAAGCTCGAATAATCACCCAAATGTTCATTCAAATCTATCTTTGGCTTTAGAGCGGAGTGATGGTATCATACAGTCTTTTCCAACATCAGTTTCCGATGACGTTAACTTGCATTTGTATATCAGCACCATGTTAACCTAAATGACCAACACTGTGGTTAAGAGTGTCATGTTCAGCCCTGTCTTTGCACTGAATGACAAACTGTGAGCCGACTCTGACCCATACATGGTCGTTTGTTCGTACATACTTGGTGCATGTGGTAACCACTAGCTTTACTAAGCAACAGCCCGAAAGAAATCAGCAAAAATATTTCATCTAGAAATCTAGCAAATCTTTGTGTTGGAAAGACTTAAATGGGGCATATTTCAACAAAGCAATTCAACTATAATGTTTCTATAGGCTGTGTTGTTTAAACAACTCTCATCTGCCAAGTCAAGAAAACTAATGTGTTATGTTTTCCATTTTTCTTTGAGCACCACTGTCATAAAAAAAAAAGTTTGCCAGCTGACGGTATGGATCTCACCATCATAAAAAAAAGATCCAAGGATACATATGCTCCTACTGGGGGAAAAAAACTCAATTTTAATGCTGATGTGGACAGACTATGGCCTCTATCATAGCAGAATAATAGCAGAATGAGATAAAAAAAAAAAGTTCAAATGTGCCTAAAATAAAAAAAAAAAGAAGATCATATCGAAGAAACCAGTTATGAGATGCACACCTTTAAAGGCCCCCAATATGTGTGAAATTCCATTGAATTCTGATCCAGAAGTGTTTGAGGAGATGTGGAGAGACCACAGCATGGTAAAGTCCCAGGAGAATCCTCCAATATCCAAACTAGCATGTTTGGCATCGTTGAATATAACATACAAAGTTGCTTCGATCAGAAATCTTGAACCTTTTAACCCTGCCTGTTGTATGTATACTGTACTGCATTCTTCCTCTTAAGCCATCTTCACCTGTACCAGTCTAACAGAATGAAAGCCTGTGTAGGAGTTTTGCTGTAGGTTGTGGAATAGCATCAATCATGATAGACAAAGCTCTGCTAGCCGCCTGTAAAGTAGGGGAAAAAAGAAAAATCAGCATGCCACTGCATGTCCCTAAAGATGCACTGCTAATTAGAGCAGAATTAACTTGAAGTTGTTGTTCAGCTGTCTCCTCATGTGCTTCCACATGGCAAATCCAACCACTGGGTACAGTCACCAATTGCAGGTCCCACAATCTTTCAGGCATTCACTACGTATATCTTTATCAATACGTCCTCACCTTCCTGGTTTGTTATAGTGCTCATTATCTTGATGGCATCTAGCAGAGTCAATATATACTGCCAAGCTGAAGGTCATTCTCTGCAGTAACAGTTCAAGGAATAGTTTGACACTTTGGCAATTATACTTGTTTGATTTCTTGTCAAGAATTAGAGAAGAAGATTCTCCGACTATTCCCTTAACAGGTGCAAACATTTCAAGTTTCATATGACCTAATTGGGGACTATTTTTTGAAGGATTACCCCGTCTTTAGTGTCTCTCTCCTGTCTGGCCCTTTTTCTCTTCCTCTCATACTTCACTGTCCTTCTTTCTTTCTCTCACATTCCCCCTATTCTCTCCAGATCTTCGTGGCAGGGTCAAGAATGCTCCTACAGTGGCTTCTCATGCAGAGTGGCCTATTATATCTCACTGTGAGGGACATTCAATACCCCACTTGGTCTAGGTGCCAACTCACTTTGCCAGTGCCTCCTCTCAACTTCTCTCTCCCCCCCTCACCCCAAAGTGCTTAGCCAGGCAACATGCTGTTAACTAGCACCCTGCTTTGAATGAAAAAGCCTTTTAAAATTCATTAGGGGCTGAAGGCTCTGAGGTCTAGTCAGTATGCTTGCCACATTCCTACCGTTCCGGCACAGGACAGGGTAGACGGAGCAGAGAGAACAGCCTTTTATTTGGGGCTTTTTATGGACCCTCCTCTCCCTTCTCTTGCCCCTGGTACCCGTGGATATCGCATTCTACTAAAAAGGACCATCAGTCTGATAGAGCACAGTGCATTTGGAAAGGGAATAGAGTACACAACAAAAGCATTCCTGCAGGTCATCCTAGCCTCCCTACACCAGGCAACAGGGTCCCACGCTCCGGCATAATGGGGATACAGCATTCTTCTGCGCCTCACACGCAAGGAGGTTAGCCTCTGTAAAGGACGGTTATCAGCTGCAGATTGTACATGAAATCAGTGGAAGGAAGTAATAGGCTCTTTAGCTGCTCATTGATCAACAACGTTCATCAGCTACTTGCTAACTTTGTTTGCTATTTAGTGCCGAGCATTTGGTATACGGTGGGTTTTTGAGAGATTCTTTTGTTCTAAATCAATAAATCAATAAAAAATATTGACCGGCACAATTTTGAGGCTTATTTTGGAACGTGCAATGAATCAAAAACATAATCAATAGGTCAAAAGGACAAAACAACAGAAAAAAGTGAGGTTTGTTTTCACATAATGACAAATTTGAACAGTGAATGTAGCTTTAGCTGGACGTTCAGGACACAGATTATGATCATAACATAGTGTAGACCTGGAAAAAAGTTAAAAAGACAAGTGGAATACAGAATGGGAATAATTACTCCATTCAATCTACACAATAATTTAAAATAAGTGCACGAATCTCTTCAGCTATGCTACAACTATAGGTGGGTAAGGCTATCTGAACCATTCAGGTGTTAAATCTTTGATATCATGAAGGAACAGAGAAATGATATCCTTTGTTTGCTGAGTTGACAAAGTGCTGGTAATTGCTCAGTGGAAGAAAATCTACAGAAGCTGTAATGGGGTTCTAACAGGGCTATAGTCACATGTATACACATCTTACACTCCATTGCACACATATACAAAACGAGCATACACACACAATAAACACAAAGAGAAAAAAATAAAAAATTTCACTGGAGATTGTTCTGTACTTACCAAGATTTAAAATCTTAGATCTGGAAATATTGAGATAATTATCTTGTTTTAAAAGACATTTACTTGCTTTTCATCTTAGCCTATTTATTTCTAGACTGGAACCAACATGACAAGTGAAATTATCTTGCTGCATGGACAGATAATTTCACTGCTATTAAGCAATTTTCTCCTCAAATTCAGTGCTTACTTCTTGTATATTAGCTACTCTTTCTTGCAGTGTTGAAAACGTGACGGTCCGTGATGAGAAATCAGTCCTTAACGATGACTTTTTCTAGTCTCTCTTGCAGGAACAGAAGTCACAAAGGACACGCAAAGCAACACAAATGGTTGCATACTCGAGAAAAAAAAAAAGAAAAAAAAAGGGCCCAGTCTGATGCTGTCATGGTGGTGAAATGGTACATTCCTAAAGAGAACTAACTGCGAGGATTAGTGCTGTTACAGCCTGTAACGAAAGTATGAAATGACAACAACTCATTTAGTAGCCGCCAAGAAAAAAACAAACCCTTCATGGCCTGTCCTTGCATTATCCAAACAAATTCTTAGTGTGTGTTGGAACATATCTGTGGTTAACCAAGCCATGACATCTCCCTCCTCTCTTAACACCCCCACCCCTCCACCCCACCCCATCGGCTTTAGGATTACATAAATGTTGAGAAGTAGGTCAATGTGAAGGCATGTACAGTTAACAGTAGCAGATCTGGAGAACCTCGCACCACATCCACCACAAGGTTCTGACAGTCTGCCTCTGTCATGGAGCTGTTTTAGCCAAACCTACTGCAGTGTCAGACTGCTTTCAGATGGGGCTCCCGGGATATCAGGGCTCCGAGGAGGAAAATGCCACACCATAGTCCTGCATGGACACATTTATAAGACATCTGAATGGTGGGAGACGGCAGCAAGGCCAGGATTACACAAATCATTAAAATAAAAGTGCATTATGTCTCTGATTGTTCAAATGTTGCGTGAGGGAGAGACAAAGAGAGAGAGAGAGGGAGAGAGATGGTGGATGATTGAATTTTTTAGAGAGTGCTGCTGCTCTATTCCTCGTATAATTACACATAAAAAGTGTGGATGACTGGCTGAGTGGAGACTCATTAAACAGATTGAAAGACTTCTCTGTAATTTTCCCTTTAGTTTTCCCACTAATGCTCTAGTGTCTGGTCATTATCCACTGCTGTTCACTACAAAAACAAAATTAAAAGAGAATACAAAGCGTACATCTCATCACGGCTCTTTCATTGAACATGGATCTCAAATTGGCTCCTGGTCTGAAGAATACCAAGGAAACAAAAGCAGTATTTGCTCATTTTGGTGGAAGGAATTATTCTAAAATTATTCTATCTACCTCCATGAGACTGAAGCTTCAAGTACATCAGTCCCATTTTCCAAAAATAATTCTGATGATCTGAGGAGTGTTACCAATAAGTATTGTAGCTATAAGGTTCTTAGGGAATGATTACAAATCAAAGCATACCTCTTTTAATTAAAACTTGTAAAATCTCTCTGCGATAAGACCCTCAACCTCTGAGATCCGTTATCCAAAGCGGGCCCTTCAAATTTCTCGGTAGGACCACAAAGACCATCCAGAATTAGAAGTAACTGTCAAATGTGAAGTAATATGTACAACCTAGTGAACACAGTTTGTCGCTGTATCCACAAATGACAGCTGAAACTCTACCATGCAAAGGGGAAACTGTATATAAACCAGATCCAGAAACGCTGCCGCCTTCACTGGGCCTGAGCTCATTTAAGATGGACTGAGGCAAAGTGGAAAACTGTCCTGTGGTCTGACAAGTCAAAATATGAAATTCTTTTTAGAAATCATGGACGCCGCGTCCTCCAGGCTAAAGAGGAGAGGGACCATCCGGCTTGTTATCAGCACACAGTTCAAAAGCCAGCATCTGTGATGGTATGGGGGGTGCATTAGTGCACATTGGATGGGTAACCTGCACATTTGTGAAGGCACCATTAATGCTGAATGATATATACAGGTTTTGGAGCAACATATGCTGCTAAGTAGACAACGTCTTTTTCAGGGAAGGCCTTGCTTATTTCAGCAACACAATGCCAAACCACTGACTCCGTGGTAAAAGAGTCCGGTTGCTAAACTGACCTGCCTGCAGTCCCGACTTGTCGCCCATTGAAAATGTTTGGCCCATTATGAAACGTAAAATACGACAAAGGAGACCCCGAACTCTGGAGCAGCTGAAATCCTCCATCAGGCAAGATTGGGAAAACATTCCACTTTCAAAATGACAGCAGTTGGTCTCCTCGGTTCCCAAACGCTTACAGAGTGTTGCTAAAAGAAGAGGCGATGCAACACAGTGGTAAACATGACCCTGTCCCAACTTTTTTGACACGTCTTGCTGGCATCAAATCCTAAATGAGGATATAATTTTCAAAAATAATTCAATTTTTCTGTTTCAACATTTGAAATCTTTGTGCTGTTTTCAGTTACATAAGGGGTTTCAATGATTTGCAAATCCTTGCATACTGTTTTTATTTACATTTTACACAGGTTTGTAGTTAAAAAGGAGGAAAATGCAAAAACATCAATAATGTGACAAACGTAACATCTCCTACTGTAACACTTTACTGGCCACACAGAACATTCACATACAGAGACACCCGAGCAGAGCCGAGCGCTGCAAAAATAAACAGAAAAATATGAGACTGTTTGACAAGACCGAAATCTGTCCCAGAGCAAATAAAGTGCTTGCTCCAATCAGCGGGGGCAGTAAAGAATGTGTCCGCTACCTACCTCTCACTGTGATGGCTCCACAAATACAGGAGAGCTGCAGGCAAGGAAAGGTAGCTAATTGGAAAGCAGAAGGATGGAGTCTGCTGGATACAAACGGGCATGAGCGGAAAAACAGAGGGAGCTTCATAAATACATCTCAACTTGGCCCCGACTCCTCTGTGTTTATTGGGTTTGACCCCCACAGACTGGACCACCATACCCAAACAACAGGGGAAAGCTAATAAACTCACCTACGTCATGGAGAATTATAGTTGACCCCTACATAGAATAATGATAATGATCTTCATACATCACTACAGTAATTAAAAAGTACTTTGATTCACTCTGCATCACATTCACAACCAATAATTCATGCTGAAATGCTGTTTTGTTTCGCTTTTTTAAGTATTTTGGAAAATCTACAAGCACTGCTGCAAAGCCAGCTGGTTGGACGTCAGCGATGCTTGTTTGTACTCAAGATGAACTGCTTGCATGCCCTCCAGGTCACTCTGCTATATACCATCGCCAGGCAATGCTAAATAAATGCTTTTAAAAGCAAGATTTCCTCTGTTGTATGACATCAATTGGAAAAGGAGTGAAATATTCCAAAGACTGGAGGCCAAATTTATGTATCGCTGGTGCCAGTTCAGTTAAAGGTCGTTCCACTCTCCTACGGTATTTTAAGAAGGGCTATAAAGCTCCTATGTCCTTCTCAGATTAAGATTTACACTTGACCTGCTTGACTGATGTTATTATCCAAAGCAATAAAACATAATCACATTTCGACATAAGAACACGCACAGAACAGTCTGTATTGTACATGCTAAAATAAATAATTAAAGCTTCATAGCTTTTTCTTCTTTGAGGGAAACCTGAGTGGGAAACCCTATTCGTTGTTACCTTTGGCCTACCTGGGCTGACAGGCACAGGACCACCCAGTTATCTAGTGAAGGGTGAGAGGCTGGGAGTTCAAGGCAAGCACACTGTGTATGTCAGTCAGTTCATGTGCTACAGTGCAGGCATGACGTGTTTGTGTGATGAGAAGGTCATATAGCACTGTAGTTTCTATTGAATTGTAAGGACAAAACCAGTGGCTTTACATGTTTTGCAAGAAATCATTTATATTTTACATCCCAACTAAGCTGCTTGCAACCCACGCCACGCCAAACCATCCATTATTTTAAAACAACATGAAAATTCATAAGCGAGAATTGATTGAAACTTAATTGGATTTTGTAATCCACTGTACTAAGCATCACATCTGCCTTTGTTTTTGTTTTAAAAATAACAAAGTAATGAGGTTTAGCCTTAAAATTACCAGTCTGTTATTAATTTAATTTTAAATTCATAGATTTATATGCTGTAGAGAAATTACTGGAAGCCAAAGGATGTCTGTGTAGTCCTTGTATTCATATAATAGGTTTATATTTCACCAATAATCCATTGCTGTTACATTCCATTAGTATTTTGTTCATGTGTATATGTAATTTTTTTTTGTACATTTCTTTTCAGGAGTTTTTATTTTGTTAACTGTATTGTTGCTCTGTGACCTTTGACTTTCCGATGACATCACATCCTGTGAATTGGAGATATTCTCCTCATTCAAAGAGGTAAGACTATACAAGTGCTCCTGCTTACTGTGTGAAAACATGCATAAACTGCAAAATAGAAGCACAAATTTTACTTTGTACAGGTAACAAATGCTATTCTTTGTTGCCTTTACATTAAAATATAAGTTGTTTTTCTTCTTTTTTTTTCTTTTTTCATTTGAAGGTGTGCTGTATAAGTCGGGAACAAGGAATGAGGATTGCTAGATGGAATTTATTGTGTTCTTACACAGAATAAATCCCCCTTTAGCTGGCAAGACAGTTTACTCCACCTCATCATTCAACAATCATTAAGACACAACGCAGGAATTCTAGCTGGATAGCAGTGCAGGCCAGGCCGGCTACATCTGGACAGATTTTTTTTAAAACAACCAAAAAAACACATCAAGGAATCCTATCCTGGTAGGGAAAAATGTAGAGCATGCTGGACATCCTGTTTATTGTGGATAATCCACAGGCCTCTTTCATGAGAACTCCTATCTACCACAGAAGAAGTTCCTAGGAAATGATTTTCCTAGGGACTTTTTGAATCACTGGGGATACAATTTTTGGAAAAATAAAACCGTTTTTGCGTTTGTCAAATGCTATTTTTTAAAATGCTGTGAGCTCAACATCAAAATTCCATTCATCTCTACTACATAAGTGTTGTAACAGAAACCTCAGACGAAGGATACCTGACCTTGTCTAATAAAACCATAACTATCTAAAGAGGTTGATACCACCACTGGTGTTTAGTCAAGTCCATTTCAGTCATATCTATAGATCTGACAATATATTTTAAAAACATTTTAGAATCGGTACAACAAATGCCATGCTCTTGATTCGGAAAACACCACAACAGGAAAAACTGACTAGGTATACACAGTAACATGGTGAAACAACCATTTAAAGAAACAAACATAGTGCAAAAACAGCGCCATGGTACTTTTAACAAGCTGGAAAGAAAGAGTGGGTTGCCTGAAATTTCTAAAAGATGTTGTTGAACAACTAAATTGGACTTTCCTGAAAGACATGTGGAAACAGATGACCTGATGTAAGATGGTAATATGCTTCAGTAGACATCTGCCAGGGAGGTTTTGTGGAAGTACATATAGTTTAGGATTGAAAAGGGAAGTAAAAGTTGATTGGAGAGTGGAAGGCCTGACGACTGTCATCAGAAGTCATTTCCCATAACCCGTCAGGCTTTCCGAACGCTGCGGTTAACTGACTCTTATTACTCCTACAGAATCAAAACTTGGCACCCATCTCACGCGTACCAAAAGATGATTCAATTGAGATGATTTGAGCAGGGATCCCCATTGTGTTTGTTTTTGTTCCACTGGTTGAGGCCCCTGGAAAGCCAAAGTAAAAATACCCAGAGCTCCCACATATCTAAGCTGTTTCAACATCTGTGAGGCCCAAGGTGTGCCACGGAACGGAATGTCCAACCAAACACACTCGGTGACGGTCTGACTTTATGTGGCCCGGAGCCTGAACCTACCATGGCCTTTTCCAGGGACGGAGAAAGGAACGTCTGGAGCTTTGAGTGCAGAGCAAAGCAGGGAACACAGAGCTACGTGACGGTTCGAGAAAAGAGGTGGAGAGTTTAGGATGAGTTGCAGTAAGAGGAAGTTCTTGTTGAAGGATCTCCCCCCTCTCTCTCTGTCTCACTCTTTTCCCTCCCACACAGGGAGTCCTCTTAATATATGGCGCTGGCTTGCTCAGAGAGAGAGAGGAACCCCCAGCTAAAAGGTCAGGAAAGCCACACAAAGGAGGGGGGGGGAAAGAGGGAGACAGAAGATTTTGACCTCACTGGAAAAGTATGTTCCCTCAAAAATTCCTCTCACCATGTGCTCCTACGGTCAGTTTATATTCATGGTTTTGACATTCTGGATATCTGGAAAAGCACACTTTTTATGCCACGCTTACTGTCTGCATTATAAAAAAGTTGCTTGTGTCTTTTCAAATCTGCATTCTTTCCATTGTTGAGGTGTTCGAGCAAGAAGTTCTCATTGCTCTGTCCAAAATACTAATAACAGCATGGAAACTGTGTGTTCAACAGAAAGAAAACACCACCATACCACATGGTTACACCCACGATTTCCTAAGAATGCAATGGATGTTCCCAAAGGAAAACAAAAAGAGTTTGCCAGGCAAAGCACAGACTGACTGCCCATTATGAGGGATTTCCCAAAACAGCCATGTGAAGTTAGATGTATGGTAGGGGCCGGTATGGAAAAATGAGGAAAAGGATTATGTATTTTAATCTTGAAAGGAAAAGAAAACAAGATGGGCCAAAAGGTTTCCCATAAATGTTAATGAAGGGCTTTCCCAGAAAGATTTTTTCCTCCTTTTAGCATGAAACAAGAGGCCAGGTGCTAATGTTAACCAGCAGGGCTGGATCCAAGGATCTGACATTAAAGTATACGAAAACCATGTGGAATTAACCCAACTGCAGGGATTAAGAAGTGGGGGAGGCAACTTTGCATGATGATGTGTTAGAAGAATTGGGCAGACCTCTTGCAGAGAGGATCACACAAATCTAAGAACAGCCAAAATGACTAAATCTAATTTTTTTTTTTTTTACTTTAAGAAATACCTGACTTTCCAGACAGGTAAACCTATAATGTGACATACTCAAGCAGAGTGCAGGTAGCCGATCAGCGGCGAAGAGGAGGGACAACCTGTCCTTGAACCGGGAACAAAGCAGAGCGGATGAGATCCTGCACGGCAGGACAACACCGGCGAAAGGGCAACATCTGCAAGCAACAGGGGTTTCCCTGACAGGGACCGTTTCTCCAGTCAGGAACGACGGAGAGCAATGAGAGGCCAGCGCTTCGGGACGAGGGCTCACAAATATATTGGGTTTTGGCTGTTTGTTGCACACTGGCTGATATATTCTACTGTAGCAAAACAGTAAGCCTTCCATTCCCCAATCATCTAGATAACTGGTCTGACACCAGCTTCCTTCTGCTTTCCTGTCAGTGATAACAGGCTGCCAGCAGTCACCATCCAGACATGTCCTTAAAGCTGCACATGTAACCCATTTGTGTGTCTGGGAAGGCCACCGCCGCTCCCTCCCATCCCTGGCACTGCTGTAGCCTGGACTCACAAGGCCACAGAGCTCGCCCCTTACACTCAGGCCTCCATGCAAAAACATTGCCCTGCTGCAGTGAAACGAGACAGACCGTAATGGAAACGGCACACTTTCCAGACACTTGAGGGAATAGCAAGCATCTCCGCCTGAACCTTGCCAAAAAAACATACCGACTACCAACCCTGGTTCTCCCCGACCCTTTCCTCTCATCCGGACGACGACACATCTCGTCTTTCAGGAAATAACTGGGCAGGCTTTATAATGACTAGAACATTATAGATAATAAACCCTCAAGTCAGAAGATTTTTTTTGCAGAGATTCAGTATTCTGTAGACGGATGTTACTTCAGTATTTTGTGTTGCATATTGATTCAGACAGCGTTTGATCTCATTAGTTAACCAATTATTTTAGAACTTTGGGTTCAAATTAGGACACATAATTTGGGTCGGACGAATTCAGGTTGCATTATCCCGCTGTTGGTGCTGGGATAATGTAAAAATCCAAAGGTGTCCACGTCAGATTTAAAACATCGATGTAAATGAAGCAGTGTTGAAGTGAAGTCCTGGCTTCTGCGATCAAGGAAGAAGCTAATAGGTGAAGAAGCGTGTCACTCCCTCCCCCCTCCATCATTTCACCGTTATAGAAGTGGGTCACATTTCGACCTCCCCTCTCAACCAGCTCCCTTCCATCTGATAGCATGTAGTGCTGTTCAGAAGCTCTTAAACCTCACCATTCTTTACATTCTCAAGATTCTGGATGGTGTGACCTCATTGGGTGAACAAAGTTGGTAGGAAAATAGCCCCCGGCTGAGCCTTTGCTTCAACATGGAAAGTTAAGCTAACAAAGAATGCATGACTATGTGCAAACTTGACTGTGACTGCGCTTGTGAGTGAAGACAACATGTTTTCCTGTGCGAGGTTGATTTCACGCCAATGCGCAGCTTATTCTGTAGGTGCACATGCCAAATGTGCAAGAGCATCTGCATGATTGAGTCTCATTTAGGTGAAATGCTTACATGCACTATATGCATGCACACACATACACAACACTCACAAACACACTGACACAGCATCTATCTACATCTTTTAGGAGTTGCATCAGATTTAAGGTAACTCCAGCTCAAACTGGAGAGCCTTCTAAATCTATAAGCGAAGTCTGACTGCACCTAGGAATTTTAATATTTAAAGAAAAACTAAATTGATTTCATCAAATATGCCCACCGCATAGGGAAACGTGAACACTTGTGATGCAAGACAAGTTTCAATAAAGTGGAATCACATCAAACACAAAATATACCACTTCATGTGTTTGGACTGCATGTAGAATACAAGTTGTTGTTACATCTAGAACAAAATTGATGGTATTCCAAACTCATCCTGTTATCTGTCAATATGTTTCTGCCGGGTGAAGAATATTAGAATATTAATATTAATAGAATATTAATATTACTTTGAAATTTGCTGTATTTTAGGTCTCTTTTGGTCTCCATGAACATCAGTAAACTCTTAAGTTTCACAGATGGTTATTTTCTTGGTTGTTTCATCTCTTTGCCGTTTCATACTGGACAGGTGGCAAAAAAGAAATGAATAAATAACTTGGCTTGCCAAGCCTTTACTTGTTTGTTTGTTTACTGGAAACTGCTGCCAATAGTTTTATATGGAGGATTTGTGCAAGCTGTGAGACCCAACTATACAATCAGTATGTGTAGCATGTGAAGCAAAGCAGTGGGCTAAAAACTGCAGAGAGCTGTACAGTAGTAGTGTTACTAGTTTAAATAGATTTTTCAGTAGTGCGGTAGTAGTGTTTAATGATCAAGTTGTATGGTTTAAGTTCAAATTTGCCAAAAAAATAAGCAAAATGAAGAAACAAATCATGCACATGTTTAGGGGCCTTACAAAGTCAAACTGTGCATCAGTTTTGAGGAGACGCAGATAGACCATAACACTTATCAAACCCTGTAAGACAAGGCTAACCCCCTTTAAAAGTCCGTGGCACACATAATCAGATAGATTTCTTTTATTAACAACCTGCTCAAGGTGCTAGTACAGAAGAGTCAATGTAATGTTAATATCTGTACAACCTTGGGTTGAAAATCTGATTGGAGATCAGTTTTTTTATTAGCTTTGATACTTGATACATTTGATACTATCAAAAGCAGAAACCGTATTGTTTTAAATACTTGAAAAAGTATGGATACTTCAATACTTTTGACAACCCCTGCGTCCACACAGGCTACATTTCCCTCAATATTTCCTGAGCTTAAGCACAGATGAGTTTTCTGCTACAGTTTGTAATAAACCTGTTCAGGATCAATAAGTTATGCCACAGTCAATCGCGGACGTATATAGGTAGCGCACAGAAGAATCGTGTGACGGTCACACACCGATCCTCTGGCTGATGCCTGTACAATGTCTCTCCTGCAGGGGAATACAGACACACAAGCTTGAATTTGCTAGATGGAAACATGGCAAATAAGGATGGAGAGGAATTGATCCCAAGGGAGTTGGGATCTTAACTTGTTCTTTTGCTACTGTGGTTTGAGTAAATTACAGTTTCTATACCAACGATTGAGCAAACCCATGCAAATACAGAACAGCAACTACAACAACGTGTAGTTTATGAGCATTTTCAGAATAAAGGGAATCACTTGATTCAATGACGGCAACCCAAAAAAATCTTGTCAAGCAGGTTTATGCGTCATCCGAGAATGATTTAATTATCCAAAGGGGACAATGAGGGGTGAAAAGAAGCCGGTTTGAGGTATGAGATGCAGGTGGAGGCGGATGCAGAGGAGGAGCAGGTGGGGTAGGATGAAAAGGAGATAGCAGTGTTTGTGTGGTAATGCTTGTCGCAGTTTGGAAGCTAGAAAGCAATTATATGGCCCTCGGCTTTAAAGAATGCTCTTTCAATACAGAGCAAGGTGTGCTAATCAAGGAGTGTGTGTCCCTGTGTGTGAGTGAGTTGCATGGCTTTCACTGGAGCACATAATTACTAGCTGGTGATAAAAAGAGGAGAAGGAGGCATTGTGGGATAGCTGTGGCATGAATTGACATTTCTAGCAGGGTTTATTGAATGACCGTGGGTGGATATGATTAACCTCATCGTTGGGAGCTCAGGTATGCGCTGACTCACA
The DNA here is from genome assembly GCA_037577475.1 of Chaunax sp. Z400. Lineage (NCBI taxonomy): Eukaryota > Metazoa > Chordata > Actinopteri > Lophiiformes > Chaunacidae > Chaunax > Chaunax sp. Z400. Next base: position 24,364,714 of record CM075188.1, read on the forward strand.
CACAGAGACACACTGGGAAACACATGCACATACACGTTAATCGATACTGCATCGAATGAATACCAGAATGCGCAGATGCTTATGAAAAAAAATGGTAAGCATAAAATGTCACGTCGCCTGAAATGTGCAGCATGAACACATGGACAAACCACAAATTTGGAAGGACATGCACATCAAGCCAAAAAAATGGAAAGCTGTTTAGACTCATGAGCACGCTCTGAAAACATTCATTTAGTCAGGCTCTGCTGAATCATTTACCAAAACTGAGGTGGAAAAAAATGTATAAGCACGGAGTCTGGCTTTTACGTAATGCCAGCAGCCAGTCAGTCAGAACCACAGGATGCATACAGGGAAGCAGAGAAAACAAACACTGAAGGATGTCCTTTCTGCATACTTGATGCTTTTCCCAGCCGCAAATACCAAAGTTCGCCTGGGACGCTGCAAAAAAGATTCACTCTAGCCCGACCTGCGATATTACCTTATAAGGGTTTGAACACTTTGGGCCTTATAGGTTGTGTGTATATGTGTACGATGTGTCTGTCTCTGTCCAGGTGTTCTGGGAAGCCAGGTTAAGTTTATGGGAGAATATTTCGAACAGTTGGTTTGTCTTTGTTGCTATCTAGAGATGATGTCTCTGGCAGCATCAGTGGCGGTTTCGGAAAGCTTAAAGCAGATAAAGAGAAAATGACACGGTTACTTTTTGGTCTAACATCATTCCATTCCGCCAGTCTATGCCAGCGACACACACACACACACACACACACACACACACACACACACACACACACACACACACAAGCAAACACAGAAAACCTCCTGGTGGTCGGGTCTCAACTGGAACAAATTCTAGCAGCCTCAATCCAAAAACCTCCCGTCCTCTGCAGCTCATGAAGATTCTGCACCATTAAGGTTAATATATATATATACTGCCGTCTGCTCCACTGCTGCTAGATTTTCTCTATAAATTGTAGTTCATTTCATCTCTTTGTCATAAGGTTCCATGACTTGGTTCACACATGGCATCTGAACACACAAAATTCATTTTGAGCCCCTTTTTGGCTTCTATGGCAACCCTCACAAGAACCTATTCCCAATAGAATTTTTACCCCATGGGAACCACTGCTGTTGGCATTTGTCAAAAACAACCGCAATATTGTTTCAATGATATCTACAATTTTCTCACAGCTCTGCTATATAAAGCTTTTTTTGAGGACTTGCTCACAGTTCATTCTGTGGCAGCATGATAGCCAAGTGATATGAGCTCAGGTCAATGAGGCCTACAGGACATAAATAGCAAATGGAAGTTCAAAACCTGTAATGTTTACAAGAACTTGAGTTGACAGAAAGATGAAACAAAATATTAGGTGGTAATATATGTATTATTATGGATTTATAATCAGCTACAATGGAGTGGTCATTTTTGACTGGGAACACCAAACTAGTTAACAGGAAATGAACGCAACAGGAGGGTTAAAGTCAAAATGAGAAACCCGGTCAATGGTCATATTGTGCAACTATTTGCCAATATATGCAAAAGAATAAATAAATAAATAAAATATAAAAGAACCATCCAATTCAACCAATATCAATCAGTCTTGAACTTTTATTGGCACAGACTCATTTTGTTACCTAACATTATGGTATGTTTTATGTATATTGTCGTTACTCCACCTCCTGCCGTTGGAGGGTTATGTCTATCTGCTCCAGTCATGGGGTGATGAAAGTGTTATAGGACTGAGTAATCCTCTGTGATTGAATGGAGGCTTGCGTCCAACTCTTCACCCTGTTATAACACGCCCAATGTCAAATCATATTCCCCCCAACATTATGTCCCCTTATCCTGTTTCGGTTTACTTGGGGATGTGTGACAATACAGAAGCTAGATACTCTCGAAAAGCCATTTCATCAAGACTTTAAAAAGTCTCTCCAGCTGATAGGAACTCCTTCTTGGAAGTTTTTACCTTGTTGCCACCAAAGTAAAAATGTTTTTACCCGTTTCTGTTGGTTGGAATTTTTTCCACTTTCTTTAGCAGCATATGGTGTTTTTGTCATTTTCCTTAATGATACAAAAATTACAGAACCGATCTCCAGGAGACTTTGGGAATGGTGTTGCATGGTAAAGAACAGAAACCACAAAATTGTGGCCCATTGTTGCTCTACGTTAAAAACGGATGCTCATACGGACGGAGCCTTCCATACCTCTTCTGCATTCATTTTGCACGTATTTGGGCATGTTTTCAGCGAGGTGTTGACGGATAGACCGTTTACGAACGGACTTATCCATTTACGTACATAGAAACCTTAAAGTTTAAACCTTAAAGTGGATCTAGGGATCTTTTAAACTTTGCATGAAAGGGCTTTAAAAAAAATATTTTCCCTAATTATGGAGAAACAACTCAACCGATTTCCATTAAACTTTGTGGAGAGGTAGCCTTGCGGAGGTATGCGATCTACTGATGGCTACATCTGAGAATGTCTATGCAGCGTCTTCCAGGTGATTCAGAATGAAATGGTACTAAGATATTAACTTAGTACCATATCTTATGTTATCTCTGTTGCATTTAATACTCAAAACCAAACAATTTATCAATCTATCAAATACATGCAAAAGATTGATTTACAGTGCAAGTAAAAAGAATCCTTAATTAATGTTATTACACATCACACTTGATTCTCTTGATATTTCTATCTATTTTAACAAATATAGAAACTGGACGGATTGTCGATGATGTGATTTTGCGTGAGATGAGAACATCACTCTTGCTATACATATGGTCATATGGTGGCATGATGCTGCAAAAGCTTTGTGGACAGTGACTTAAAAGAACATGAAAAAGCTGCCTGTTCTGCCACACATTTCTATTTTTAGATTACGTGTTAAAAGAGTTTTTGAATCTTCTTAAAGTAAAGAGCTTTAAAAAAAACAAACTGAGGTGTCATATTTGTACAACAACAAAAGGAAGATCATCAGTGTGAACCTATGGTATGTCAGATCTAATCCTGGCTGCAGACACAGCTGCATATCTGAAACAGAATACTGATTAAGACACTGGGATCCTTGAAGAAACGTGACACATGCAGTCACCTAAAGTGTTCTCATTATGGCAAGCATGAAGGGGCAAAGCATGCCCAGCATTATACCTTACAGGGGCAAGGCCACAGGCCACATGTAGCAGTTCAAAGAGTAAGCATATGCTCTCACAGCCATGCATGCATAAAATCAGACAAGTATGCACTTGCATACACTCAGCCCGAGTTAGACCCTTAACTGTTGAATCAACAGCTGCTGAGCCACACATTCAACACTTCTGACATCATGCTAATGATAAGAGTAATACCCGACTTTGGAGTCACAGTTCAGGACTGGGGAAAATGGCAAATGTCTTTATGAGGCCTGAACAAAGGATGTTCATTTAGGGTGCTAGCTATGTTTAGCCCCCTGCTAAGGGCATGCAATCACTGGTTTAAACAGCATCTCCATGCATGGTATAAAGCACTTGACACACTTTCTGTGCCTTCACACCAGCAATGACACCATGAGACAAAGTGGCCTGTGGTCATTCATTTCAAGTGACTAGAGTGACAAAGACAGGAGAGTCAGAAAGTGGAGCAACAGCTGGCACAGAAATCTTTTAGCAACAATTCAACTTGATGCAATGAGATCCAACATGGAGCCAGTTGAAGGACAAATGTACTTTTTCCTATTAAACGTCTGTCTGATCCTATAAATTGCAACAGTCTGACGCTAACTGTAGCTGCAGCATGTTCTACACAATATGTGCCCATTGTCAGTATTAATTAGAGCAAAGAGTAAAGCAAGGAGGAAGACTTTAGAGGTTGAAAGGATAAATAGTCAAGTTTATTCAAAGCAGGTCTGCTCAATAAGTTTATACATCAGTAAATAATCAGTCAAATGATATACAATTTCCTGAATGAATGAAATCAAAATACATTTTAAAAATGTAAGCCAGCTGTGCATTAATAATAAATAAGGCTGCATAATACTGGACAAGAATGACATCGCAATATCTTCTCATCTAATGTCAGCTGGGATAGGCTCCAGCACCCACACAACCCTGCACAGGATAAGCAGTTACAGAAAATGGATGGATGGATGACATGTTTGAGTTTTTCTAACTTGACATTGCATCTCCTGTAATGTGACTATTGTGCATGGGCAATCTGCAATGTTGATGCTAAAACAATATGTTATACAGCCCTAAAAATGTTCTTGCTAAAGTTGTATAAGGAATAAAAAAAACCTCCAATTTCCTACTCTTGAGAATCAATAAAAGCTTTCAAAGAGAGTGTTTTTGTCAGAGAAGTCCATCAACACTATCATCAACAATTGGTCTTTGACTCTGACAAACAACCCTTCAGGCTGAACCTGTCATTGGTGGTGTCATCTGCATGCATAGTGTTCTGAATGGAACTCTCATTGGCCGAGAAGAAATTCTCCCACATTTCCAACTCTCAGAGATAGAGGTCTGGGATAGTGAAATTGCCATTGGACCAAAATACAGGAAAACACAGAGCCAAAGCTTTGAAATTCTTTTGGACACGCATTCTAAAGTCTCTAGATAGCAAGAGCATGAAATATCTGTCACAAAGGATGATGGGTCATTTGACATTTTCTTGCCCTGTCCTCTCCATCTTTAATCTATCATTTGCAGATAAGCTCTCTGCTCAAATGAGTTCCAACCGTGATTTATTACAGTGACAAATGTTGACACTGCTGAGTCAGCTTCACTTATTCCATCAGCATCTCCACAGACACAAGAAAAACATGTTCGAGGAATCTGCTCAACAGTCACACATTACAGCATCGCAAAATGAAAAAGTGAATTGGATGATGTAAACTGACAATTTGTGGTACATATAAAATAAATATGACTTTAGAAGTTGACTGACTGGTGACCGCAAATGAAGGAGAAACGGATGCAGCAGTTTTTCCTGAGTCCCTTTGGGTGACTTGGGGGTCCTCTCCATTCACAAACCGCTTGATGAACTTCTGCTATAAGCATTGGAAACCAGCACCAAATGCGCTCATACACCATAAAGGAAAAAATTCTGACAGAGACAATCTATTTGTACATCATTGCAAAATATTTCCAAATCCCTTAAACTGTTATGATTTCTGGCCCAATCTGTTGAGGAGTTTTCCCAAAGAAGCCGGCGGCTCTCATGTTGTTATCACCCGATGATGTCATGGACACAATCTGAGAAGACTACACAGATGGTGTGGGGGGGATGAACACTATGTTCGCCAAAGGAAAATGCGGATTCCTCTGACAAACTATGGGAAGAATGACGAGGAATTTGGCTTCCCATTAAGCTCTTCCTTATTACGACGGAGGTTTGGCTCGACACCAAATTGTTCCATTGTATAGGCTCAGACTTGCGGTTTCATTTCCTCTAACAAAAGTAAATTCCTCCTCGAGGCAGCCGGAAACAAACAAAACGATTGAGTCTGAGACAATGGAAGGCGGTACGTGCAAAATGACAGTCTGTGTCAGAAATCAGTCCAAGACGTTCGCTTTCTTGTGTTCCATTATTCATTTTCCTTGAATGGGAATCACAAGTGAGTTGGAAGAATGTGGCAGTGCCATTGTTGTTATTCCACTTCCATTGCATGTCAACTTCAACAGCAAAAAACAATAAGTACCAAGGAATTCCCTTTGAAAAAGAACAATGGATGAGTAAGTAATCAAATATGGTACTTGATAGCAAACAACAACTCAGTGGAAAAGCAAAGACGTTTTACATTCCGGATGTTTGATTTCCGTACATTCAGCCCATCACAGAATAGCTGCTAAATAAGTCATTCTATCCTCTTCCTCCGCAAGCAGTTTACTCACTATGTTGGGCTCCATAAATGGCAATGCAGCTTCATCTTCCTCCATATTTAGAATTAATCCTTTTTTTAAGACGCAAATTGGTACATGAATAATAATAAGGAACCTCTAAGGATACTCATTTTACCCATTTCTTATTCACAGGGTACTGCTCACATGTTGCTACACCAGTAATTAAACACAGGGCAAATTGTATACATAATATGTTAAAGGCTAGAGGTATTCTGTAGAATGTAAAGATGATCTATAAACCGATCTAACTGAAACAAGACTGTAGTCAGAGCATGACAGAGCATATTCATGGGTTTCTTTGGCTGTCATTGTTGTCAGAAACTGTTAACCCTGGATGACATGTTCCTTTATTAACATGAGCATGGGCTTCAAATTTCATTTCACTCCATTCCCACTGTTTGGTAAAAACAAATACTGACAGGTTTTTTAAAACTGAGTAGGCAATCTCAATCTTCAATCTCAATCTCCCTGAAGAGTCTAAAGCGCCAGAGACTTTCTGACACCAAAGACTTTCAAACATACTAATTATCACATATAATTTGATTTAATAAACTTCATTTACTTCGACCAGTCTCTTCTGATTGAAATGCTCAGTGGGACAGGAATCTCTCTTTGCTTTGTGAATAGCTACCAATTCCCTAAAAAGTTTTTAAAAAATCTGATAATGAATAATCACTTTTCAAACCAAAGTTAAGTCTACTTGTGGACACTTTTGTTTTGAGAGGTCACAAGACAAAAAGGATGCAACCACTGCCTTAAATGATCCAGGAAACAGGTGTCCTCTTTGGCTGTATGAGGCCACAGATGCGACACTGAGTCATAATCCATACTGGCACCAGACCCTTACTTGGTCGATCTGTCCATTCATGTGTCTAGTAGTCATACTGGTAACTGCTGAGCAGGTGACCAATGAGAGCTCTGTGACATTCCTGAGGACACTTTAGTGCTGTGTCGCCATGACAAGAACATTCCTATGAGCTGGACATCATCATGACTCTCCATCTGTTTGGAGGTTTGTCTGTAATGTGGCCGGCATGTTGACAAGCATGATGTAATGCTGAGGTCTGCTGAAGACTCATGTGTACATATGGTTTATTCAAGCACAAATGCCAATTCAGTGAATAAAATCTGAGCTGTGAGACTTGAAGTAGTAAACAGATAAAGATAATTTCATAAAGTGAAATTGTGTATGTATTTTATGTGATTTCTACATGTGTGACCTAATAAAAGGGCACAAAAATTCATGATGACATAATATAACCTTAAAAAATATAAGGGATCCAAAGTGATGAAACCACTAATTGATCTTCCTGAAAGGTAAAAGTAACGACAATAAACTATCTGAAAATGTATTATTTGGCAGACAGCATCAAATAGAAACAAACAAATCTTTCAAACTAAAAGTGCCATTTATTTTTTTGTAAACCTTGAATATAATGATATAAAAGCAGACATGCTGTCAGAGGATTGGAATGTGAAATGGAGCACAGTGGGAATGTCCCACGGGCTCTGTGTGTGTGTGTGTGTGTATGTGTGTGTGTGTGTATGTGTGTGTGTGTGTAACTCGTCAGCTCTGGCATGGGACAGGTGTGCTTCTTAGGATACAACAACCCCTGTTATTGCCCAGCCAGTCTTTTATTACCACCTCATACCGAGCCAATCACATCCAAACACTAGTAAACAGGTAGAAGAGAACAACCATCAATCACTCTGTGCGCCGAGACCCAACTCATGCCAATTACTTACACACACACACACACACACACGCACGCACACACACACACACACACACACACACACACACACACACACACAAATGGTAACACAAAGAGCAGAGTGTATTTTTGGAGGACAATCCTATTTTTCCAGGCATGTTTCTGTCATTATCATTCCTGGAGTAGCTCATGTTTGAAGTCAGCGTGCCGTAGAACAGCACAGCGTTCGCTCTGCAGAGAGTGGGATGTGCTATAAAGAGATGATGGGGAAAGCAGGTGCTGTGACTGGGGAGAGAAGCAGAGAGGAGGGGGGAGCAACGACGCAGTGAGAGCTCTCAGACCTCAACTCCATGTGATTAGTTTTCATTTCCACTTCCTGTTGCTGTCTGATCGGTCAGTTTAGTCTACCATGGCCCTCGTCAGCCTGTCCGTCCGTCCGTTGGTTGTGTTTATGTCTTACACAGAGTTGTGCTGACAAAACAGGGAAGTTGAGCCGTTTTCCTGCAGAAACAGCAGGGTGTGGAAAATTCATGGTTGCCACAGATTTTAATTCATGTGTTTTGAAAGTTCAGCTTATTTTGAACCGTGACCTTATTTGCAACTCACTAATACAAAGAATCCTCGTATATCCGACAAAGAAATTTAAAGGAATATTCTGTCTTAATGGAACTCTTATTTTTTGTGGTTCTGGCCACCAATTAATCAACAAAAGTATTGCTGATATTTGCAACATCAGATAATTGTGAATGTCGACTGTTGTCTGACGATCATTAGACAATGATGGTAAATGAGACGACAGTTTAGCCAGATTATCTAAACCACTCATTTGCATGTCAGTAATAATCATTCAATGCACAAGAAAACTATGTGCTTGCAAATTTGCCAAGTACATGAGGTCATTTAGAGTGGGACAGACAGTCTGTAAACTGTGATGTAGTACAAAGAGCAGTTTGAAATGTAAAATAAAGATGACTTGCAAAATTCAAATCCAAAAAAACAAACAAAAGAAAATGCTGTTCTCGTATAAATGGACGCCCAAAACGCAACAAAAAGTCTTTTTCCCCCGGGTGAAACGGTTGTCATGTAAACTGCCTCTTAGTTAAAACCTCTAAGAACATCTTGCTTTGTCTGACAGATTGTCGACTTTTCAGCAATCTTGCCATGTTTCTATAACTCAACAATTAACTTGATAAGTACAAAGTTATTCCTAGCAAAAGAAAGGTGTGCACAACCAACCCCATTTTGATACAGGTGAGGACAAAAGTAGCACAGAAAGGAAATATATATATATATATATATATGCACAGGCAAAAAGCTGAAGTCGAGGCTAACTGGAGGATGGGAGTGAGGGGGTTGGGGAGGTATTTGGTCTGTGCCATGTGTAAAGGAAGCATCTTTCAGCAGATATGGGGCTGATGTCATCCGATGTCAGGTCGTTACAGAGGTCAGAGGGGAAGAACTGATGTTACCTGCACGGTTTGATGGATAAGGCCTTTATGACCTCGACAACACATGCACACCAGGTGAAGCGCTATTTAAAGTGGATGACAGCATGCAAAAAAACAATTTACTAGTGCGTGACTGAGTGTCTGAAGGGCTGACGTAATGTCCCCCCCCCCCCCAAGTTCAAGGCTCAAATAACCATTTCAAGGGCGGAAGGGAGGGAGCTAAACTAAAGGGCATTTTGTTAACCCTCCTGATATGTTTACATATATCATTATTTTATTAGATAGAATTTTACTAGTAACTAACAGAGAAGGTGTAGCCAACCAGATGCCTTGTTTTGATGATGCAATTAAGACAGCATCAACTAAAGATGCATAGCAATTATGAGAAATCCAGCAGTGTGAGGAGTTTAAAGGTCCAGACGGAGATTATGAAAAGACTTAATCTTTGTCTCACTTTGACTCTCCGCAGACAGATCACATCTATTAACATCTCTGTACATGAGAGGATCATTTACAATCCCTGGGAGCTACAGCCTCAATCACTGAAAATGTCAGAACGAGGCGCAAAACTATGGCTGGTTCTCATTTAGTATTCATGACAAAAAAAATGTCTTTAGTGGCACCAAAGCAAGTCAGTTAAAGATTTTACTCATCGCTATTCATGGTGGAATTGCAAAGTGGCTGCTGAATGATAGGGCAAAGTCCCATTACAGGTTTTAATCATGTTGTGATGAAAGGAAAGCTGGTACATGACAAACTCCTCAGAGGCATGAAGCAAGAAGATTGGAGCTGTAATGGACGTCGGTGTCAGGCCTAGACTGATAGCATACACCTGGGAGTGAATGTGGTATTCATTTACAGCAAAACCCTCAAGGATTTTTATTGAAAAACATGAAAAATTATTGTAAAACAGTGACAAGAAAATGAAAACATTATGTTTGTGCATGTAATAGTATCCATTCTAAATGTGTGTAGACTTTTAGACACTTTCCAGAACAGAATATCCGCTATAAACTCATGTAATTAATCCTAAAGTACAAATGAGGCTGGTGAGTTATCCTGCTATAAAAAAAAGTGAAGTGTGACTAACTGTGGCAATAAATTAAAAGTCATGCATTATCAGGAACATGAAAGTCTGTGCTGAACTTTATGGCAACCCATCCCAGAATTGAGAAGATACTGCATCTCAATCATCAACGATGATGGTATGAAACAGAAAGCGAATTTAAGTGGACTCACGAAACATAAGAGGCTGAAACAGTCACAAATTAAAATTATAGGTATGAAGAGAAAGGTGCTATTGGTAACTGTAGGTTGCAGAATCTCTCAAACATGGAGTATCAAGCAAGCCGACTTCCTGATCCACAGAGAAAATACATCAGAAATATAATAAAACACTTTTAAACTGAGGAAATTCTATATAAAAGCCTCCTTTCAATAATACTCTACAGCTATTCGAATCATTGACCGAAACAAATCACGTCGTATATTGTCTACAAATTACCATTTTTTTTATTCCATGGTTCTCTGGCCACTAAAAGACACTTACACTGTCTACTGCAGTCTAATTCTGCTTCTGCTGTTGTTACATATCCAGAGTTAATGACGCAGATAAAGTAAGAAGCAGAGGATCAGCGCTCCTGATGCCTCAGGGAAGATCTATGGAAACCTCCATATAGGACACAAGTGATCAGATAAATTGCTTTCCAAGTTTACAGTGTAGCGCCATGAGTGCGTAAACACAATTGTGTGCAAGGCAGCAGCAAAGCTGACCTGACATGCCTGGTTGGAAAAGGGCAATCAATAGCATCCCATAACAGAGCGGTGATGGGGAGGAACTGTGTGGTCTGTTATGGTTGGACAACGAGTGAGGCTTTCAGCCAAGAGGAAACAGAGTTCTGTTCACTGCTGTATGGTGGGACACACAGACCTGTGTGTGTCTGGAGAGGATGTCTGTGTGTACAGGTTTGTATTTTGAGTTCATGGGATAGGCTTGTGAGGATGTAAGCTGTGCTTGGCCTTTCGTCTTTCAGTCTGTTTTCTTATCTAATTGTGTGTATGAGTCTGTCTGCCTCTTGATGAATTTGTGTATTTATCTGTCGACGTCTTTGTATATGGCAGAGTGTACGGGTGGGGGGGGTAACGGCGGACTAAGACGTGTGAAAAAGAGAGAATCATGGACTCAAGCTCTGCATGTTCTCAATACTTCCTCCCAGACTGTTTACATTGGGATTGTGTGTGTAGTCTATGTCTGTTTTTGTTTAGATTCTTGGCACCATTAAGAGTATGCCGAATAAGATATCAGCACCTCCAGTTTTCACTGAATTTATGGACGTACAACTATCGACGGATTACTTTGATACTAAAGGAAAATCTGGTGCTTCTCAGACAACTTTCTTTCTATGATTCCTAAGCAATTCATGAAAGGTCTTGTTCACGAGTGAGGGAAGAATGGAGCGGGAGATTGATAGACGGATCGGGGCAGCGTGTGCAGTGATGGGGATGCTGTACCGGTCTGTTGTGGTGAAATGGGAGCTAAGCTATGAGTCGAAGCTCTCGATTTACCGGTCAATCTACTGTACGTTCCTACCCTCACCTCTGGTCATGAGCTCTGGGTAGTGACCGAAAGAACAAGATCGTGGATACAAGCGGCTGAAATGAGCTTCTTCTGCAGGGTGTCTGTGCTCACCCTTAGAGATAGGGCGAGGAGCTCAGTCATTCAGGAGGGGCTCAGCTGAGGTGGTTCGGGCATTTGGTTAGGATGCCCCCTGGACGCCTCCCTGGGGAGGTATACTGGGCATGTCCCACTGGGAGGAAACCCCGGGGTAGACCCAAGATACGCTGGAGGGATTATATCTCTCGGCTGGTTTGGGAACGTCTTGGTGTACCCCGAGAAGACCAGAAGAGCTGGAAGAGGTGGCTGGGGAGGGGGAGGCATGGGCTTCTCTGCTGAGACTGCTGCCCCCGCAACCCAGACCCGGATAAGCAGAAGAAAATGGATGGATGGAAGTAATGCTCAATCTGAAAGTTTGGGCAGATTGTCTGATTTATAACCCAGAGAAGAGTTGTAATTATTGACTCAAGCATAACAGCCACTACTGCAGCTTCATCTGCCAAATCTGTTCCCCACCCAGTCACATGCGTATACTCTACTATGACTAATATTTTGTTTAACACGGTTTTTCCCCACATAAATAACAAAATTGTGAAGAGAGACTATTTCTCCCTCATTGAAAAAATTTGGATCTATGACACGAAAGCCTCATGGCTTTGCCCCACTGCTGCTTGCACTACCTTGACTGGTGGAAGAGAAATGCGCATCAAGATAGTTAATGTTAGAAAAAACACATCTTGCTCTCCCTGAAAACACAATTCACCGCATCATGTGATCAATAGCTTGAGATGAACGTTTGTGAGTAGATTTCTCAATGTTCCATCTTAAATATATAGATTTTGTAGTGGACGTAAACTTTCATAAACGGAGCTGACTGTAACAGATGCTATGAGCTACAAAATGCCTGACATTTCAGCTAATAGGCAATTATTGCCATGCATCTCAATATTAAGTAATTATCTTGGAGCTGTCAAGCAAACTTCGCTCGAGGACTCCGATTATTTCCACAGAGTGACAAGAGTATAAATTCTAATTTATTTGACCCAATGGTTCCCATGTGGTTCAACCTCTACAACAGCATGTGTGCTAATAGAGAAATGGACCCATTACGTCTGAGGAGAGGGTAGAAGATTCTTCCTAATAGCTCTGTTGTAATGACCCTGGCAAGACACTGCACTGTTTCCAAAACATTACAAGAGTTACTTACCATCATTCTGTCTCACTAGGCCTCTGATAAGTCGCCCCTCAGCTCAAAAGATCACAGCAAGCCTAATTTAGTCCTTTCAGAGCTTATTTGGCTTCAGGCTATCTGAGTCATCAACACCTCTCAAGTCATTAACAAACCCCCTGAGTCATTTAAGGCTTTTAACCTGACAGTGACTGAGTGATATATCTATTATGTTTTATAACCACCATGTAACATTTGGCACGCAGGACTAAGACACATTCTAAAGTAATAACAAGGTGAATAATCCAAGCTGACTGGCAAAATTAATAAAATAAAAATAAATAAATAATTGATTTAAAACATTAACATAAATATATATAATAATAATAATAATAATAATAATAATAATAATAATAATAAAGGAAAAAAAGGTCAGAAATGTAAAAGAAAACTGTGAAAAGCATTTCTGAACCATTTTCTCACATTTTATAAACTACATAATTAACTAAACTTAATTAATGGAAGTATTGAAATATAAAGAATAAAAATAATGATTAATTGCAAGCCTAGATCTATACAAATCTCTGCAAATACAAAGGAATATTCTAACTTGAGGAAATACGTGGCCAGTCAGTTGCTGTTGCTTATATAACTGGGTGACCTGTAAAGCTGATACTGGCTATCACGCTTCCTGGAGTGCTAATGTGCTAATCCAGACTGCTAGCAGCTGATAGTAACACATCCTCCACTGGCCAACAGGATTCCAGTTCATCAGTCTGCCCACTGACCCTGCAGCCCCTGACCTGTGATCACCTGCCAAGACTGTTTCCAGTGAAGCCAGGCAACAAGTTATTATTGCCTGGCTAAATTATTAACCCGATCTTATGACAGAGATACGATGGCACGCATACATAACACGTGTACTTACAGAGACACATGTTCCTTTGCTCTGGCCTATCAAACGACCGCTAAAGGAAGCCATACACAGAATTAGCCAATAGCAAATGTGGGTGCATCTGTGTACATTGGTAGCTGTACAAAGAAAAGGTTTGATTTTCAAAAGCTCACTCTGTGGGTGTGTGTGTGTGTGTGTGTGTGTGTGTGTGTGTGTACCTGGCTGCATATGTGAGCCATTTCTACTCTTTCCAATTTTCCGGAAGTCTGCGGGAGCCTCCCACTGCTCTGGGCCCCAGCAGATGAGCTCTTATTGTGGGTTTGGAGCCCCAGAGCAATTAGATGAGTTTATGGTAAGCGCTAAGAAGCGGGGAAGCTTGTCATTCTGTCAGAGCTGATTTCCCCCTCGCTCCAAACTCTGACCTCCCTGGGCTGCCAAGGGTGGATGCGGCCCACGGCCGCGTATTTAAAAAAGGAGGTGAAGGAAGAGGACTGTTTTTTAACCTTCCTGCGGGTGATTCAGTTTTTACTTCCTGAAACTTCATTTTGTTTTTAAGCAATAAGAGCCAAAACATGTCAGCTGTATTTGATGCCTGGCAACGTAAATAATTTGAACCCAGTAAAGGCGGACTGATGTGGACTTAAAGATTGTGGCTGGTGAAGCATCCAGGCCTCGTCAAGGCTTCATCTCCAATCAGATGATGTATAAGATGTTATTGGTTACAGTACTATGCGTCCATTTTGACTGGCAATTGAAAAAAAAACAACAACTCTAAACCTCCTGTCATATTCACTATCATACGATCCAAGTGCTGTGGGAGGTTTTAGGTATTCAAAGGCTGCAGAGGGAGTCTGTGTATACACAAACAGCTTCAAGAAGTCACCTATAAAAGCAGTACAGCATCAAAAAAAGTTATCTTGCCATGGCATGAAACGGGAATGAAATCCAAAACATTCTTTCCACAAGAAGAGCAAAATCACAGTATAAGCAGAGAAATCCCTAGCATAGCATTCCCTACATGAACGAAAAAAAAAAAAAAAATACTATGTTGAACCTCCCTGTGCAGTCCCATGAGTGTTTCCCAATACTGTTGATGTCGTTTTTCCGAGTGCAGTGCCAACAGAATACTTCATCCACTCCACCTCTGAGGCCTGTGTATCCTCCCGAGTCTTTCTACAAGATTCACCTCTTTACTAAAGTATTTGCTAGAAAACTAAATAAACACAGTTACACAATGGAAAGGGGGGTTATTATGTAACCGACACCAGTCATGCCATGGCCCAAATGCAACAATTTTCATGGCCTTGAACTTGAATAGCATCCATACATGCATGTGCACACACACTGTGATATTTGCAACACGGACATGCTATGTAACAAGTAGTATCGTCTCTTCACATCTGCAGGGATTAGAGGAGGAGTCCTAAAAAAACACCTGAAGGTGAGGCACTCCTCTCAGACTTGATGTCGCTTGCAACACACAACATGACCCGTGTCATTTTCTACACAAATCAAGTGTATATGTGGCCATACTTATCCTATAACTTATTTTTCTCTTTCATAATTTACCACTTCAGGAACAACTAAGATGTTAATGAAAACATGAAGAAAACATTCTTAATGTTGCTGTATTGTGGGCTAGTAATTCATGGGCAGGTCTTTTTCCAAGCAGAAGAAAAAAGAAGTATGTGTGCCGTTGAAAGAATCAATACCTCAGACAAAATTGAGATGACACAGGTTTGTTTCCCAGAAATAAATTACAATAACAAATGAATGACATCAGCTGCTTTCCAGGCTTACAGGATTTCATGTTTTCTTGTAAACAGCAGGGCCTGCTGTATGATGGGATGCACTAATGCTAGCATGACACTGCGGTCGGTACGTATCTAACACAAGGAGATGTTTGGTAATGGAGTCAGAAACTTCTATTTAAAACTACCCAACTTTATTTTAAAAAATGGAGAAAAAAAAGAAGTTTAGACAAATGGAAGTTGGAAAGTGATGATTTAATGTCTGCATAATCCAGAGCTACTAGTCTATGTTGTTATTCAAATCTAAAGAAATAAATGTTCGGTCCTTCAGCTGCTGGCAATAAAAAAAAAGAAGTATTCTTAAGCAGTATTAGTGTTGTAATTAGTGTTAACAATGATGCTTTCACTTATCACACCTTTTATTGTATGACTGCACATCATGTCTCATTAAATTATTAAATCAATGCCCTTCATTTAATAATGTGTAAGAAAAAAAAATGTGATCGTCACAATTTCCTGGAGTGAACAACATCAGCTTTAAACCCAAACAGACTTTTTGAAACTGCTGTTAAAAAAACAAAATTGAAAATTGAAGCAAAAAGCAAAGCAAAGATGAAACGTAAAGAATTGTAAAATCTCAACGTTGCCATGGTTTTCAGAAATGAACGATGCCAAAATTTATACTGCAATTGGATTGCTTGCTTTGTCCCACTATCAGATCATTTGGAGTCACAAGATATTTATAAAAATATGTTAAGTTAAGTACTATTAAAAGATAAAATTGAAATATTAAGTGTCAAAAAGTTGAAAAATGAAGATTTGGGTTTTCTTTTTTCTTTTTTCACTGGTTTTCAGAAATGCACAATGCCAGCGTTTATACTGGACATTGGGTTGCATGTTTTGTCCTCCCATCAGAACCATTTACAGTCATATGAAATGGATCAAAACAGTTGGAACCAGCAAATGTTTGGCATCAAACAATCAACTAATTAGTTTAAAATTGTCAACAACTGATCGTTTCAGCACTGACGCATTTCAGTGTTGACTCTGCTCTGCTCTGTGCGTGACTGAGGAGATTGTCTGGTGGAGAAGAAGTGTGTGTTTTCAGTATGATCCTTGGCGTGAGAACAGACCGAGAGCGGACATCACACCACACTGTGACAGCCGAGGGCAGACAGGGGAGGCAACACACACCTCCCTGCCCAGCCCTGTTACCTGCCCCGTCCCTCCGGATCTCTCACTCATCCACGCACACGTACACACACAGACCTGTCATGCACATGTGAATGCGTACATGCACACACACACACGGTACTCTTTAAAACCGACAATTTACGTAAGATTTAAATTAATGGAGGTTTACCTTGCTTTTCAAACTTTGTAGTTTTTTTCTATGACCAAACTAGACTAAAACTACAAAATGATTGTGGTCAACAAAACTGTGGGGAGTGACAGTTCTTTAATCTTTTACGCAACACCCCAAACATCTGATAACCTGTGCACGAACGTGTCCAAAACCGCCACATCAACGGATCAAAGATGTCTGAAAATACCCACTTAATGAATGATGTTTGACTGTTTTGGCTGAGATCGCTTCTTCCAGTCTGAGCGCTTGTCTCTGCTTGTCAATTAGATGAAAACAGCATAGCATCAGAAGGTATTGGGAATATTGGCAGATGTGTCTCAAATCATTTAAGTTGCAATACTGAAAGTGAATGCCAACGCAAACATGAAAATAAATCACCACAGGTCACTGTAATTAACAAATGCAGCCCCAAGCTGTAGACCGCTGCTGTAAGGTACACATTGGTATGTGTGTAAGAGAGTTTATTCATTTACTAGCTCTTACTGAGCTTAGCTACATACTTAAACAAAGTTAAGCGGTTTATATTGGTGGACATGCTTAAAATACTTTAAATCTAGGCAGTGAATTAAGTATTTCCCGGACAACATTTGTAATTTAAAAAAAAATTCTTTTATTCAAATGAAAACATTTGACAAGGAGGTCTACAGATTATCAAGAGGAAGAGTGGCATTGGGTGACAAATTAGATATTTGATCGATGTCTTGAGCACAACAAAACAACAATCCACCTTCATTGTAGCCTAATGAAGATGACAGCAGAAATCTCAGACTGACATCAAAATAAACGGGAAATAAAACCGACGTGGTCGCAAAGGTGGATTTGAAACACGTTTCTTATGATTTGTGTGAAGTGACCCATTAAAGGTTGTTTGATGTCAGCAGGTGAGAAAAGATGTAACCGAGACACACTGCTGCACACATGCACAAATTACACCTAGGTGCAACAGACGTGCACACAGCCCGTGGCCTCCAGCCTCCTCCTGACACTCTGAGAACATTGTGGCACCCAGTCAACACATACTCTCTCCTGACTCACCGTCATGTGGAAAATAGACACCTGAGTCTCACTTCCTGTGCAGACCGAAACCCACTTTGTCTTCCACTCATACCATAAGCATGGAAGAGTTGCAGAAGTCTGTTAACTATCTCCTGTGCCGGTTTTAGACACAGACACAATGTGCACAATGATGATATGAAAAAGCACTTCTTGTCCCAATACATGCACATTGTTTATTTTGACCACGCATGTGCGCCACTCATGTGCACCCTTGTTCTTTATCTTTATATGCTTTAGTCTCTTTTGTGTCCAATCAGGTCATCAGATCTTCCCTGAAAACATACGCCTGCTGGGACTGCAAAGGTGCAGAGCAGAGCTAAACCAAAACATTAAAGTTGTGGGTCCGTAAAGCCAAAAAAAAAGAAAAGAAATAAAGATGACAAAATGCTTTACAGAGCTGAGGGGAGCGTCAGAATCAGCAATAATTCTCTGTGGATTCAACATAACAAGTGACCTCTCTCACATTATACATGGTCATTATGCCCCACTGTTAATATGAAAATAATTAATGCAGTTTAAATGAAAGATTCAATTTAAATATGTAAATTGAACAAATTGCCTGTGGATGTTTATAGATTTAGAATCGCATTACAAAGACCTGCTGGTACCCAATTAATCCAGAGGGAAGAGACCATCCGAACAGTTGAAATTCAATAGCTTCGGTATCAGATGTCTAATTCCTTCTAATCTTCCCTCTAATGACTTGAAATGAGCAGAATACTCCTAACTTAAGCTTCAAAGCTCTTCTTTACAGAGATCATTCAGTCAACAATTAATCCGGAGTCCTCTAAATGACTGGATCATTAGCATGACCTATTAATCTCACTTAAATCAAATTGCTCACAGAGTTAGGGAGTCTGACAGTAATTTCTCCTACGGGGAATGCTTACAGCAGAGACGGCAATGCATGTGCAGAAACACATGGGAAGAAGAGGAAGTATATTGTCTAAGAGCTGAGATGCTCTCATCCCTTTGGCAAGAGATTCACTCACCGTTAAACTCAGTTTGAGAGTGCCTCGTTCTCTGGTATGATTAAAAGCTACTTAACAGACGGCATTAGTCAGGCTGAATAATGGAGCAGAGGAAAATGCTAACTCAGAAACGCCAGTTCTGAAAACGGTGTCAGAGATATATCACTCTCATCAAAGGCCGATGTGCAAGCCCTTCCAATGAGGTAGAGTGCAAAAGGAGTTCAGACAGTGATAGGAATATTTGCTCCATGATGTGATGGATGGGCCAAAAGCTGAGCGATGACATGAAGCATGTAAAGACAAAGTATCATGAGGCTTGTGATTAGAACAGAAAACGTGAAAAAAAAGGTACATTTCATTGGCAAGAACCCCGAAGACGACAAGAGAGACTGGATGAGGGGAACGTGCTGAAGAGACAAACCGCTTCCAGTTCTCTCTCGGAGTTGAACAGAGATGAAAATGGTGTTTTTGCTCAGGCAGTGCTCTGGAAGCATCACATTTTTGACGGATGAACGATGCGCAAACTATGATGTGAGCCTTGCTTTAGCTTGTCCTCCCAGGACGCCATCCAATAATGAGACATAGATATGAAATTGCAGGTATGTCTGCAGGTGAAAGCTTTTCTATGTGTGGAATTTAGAACGCATTCAAATGCATACCATTCAGTTATCTCTGTTGGCAGGTCTCTTTTCTGTTTACGTGGTTTAAACAAATACTGGTTATAGTGTGAATGACTAACAGGGTGTGAAAGGGCAGTTTATTTTAAGGTACGTGTCGAAACGGATGTGGTCATCGTAGCAGTGTATCATTGTGCGTCAAGGGGTCTGGTTCACGGCGGCTTAATGTTGGCATGTAAATACAAAACCCAGCCCCTCCAAGTAATGTGATGCCAAGGGGTGAAGGATTTCAGGCAGTTTGCTCTGAAATAAACCGAGTGCTGCTGACATGGAGGGCATAAAGTTACAGCAGCACTTAAAGGAATTTCACGAGGGAAAATGTTGACCAATAACTTTATTTTGAAATCCTTAAGGTTAATTTTCAACTTGAGACTTTTTCCATGTGTTGTTTTTTTTTTTTTAAATTATCATTACAATAAAACTGGAGCTGGTCAACATTTTATAGCTTTCTACACTCTTGATATTGCTCCAAGTCACCAGAAGCACTGGTCTGTTACACACAAACACAAAGTGCCAAAAATAAAACCGTTCCAACCATGTTCTTTCAACGCTGCACTGAGGCCTGCCGACACTACATGGCTGAATCATGTGCAGAATTATCCATTAAGCATGACCTCATTGGAAAGTAGATCATTTTAACAAGTTGTGTGATGGTGTGTTGCCTTGATGTTTTATTAGAAGTGCCATTGAGGGAAAATCAGCATCCTGGTGATAATTACAATAGACAAACCAGCTTTAACACAAATAAGAATTTCCAGAAAATAGCAAACC
Source organism: Chaunax sp. Z400 (assembly GCA_037577475.1). Classification (NCBI taxonomy): domain Eukaryota; kingdom Metazoa; phylum Chordata; class Actinopteri; order Lophiiformes; family Chaunacidae; genus Chaunax; species Chaunax sp. Z400. The sequence goes on from CM075188.1 coordinate 24,385,013, forward strand.
AAATATTTGAGTATCCTGTTTGAAGCAAGACTGGAAAAAAACAGATGGTTACGGTTGCAACGAATGATTATTTTCCATTATTGATCAATCTATTGACTTTAAAATGTCATGCAATGGTGAAACATTCCCCTCACACGTCATTCTGCCACTTCTCAAAATCACTCCCAGGACCATCTGCAATACACAAACACTGTTTGACTGTCAAGTGTTGTCTGTGAGATGCAGCACTGACACATATTGTACTTTACAGCAGTAGGTCATCATGAATTATGGCAGAATAAGGGCAGCAAGTGCATAATTTTCCCAGATACATTTTCTTACCTCCAGATATGGTAGACAGACAGATGCCATACAAAAAAAAAAAAAAAGATACTTTTTTATGGCTCTGCATCTCCAGCAATCAATGAAGTAGATGTTGACAGTTTGTATCTCTCTGGGAGTGTGTTGTTTTTTTTGGGAGTGACTAACAAATGGGAGGCGAACAGGTAGAGAGAAGAGAGACAAAAGCAGAGAGAGATCCCAATTTATCCCAATTGCTTCTGACTAATTTCTGCTGTGCGTACGGTGTGCAATAAAATGTGGCCGAAGCAATCATGGCATTAAGTGAGGGCCTCTTCTAAGTAAACGAATGCATCAATATTGAAAGTACAAAAGGTTTTGATCCAGCAGATCAATTTTATTATCTATGATTATTGTTATCAGATTATGATCTAGATCTGCAACACAGTATACACACTCATAGATAAACAATATAAATATGTGATAATGTGATCACGATTACTGTATCATTTCGTCAGAAATTAAGGTAAATGTTGAGGTAATATCTCGCAATGTTAGTGAAAGTCTTAAAAGAATTCCTGCATCCACCCCATGTGTGCAATCTGCACCAATAATTAATAGGTTCTCGCCTGGCCCCACCCCTTTTGTTCATTTGTTTTTGTGCAATCCTGCTAGGAGACAAACGGACACAGATGAAAAGAAAACCTCCTTGGTGGCGGTAATTAACAATGACTAGCATCACTCTTTTAATTTGTGTATATCACTCGTCACTCATAGACAACTAGTCGATTAGTAACATTTTCTCTAATTTCTCATGAAATAATTCATAAATCATAATGTGAAAAGATTGCTGTACATTTATTCATGGCATTGATACCTATGAGAGTGTATAGTGTGATGAGGATCCAGGTAATAATCCAGATCTGCTGGATCCAAATATGTATATGCAGGGGGTGGTCTTTATTTAGCTGCTGCTATGGTAACAAATAGGACTAGAAACACTCAATTAGCAGATATAAAGGGACTATTCTACTGTTTAAGAAATATGTCCAGATGAGTGGGATTTATCTGGTTTATGTACGACATGTAGGATTGTTCGGCCTTGGCGAGGTATTTGCTCTACTGAGGGACATTTTTTCTTTGCATTTTCACAATAATGGATCTGATTGAGGCAGCAGACAATAGCTTGACAAAAGGGAGAAAATGAAGAAAAGTGTAATATCTTGTTGAAATTATCTCAGCCCAAAGCTTCAAGCAAAAAAAAAAAAAAAGGTTTTGTCTCAGCTAATGCGGCGCCCTCTTTGACCTCAGCGCGACTTTTCTCAATACCACTGCGCCTGGCCCACTTCCTGTGTCTTCCACTGCTCGGTCTCACATACCAAACCAGACATTCACACACCCACGGTGACGGCTGAGCGTGACCCGGTCATCCCGCGAGGCTGAGAGGAGTTCCTGTTCACAAGTGTGCAGCAGCTGTCTTGCAGACTGCCGGCTGGTGGGCTCGCAGTGGGTGAACCCATGGCCAAAAGAGGGCAGGGTTCACGGAAACGACAGGGTGGTGGGAGAGCAGTCTGGTCTATTAATGGACTTTACACAGGACTTTCTGATGCACATGGGAAGCAAAGTCCTGGCACGTGTTGACAAAACCCACACAGAACACATTGTGGTGATGCTAACACAAAAAAAAGAAAAAAGAGCTGGAATGTGTTGCACAAGCTGTCTGTTAATTCATAACTTCGTACTACGTTAACTAGTAGCAGGTTACATGGGATATCCAGGGATATTTAGAAGCACACAGTGTATAATTGTAGTGAATGTAGCAAAATTTGTTCTCTGCAAAGTGGCGTTCAGTATCCTGCTCAAGGGTACTTCGACATGTGGACCAGGGGAACACGGGATCGAACCACCGACCATCTGATAAGTGGACGCTCTTACCACCTAAGGCACAGCCGCCCACAATATGTTTAGTATATTGTATACAACATGCTTTTATTTTGTACATGACAGTCAACGAGAGACGGCGTGGTCAGGTGGGAGCATTTTTACTAGACAAGAGTGAATAAAATATTACCAAAATTCTATTCATGAAAAAGTAGTGTATTTCACTAATGTGCTACTTTTATGATACGTTAGCCCCGCACTGATCAAGACTTTAGTAATGAGTAAATCAAGCTTGAAAACATATCATTGCATAGTCCAATCCAAACCAATCACCACTGTAAAAAAAAAAGTTACTGTCGCATCACAAGATGTAAGAAAATAAGAATTTTAAGGGAGCAAACAATACGGTATTAGCTTAGATGCTAACAGTTGCCACACAAAGTATGAAAAGATAGGTTAAAATGTCTGGTTTACTGTTTTAGTGGAATGCAAAGACCTAATTTTCTTCTTCTCTGCTGGTTCCTAATGTGTTTTCAATGGATGTACGATTTCACGCCAACACACGACATGTCAGCAGTGCAGGAATTTACTGCAGCTATTATCATATTAGTGGACGTATAAGTTACGTTTTCTGTGTTGAAAGCAGGCTAACCCATTTGGATCAGTCAAAGAGTCTCGTACTGTTCCACTGGCAGAACATCTACATTGGTCCATGATGCTGAATGTCAGGTTATTAAATATAAACTTGACAGCTTAAGCCAAGTAAGATCTTATGATTTGTAAGAAACTGAATCAGAGACAGAGGATGAGAGAGGCAGCGGCGCGCGGATGTTAGGATGAGGATCCAGACAGATAAACAGCGAGAGGAAGGGAAGGTTAAATGTGGTAGGAATGTGACAGACAGTTGGGGAAGTCTCGTTGACCCCGGCCCACATGTTACTCGGCGGGTTCCAGGTGTCTCACCATCCTCCTCCATTCACACACGGATGTCAAGCCTCCCTGAAGGAAACCAGGCCGGTTCTGTTAGGGAAGTCATATAAGAGCCAGGAGGACGGCCAGGAATCTGCATCTGCAGGCCGTCTAGTCAAAACAAGGCTTCTGTGCTGTCTGGTGTTAGTTTAGGGGCAGCTACATGAGGCATGACCACAAAGGTGCCTGCAAGGACATAAACTGCAAAGAGTGCACCTAAATATCACATCTATAAAAACATGACCTAAATACGGTGTCTGGGGGAGAATTTTCCATCCTGTCGCCAGACTTCAATTGACACCTAAGCCTGTTACACTTGTTATGACAGATTTTAGCACTTTTTAATGACCATCATTTTCCAGGCTCTGTAACCTGAACTTACAGTAACTGCTTACAGCAGTATGCCATTATAACACACAGTAAGCACCATCTAGCATTTCTGTCTGAGCAGTGCCAGCAAAAGGTGACAGGTGTAGTAATTATTTCACATTTTCGTTTTAAGCTCAAGTCGATTCGGTAGATAAAGGTGAATCATAAATCACTGTCCTGATTACTTGTCCTGAACTCTTTCGCTTCAGTGAAAAGATTGGCTGGAAAGTAAAAATTGAGAGTGAAGGAGCAGAAATGGATTTTTAATTATAGGCAGGTAAGTATGTCTGAACTGTCAGACTGAGAGACGGCCAACAAAACCAGCCAAAAAAGATAAAAAGAATACAAATACAGAAGGAAAGGTCACCAAACTGCAGTTTCTGACCTTAGAATCACAACGTGTCAAGGCTGCCGGACTGAACATTGCACCAACTATGATGCAAAAAAACAAAACAAAACAGTACTACAAAATGTAAAAGTGATTTTCAACGGCAAAGCTCAGAGAGCGCCAAGGCCCAACAATCCTCGACATAATTGTTATTCCAGCAGTACCAGCCCCATCTCTCAGTTTCTGGTAAAACTGACCTATCTCACAATGTTAAAAAGAATCCTTTAAAAATTCCCAGGTCGAGACAATACAAGAAAGACCGTTAGATCATTTTTTTTGTGGCTTCAATTGTGAAATACCTTTCTTTAAATAGAGCGTCACTCACCACAAGCCACTTTACGGCATTAATAGTTGGTCGACTATCTCTGCTATTAATTAGCCAGATCAACATCAATAGTATATTTGCACAAACTAAAATAAAATTGGATTTTCTGGCTAGAAGTAGGTGAAAATAATTAGTTTAGCCGTTTAGCTGCATTCAGTCCAATTCAATTGCGAGCGCCCTCTAGGTGACTTGATTTGGGTGCAGTGGAATTAATAGGGAGTGAACAGGCTGGAAGAAGAAGGGTTGTGTTTGAACTCACAGCTCTCAAGCAAGCTAGTTAGTATTGCGAAAACACGGCTGCACTATCGTTGCCTTTATTGTGTAGCTTACAGTTCATGCAATAAATTTAACAAGCCTCGTGGAAGACTTCTCGGGCAAAGTGCACGAGTAGGCAGGTGCATAGGGGTGCACAGAGAGACAAATGAAATTATAACGTGCTTCTTGCATCAGAGCATCTACAGAGTGACTCCCTGGTGAAAAACAGTCTTCAAGTGCAACATTAACATTGATTAGGAACTCAACCTCGTCAGATCTGGAGTACACTCACTTCCTGCCTGCCAGACGCTTAATCCTTGAGGAGATTTTAATTAGAATGTTAACAGGCTGCTTGATTCACTCTTCTTTAAATTAACAGATGTTATTTAGACAGTGAAGGTTACAGGAAGGAAAGTTTGGCTGCATCCTCTCCTCCTCAGCCGATGATCAAAGTCTCGAGGGTTGATAGAAGAACACAAAATGTTGTCAGCGGGCCAGGGAAGTATTTTGCCATGTCGGTCATTGTGAACATGCAGAATTCATCTTGGTTGAGACTTTGTTTTGTGGCTGTCAGATCGTCTGTTCAGAGTCTTCAAGGCACAAGGGGAACACAAACACAAAACCGTTCAACACCTTAAGGCTGCTGAGGACCCATCTCAAGAGACTGCATGCATGGTGCAGGACGTCACATGCAAGACAACACCAGTGAAGTGGCGAGGACCCAGGACAAGAGACTCAATAAAAAGCGTAAAAAGACAGCATTTGTCTGCCAAACCACACCTTTTAAGACATTTGGAAAGTCAGCTTTAATACAAAGCTACGCTAATAATTATCATTATACCTTTTAAACTTAAAATGAGCATCATTTATGTTTGAGACTGACTGTGGTCGCACTGAACAAGGAAGCTATGCTCAATAGGAAAACAAGGAGACTATTGTATGCTGTCAAAGTAAAAACATGTAACCATATTCATGACACATGGGGCGACGAAAGCCTTTCAAAGCTTAAGTAGCTAAGACGGAGGGTACTATTATAGATAGATGATAGATAAATGATAGATAGAATTCTATTATATCATCATCTATTTTTACATATTAAATGAGAATATGTCCTGAGCCTTCTATCCAATTTTTTTAAATCATATTTTACTATATTGGTATTTATGTTAAATCATGTATTTATATATTAGTTTATCATTTATACTATGTTATCTGTCGCTGGTTCACATATCACAGTCCTCACACCAATCACACCTCTGTATGTTTGTCTGTTGTTTGGTATATATGTTTGTTTGATTTATCAAAATTTCACAATAAAAAAAAAAGAAAAAAAGAAATGCGTTCCCGTCTGCCTTTTTTCATCACCCGAGAAAGCTTTACATAGTGGAAACAATTTGACATCTCACAGCAGCAGGTTCACTTTCTGGAAATGTTTCATGACTGCTTCTAAATGGGTTCACAACACAAGAGAGTAAAGGTCATCTGGCAATCTGCACCTCTGCATTCAGCTCGGTGAACAGTGTCAGACTAATATATATATTGTAGTATAATGCAATAATGAACTTTGGCTCTTCTGTGTTTTTAGACAATAATGCAGGCTGCTGTGAACAATCCTGCAGTCCATTAAGAGAAGCATTTACCTTCATAAGAAAGCTTTTAAACAACAGCCTAATGGATAAGATGCCTGCAACCTTTAAGAAATATTATATAACTTGGTCCATGCCATATTGATTTAATGGATTCAAACAATAATGAAATCTACATTCGATTACGATAAGTGATGGCCTGATACTGCAAAAGGAGAGGAGGATGATCAAACTGTGTGGAACATCTAGCTTCCATAGTCTCCCCTGCAGTGACTCTACAAGACGATTACTGAGGAGAAGAAACTCCGAGCAGACCTGATGGATGGGACCAATGGACAACAACATTTAAAACACACTTCACTAACAAATAATAAGTGATTCCTCACACCTTCAAGAACACCAGTTGTCCTGCTGCAGAGCACACCTGCACTCCACAGTATCTAAGTCCAAAATACATCTAGCAGCACATGTAGGTCGTAACATGTCGTAAGAAAACCAAGACCATAGAATCAATCACTTGCCCCTACAGTAAATTAGTGTCTGTGCGACTCCAGACCGACTGAACTTGCGCTCATACATCGTGGCAGTAACGAATGGAAGGCCGAGAATGATGAAAGTTTGTCTAATCGAGGCAGAGAAAATAGATACGGTCCTTGACCAGCCATGCAGTAGGTAGAAAAGCCATTACCTGATAGTCACTGATTTATCTTTCAGGGTAGAAAACAGCCTCTTCCAATTAAAGTCACAGAGGAATCAGGGAACAGCTTGATTCTCTGGTCTCATTCAAAAACTGAACCAGTGGCACGGCATTAAGATGCAGCGTGGTGGTGGTGGACCTCAGCTACGTGCAAGTGCTGTTGAAACCTCTGAGGTATTATAGTGATGACCCTCTCTGTTCAGTCACAAGTGAAAGGCAGATGGTAATTAATTCAACCCAGCATGTCTGGAGACTTGCATGCAGAGCCTTCCAGCACAACAGACCGAGCAAACAGGAAGGGAAAGGAATCATCATGACCACAGGAAGTGATTGATCTCAAAATTATAGTCCACTTCCACCTCAAGGAGAGATTTATCCTCAAGAGAGCGAATACGATTATTAAAATCTGATGTTTTACAATTTACATTTTAAAAACTTTTCATGCTGGGAAATTTTATAAAAGTTATGCATGAACAGGATAAGGGAACAGATCAGGTTATAATAACTATAAAGCTAAATAATGTGCTGATCGTGTATTCATTATGTGTTACAGCCTTAATTCCTCAGTTACTCCTACATACAAAAAGGGTAGAAAAGAAGCAGTGAATGGATTATAGATTTAATGAACATGTTTAAACATATATTGTGTAACAGGTGCACATTAAGATGTCTAAAAACAACGTGCTATAAATGTTGATGAGCTGTTTGCTTACTCTGTCCAAAACGTTTCCAACAATGTTCAAATCATGTCGCTGTAATTTCCGGCAGAGAGGAGGGAAGTCTGCAAACACGATGTGAATAAAACTTTCATAAAAGTACCTTGTCTGTGAACATTTTTGTCATTTCAGATCGTCATCCACTGTGGGGGTCGTCTAACAATGGGGACAACAAATCCCATGATCCCATTCTGCCTCACAACTAGATTCAAATTGTAATTGTTATAATTGAGAAACCCATAACCGCAGAAATTACGCACTATGTGAAATTATTTTCTCTTTTCAATCACTGATAAACTGTGGAGCAAAAGTATTCTTTTTAAATGTGAAAACATATTTTGTTCATTTCTCTTAAAGGTTTCAACTTTAACAATGATAATTATAATGAAATGCATTCTTTGGAATCTACCTGTGTTTTGTGACAGTCCTGTTTTTGCATGACATTTATGCTCTTGCACCTTAGGTGTTGCCAATTTCACATTCATCACATAGCGGACGTCTCCCATGAGCACAATACGTGTAAAAAAAACAAAAAACAATCCACTACCATCTCTGTGTGACATATGAAAATGTTCCCATTTAAATGTGAAAAATGTATGTGCATGCAAATCGTACATGCACCAGGTTCTGCTTACATTAAATGTGGTGGTGGAAGATAACAGCTCCGAGCTTTTTCAATCAATGCCTGTGCTGCCAGAGAGGCTGGGGACCATTAGCACCAGTAGAGTGACTCTGATGTGAAATGACAGGGGCTTTCACAGAAGCCGTCCTACCGTTTAACTCACACACACAATCACCCTACATTGCAGCTACCCTCGCCAGGCAACAGAGTATACGCTTACTGTTTTGTTTCCAAAAAATGGCTTGATTCATCAATTCCAGTTTCTCAATGCATAGATGTGTTTAATCTGTGGGTTAATCGTTGCATGAAATATCAAGTAAGACCCTCTATGATGCTTTAAACGCATGGATTTTATAAACAACCTGCATGAAGTGTCAAATGACAATTGTCCTTATTTCTAAGAAGTAAACATGCAATTTTTTTTTAAACTGTCACCTTAATAGGAAATTCTTCAGTGGAGAACAAGAACATCTTGCATGGTATCGAACATATGATGACACTTCCCTACCTCTCTCCTCCTGCTCTCTGCCCCGGGTCTGGTGATGAGCGCCGTGTCACCGCACACCACGGCCGCGTCCTCCACAAACACGCAGTCCGGGAGCGACTCGTCCGCGGGGAGCTCGACCACCTCCAGCCCGAGCTTCGTCCCCAGGACCTCGACGTATGCCTCGTGCTCCCTCTGCGCCTTGGCCAGGTCCACCTCCTCCGCTGGGCTGCTCCGGAGCGCTTGTTTGGCCAGCGACGCGGGGATGCCCCGGACGATGGCGTGAGTGTAATGACCAAAACCTGCCATTAAACCAGCCATATTGTGCTTTCCCCTCACTTGGCACGCTCAAATCTGAAAAAGGAGGACTAGAAAACAGCCTAACAGACAACTCAGCGAATGGATGAGAGAAACTGCTCTCAGTTCACCCTACAGTGTCTTTCTTGCTTATTTGTTCCCTGTTAGTTTGTTGAGGTTTTATTTTTTATTTACAGTAGCTGCTACATGTATTGCCAGTCAGCTCTGCTCCGCTCCAGTCTCGAGGCGTGCAGCGGCGCTACGGTGACGCGCACCAACGATCACGTGTAGCCTGGACCAGTCTGTCAGCCGTCATTGAGGTGTCCAAGCCAACAAGTGAAAGCCCCAAATATTCTGAACACATGGCTCAGTCAGTTTCACACTGGATCAGCAAAGCAGGGCGTGCAGCTCAAATTATTTCATGCTGTAAAAAAAAAAACCTCAATAAAAAATATGCATCCATCTATTGCACATATAATTATGACTTGAAGTACAGAAGGGAGCGCTAGGACCCAGCTGTAATTTGTAATCAGGGTGAGCACCTCAGCTGATAGATGGAGCACAGGTTTGTCAGCTTCTTCCTGCTCCTGTGCACGTTTCCTCTAGGCCAAACTAACGCTTCGTGCTTTCAACCAGGGTTTATCGGTTGTTCAGGTAAGTTAGCGTGTGCAAAGGCACCCTGAGGTATTTGATTTTTATTATAGAATGATTAATTACAAAATTGGGTCTGTCAACAGCTGATTGCTTCTTTTATAAAGGGTCATAGCAGCCCAGGAGTTCAAATTTTTATTAACCTGTGGTTGAATTGTTAACATCTGGGATATTTAATTCATAGGCAAAGTGCTGGTTTCTGTTTACATTGTTTACATCATTCAACTTTTTGTCTTTTAGTAGCTTGATTAGTACTAATTTATTACCTCTGCTAAGGAGGTGTTTTTGGTTCGGTCTGTCTGTTGAGAGTATAAATAAAGTATAATTAAAGTAAGTATAATTAAAAACATTTTCAACACATTTTGATTAAATCTTTTGGAGAGGTAGGATATGGCCCGAGGTGCAATACATTTGATTTTGGTGGTGATCTGGATCATCATCTGGATCCAGAATTTATTTTATTTTTTTAAGGATTCTTTACCAGGATTTGCAGGATTGGGGTAATTAGTTTAATTCTAACTCCATGGATAGTGCCTAAAACGCTTAAACAACAACACATCAAAGAACCATCTGGATCCAAGTTTTATTGGATATTATTCATTCAAGGACGGTATACTTCAGGTGCATCAACCTGCTGATTACATGCTCCACCACGACAGCGATACAGTTTGGCTTTTAACTGAACTGATGTTAGGGACCCTGATTCTAATGAACCAGCCTGTCATGGAACTTTGACCCACACTGACTGTTAGCTTCATGAAAGCTTAGTCTACTCTATAGTGTCACATTAGGAATATTTCTAGGATTCCATTAGAGCTGAATTGACCTGTGAGAGTGGTTTTATCATCACTAGATTGACAGAAAATGAATCTGCACTCATTTTTTTTTAGCACTGATAACTAATTTGAGATAATTTTTCAAGCAAAATGCAAAACACCACCTTTTTCCACCAGCTCGGTTTTGATGATTTGCCCCTCATGTGATGGTAAAGTGAAAATCTTTGGTTTTTGGACTATTGGTTGGACAAAACAGAATTTGAAGACGCAACTTTGTTTTTTTTTTGTTTTTTTTGTTTTTTTAGATCACACAATTTGTCAATCAATAAATAATTAGTTGCATAGTTGCACCCAGAGAATCAATAGCGATTGTGATGGACGTATTTGGATAGTGTAATAGCCCTCCATACAGTTTGGCTGCATAATAGTGATGTATGATGCTTTCTGGCGTGACGTTCTTTGAATTAAGTTGAATTGACATCAAGAACAAAATAAACAATGAGCTAAGAATATGAGAGGATGGTATCATTTGAAAAATAATAATTCTCTATGCAGTGTGTGGGTTGCGTTGATGCCGACATTTCCACATCTTCTGGTCATGTGATATGATAGATAAGATAAAAATAAGACATATTAGTTTATATCATAGGTTGTATCTTGGTGTGATGTTGGAAGAAAACCTCCACCTCAGTTTCCCCATTATGTCATTGCAATTATACAAGGAATAGTCCCATGACAGCTTGACCCATGATAATATGACTCCTTGACCATGAAACCCCACCCTTAGAATTTGGAATCAGATTGGTGTCATTATTAGTTTGATAGTTATTCAAGAAAAACACTATTTCACTAATGGAGGATTTCTTCCATGGCAGATGCCCCACCCTTCCACCCAGGTTCATGGCAATCCGTTAAGTAGTATGATTGACAAAAACAGTTCAAAAAGTCTTTGCAATGCTAAAAATAACTAGAAAAAACTTCTTGACTCCATCCTTTGAATACACTCCAACTTTTAATGAGTTCAAATAAGTATAACAAAGACTTTGTGTCATATTCCCTATGGTTATATTCCTTATGGTGCCATCTAAGGACCTGAACTGGTGAAGCTGTCTAAACGGATGGAACGTTTCTTCAGACGTCTCAGAGGCACATTCTTCCACCGCGGGACTTCAGTTTGTCTTTTCTTGTTCCAGATTCACTTAATTATCCCCAACTGCTCTAAAGATTCCAGGAGTCCCACATTCCTTTTTCCATTCCAGCCAGGATCACCATCCACCACCACCCTCCTCCCGACACTAACACCTGCCCCCACCCAGACTTCTCTTTTTTCCCCCCCATCATTCCTCATCACGGATGGACGTGACCCAAGAAAAGACCCTCTCTTTCTCTTTTCTGTCTATGCTGAGGAATTTGGATACTTTAGATGAAGGAAAGCCCTCATATTTTCGGCGCACCTGGCTGGTACATTCTCTAAAAGAAATGAGTGAAAGCAGACACGATCCTCCAGCTGCGGATGAAGCAGCACCTCTTATTTGTCTGGTATGATTGGACTCGTGATGAGATCCTAGACATCTTAAGTGTCACAGACATACCTGATTATGCAGGTGCACAGGGTCTGAATCTAAGCAGTCTGGCACATTTGTGAACATAATTACCACAGAACATAAGGTGATGACATTGACATGAGATGAGATGATAAAATTGATGTTTCTAGATGGAGAGGATTGCATTTTGTGGCATTTCAATAAAAACTACAATTGGGATCGCACCAAATGCACTTATGCCCTCAAACTGAGTGTAAAAAGGCATGCTGGGAAATGTCTTGTACAGTAGCTAATTCACAAAAAGAAAACAGTAAACTATTAAACTAGTAGGCGGGTTCTTGTCAGCACCATCCTGCTTCCGTTCCTACTCAGTATTCTACCAAATGGGTACAGATCTGAAAGTGGTTCTAAACACTATTTAATGAATGAATGACCAAGCCCTTCTTGTAAACTTTGAGGTTGTTTTAAAAAAAATGTTTTACTATGAATGGATTAACATTGGCTGACAGACTTGGGGGAATTAAGTTTTGATTAATGATTTTGATATTTTCATGCAATTTGTTGACAATAAGAAAACATAAAACATCACCATCATCCTTATCCCTAAATATTGTATGTATACAGGATGTGTTTGAAACTGGACAAAGCAGGTTGAGGGAATCTAGGCACATCCAAACACAAGTTCTATTGGATATTCAAGTGTGATATTGTGATATATGTGTGCAGCCTCTGACTTCTCACCAGTCAGCACATTAAAACTGCTTGTCATGCCTCCTCCCCTGCTGCCAGCAACACCTGATTGGAGTCCATATCAAAAATGTATCAAGTTTGACATTAAAAAAGAGCCTAAAGACGTACTCAACAAGGCTGCTACACCATTACACATCCTCCAATTTTAGTTTCTTTCTGCCATTTTTGAAGCTTACATGGCATGTGTGTCCTTTTTAAAGACGCCAAGCATGCAACAACAGTACAGGATGTTAAAAACACGACAACATTATGAGGCAGCCATCATGTCTCAATGCCTTTTTTTTTTCCACATTATGTCAAGATAACAAAGACAAAATGGCAGAACGCATTGCTTAAATATTTTCACTACTAAAGCATCAGCAAAAACTTACTGACACAGTTCCGTAAACAAATCCAATGACGTCAAGATTTGCCTTCCCAAAGCCTTTTTGTTTTTTCCGAGCATGAGTCAGTATTTTAAGTTGGAATCATCTCTGCCCCTGTTCACATGAAAACAACTCATAACTCAGCAGACTTCCTGCTGCTCCATGAGCTGACAGAGAAAGGAAGTATTGCTAGTACACACCACATACCAGTTAGGACATTTCTCTTGAATATATTACAGTGGAATCTGTAGTTTAAACACGGCTGTCCTGTTCTGTTCCATCTGTCACTTTATGTAAATAGGGGGGGTTGAGCGCCGCTGGTTGCAGACTTCCTGAGGACCAAATCTAAGGGCCGCCGTTTCCTCATCTACGAGTGCTCCTGGTGGGAACTGACAATGGATTTGCATTAAACTGAGCCACAATATGCAATCTCTCAAACTTCAGTGAACGGTGAAAGAGCTCAAGCATCAACTGGAGGCTGTGCAGCTGCTCAGATAAGCATGCTACAGAGAAGTGAGCATAAACCAATGATAATTTCTAACAAGGAGACCTCCTACACATACTGATGGCTCAAAGAGCCACACAATGTGTGCGTGATGGGTGGAAACTATCATGCCAGGGTGACTGAAACACAGAGATGCATGTCCAGCTTTTGGAATATGTCACATCCTGTATGGGTAATAAAGGAATGAATTAATGTAATGTTATTCTCCATTGATGTACAATGGCAGCACTGTTTCCTTAGAAACTTTAGTACAACATAGCAGAGAACAGTTAAACAAAACATAGACCAGAGGTAGTAGTTTAGTATTGCACTTCCACAAAGTTAGGAGACTTATGAGAGCCATTAAAGGTCAAGTGTGTAGGATTTAAGGGGTCTAAGGAGCAGAAATTGAATACAGCATAATCAGAAATAGATTCACATGTACTTGTTTATTGTTCTGCAGCTGTCCTATTAAATGTTGGGGAGTTGATGTCTTTTGCCCTTATGAAATAGTGTGTTGGGGATAGGCCGGTGGAGTTTCCCACCTAGAGACAATGTGTTTGAGGCCATAGGCCCAAGTAACCTGTGTTTAAACATGTTCTGAATACTTATCAGTAAGTAGTAATTAGATCTTTAGAAATATTTCAATAGAAAATTATTATTTACACACCATGGCACCATGAGTTAAGTCTTTCACATGGTTAGTCAAGTCCCGCTTGGGTGATTTAAGAGGGTGATGAAATAAAGTAGTGTGATGTTTTGTTACAACAAGCACTCCAGAGTAAAAAGCAAAGCATTTAGTCACATTCATGCAATAAGGAATTTCAGCATGCTAAGATACTTTTAAGGATATTGGTAGTTTGAGTTATCACAATAACAGTAAGCAAGCTAATTTAAGTGTTACACACACACAAAATAAAGAGGTTGGTCTAAGTATTGCACACTCAAACTCTCAAGTTTACTTTTCTTAATTTATCTAAGGCAATGAATTTGCATAATATTTTTTAAGTAACTCAACTTATTAGATTTTACAGTGCAGGAGAGCATTGCGCACGTGCTCACGCAGACACACCCCCTACCCGAATAGGCTACACACCTCCAGACCAAAACTTCACAATGCAATCATATCAATATCAGATTTGAAGTAGCCTATGCAGTGATTGCTGCCGTTATTCTTTGTATAAAAGACATAGCAGCCAAATTAACCTCAGACAGTCCGTCTGGAGACCGCCTTCAGTGTTCAGTGTAATCCAGTCGACATCGGGTAACATAGCGACTCAAAGAATAAATAAATATATCACTATTATAAGTTATCAACTTTTCTGAATGAATATGATCCTTTAATAATACGGTCTAGCTGCCGTCGCTTATATTTATAGACCGACAGTGCGATGAGGATTCGAGGTTTCGCGCGTAAAAGCTGATGTATAACTCACCCAAACTTTAAAGCCCGCAGAATAAACTGAAAAACAGAATCAAACTCACCGGAGAGGTTCTCCAGCCTCGTGTTCAGCGCTGCTGTCTCATAGCGTCATGTTAAAGCTACACATGTGGCTACAGGGGGAGAGAGAGAGAGAGAGAGTGTCCGATCCTTATTAACACAAATAAACCCTCAGGCAAATTATCCTCTTTGGAATCTGCCGGCCATTCATGGCGATAATAATGGCTTTGTGTTGCGTCTTTACGCACGTGGTTAAAGTTTTCATCAATCGGAATCATTTGAAAACTTCGGTGGAAGAGATTTATTGAGACATCTGCTGTAAGTATTTGTCTCCCCCTAAAACACCGCAACAGCTCTTCCGGAAAATTGGATCACTTTACCTACAACGGGACCTACTTCCCCCCCCCAAACGTGATGGACAGATTGCGTGAAAAGTCGAAATTGCCGAAAGAAGTGAATGCAAAGGAATTTCCCTGTACGGAGGACACATTTAACAAGCCTTTAAGCTGTCAGGAATGCTTTGTGGTCTGCTGGGCAAAGGGAGAGAAATATGTTAATAATGTAGGCTACTGCCATACCAAATATGGCAATATTGTTACGTCTGAGCTCTGGTGCGCATCTGGAAACGCTTAACTCTGCTGAATAAAGGCACTGCAAACCCAGAAATAGACGCTGTTAAACGTAGATCTGCCCACACCTTTAGACTCACAGACAAAAACCTTCAGCTATTTTAAACGTGGCCGCTTCAACATGTTGTAATAGCGTATTTAACTAATAACTGTAATCAGCAAAAGAAATGCTGGCACAAAAACGACCAGCAGTCTGATTGTCCCGGGGGGGGGGGGGCACTGAACAACTAAATGAGATGTAATTAACTTATCAATACCCAGAGACATCGCTTTAGGATATTCTTTTGTATGTTTTAAGATATTTGGAATCACAGGTTGACAGTTTAAGCAGTTTTGAAACTTTGATCCTGAAACCAGGAAGTTGTAAAATATCAAATGATGTGGGCCTATTTCACTGATTTGTGTATAAAGTGGAAAGAGAGGAGGGAAATCATCCCCCACTTTATCTAAGTATGAAAAAGTGACAGCAAAGCATCTTAACTGCCTCCACAGTGAAGTCCACTAAACTTGAGTTGATAGATTTGAGACCCGAGCAGAGGAAGAAAATGAAAGGGGGGTAAACAAGAGGGGAAAAATGTGAGAAGGAAAAGTGTGTTCAGATGGGATCCAGGGGGGGAAAATCCATCTGAGAAAGAAAGAAAAAAAAAAAGAAGAGAAGGGTTTAGACAGGGTGGAGCTTGGGTCTTGGATGGAAAATGCGCCGAGAAACATTCCTGGCATAGTTTGGGAACAGTTCAGCAGGCAGCCCAGGAACGACGTCAGCTTCCCACTACGGTATAAAAGTCCGGAGGTGGCCGGACCTCAGCAGACTGCAACCGCTTTACCGAGAGCTTCACCTCCTCTAAAGGAGCCTCTAACACCAGAGACTACCAGCAAACACGAGAGACAGACGACTGAGTGAGGGAATATCTAAGGACTCCTCCGAAGACAGAATACATCTTTACTTACTTTTCACAAAACTGGGATCAGTATTCCTCTTGAACGCGCAGAATAAAATTTATCCATGATGCTGATGCTTACGGTTATCGTTACCTTCCTCGGAAGCCTCAACTTGGTGAGTTATTTCTCTGTTTCTGTCTGGGAGAGCAACTTTCACCAGATTTGATTTTCTGTATTTATCTTAAGAAGAGGGACACAAGCAAACGTTTCTTTTGTTGAAATGAAATGCTGCGTTATTCTGTCTCATGGCTTCGTAAGTGTCAGTGTTTCATGGAAGATTTTGTCGTTGGCCGTACAGGTCCTCTCCTCTTCCTGCCCCTCCGTGTGCGAGTGTCCGCTGGAGATGCCCAAGTGCGCACCGGGCGTGAGCGTCGTCCTGGATGGCTGCGGCTGCTGCAAAGTGTGCGCCAGGCAGCTGAACGAGGACTGCAGCCTGACCGAGCCTTGTGACCACACTAAAGGGCTAGAGTGTAACTTCGGGGCCAGCTTTGCTGCTGCTACTACTCGTGGCATCTGCCGAGGTATGTATAAACACTATCCACCTCCAGATCTGAAGTAGATTTAGAAATAAGGGGCTTTAATTGAGGAGTGTGGTGATTTCAGCACTGTGGAATGCAGATAGAGGGAAACTTAATCTCAAACTACAGACAGCCCACTGTGGAGGGAAGAGACTCCTTAGGCAGCCTGAAGAATTTCACAGTTTAACTGATCCTTACCTGGCAGCCATGTGATGTCTTCAGCCCACTCTGAGCAGAGCAGGAAAGAATAACATTCCTTTCCTCCTATTTTTTTCTCCTGCTGCAGCCAAGTCAGAGGGCAGACCCTGCGAGTACAACAGCAGGATCTACCAGAACGGAGAGAGCTTCCAGCCCAACTGTAAACACCAGTGCACATGCATCGATGGGGCGGTGGGATGTGTCCCGCTGTGCCCGCAGGAGCTCTCCCTGCCCAACCTGGGCTGTGCCAACCCCAGACTGGTCAAAGTAGCAGGCCAGTGCTGCGAAGAGTGGGTGTGTGATGATGGCAAGCAGACAGACATCCAGGGGAAGACCTTTGTCAAAGACAAGGTGTTCTCTGATGAGTTAGAAACAGACCTCACCAACAGGAACGAGCTCACCGGTATTTTGAAGGGAGGACTCAAGTCCCTAGCTGGTAAGAAAGCCTTTTATCCTGGAAATTATTTGTGGATATAATCATAGAATATGTTCAAATATGCAGGATTTTAAGATGCTAATGTTTATTTCTTCTTTTAATCAGCATTCAGACCACAGCCACATGTCCACATGTTTGACAACCAGAAGTGCATCGTCCAAACCACACCGTGGTCCCAGTGCTCCAAGAGCTGTGGAACAGGCATCTCCACCAGAGTCACCAACAACAATAGTGAATGCAAGCTGGTCAAAGAGACAAGAATCTGTGAAGTGCGGCCATGCACCCAGTCACTGTACTCCAGTCTCAAGGTAAGCTTGAGCCACCATGGCTAAATGTGATGGCAGCATGCACAACACTGACAATGCATCACTTCTGGCTCCGAATGCACGACTTATCTCCATCTCCTTCTTGTCTATTCCTCTGCAGAAAGGAAAGAAGTGCAGCAGAACCAAGAAGTCCAGCCAGCCTGTGAAGTTCACCTACGCCGGCTGCTCCAGCCTGAAGAAGTACAGGCCCAAGTACTGTGGAGCCTGCGTGGACGGCCGCTGCTGCAGCCCCCACGACACCAGAACCATCCGCGTCAAGTTCCGCTGCGAGGATGGCGAGACCTTCAACAAGAACATCATGATGATCGAGTCCTGCAAGTGCAATTACAACTGTCCCCACGCCAACGAAGCCTCTTACCCCTTCTACCGTCTCTCCAACGACATCCACAAGTTCAGAGACTGATTGGAGAAGAATGTCCAAAAAACCCCTCAGCAAAGATAGAGAGATCATCCGCAGTACTGGCAGTCCAGATGGATGCAGGGGTGTAAATAGACTATCAATCAACTACCGGCTTCTTGTTGTAACTAGATTCCCAAGGAATTGTGGGCTTACATCATGAGGACTTAATGAAGTGCACTGTTTGCTGTGACTACATCAGCATTCTTAACTAAGAGCCGCTTCATATTAATGGAGCATCTGAAGTAGCTTCGTTATGGAGCAAGATGTAATTAATATTTGTACATTTATGTTAGTCGCTGATATCAATTCACTGTGTATATTTTGATCCTTTACATCAGACATGACAGACTGTAGACTTGTGTGTGTATATGTAGATATGCACATGCGCAACTTCAATTAACATACCATCCTGTATCTTAAGAACGAGACACCCAAATGTAACCTCTGGACTTGTTTGACAAGCGTGGTTTCATTCCTTCCTGACGTGGGCATTATTGTTCATGTTTTGTGGCAGCTATTGAACTCCCTTCGTGAAAAGACAAAGCGAAACATGTCAAAGGATGAATGAATGTTTTTATTATTGTTATTAATATTATTTATCGAAAAATGTAGCTACTTTATTTGGATATAATGTGTCATACTGGAATAAATTGTAAAATGATTTAATTTTATATGCTACAAATAAAACGGATTTATTTATGAAACATGGCATTGCCTGAGTTGCGTCTGTTCAAACCGCTCTGCAGCACGGCGCTAAGAGAGCCCGCTGCTCACATGCACAGAGCCAGGGAGGATATATTTAAAGTCACCATTTCCTCTGTTATATCATTCTGTAGACCCAACAGATTCTCAGACAGACACTGAGCTGGGTCAGTCCAGTTCTTATATAACCCAACTTTGGAGGCTCTCTCTCCCCTGACTTTGTATGCTTTGGAATGCCATTCTGCAGCAAGCTAGCTTGCTTTCATTTGATCTGGCTAAGCCATGCCCTTGACTGATTCTGAGAGGGGGGAAAAGATTAAGTCCACAAGTAGCAATGAGTATGGGAGTATGCCAAGAATCTTAAGTGCTGCTCTGAATGGGCTGGGATTAGACACCATGCACGAAGGACAATGACTATTATTGTATACAATGGGCTGTATATAAAGAATGCATTCCCGAAGAAGCTTTTTTTTCGCAGTGGAATAGCCCCACCAAATTGAGCTAATTCATTCGTAGTTGCCTTTAAAAGTTAATTAGTTGCATTGGCCTCTGTTGGCTCTTAAACTGCAGTGTTCTGCTAAACAGTTGTAAACAGCCATGCTGTTTCGGGAGGACTTCGGTCTCCCTTCCAGGTTTCAGTTTAACAGGCATTAAGAAATACTATTATGAGGTAGAAACAGGCAAACTGCAGGAAACAAGGGTAACATGGTTGTTTCTGATTCAAATTGTGTTTTACATCTACTGAACCACTGTGTTGCTACTGTCTCAAACACCACTTGACTCCTGCTCTGTTGTTTCCATAATTTATGTTTACCTGAGCTCAGATTTGTCCTGGAAGTTTTAAACTCGTTCTTTTTTTGACCCCAAGCTACACGAAATGCAATATGAAATGTCTAATTAAAGAGGACAACGACTATCAGTCCAAAGCAGATGTGTGTTATTTTTACTTTCGAGACTCGGGGTTGGACGGCAGATGCCTGCACCTGGTACGAATACCTACCGAGCAGTTGGAAACGGGGTAGGGAGAGCAGAGCTCATGGGCAACGACAGGGGAAGGTTTTTTTTTGTGTGATCCAGGTAGAGGGAGCGGCTCAGGAATGCAGCAGTGGCTCAGAGAGCAGACATCCTGATGGGCGGCAGATGTTGGAAAATATTTCTGAGCAACATGCTCACTTGAGTTGAGAAGATTTTCCAAATATACACAAACACTCCCAAGGCTTCACTTGTGTCCACAAAAGGCATTTTATCTCCACACAAACAACTGTAAAAACTTGACATTCCTGCACAACATTCCCTCACAGCAGCTGGAAATAAGTCTTAATCGAGTGTATTTAATAGGACGTTGAGCAGGACACATTGCCTTTGAATGAGCTGCATACCGCACAGGATGTGCCTACTGAGGTTTTACAGATTGCTCACATGAAAGGCTTCTGAGGTTTACCTAATCACAAAGATGTGTGGCTGCCCCTTGCAGCCTGGATTTACAGTCCAAACACTCTCAGGAGGCCTGTTTTTGCTCTCTTTCCCTTTCTCTTGCTTCCCAAAGAAGAAAGTTTCCATCTCAGTCATTCAGCGTTCGGAACGTGCCGTGCAATCATTTGTCTTGTTAACACAATGAAGCTAACTTGGTTATGTAATGGCACCTGTCTGTTATGTGAGCAGTCCTTTCGGTCATCCGTAGCATTCCTTTATAATGTACAGACAAGCACGGTGGCGAGGTTCACGGTCCTTAAAAAAAGCCCAAAGATCACGCCTGCGTGATTTAAATCATGGTGTTCTGGCCAACACAGCATAAACCTGTAAAAACTATTGCTCTCAGACACGCAGGCAAACAAGGCTCTCACACGCATGTGCACTTGCAATTAAATCACTCAGTGACTGCTTCATTCCCTGCACCCAAAATGTGTTTATATGACAAAGACATTAGCATTAAAACTTCATCAAGAGCTACGTAATGCAGTGCAACCAGGAGCTAACAGGATGGAGAGTGGCCGTTACAACATGTTGGAAGCTGATTGCACTGATGTCAGCTATTTAACAGCCCTCCTGTCTATAAGCTCAGGTTAATCACCTTTATGAGGAGCAGAGGGGCAAGAAGCAAGGAGGGCTAGAAGCTGCCCACAAAGTGCAAATGCAAGAGGCAGCCATTTGTTTTAAAAAGCACCATCTGCTGGACAAACTAGGAAAAAGGCTGTGTGAAATCTATTTAGACTTACTTAACACCTGCACATTTTCAAGATGCATCACTCTCATATGCGCTGAATATGTTAATTATTATGTTATTAGGTATTTACTTTTGCAGTACATGTAAAATTTGTCACTCAAACAAAGTGATGCTGGCAAATGCTGGCAGGGTGTGGGACCTTCTGGCTTCAGTCAGCATGAACACACACACGCACTGTGGGAGTGATGCAACTCTTCTGACACACCCATCAGATCCCCATCTGCAATTACAGAAGAAGAACTGATGAGCAGGCTTAAGGGAAAATCAGAGTCTATTCCTTCCCAGGCTGTTGGATTGTTCGGTCTGTCCCCAGAGGGCCGCTGGCTACTGGAGCGATTATTAGCTCAAACAAGCCGAGCATTGAGGCAGCACCGAGCCTTCAGCCATCTTAAGTCTCGGCCTTATGCAGACAATGTTGGACTGAATGATCTCCAAGGGGGCACATATCGTCAACAGCTGAGGTAATGCTGGCATCTGCTGTTGTTGCTATTGTTTAACATGGGCAGAGCCATGAGATAATCAGAGGCTGCAATTGTGCCTTCAGTTCCCTTAAAATGTTAAAGGCATTCAACACTACTGATGCCTTCGTTTATGAATTAACACGGGTAAAATATGTACATTATGGATATAAAACGTAGAACCTGGATACCAAAGACTAAATGCAGACAGCATTTGATGCCGATCTACTGATCGTCTACTTTAAATGGGTTCAAACAAGTGTAATAAGTATGAACACAGGACTTTATCGGGAGTCTTCTGTGGATAATGAACAAACAGGTTTTTACCCAAATATCTGCTGCATCTTCAACTTCAAACTCCAACATACAGTATATCCCGATGATTAATATAATCAACATCTAAGTTCTCTGAACATACGCAAAATAATGTTTGTGTCCCACATAGATTTCCTCACAGTCAACAATTTAACTTTTACTGATCACATGGATGCAGAGAAGCAACATTAATTTCTTTCACAGATTATTTAAAGCCTCACCACAATGATTGATGCCATAAAACAATTTGCTGGGTTTGCAATTAAAAACCGTGAATTGAACTCTTAAGCAGCAGTTGGCCTCAGGATCATGATTTTTCTGGTGTTCCTATGGAACATAAGTGACAAGAGTGATGTATTTTCCTACTGTTTAGTCTCTCCCATGCTGGGTAATTGCGCCTGGTTTCCACAATTGTGAAGGGATAAGCTCTGGTCAGGCCTTAGTCATTATATCGTCACCCATTTTCCCCCTGTGACACAATTTCTGATCTCTTCTGCATCTTTTGATCTTTGGAGCTGACAATGGTTGTGCCATGGAAATGCAGCTAATGAGCAGCAACTCTGACTCTATGCATCATGCAAATAAAAGAAGTGTGCGATCGCCTCCTATTGTCACAAACTGCAATTAAGCAAAGGCATAAATTCAAGGAAAAAGCACATAAACACACACCATATGTGGCTTTACATTGAGCAATATTAATGCCAGAATCAGTAGATAAAAAATGGTTTGGCAGAATTGATGGTAAAGCATGATGAAATTCAGGATGTTGTTGAAAAGACATCATGACACATCATTAATATGAGTGTTGAGCTTTTCAGCACACACAAAGCTTTAGAAATGCCATATCCCAGGCCGGGTGGGATACATCATCCCCTCCAGCTGCTCGTTCAAGACGCATCCTGCTCAGTTGCTTGAAACACCTCAAGTACATTCTTTCAATGCTAAGGAGCAGCAGATTCACTACATCCATCCTCTTCATGTCCGAACTCCACATGCTATCCCTGAATTCATGTCCATGAATGATGTTTGAAACATCTGTATGCATTAATAAAAACTCTGAATCACTGCACCTGTCTATCTCTACCCTGCATGTCCACACTTTACTACCCCTGAACATCAAGACAAACCAACTGAACGTCAACAGCATCAAACATGGCAGATGATTTGATATGACTTCAAAGTAAGTCGTCATTGGCCATCAATCGTTTTGGCCCAAGGTTGCTTGCTTTGGCCAGTCCATGACAGACATAAATATAACCACTGATAAGTCTTTCTGCAGAGTTTGTAGGTAGCGGCCTCAGCAGGAACTGCCTCTGAGACACACAATTGAACAACAGTGTTGTTGTCAGGTCTAAAGCATGGTTTGCATTCAGTTGGGAGAGAGCAGCGATAATGTAGTCTTGCGAAGGAACGAACGACTCGTTACGATAACTCGAGGCTGATTTTTCTTTATAAGAATAGACAACAAGCAAGCTCTGTTGGTTCAAAATGTCAGATTAACACAAGACAAACAGGAGGGAACAGGTGAATCACTTCCTACAAACAACTGACCGGGAATCAGTCTCTGGGGTGACTGTGGTGACAACATTGCTGGACTGTTTGTGTTGTAGTGTGACCATGGCATTTGTTTTATTCTTAGCACAGGATGAGTTCAAGCACAGTTCTGAAACATGACATCATTTTTTAATAAGTAATACTCTGCGGTGTACAAACTACACCGACGCTATCTCCTATATATGACCTGCATGTTGTATAGTGATTTATGGAGGAGATGTTTGGGGAAAATCTCAGAGACGGAGCCTCCTCCTCCTGAAAAAGGTAATGTTTTTGTTCGCCAAAGACAACTTGCTAAATAAATGTCTTCAGATTTTATAATAGCACTATGAGCATGACAATGAACAGGCCATAGAAAACAGCTATAATAGAAGCATTTCTTTTTAGGAAAAATAGATGGCCTCATTTATTTCTCTGGAACAGTGAGATAAGCAAACACAGTGGAACGTCAATTCAAAAAGTGAAATATGCATGCAAACTTGTAGACTTGGTTGCAGATGAAAATGTTTTCCGTGCAATTTGGAGGTTCTCTTTGATAAAGGAGTCCTGTCTAACCACCTTGTGGTGTGTGAAAATGGGCGACATAAAGCTCTCTGGAAACAAGATTTGGTGCTTCAGTAGCTGGCTCTCCTAACGCAGAGGTTTCACAACATTTGCCTGCTTCTGGATAAGGCCTCCACAACAGATCCGTGTCCTAAAGCGGGTCTCATAAAGAACGGCTCTGCACGCAGCACAATTTAGCCCTGCCCGCTAAATCAAGACCAATTAAGTGCAGAAAGCTAAATACATTTCAAAGGGTGGTTTTGTTAATTTGGAGGAATTATTTCCAATGCCTGGGTTCTCCACAGACTAAAAACAGTTCAAAATTGCTTTTAACAGCTAACAGAAAAAAACAGAGCTTTTGTGTGGTTGCATTGAGTAACTTTATGGAGATAGAAAATTAAGAGAACTGCTAAAATGGGTGGTAATTCAACTCAGGCAAAGTCATGACAGAAGAGGGAACAGATGTGTAGGCACCAGAGGTTACTACATTCTACTTTCATCCACTTAGGTTATATTTTACACGAGTTTCTAACCAATGAAGTGGTCTGCTAACTAAATACCACATATTAAAGTTCTGTATAGTTTTGATTCTGTAAGGAAAGCAGATTTAGAATCCGAATGCAAGTATAACTGTAGAAGGTTTAACAAAGCATAAATGTGGGCTGGCAGGAGGGCACAGCATCCCTATTGTTTTGGGAAATACACCGTCATATCAGTCCCGTAACAATACATCTACAGGAAGCAGCCAGTTAGCTTTGCTTAGCATAACGACGGAAAAAAATAGTTCTGTCTCAAGGAAACGAAAACCACATACCAGCAACTCTTAACCTGTTTGTTTAGTCCATTATTAAACGCGTGTATTCATAGTATATGTGAGGCAATCACCATTTCCAGTCTTTATGCTAAGTTAACAGACAGACAGACATGAGAGGTATCTGGATCTTTTATAATCTAATTCCAGGCAAAAAGGACAATAAGCATATTTCCCAAAATATCAAAAATATTCTATTGAATCTGAGTGTTTAAAACTCGTCAGCCCATTTTTGTACATTTTTCCAAATATGGTATGTATAAGGTCCAAGAAAAAGCTTACAGACCCATTTCTGCAGGAAAAAATAAGCAATACTTTGGGCCAAAGATACTTATTCGACCAACTTTATGACGACCCAGCAGAATATTATATAAGCACGTTACCGAATGCAGGGCAACACTTGAACATGGGACATTAAAACTGCACTAATGACAAACAGTACACAAGTGAGGGGTGTCTGCATCCTCCCTTGCAGAGTGATGCGCAGTCAGATGTGAGATCATTGCCTCTGACTGCTACAGGGTGGAAAATGCGTCATCACAGGCCAGACATCAAAGAGCACCCGTCCATAGGGGTTAGAATCCAAAAGAGGTTAGCAGAGGTTATAAAAACACATGTACAAACACAGGCCCCACCAATGAGCCACACTGTCAGTTATTACTGGCGCTCTCGTCGTAATGAACAAACACTGGGTGAGAATACGGCACAGAGAGGCACTGCATGCGTAAGAGCATTCACACAGGGACAAAACCCAGATGTGTCAGGGAAACGAGCATGTCAATGTTAACTTTTATTAGCTGATGGAAAAATGAGACTAACGGTCTGACTTAAGCTCGACAGAAGGGAGAAATTTATCGAACTTCAAAGGTGATGGGAGTCGATGTGGGGATGGTTTCCCTTCATTTTCAATTGAAACAGATAGTCAACAGAGGCGACACAGTATACCTAACGAGTGTTTCACACAAAAGATGTACTTTTAAGAGTAATGTATTCAGGCTTCTCTTTAACTGCTGACCTTTATAATAATAATATATTTCTAGAGCTCTTTCACGCAACACTCAAAGATGCTCAAGTTAGACAAAATCCAGGATATTTGAAAAACGCAAGTAGCTCATGACTTTAAATCAAACATTAAAAGCATTTTTTTCACTAGAAAGCTATACTGACATTTATTAGCTATATTTGAGCTTTCAATCATCTCATGATCACATCATCAGCAGATGGAGCTCATCCAGTTGTCACGGACTGTTCCTTTTTCCTGAACACTTAAAGGATTTCTCATCCACGATGTCATAAAAATGGAGCTTTTAAGTGCACACTATTGACATTGGCACCTCAAAGGCCATTTATGGGGAGTTCTGGGGCTTTCAATCATATCGCACGATCATAGTCAACATATGGCGTCTGATGATGATCGAAAATTGATTGAAAACGGCACCTAAAACCTTAAGTTAGGGGTTTTCAGAGCATCAACAGACATCATCATCACACGATGAAGATCAACCATTGTTTCCAAGGGAAGGATCATATTGATAAGTACAAATACTGATGAAATAACTTAAACATTTACATATTTCTGGTCTGACTCTAATGTCTGAGGACACCACAGATGTGCAGAGTAAAACAGAAATACAAAGAGGTTTCCAAAAATGTCTTTATTTAATATTTCTGTCAGAGACATGAACTCATCCTAAATTATAAACATTAAAAATGAAATAATTCTTTTACTTGTATAATGATATACATACAATGCAACCATTGTTCTTCTTTCTTAAAACAATCTAATAAAACAACTGAAAACAGTCAGGCTGCATTGGTCCATTGTATACTGACAGAAGATTGATGTCATGCTGTCATATGTCTGCTTCCAAATCTATTATCATTCCAATTCGCAGATGGAGGCAGCATTAGCTGACTCATTCTCATCTTGACAGTGACGGGTATGACCAGGCTGTAGCTCTTTTGCAGCATCCTCCTTAGTCATGCTGATTTCAGCACCGTCTCTGCTAACCAGGATGTCCTTATTTGTACACTGATCCCTGCAGCTGTTACTGTTTATTAATACGAGCATCAACGTCTGCTGGTTCATCTTCAGTCATCTCTGTGCCATTGGCAGGTTTTTGAAGCCATCACAACTTTTATCACATGGTGCTTTCTTCAGTATTTCCCTCCTCCTCCACCTCTTTCTCTTCATCACTACAGTCTATGATCTCTCCCTCTTCTAGCTCTTCCTCCCCTGCTTCTCTCTTTGCCCTTTTCTCTTGTGGGGGTTCAGTTTTAGGGCTGGTCTGTGGGGTTACAGTCCAGATGCTGGTTCCCCCCAGGGTGGAAGCCCCTTGACGGAGTGGCGAAACTTGGGTGACATCCTCCTTCTTGTGTTGTGCCGCTTTGTTCTTCAATGCAACACTGCTGTGGTCTGATTCAGGTTCAGCTGAAACAATATGAACCAATTCTTGTATAAAACAGGCTCAATTAAACATGGCTTTTGCAACAGTGAATTATTATATGTCTAACATATTTGCATACAAGATCAGAGTGGTCACATGCACAGAAATGGTTAGAGCACAAAAGGGCTGCATGTCGTTGGAAGAAACGGAGGCCTTTTGCTTTTCATCAATATATACGGTGTATTGAGATGTGTCTTCTTCATGTGCAGATACAGTTCATCATAATCCTTACATTTTTCTGACCTTTAAAAATCTATCTTCTTCTTACAAAATAAATCCCCTTCCTACTACTTTCACAGTTGGTTCAGCCCTCAAGTCACCCCTTTAGTATCGGTTTTATGAATGTGATTCTGACACCAACATGGAGAAGAGGGGAGAGAACATTTGTCAATTTACTTTTTAAATGTGCGTCACAGTCTACATGTAATCTACAATTTCTACTGATGTTAAAATGTATAATTTATCTATATGGTGGAATATAAACCAAAGCACCAAAAACGTTGTGACATGTCACATTTGAGTTCATCGACCTTTCTTGACATTGCATGTCGTGCAATGTGACTATTGCACATCGGGAACATTGCAATGTAAATGCTGAGGCAATATATTGTGCAGCACTAGAGCCCAGCTGGAGTCATACTTAAACAGGCACGGTTGAAAGAGAAGGACAGAATGAACATATTGTGAATGATGACGCTATTGGCTTCATGCTGCTTTACCAGGACCAGCGAGCCAAGCAATTAGTTATGCAATAAATTAGGGTGGACAAGTGAAAGAAGGGCCACGAAATAATGACTGTAAAAATCAGAACTGTAAATTATGAGCAATAATTCCCCAACATGACCTCCCCACAGTACATTTGTGGAAAATTCACTTTAAAACTTAGACATGTTTGCCAACACATTTCTGCCTACATCATATAAAGTGGCCATCCAGCTGAGCCTATAATATGAGGATGAATGTAAATCCAGCTTGTTTTCTTTGTCATGTAACTAGAGTTGTCAACGTTAACGTTCACGATTAATCTGGAAACCATAACATGTTAATTTTTGTTTCATGCAAATTAATCAAATCACCAAATTTGACCCCAATTTTGTCCCGTAATTCCAGCGTGGATTTTCACCTTGGTGCGTTACTGAAACCTTTGGCAGATGCAGGTATTGACTGAGGAGACATCCCCCGTGTGTTGAAAGGCAAATTTAGTTTAAAAAAGCCTCTAGCTGGAAGTTTAGAGAGAGAAAAAAAAGGTTGTGCACACATATTTTATCATCTTTGGTCAAAACAAGTCTTTGCTTAATTTAGCCAACACAGGCAGCTAAATTTAAAATCCTACTCCAGCGAAGGCACGTCCCACCTTATTCTGCCCCTGATTGGGTAGTACCTGTTGCCTTGATTTGCTGGGTTGGTTAGGTTAAGCCACGAGGGGTTATCAGGGTAAGCTAGTAAAAAGGCAAAGAAACTAGAGCTGCTGGAACAAGCTTTTGGGTGAGATTTTACTTTGCAAACAATTTTAAATGAAAGAAATATCAAAATAATGCCAATAAACAATTTGTCTGTTCATTAAAAACAGTATACTTACTCCAAAAATATCAAAATCGTGGAAAATAGACCATCAGCTTTAAACAGCTTTGATTTCACGTAGCAATCCAGATGGCGACATGCACAGACACAGTGGCTTGTCCGGCTACGTGAGGTCAGAGGTAGCTTAAATCTTCGCAGCTGTTACAGTCCCACGACAGAGGGACCCTTTTAGAGATTGGCTCTTGGAATAATCCTCCTCTCTCGACAGCACTGATGGAGACCTACGTAGCCTTGGATTACTCTGTGGCTCTCCTACCATTACACCGCTGCCCATCACCACCGCCCAGGAGAGGAGGCGCCGTGAATGGTGTGAGAGAAGGAGGAAGTGGGGCATGCTGTCTGGAGTCCTCTCAAGGCTTGAGGCTAACCCTCGCCAACCGTTGCTACCGTCTGTCTGACTAGCCAACATCCACTCTCTGGACAACAAACTGGACCATTTAAGACTCCAGCTAACCTCCCAGTCTGTGACAAAGGACTGATGCTTCACAGAAACATGGCTGTAAGAAAACATCCCAGACACAGCCATCCATACATGGGATAACATCGACCTCCAGTAAGACCCATGGAAATGGGCTGTATGTTAACATTCATAATGACTGGTGTGTGATGAGTCGCAACCCACTGTTCACCACACCTTGAACTTTCACTGGTAAAGTGCAGGACAATTTATGTTCCTGTACTACCCCAGTTCCACCAACATGTCAATTTTAAAGCTTATATAGAGGATAAGCTGACTGATGATTTGAGAGGCAAAAAAAATTAATCACAACTAGAACGCAAATATGTTCATCAATGCCCCATTTTTCCCGCACAACTAAGAAGAGACGATGACGATATCAACAGGCTATATTGTTGAGCCAAAAAAATAATTTATTTTCATTAACAGAAAAGAGGAGACAAAATATTGACTTTTTTTCCCCATCAGTTCTGTTTTTGCTGTGATGACTGTGCCGTCATCGGGACTGCATCAGCAAAACAGTCAGGACACAACAGTGAGTCTCATCATCATCGTCATTTCACAACTTATGTGGTCACTGTTCAGCAGTAAATCATGTTGTTTTTGGTGTCTCTTTTTGGACACAGTCACTGTTTGGGTTAAGCTGGTGTGTGTGATGTTGTGCAGAACAGCGACATGTCTGTTGGGGCAGCATGTTGCCATGGTGAAAAATAAGGGAACAGGGAGTCTTTTAAGTCTCAGTTGGAGAAACCTGTTTTTGGTTACAGAAAACACAGGTGAAAAAGGAATCAAAAAGGAAGAACACAAAAAGACTTATTTTTCTCTAAGAAAGCATCAGGTGGTGCAGAAATTCATTTAAATAAACAATTTAGGAACTTTATGACATTTACAACCTAGATAAGTGTGTTGTTTTTTTTTTACCAGGTCTTTTCAGTGGATAGTCCTTCCAGTTATCTCTGAGTACGACATGCAGCACAGGATATTCAATCAGCGTTTTGTAGATCAGGTTGTCCCTTAGACTCTTGTGAATGTCCAACTCATGGTACCTGTAACGGATAAAATTGGGGCACAGAACACACAAAGGGGTGGTTATAAAATAACTCAGTTATGGCTAAATGCTGGCTAAATTATATAATAGCTTCAATGTAGGTAATTTCAAGAGCTTTTAGGTGGTAGGTAGCAGCAAAGGGGTAAAAATGGTGACTGTTATAGACACTATTTCACTTACGACTGTGGCTCTTTATTTCAAGCCGCCTCTGGAACGTCGACGGCTGAGAATCTTTTAAAGATTGATAGACACTGGAGTCATGGCTTGGCGCATTGAAGATCCTGCTTGGTTTTTGTCTCAACAGATGGAAACTGACTTTACCAAGCATCAACTACGCCTTTCACAAGCACACGAAGCCGCTCTTACTGCTTCCCTTAGCTCTTTGTATGAGGTGACATCAACGTAGTCTTGTCTCTAAGTAGTCCTGTCACGCATTAGGGATGGTCATAAATCACCAGACTACATCTTTAACTGGATTCTTGCAAGACACGAGTTGCCTCTACGCTCAACTGATTCAGAACCATCCGGCTTAGGCTGTCATCACCAAAACACAAGACATCGTATATTTTGGATCTATAGAGTAACTAACTGAACTCCTGTCAAACACGTGCCAGAAGATTATTGAGCCATTGTTTGTTTTACTAAAAGCATAAGAAGACTGAAAACCGCCCAGGTAGACACCCACTTCCAAAACCAATCAAAGCACTCTGCTATAATGTGACATTTACGGGTCTTTACTGGTGGGCCAGCTTCCAAGAAGTCCTCCCACTTGGAAGCTTCCCTAGGTGGGCTTAAGTTCATTTCGCATGGTCCCAGAAATAAACAGCAATATGCGCCGGTAATTCCCGCAGAGTAACAAATACTGTTTCCATTTAATTTATTTTTATGCCTAACTTGTAATAAATTAATGTTCATGGATGTTTTTTATTCTCGTAAATATACAAGCCAAAACAACAAAACAAAAACAGAAGTGCTTTTGAATAACAGTCACAGAAGGGGAGATGTTTGCCATCTACCCCTGCAGCAAACTGCGACTCCCTGTAGTGCCGAAGCTCTGTCCATTTCTAGAAACACAGCTGAATGACTCAGTCAAGAACATATACACACACACACACACACACACACACACACACACACACACACACACACACACACACACACACACACACACACACACACACACACACACACACACACACACACACACACACACACACACACACACACATCTGGTCTCCATATAGTGTTCTAGTGAATGAACAGAACAGAGACTAAGACTGATGCTCTCTTAAGAGAGGTTCCGACTGTTTTCCCTTCCACATCTAAAGGGTGAAGCAGTGGTAAGGCGAAAGGACAAAGACTCATTGCAAATATTTTGATATGAGTGAAATAGTTTGAATAAATAATGTTGAACTCTTAGAAGAATATAGAGCAACATTAAATTGGACATGTCCATGGCGGTCTACAAGTTAGCAGCAGCACTGCTAGAAATTAACTTATTGTAAGAAAATGTTCTTGTTTCGGTTCATGTTGAATTTGGACACTCTGCAAACTGTTGGCTGCAAAGGGCTCCAAGGATTACATAGTAATTTATTTTATGTCAGCATTTTTTGCCAAAATGGTTTTCTCAGTGTTATGTGTCCTTATGTAATGAGAGACCAGTCCTTCGTTTTTTAAATGTTGTGAGAGCACAAATCCCACCATGCATATGCTGTTAATGCCAAAGTTGGAATGTATATAAACCACAGTTAATGTGAGAATGTGCAGATCTCTGCAATCTATGAGCCAAACATTACATGTGCACATTATGAACAACAAAAATCGTGATCTTAAAATAATCCATCTATATTCCAGTACATTTTTTCAATTCATTTCACATCAATATACAAAGACAACTGATAATCCTTGTGTTAATCTTTTGTTGTTTTGATATGAATTAAAAGTCATCCACCGCCATCCATAGCATCAACATAACACACCCTTTAAGTAAATAAAAGCTTAGTAACTTTACAATGGAGGGAGTAAATGTCTGGCAGTACGGGACCATGCGATGAGCTGACCATGATGTGGGCAGTACACAGAATATGCACAAGGGAATCCACGAACGCTAACGTATGTCCTGTGCCATTCCATTCACATCTTGAACAATTAATTCATCTCTCTGTTGTTAGACACAGACACAATGCACACAATGGTGGTACGCAAAAGCGCTCCTTGTTCTAATACATGCCGTGCATCGTTTATTTTGAGCATGCATGTGCACCCGATTATAATCCAGGGCTACAAACCTTTACTTTAAAAGAGGTTTTTCACTCTAAAATACCAACAGAGGCCATTCTTTCAATACATCATTCAATTGACAATCAGACTCAAGCATATAACAAAGTTTTGTTATTCCAGGATTCTCTTTATCTGTTCTACACCCTTGGAATACTCTGTTTTAAATACTGTATGTTTGTTTGATTTTACTGTGGGCTTATTTTTTAAGAGATCAGACCAAGATTTGTCTCTTATTTCAGTGGCAGCATCATTCAGGGCAGATTTCTTGTTTTCTCTTTGTTTTTTCCACTTCACTCAAGTCCACATCCAGTAATCAGTGATCCATTATATTTTGTGCAATCCGACAAGCAACCCCAGTTCACTCAACAATTGGCCAGGGTTTCTTAATTCGCACAACTACTTCTGATACTTTTCGTG
Organism: Chaunax sp. Z400; assembly: GCA_037577475.1. NCBI lineage: Eukaryota > Metazoa > Chordata > Actinopteri > Lophiiformes > Chaunacidae > Chaunax > Chaunax sp. Z400. Next base: position 24,418,175 of record CM075188.1, read on the forward strand.
TGTACAAATGGTGCCTTTGAGGATAGACTTTCAATTGAGCAATAATTCAATGATAATATAGGCAATAAAATACTGAAAACCAGTCCAGCCTTGCAGGAGACCAGAGGAAGAATCTGCTGCACAACAACAAAAACAAATTTTATGGCAAGCTAAAGGACAGCAGATTGACAAGCTCAGGGGAGCTAGGGAGAGGGTTTGCCACAAATATGTGAACAGCATTGCTTGGACAGGACAGATACATCACTGTCTGCCATCAGACACACAACACTGGTACGAAATATATACACACTATACACGTTTCCCTTTTTGGCTGCAAAAGTAAAAACAGCATCTCTACTTCTGAAAAGTCAACAGGCAAAGAAGTTCTGCGGGATTCGGCTGGCTGAGAGGAAAAGAAGAGGTAAGGAAAGGAAAGGAGGAGAGGCATCCACTGGATCTCAGGGGTGGAATGAATAAAAAAATAAACATTACAAAAATAACACAAACAAACATCCCAAAGAGCGTGAATAGTTCTCTCTCTGTCTCCTTTCCAGTAAGAGAATGTTGACTGGTTACACAGCTATGTTTAGTTTAGCATAAGAGCTCCTTTATTGGGGTGGGTTAATATTCCAGTAGACATTCAACAACGAAATCATGCAGTCACACTCTTTGTGTTAGACCTGGCCTCTGGCCTCTAAGTAACCATGACTACTGCTGGACATGAATTCAAAACATTAATAATACATTTCAAAATTGGGCCTTTCTTCTCAGACTGTACTATTGTGATGCTTTGACCTTGTTTGGGACCCTTATAATGGCATGTGACCTCAGCCTGTAGAGGGCCTCTTTTTGCAGCTATATTCTGTGGCCCTGGTCCTGTTCTGTTACTGCACCTAATTAATGTAACTCCCTCTCGCTAAAGCATCCATTTTTTTCCTCTACTTCCATTAATCCATCTTCAATTTAATGTTGACATTAAACACTTGAATTGAGGGCTTAAAAGTCCTTTCATTATGCACATTATACTCAGAGCTATTAAGGTATGACAGGAAAAGGGTGGTGAGGGATAAATAGGCATAGAGAGAGGGAGATTTATGCCGCCCAATTAGTCATGATCGCAGACTTGACATGACAAAGTCAAAACAGTCTTTCTTCAAAGTTGGATTTACAACAGTGACTGTTCAGGCTAATGGCTGTGTTAAGAGACATTGATAAGTCTTTTTCTGGAAACTGGGATCACTGTGTTGTGGATGATCTTATGATTCATTTACTAAAAATGTTTTAGGAAATAACTGAGACTACATACCTCCTCACCACAAAATGATTTGGAAATTTTTTATTTTTTTTAATAGTTAAAAAAAGTTATTTTTTGCTTTTATTAGATAGGAAAGCCGAAAATCTGCAACAGGAAATGGGGAGAAAGAGCAATGGGGGCAGACACGCGGCAAAGGGCAGCGAGCAGGAATCGAACCCACGGCTACCGCGGGAGGACCGCAGCCTCCGCACATGGGGCACGCACCCAAACTACTACGCCATCCATGCCTCGCGCTTTCCTTTAAGTCCATGTGTGCCGGAGTGTGAGGAGCACACTGGACAACATCTCCCAGACAGCCTTAATAGAGGGTCAGGTATAGTATATAGTTTGTGATTTAGCTTTTCGTCTGTGAGAGACGTCAAATTTGCTTTAGTCACAGGAGCTCTTGATGACATAACGTACTCGGGCTCGAGGTACCGAAGTGGCTCTTTGAATCCCTCCCCCTCTACCACATTGAATAGCAGCACATTGTCTCGATAATTCGACACACCAACTTGGTGACGGCTTCAGACTGGCGTGGCTCGCATTTTCTCCCCATTCAAGCAACAACATGATCTTGGGAGGTGAGTCATCCTCGCACATGGCAGCCATGTGCTTGTTCTGAAAATGGCACATGATGATGCTACTTGTAAATGTAAATCGAAGAATAGCGTTGCACAATGTATATTCTGACCACCTTTTTGGAGGCCATGTTCCCAGACGGGGCTTCATTTGACACATTAACTTTTTACCTAATTTTTGGTAAATAATGGAGTTAAAGCAAATTTGTACATATGCAGGAGTGTTCACATACATATCCATGCTATATCTTGATAGCTTATCGCTATACGGTATAGTTATGCTTTTTTATCTCTCAGGTTTTGCAGCAATGATTGGATGTTGGTTTATCATTGCGAGTTAGGGCTTTTTTTTTTCATCATTTCCATTCATTACGAATTAACTGATTTTGATTAAATTGAAGGGTTGGGCATGTAGAATAATGAAAGAGGCAGATCCAGGAACTTTTTCCACTTTTTTGAACATTGTGAAAAACATGTGTTCTTGAGAGCCCACCTACAGGATGCCCTCTCACAGTGTTACTTACATTAGCCTGAGCCAAAGAGCAGGGGTTGTACACCTTTCCCCCGAAAGGTGTGGCATGTGGCAAAGGAAGAAACAATTAAAGTCTGGAGATCCACATAAAGGACTGAGACACTTTTTCTCATCTATTACGTGTAAACTACTTTATGGATTTTCATGAAAGTTGTCAGGTTAGGTAAAGTGGCATTTGGATTATAGTTTAATTTAATTAAAAGGGAATGTTGGGCCTTAGCAGAGATATGAATTGATTACCCTTCTTGATTATGCAGCGTTACAACTTACTATGCAATGATTCATTCATTATGAAGGTGACGCTGTAAATGTGTGTGACATCAGAGATAAATAACACATTTAAAAGCAATCAAACGTTCATTAAATTTATGTGAGGGTGAAAGGTGACAGCTCAGGTTATCTTGGCTCGCTTGTCACATCTCTCCACTCTTCTTTTAATATTTCCTCTCTATAGGATACTCGATACTCCTCGTAATATATATCCAGGAGTATCGAGGAACATCATTCACTCCATGACTAAGTGGAAATGGAAGACAGGCAAAGAATTTGAAAGTAGGTGAGGTAAACAGGTGCTATCAATACCATACCCTGAGGACAGAAAGAGAGAGCACACAGGACAGAAACTGCAGAGACAGAAAGTGAGTGACAGCAGATGGAGGATGAAGATAAAAGTTGTGGAGAACTTTCTTGATCAATGGCATTTCCCAATGTTGACATTCAATTAAAAATGGGAGGAGAAAGAAACCCTTTAGGCCTCCTTTACAAAAGTCTATGCAGCTTTGCAGGAATTTACAAGTCAGTGATGTCATGTTAATAAACAAAGTAAGACTATTTCACACAGGCTGAAAAAATCAGTCTGACAGAAACTCCAATCAACTGATGAGAACAGTCGCACGGGTCGGATGTCTGAGCAATTCTAACACACTTTTGAGGATTAAAAAAGTGCCTTTGTTTTTTCTTTACTTCTCAAATCTCAGTCACACATCTTAAACTGACTATAAACCTTTTATCTTCTTTTCAAATTCTATTTAATTGCTTGTCATACTACTTTTTCGTTACTGTTTCATGTGGCAAGGCAACATTTCTAACTCCAAGTCCATCAGAAACATGCTTTTGCTGAATCCTTTCATATCTATTCATTACTGATTTCAATAATTACACCACAGTTTTGTTCTAACTTCATATACTGTGTTAACTAGAGATGGACGGATGAGACCACTATTAGCTGATTGCAAATGTAAGTATCTTAAGTGCTTGAAGTACTTTTGAAACAATGCCACCATTGTACAAAGTCTAGTCAGATTGGTTTTTATTTAAATAGCCCAATATCACAAATTTGCCTCGTGGGAAAAAGATGTGTGTACAGGGTAAAATCAAAATAGCAACATTTTAAGTGGCGGAAAGTAAATCTCACCTCACAGAGTTTGCCTTTCTCCCTTCTGCTTTCATGAAGACTTTCACATCATCAAACGGGGTGTGTACGTACATCTTCAACCTGAAACAAAAATTCACATCAACAAAGGAGATTAGGGACACAACCCGACATTATTCTCAAAAACAATTTTTTAAAAAGCACATAGAGGCATACACGGTGCACAATGTCCTAAAGTGGTTATCATAAAGGCCAAGACGCAAAGAGCTCACTGAGTGCAGCACAGGGGAGACCCAGATGTAAACTTGTCTGCTATGCTGATTAATAAATGTACAGGCTTCTACAAAGGACAACCCCCATGGTCCTGTTGGCCACAGCACTTAAACCCACTGTAAACAGCTAACCAATGGTGTCATAGAGTGTTGAGGCCTACTCACTTCAATGTAGACTAAGCAGAGTTTGTGTCTGAAAGGTTGAGTAAAGCTTTCATCAGTCTACAATATGCTCTCACTCTAGGTTTTACAGTAGACTGCTTCCTGCTGACTGTTATCAGAACAAAGGTTAGGTCAGAGGAGTCAGATAGCTGTTCTGAGGTTCAGATTAGAAATGCTGATGTTTTTCAAACAAAGAGCCTGCCTTTTTTCAAAAACTGCAGTAAATGTTGGGAGAAACATGAGCCTGGGAAATTAAGAAGAAAAGCGTAGCGAAGTAAGAGGAAAATTAAAAAAGGAAATGGAAGAAAACACGATTGCAGGAATTCTATAGAACGTGGAGAGACCTGAAACAAATCCTGTGTGAATTAAATTCTACTACATAACATTTTCCTCATTTTCTGAGTATTTTGTTATGTCCTGGACATTTCTGGGAATCACCATTTGGGCAGTAGGTATGAAGCCGCCAGTCAATAACAACACACCCGGTGTGAAGGTGGGATTCTAAAAAGATGAGCTTGCATCTAAATGGAAGGGTCTGGTGTCACTGAGCTGGGGAGGAGACTGACTTTAAATCTTGCGTTTACAAACTGCAATCAAAAAAAATCACACTCATCATGTTTTCAGGTATTAACGGGATGAAGCTTACTTTTGACGTGTCACAGGGTCTGAGTTTGTAGGGTGGATATAAGAGGTCAAAATCTGTTCCAAGGTTTGCTTGTCGGACACCCTAAACCAAGAGAGAGAGAGTGAGAAGAGAAAATATGTCAAGCAAGAGCATTAGAATATGACTGATAATTAGATTTTAGTAAAAATAAAAAAAACACACTGGTACTTGAGCAGAAAGTTGAAACTCACCTTTTCTGGCTAAACTCTGCGCTGCTCTGAGGAAAGATGAGCTTCAGGTGCCACAGGAATAGTTGCTCTCTGAGTGAGACACAGAAAAGTCACTTTTAGTTTAATCTGATCAACAACAGTAATGCTTGATGTCTGTTTTTCAACACAGACAGATGAGGTCACCAGTATTCCCTTCACAGCCAAACACAAATGCACTTGTTTAAATGCAGAGCCTAAAATTGATTAATCTTTAATCTGCCCAAGACAATACGCCTGATGCTTCCAAATTGTTGAGCATCTGTGTGAGTGTGTGTATAAATGAAAAAACTAGAGTTGCCATGGAGACTATGACATATACACTCAATACTAGGACACCAGCTGGTGGATATCAAATAATGATCACATCTTCTGGGGTAATGCTTTGGGCAGTAACTATTAAAAGTGGTTGGGTTCTTTTGGGGTTGCTGGGCGTGCTCTACAACCAAACATTTATCCCTCGAACAGCTGTTGTGTTCGTATCTAGTGATGTCATCACTATGCAGAAATAGCTAACAAAATGTAACAGATAAAACAGTTTCGGAGATATGACTAACGAGATCTAATTCCGTCTTTATTCTCTTAGAGAAATGGATAAATAGTAACTTGCTGGTGAATTTCTACCAACCAAAATGACACATTAAATAATGCATTTGATATTACAAAGAAAGATTCCTGTTAAGTAGATAAAACAATAAAAATGTATAAAATATTGTTTCGCTGCTCCTGAGGAACAGATTAGTCTTCTGGTACAGGCATTAATAGGTCATTTGCTCTAAAGTCATACACCCCACATACTGAGCTGAACCTAACTACAAAGACTTGCGTTGACCAAGACCACAGAATTTGCCATATATAGGGTGGAACAGATTCATCAACCCTTTTTCCATCAGAGTAGAAGGACAGAGGCTTTGATGAATCTAAGGATGAAGATGAAACAAAACGCAAAGCATAATTGCAAGGCACGTATTGGAGACCTTGTTATTAGGGCTTGGTGCTCACCAACAGAGAGTCAGAGGATAACTTGACGGTTTCTTTTAGATATCTGTAATATAAAGATTTTTCTATTTGACATACTGTATCTCCAACCCCCAAAACCCCAAAAAGATGGGATGCTGTGTAAAACACAAATAAAATGTACTCATTGGTAATTTACAACCTTACAACCTTTCTGACATTTGTCCAATTGACAATAATAAAATCCCATGTTTTACATCATTAACCCCATTGTTTTTTGTTAACATATGTTCATTTTGAATTCGATGCTGGCAATCCTTTTCAAACAAGTTGAGCAGGGGCAACAAAAGACTGGAAAAATTGTGAGATGCGCAAAAACACCTGTTTGGAAAACTCATCAGGTAGACAGGTTAATTAATAACAGACGATGAGGTTCATTATACATTGAATGAAAGTTATTACTTCATGTGCTCAGGGATACTATGTGAAATTTGCAAACAACTGCATCCTGTTAATACTGTAACAAAAGTTGTCAAAACATATTTGCGAAACTCACACAATTTTTATTCATAAAGAACATGCATATCAACACATTTTACTTAGATGACACTCAAAGGAAGTACATCATCTGTACCAGATATTTGTTGCGGCTGAGTACTCATTGCTTACTGGTTCAATATTTGAAGGCATAACAAAATTATTATTATTATTGTTATTAACAGGTATAAGTGTGACGTGGGCTAACACAGCAAAAACCTGGTAAACTAAATGAATCCTAAGTGCCTATCCCAAGAAACTTTGTATTCACTGGCAATGAGCTGCTTAACTTAACCCCATTTGTCTTTTGACAGCAGGCATCATTTAGGTGTCTGTGAGGTTATTTTGCAGAACCAGTTGGCAGCATTACACAATGGGGGGGGGGGGGGGGGGGGGGTTCCCCTTGAAAACAGAAACAGGAGGAGGAGTTCAAAAGTTACAAAATATGTGCAGAAATGGCAGAACACGCAATGAAAAGTGGTTATGAGTTTCCACTTGGCTGTACGGACAGACGAAGGTGTAAAGCTGTGGATAGTTAAGGCAGCAGCAGGCATGTTAGGATTGGAGTCCAGGGGCTGGGAGGGGATTCCCTACGCAACTGTAGGACATACCGAGCAGCTCTAGCCCCTTAATCAGAGGAATTTATGTTTGCTCAGTTTTGGCTGACCTTCTTCTTTGGTGCATCAGTGTGTGCGTATGCATATGTGTGCAGGTGTGCATGTGTTTGTACATGCAAGCAAATAAGGGTGAAGCTCCAGGTGTGACGCAATTATTCTGCCATTACAGCAAATGGAAACTATGTCTTTCAATGGAAAAGGGGCTTGCCCAACGACGCATGCAATCATTTCAGGCAAGGCCATAGTGCATACCTGGGATATGTGCCACTATTCATTGTTGTGGAAAAAAGAGAAAAGCAACAAAGAGCGAAAACAGAAGCACCAACAGTGGAGGACAATTGCATTGAATACCAGAAGCTGCTGAAAAATATAGATACAATAATATTAGACACACTGTCTAATCAATCAAAAGGTATTGCTGAGGTGCCTTGAGTAAGGCAAATCAACTGTAAAGGAAAGCAGGGGCATAAAAAAGTGTGACATAAAACACAGAAGCATCAGCGTCTAGTGTGACGCTTTAAATGTGCGTCGAGCGATGAACAAACAAAACAACACGGCTAAAACAATTATTTACCTCTCCTGTAACATGACAGTTGATTTGGTCCACTACTTGGAGAGGAAGGAGCTCCCAGACCTCATGCTATGTCTCTAAAATGAAGACGGTGGATTTTTTTTTTCCTCTTCAGAGTGGTGGATTTTTTTTTTCCTCTTTTGAGTTGACCCCACATTAATAACATTTGTACAGAATGGTGAGGTGCAATGAGGGCGCCAACAGTCATGTCTTGAACACGCTGGGTAAAAAGGGGTTTATGTTTAACTGTGTATATAAGAAGGATAATTCCTCCTGAATACATGATTAAGCAGTTAAATCTCACAGCAACTATGCAGAATGGTTTATACCCTCAACAGAATTCAATGCACTAAGCAAATAGTTATTTTACATGGCCTGCATTAAAAGGTATTTTCTCCTCCAGGAGGGATTATTCATCATACAGCTTGTTGGACCACAAGATCTAAGCCTAACCAAATAATAAAATGGGATTGATACGTGGCCAAAACAGGATGGAAAAAAATGTTGGGACAAAACCTGATTCCCTCAAATCTCTTGGTTCATAACTGAGCTACTGAATGGGTATAACTCTTGAACTGAGTGTGTGTTTGATGATCAGCTCTGGAAGTAATGCTGTGAGCTTCAGATTCAGAATTTGTTTGTTTTGTCTCACTCAGAAAGCTCAGTGTCCTGGGTGAAAAACTTTGAGGTCGAACATTATTTTAAGTATCTGAGTTGCATAGAAAAAAATGGAAGTGGTCATATTTTGTTGCTTCCCAAGTGGTTGCTGTTTCCTCTTTCCTAAATTGGCAGCACAACAATAGCTTTTTTTGTTTCCCTCACTAGGCTACACAATATTTACACAATAAAAATAGCTAAAAATCACTAGTCTGGACCACGTATGCAAACTTAAACCCTTAAAGTACACCTTCCAGAAATGTGAACAAAGGCCTGTTGTTGAATTTGTAAAAATAAAAGCTACAGTATTTCAGTAAATCATTGTAGGTTTCCTGGTGTTTACCCTTAGGTGAATATTATTTTTCTTCTCGGCCTGACTGTAAAACTTTAAGTGTGACATTTCAGTTTCTAATGCATGAAAGAAAGAAATGCAAATCTTTAGAATTCGTGCATGCAACTTGGCCTTTCTCTCTAATTTTATACTGAATCTGAGCAGGTTTCTGCATTCATGAGGGAGGCTGAGAAATAACAGACTCGCAGCAGGATGGATGAATTCATTAACGAGAACACACTCTTGCTCAAACACTGTAGATTAAGTAAGTGACTGGAAATGCTTGTGCCATCAATGCTAGAGAGCACTATGTCTGACTGGTAGTTTGGCAGTCAGAGCAGATCCATCTGGCTGGATTAAGGATAGGACAGATCCAACAAAAATGGCGCAACATAAGAAACCATGTGTCCTGTGTATCTGCCCGTCAGAGGCAGATGCCAGGATTTGGGTGGCAAGTGGGTGCTGGTGGAAAGAGATGACAGGATTTTGGGTCCTCTCTACTGTGATTCAACAAATAAATCTAGTGTCCAAAGCCATGGCTGGATCCAAAACCTCAGGGTGGAGTGGCAGAGAGGAGACAGATTACAGGCAACTCTATCCTAAAACTATTTCTAAATTCTGGCTTGAGCCTCAGTTACTGGATAAATGCCGCAATGTAAAGTCATGGGTCTGCTTTCCCTGCAAAGCTCAAAATACACTCCTCCTCAATTCTATAAAGGCAAAACAATATGTTAGCATGTGCAGTGTACGCATGTGCAAGGAACAAGACTAGTCAACAACATGGGCTACAAAAGATGGTTGAAAGGATGAAAACTGGGGAGACATTTTTGTTACACTTAGATTCTTACTACTAATGGGGCAGAAAATATCAAATTGGGGTCTGATGTGCATAGGCATTTGGTATCCTGTCATGAATTGACATGTTGAACCAGAGGCAAGTTTGACCTGTTGGTCATATTAAATGTAAAGCCAAAGGATAGTCCAAGCCATTAGTTCTAATCCTCTGTGGAACATGTATGTTTATACTAAATGTCAATATAATCCATACAATAGTACTTAATATACTGTATTTTGCCAATGCAGCCACCCTTAGAGGCAGAGTATTAGTGTGGCTTAAAAAATGAGAAAGGCTTCAATACTTAAGTCCTTTTTTCCAAGAACAAAACTATGCCACTAATGTTAAACAACACGTGAGAACCTAAAATTAAAATTCAGTCAACCAAACATGACACATGGTAAGATTGTATTCTCTGTAGCTCATGAAGCACACTCACATTTCTGCTTAATTTTCAGCTTGTAATTTCACACAGAGCCAGACAGCAGCATGTACCCCACAGCGACATGGCCAATTGTGATGACAGCGTTTGCAACACTGATTAAACTGCTGTTTGCCTCAGATGGCAGCCAGCATGGACTCTGCTTTGCATCAGCAGTGGTTAATCAAGCCAATGGCAGCCAGAAGGCTGTCTGCTGTATTCTGAAAAACATTTGACTCAAGCTGCTGGAGATTGTTTCATTTAAACTTAATATCTAGACAGCAGGAATCGTGGGGCACCTGAGCGTGCAAAGAAATCTACCGTGAAATATGCCTCTGTCGGCTTTAATCCATTTGTGCATTCACATGCAATATTTTATACACAAACCTGTGATGTAGCTGCCACATTACATCATTCAAAATTGCATTAATTGTCCGAATTCAGGTTCTAAAATTACACCCCTTTTCCATTGCAAGCATTAGTTGTAGCACATTTTTTCTACTACACCTTCTCGGCAGGGGATAACTGTGATAACTGAGAACATAAAACAAACAATGCTAAGAAACTACTCAGTCCAGCAAGGCCCTATGGGAAATGTGGGGTGTTGCTGTAACTCCAGCTCTCCAGCATACTTGGTAAAGTGGTGTGTGTTTGTGTGTCTCAATGTCCACAGTGCTCCAGCTACGGTAAAACAAAAAAAAAAGGCTGATAAATATATTTATTCTGTTATTCTGCAACTTTTTACTGAGCATCAAACATGCACACAGCCGAAAAAATACACTGGAAGCACAAAACGTCAGCCAGCGTCAAGCTGCATGGAGGCCGGTGCCGAGAGCTGCATAGATTAAAATGAGAGTGTCAATCTGTTGCTTGTAAGTAAAAAATGCAATATTGAAAGGACAGAGCAAAGGAGCAGGCACATGATGACCAGAACAGAGATGCTGCATGTCAGATCCATGGAGCAGAGACAGAAAACTGGCTTGTAATTAAGGATTTAAAATTCACGCATTACTCGGGCTCATAAATGGACCTCAGCGAGACGACATGCAGCTCCACCAGAGGCTTCTCATCTCTAAATGCAGAAGAGCATGTAGATCTATAGCAGAGTGTTTGATAACAGGAGGTGGTTGTAGGTAGATTTAATCATTACGTGGCAATGACTTCCAGTTAGTATTGTGCTACCAGGTAGAAAAGAATGAGAACATATCTGTCTCTTTTCACAAAATAAAATAGCGGTGTATCACGACCCCCCCAAAATGATGGATTCAGCATTTGTTGCAAAAACGTGGATAACGACGAGCAGTTAGACCAGGATATTTCTTGAGTATGTAAGGCCCTGAGAGATTCTTCAGTTTTAGTGGAATTGCAGAGCAGATGTTTGTTCAATAGCTTAACAGAAAACCGAGGCAAGACGGAGGGTTTAGCATGCTAATGCAAAAATTTGTGCATTCTAGGATAACTTCATGGAGGTTTGACAAGCTAACATTGCACTTGGAACACATGTATGGAACAATGGTGTTTCCAATAAACATCTACATACTGTAGACACACGGTTAGGGAATCTATTTGTTGGAGATTATGACTCTATATTCAGACAGAATATTTTTCTTACTGTATCATTAAATAGCACTTAATTTCTGAGATCACTGTCCTTCAACACCTATCAATATCAGGGGAAAAAAATTAGGTCTTCTCAAAACCAGGGAGCTGATTGAGGCCAATTCCCAACATATGGCAAATTGACATACATGGCACAAATTTGCAGCTGCTCATATTACTAATTATCTCAAGTTATTATAGAAATATGTTTAGTTATTATCCCCAGTTGCAATGTGTTGTCAAGTCCACTCAAACTGTCTATGAGGAAAATGCACTGCCATGCCAGGCTGAGGCTGTAGAAAACATAATTCCACCCTAACACAGCAACTCCCACTGTTCTGCCAAATGCCAGCTATTATATACTTACCCTCCAAGGGCTGAACCGAGAGGCAGCCGGTAATTTTTAGTCAGTCTCATTTCGGTTTATGCCTCGTTTTTTTTTAAAATTAGTCACTGAAAAAAGGTGGAAAGAAAACAGTTGCACGCTCATTGTTTTGCGTACAAACATCTAATCAAGAGACACATGCTAACAAACACACATATGTTCACACTTAAACACACACAACGTCGCCAGGCATGAAAGCCCTCTAGTCAGCTGTCTGCCAGTAATGATCCTTCTCTGGCAGCACAAGTGCACAGCATGAATATGTCGCTAACCAGCTGCAGTCACACTGCTCACACATCTGCTTTTTATATTATGTACTTGGTACATTATGAAGTACGCTCTCCCTTGAACCCTCACAATTTATTGTATACCTTTCATCCCATCCCTTGTGTCCATTTGCTGGTGCGAGAATGGGACACTGCAATGGTTAGTTGAAAGACTAAACAAAGAAATATGGCCAAAGCTTCTTCATCAGACAAAGGCATAAATATTCTTCATATATCTTTTGTTTAACCAGTCATGGGAATTTAGTACGTCCCCTAAGTGTTGAACCTAAATAACAAAAACTTGACAGAGATTCTAGTCTCATCTAACAAACACTTTCTGTCACCATCTGAGTTGAAAATGGGGAGTATGGGGTTGTAGCATAGGCAGAGTGTACTACTACAACCTCACACAATGACACAGACACAACAGATCAGGAGACTTTGAGGATGGAAAAGAGGGCGGTGAAAGGGAAAGTAACAACATAAAAACAGCTGGAGGGACTGGCTACGGGTTCTTTTAGTGGCGATCCAGATTAGCACATATTGTAGTCCCTGGGCATTTCAGACTTGTAAAACTTAATATGCAGTTCAATAACCATTTTCCCTTCTTCCCCTCCTTTATTCTTCTACAGAGAGATTAGTGGTAGGACTCAGCCTCAAAAGAAGCGGGAAAATAAGTAGCACGAGGTTGTCCAAGGCGGGGAGAAGATGCCAGACATGACAAAAACACCAGTAAAGCTGAGCAAATTGGAAAATTGCCCATGTGAAAGCATTACTTTCTACTTCAGGGCTTAAGGAGAGTAATGAGCCTCAGTCTCCAGATCACTTCAAGTCTGCAAACACAGACGACCCTGAAATAATTATTCCAAAAATCATAAAACTACTAATAAACTAAACTACTGCTCTTGCTGGTGGTGTTACGTGTCGTAATGAGTGTTAAGTGTAATTTAAATGACAAATTTGTCATTAAAATGCCTTTTTAACTTTTTCAAAAGTTTCATCATTTGATAAAAGTTCTCGTTTTCTGTTATATTTAATTATTTTCTGATTAAAGCTCAGATCTCATCATGCTTATCTGACCATAATTGCTGACACCAGTCAACTTCCTCCAGTCTATCTAGCTACTACACAGTGTGACAAATTAGAATACCATGAATGAAAATATCAAACATTTTAACAATGATGATACTAACTCCCACAAAAATGCAGCTGGTCCCTGACATCTTTTTTTCTGAAAATTCTTCTCCAACTCATTTACAACTAGCCTAGCTGTATATATATTACAGATAGTGCTGCAATCTCTTTGACTATCAGTCCTATAATAGCTAACTTGAAGAGGAGAGACCTTTTGATAATGCTGTTCAGACAGATTATCAATGTTCTCCACTTTAAAAAGTTTTTTTTAAGTTCCCGGCTAAATGGCTGAATGGCTGAATCTCCCTTGAGAAAATGGTAAAACTCAACTCATGTCTGGTGTACTAATGTCAATAACACATCACTGCCTCAGGTACGATATGGATCTCAAGTCTGACAGCCTTTCGATGTCAAGCACCAGACTGCTATAAGATAACCTGAAGACAGCCAGCACTTGATACCAATACTGTTAGGGCTTAACAAGAGTGCCATCCTGTGGTAAAGTAAAACATCACTAAGCATGAGCAGGACTTAACTTTCCCAGAAAACCATGAAGACTGTGATGAAGCGCATCTCAAAATGCCTCAAAATGTTTGAGTAAGGCTCTAAGCGGTGCTGCACTGATGGAAATACAAACAGCTCTGGTGTTGTATTTATATTACTTGGATTTGTGTTCCGTCTTTTCTATGACACTGTAACTGATATTTAAAAATTACAGACTAAAAAGGATGCTTTTGCGCTCTTTTTGAAATTACAAAGGATATTGAGGAGACTCTTGCCTACGACTCTGAACCAAGTGTTGAGTACAAGTCGTGAAATTATGACTGCAGACATGGCTAAAATTAAATAACTTGTTGCTCTTGTACTTTATGCAAGTTTTGCTGATTCAACTACAGCTAAGGACAAGACAAAAGTCAAAATACAGTGCGAGTTATTTCATTCTCACTTTCTGAGGAATGCGGTGGAGTTTTCTCGGCTCTTGGTAAAGGTGATGGGGAGGAACCTCAATGTGATACACATCTTTCCGGCACTGGCTGCAAGTTTCTTTGCCTGGAAAACAGAAAAGTAATGATAGTAGAGACCAGTATATTGGTATAATACAGTTATTTAACGAAAAACATGTCACTTTCACAAGGTTCAGCTAATCATTTGTCAGTATTTGCTTGTTTCTTTGTCTTCTATGACAATAAATTGAATACCTCTGAGTTCTGGACTGACAAAAACCTGTTCAAATTTGTTTTTTTAAAGGTATTTTTACTATTTTATTACATTTTATTCATTAAATGTTGACCATTAGTAGCTGCAGACGTGTATTATATACACATTACCACATTATATTCTGAATTAAGTGGTGTCACAGAAAAATAGTGGTAGACTACAGCATAGTTTAGCATGGTTTATTAGGTGCAAAACACATCTAGGTTTATAACAGTGAACAGAACAAGCTAAAAGACTTTTAATTAAGATCTCACAGCAGCAGTCTTGGGTCAAAACAACCTTTAGTGGTACAGGATGTAACAGAGGGCTTCTAATCTTACCCTTGGACATATTTGGTGGGACCACAAACTTGCAGGCATTTCAGTTCAGTGGAAAAGTCAGTGGGTGGTGGTGGTGGTGGTGGTTGTGGTGGGGGGTGTCTTTGCTACAAACAAATAGGTCTAAATACAAAGAATCTGATCTGGAGCAACTTGCATTTCTGAGGGTTTGATCGGTAATTAAACCAAAGACGACCTGACCTTCTCCTTGCTGGCTTCATCTAAATGTGGAAGGACAATTCTTTACTTTCTGACACTCAGGTAGCTTCTTTGTGAGTTCAGATTGGCAGATAGTGAGGGAGTGTAAAAGAGATTTATTAAAAGGTAGGGCTATATAAAGTTAATAACCTATTACTGCACTTGCAATGTTCTAGTGGAAACCCAAATCCCAAAGCTCATCATGTGCCAAGCCTTTATCTCTCTCTGAGAATAAGCCTTGTTATTTTGATTGATGTGTGCCCACCGAAGAATTTGCTGCCTTTAAAGAGCATGCATAACTCAACGCTATCAAATCTCACTTGTGTTGTTTTGCAGTAATAATACAGGTGAAAGCTGGCAGGAACATTGAATCTTACATAATTTAATGTCAGTGGTTTGGACCAATGGCAGTAAGCATTATATAACTAAAGCCACATATTATATAAGTAAAGAAATAATAGCACAAAATCATTTAGATGATGCCTGTTTCTAAATGGTAAGCCTTTTTTTTTTACACACTGTTTTCACCTTTTGATTTTTAATTGTGGATATCAGATATGATGTAATATAATCTAATAATGGATCACTGATATAATATATTTTTGCTATAAATGTGATTGAAATGACTGTAAATCCCACCACATGCATCTTTCTTTTTACATTTTCAGTTTGTTTATGAAAAGGATAAAGGACAATCATATAAATGAACTCTCTAAATAAAGTTGTTATAGCTTGACATCCAAATGAAGTGTTGATCACTCTGGTAGATGTGAAATTTTGTTTTAAATAGAAAGTAAAGTAAAAGTCTTTCACTTTTACAATAGTGTACTGCCTAATTCAGTCTATAGGGACAGGTTGTTAAAACAGAGAGCTATCAAGAATGTACATAAAAAATATTTGAGAAAAAAAACAAGAATGTTGCAAATAAGGCAAGATAATAATGTTGGCAGAAATATGCTGATCTTGTTAATTTTAAGTTTACATATTTATCTTGCCGCTAAATGCAAGATAAATGCACATTCTGCCACTTTACAACAATCTAACTTCTGAGTTAAGAATCCAGGTACTAGACTGGCTCTCCTGCAGTCCAGACCTGTCCCCCATTGAAAATGTGTGGCACATAATGAAGCAGCAAATATGACAATGGAGACATCGGACTGTTGAGCAAATTTAAGTCGTATATTAAGCAAGAATGAGACAGAATTCCACTTCCACAATTCCACAATTTGTGTTGTCTCTTCCCAAATGCTTACTGAGAACATGACCCTGTCCCAACTTTTTTTTTTAAATGTGCTGCAGCCATCAAATTCAGAATGAGCACATATTAATAAAAAACAATTATGTTTATCAGTAACAGTTTTAACATTTAATATCTTGTCTTTATTCAGTATTTAATTGTATTTAGGTTGAAAATGACTTGCAAATCATTGCATTCTGTTTTTTATTGACATTTTACATGATGTCCCAACTTTTTTGGAATTGAGGTTGCATTTGGAGGCTAATATTGTACTTTTTACTCCACTTACTTGATACCTTTAGCTACTAGTTACTTTGTAGATTCTGATCATTAATACAAAATATAAATATGCTACTGTAGTACCACTATGTGTGGATCAGTGACATCTTTGACACGTGTATCACATAATACAGGTGTGTGTGTGTGTGTATGTGCATGCGATAAACAGATAGGAAAAAAAGCTGTACTGTGCTGCTTGAGGTCAAACTCTACACAGGGAACCTTTAAGTATTCAACACTAAGCATGAAAAAAAATTCTAAATCAAGGACATACCTTTATAGTGGCACGAGGAGTCCGGATGAGACTGTCTCTGGTAGCACCATCAGCAAATCGTCCCGTATCCTCCAGAAACCTGTAGTCTACAGTACAATTAAAGGAACAATTGTAAACAAAAAGTGAAAACATTTATTTTCATATTGAAATATTTTCAAATTGAAATAACCTTATATTAACAAACATGCTGTCAACCATGACAAGAACAACACCCTTACAATTCAACAGTGTCTGCACAAATCATTTCAGAATAAACGCTCCTCAAAGTTTCCTTGCTGTTTTCAGTTTTTCTGTCATGGGAAGGAGTGAAGAAGATGCTCACCACTGAGAAGCGACATTTCATCAAACTGTGAGAGGGACACAAAGGCAGTCTTATTCCTCACTCCACTACATCCCGAATCGTTCTTGTGTTTCTTAACACACTGCAAGCTGGAAAATATACAGGAACAGAAATGGTTAGGTAACACGTTAGGTAACACTTAATTCTTTGAAACAAATTGGTCTGGCCGCATTTCAGCTTGACAACACAGTGAGAAGAAAATTGGAGAAAGGACAGACAAGACAAGACAACATTCAACAACTGTTACAGCAGGTCTGCTCAACTAAGACAGACAATTATGAAACAATACCACATCCCTGACTAATTGAAAGAAATAAGTAGCGCTGCCGGTGGAAACGAAACTCCTGTTCGTTTGCAAGGTTTTATGAGAAATAATTGTGAAACTGTCACACTGGAAAACGATGACATAGCATTACAAAGGTTACAGCTGTTTGCTGATTATACTTGCTTACTCCTACTTAAGTGAGATTTGGAATACAGGACTATTACTTATAGTATTGTAATTTTTACACTGTTGTGTTGCTATTTTCACTCAAGGTTTTACTTCTGACTGAGGTGAATTAAAGTAAAAAACATTACTGAGGCTGCAGATTATTCAAAAGTGCTTGTAATTGGCTATGTGAAATATCTTACAAAAAGAAACTCAAACAATTTGGGTAATTAATCCAAGAATGGAAAGACTAATTTTCAGACACTTGTTGAAAGACAGGTATTTGGCCAGGGTGGGACAAAGACTGTATCTGAAGACACAATCTAAAAGGAATGCTGAATGTTAACCAAAAAAAACAGGCAAACATGAGAGAAATGGGAAAGACATCCCAAATAGCTCCTTGATAAATCTTATTGAAAGTTTCAGGTACAACCTTCAATATGCCATTGAGTTTAGGTTGTAAATGCTTCAGCATCAACAGAATTTAAGGAATAGGCCATGGACCATTGCTGGTAGCATGATGTTGCTGGCGTTGAATAAAAGTTAAGTCAGAAAAAACAAAAATGTGATCATGAGTGAATCATAAACATTATGTTACTGCACACAAAGATAGAATTTTAATGACATAATTCTTTGGAGATCTCGTTTTTTTCTCATTTTATGGTTTTTATTAGCGATATCAGACACAGATGGAATATGGCTTTTATGCTGCATGAAAAATGATCTCACCATAGAAAAACAGCAGATGGGAAAATCAACTCACTAACAGAAATCATCTTATTCTTGTGATCTCACTGTAATTTTAACAATATAAGGGAAAATCAGCCTGCAATGCTCACAGCTATGAAATTATCAAAGGACATGGAAAAAAGGAACTACAATATTACAATATTTCAGTTGAATATGTCACTCAAGATAATGACAATGGATGTTTGACGGAAAAACACAAAGCTGCCCACTCAATAACTAGGTCCACAGTTTGGATAAACCACACTCTTTCTGCCTTTTTTACTGCCAGTATCATTAAATACTGTCCCATATGCACACTGCATATTTTTTGACAGACTAAATGGGCCATATCTTTTTCCTGTACCCATTCCACCTGCATCTTAACTAATGACACATAACTTCAGTGTAACAGGGAGGTTGTTTGTGAGCATCTGGGGTAGATCATTTCAGTCCAAAAAAAAAAAAGAGCATGGGAATGGTAAAGGTTTCTTCCTTCTGCGAAATGCAAGTTTTACAACAACATGACATTTCTTTTGTTAGTGCACTCTTCTGTTAACAGAAAAAAAGAAAAAGCAACAGTGCACAGGCTCACGGAACATCTGGAATTGCTAGTAATTAGTATTAGTCTTTCAAGTACATTACAGAAAAGATATGCTCTATGGGTGCAACAAAGCCTCAGTCCATGTATTGAAAGGGCATGATTATGTTTAGGTGCTTCAGCATCTATAAATGAGAGTAATATAAATATAAATATAATATAAATTAAAATATGAGTTTAAAAATATACACTATCAACAAAGTAATGTACTATCAATTATGTGATATAATAAGGAAATCTGTAAGGGAGCACTTCTCATCCTATCTTTTGCATTGTTTATTCATGAAAGCTTAGCTGTGATCAAGTTAAAGCAATAAAAGACAAGAAAAGACAACAGCCCAAAAAAAAACAGAAAAAATAACTTTGTGTAAGAGCCACAGATTTATTGTATTTCTTATCACTTTTATTATGTTGCGTTTAGGGCACCCTTGGGGATGTTTCTTTGCCAGTAAAATAACTGCATTGCGTGCAGAGTAATCTCACCTGCAGGAATGGGCAAGACAGGCAGGACATCTGTACTTCGCCTCTTCTGATCCACAAATACCACAACTGCAGGACAGAAAAACATGTAAGCATGATGCATACAAACTATGGGCAGCTTTACAGTTTAACTATCACAAACGTGGACAGAATCTAAGCTGACTGAAATGTACATTAATCGAAAAGTATCACACAGCACCTCAGGAAATCAGCATCTATGACACGTACGGTAGAAGAAACATGAGGTAAAAATATAAAGAATAATGAAGAAATATAATAGTAGCGTTATAGCGGGATATGGGGGCGGTGTCCTATGACGATAGGCTTGCTAACTTTTTAGCTAACGCGAGGACAAAACGCTTTCTGGCGTTTTTATTGGTATCGTTTAAACGTCATAACTTCTACACAATTCAAAACTGGGGTCGCGTGAGCAAAGCATGTTAGCAAAATTAGCCATTTTCTTCTGACTTGACTTGAGGGTCTGTGAAAACGCTTACTTTGAGAGAGATATCTTTCTTCTGGTCCCTTTCAGCTCTTCTTCCACACTGCAGTTTTTCACCTGGCTCTCCACAGTTGACATTATGTTTCTAGTTGGAAACATTAAAGCACATAACAAGAGAAATGTACAGTACAGTAGACACACGTTTGACGCAGCACCAAAACAAACTCTCTTCCGCCGGTGGCTAATTGAAGCACGTGGGGATGAGTTCCGGTTGGATATCCGCTCAATGGCGCCTCCAGGTGTTAGTGGATGGGAACTATGACGTCCTTCAGTGATGTCAGTGCAAATAATAATAATAATTATAATAATAATAATAATAATAATAATAATAATAATAGTTTCATTTATATTGCACTTTTAAAGCTCAAGCACAAAGTACCTTTCAGAATAAAAGACAGAATAAAATTAAAATTTGAAACCCAAGTAGGTGCCCCTGTATGACATTCACAATATGGAACATCAGCAGCTCTGAGCCCACATGTGGATAAAAGAAACATTCAGTATAAAGCAATATAAAACATAAGAACATATATTAACAAATGAGATCATATAAAGCAGATGATCTTGTTTAAGTCAGAATAAAATCTGACATAAAGCAGATTGATTGCCAATAAAATGACAAAATCTTAAATTTTAAACAAGTAAAAGTGCAATATATATGGAAGTTCACATGAAGCATTAATGCTAAAACAAGTACAATAACCGCAAGCTATTCAAACCAGATTAGTTCACTGTGTGCACAGTGCCTGAACATAAACACGAACCATAGAAAATGCAGAATTAACTCATAGAATGCTCCTGTAAGAAAATAACCAGCTCCAGATTGTTTTTATGACACTCATGTATCTGTTAGTGTAGACAGTCATGATCTACACAAGACTTGAAATGTTTATTTGCAGGTCTATCTCCTCACCACCTTATATATATGCCTGTATAGGATATGTTTATTGTGGTGGCGGTTGGTGGTGGTAGTTATTGACATTATTTCTTCAAGGTCTGTGCAGGTGTGTGTCAGTGCTAGAGGGGTTGGCACAAGAGTAACATCTAGCCATTCACATGCTCTACCAAACAACCAGTGTTATCCATTGTCAACTGAGCAGCTAAACTGGAGCAGTCGGGTATTAAGGTCCTACCGTAGCTTTTGGGTTCTTCAGAAGGAGGGATTCGCTTTTCCTATCAAAATTTATTCTGCAAATGTCTGCTTCTTTAACCTTAAAGACACTAATGAGTTTCATAAGTAATTATAGTACTTATGCCTAATTTGATCCCAACATACTGTATGTCTTAAAAGAAATTACAGAAGCATTTGTGGATAAAATGTTCCATTTATTTGTTTGTCAACTTATTCATTATTTACACATTTGAAACCAAACATATCCAAAGATTTTATATAATTACACTTTGTTCAAGGTAATATAACTTAATATGATGACTGCATTCTCTGTGTATCCTGACTCTGGCCTTATGCAGCTACCAGTTCACCTGAACCACCACTGAATGAACTGAAGTAACAGAATAATAAGCATACAGTCACAGGTGTGAACACACAAACACACCTTTTACACATAAATATTTCTTTAGACTGAGTTATGGTTGACCAAATAGTTCTCTGAGAGTTTTGTGGTACCGTAATGTGAACAAAAACCAAAAAGGATATAAATAAACATACAGTATGTGTCAATATATACACAGGAAATGTAAAAACTCGCTGATGACTCATTATCTGCTGTAGCACCAATGATAGGTTTCCCTTGAAGCACCTACCATGTAGAAGGAAAAGCATCAAAAATATGTAGTGTATCAAAAACTGGTTCATAAATTAGAAATGACCAAATCAACATAAGTACTTATACAACATTGCAAATCTTTATGTAACCGGTACATACAACACAAAGACAAAAAAAAAAAAAGACATAAGCAACTAGCCTAGAAATCAAATGGGCAGGTAGAGGTAGAGCACCATCTGTCAAGATGCACAGGTCCAAATGGGCAGGAGGAAGACAGAAAATGAAATATTTAAAGCAGCCACACATTATCCACATGCTATTGCACTCATAAAAACCTTTAGTAAGACAGTGTGTCCTATGTAGAGGCCTGGCACGCTCCTTCGGTTTAGGCCTCTGCTTAGGAAGGTCTGGGTTTGTTTGAGGATAAAGGGTGAGAGGAAGGTGTGTGTTGGGGGTTCTGGATAGGCTGCTGCTTAGTGAGGCCCTACCCTGTGGTCAGGGAGTAATATCGGTCCATATACAGCCAACCTAAGCACCGTTTGACTAACAATTATCAACAAAACATACTTTAAACAATTAATGATAAATATTGTTATACACTGCTCTCCTTTGGCCTTCTTGGCCTAGAGGTTCCACAGAGATCGAGTTCTTCCATGTAGATCTGCCTTCAAATGAACATTTTGTTGCTCTGACAGGTCCCATTAATGGTTTCCATGAAGAACTCTGATGGACACTCACTCTTTGGTAGGCAGCCATTTTTTTTGCAATAGCCTTTTATTTTAGTAGTTCTGTAAATAAGTTACATAACAGTATAATGTTGATGTCAGAGGAAGCAGACCGGACCAATTTCTAGATGCCACTGACTGTTGGGCTGTGATGAAGGAATCTCCTGTATGTCTACAATAGGTAGCTGACGACTGTCCTGAGTATGGAAGAAATAATGTGACTGGTGCCAGCTGCCGTCTTGGATCTGAAAAGAGGGTGAATGGAGAAGAGAAAAAAGATATTAAAAATGTATAAAATTCATAATTATTACTAATATTATATTTTGAAATATGCACATTTCTCGGTGAAACTAAAGTTATCACTATATCGACATGCATGAATCAATTAATAATTTCAGGATCAGTATGTGACCAAATGTGAAATATGGTCACAATCTCCTCTTCTGAGTTATGGTGATAAATAATGGACAGAAAAGTGCTTTTGCAGAATGTTACTATGTCGCAGTCACCTTACAACATTTGATATAAAATGTCATCTTATCCTGTTAGACATTTGTGTGTTTTTTTTAGCATATGAATTAGTGAATTTTGGCCAAAAATGTGTTTCGTGAATCACAATCTTTGATCAATAAATCAGAATCAGTCCATGCTTGAGTCAAAGAGAATGTTTGTGTCAAAGGAATTCCCTCACGGTGTTCCTGAGAAATCACGTTCATGAGAATGGGATGGACCATGACCATGGATGAAAAATAAAAATGATGTTTATGTGAGTATCTTAGGAAGGAAAAGAGCTGTATGGTGGAGCTTTCTGCTAATCCATACACTACATTTCCATTAATTCATCAATGCAATGAACAGATGAATTAATGTGCAGAATATGACACAATTACATCTATAGGTTTGAGCTAGAGAACTAAATATGTGTCGGACAAGGTAGAAAATACCCATTTATCTATAAACAGTGTTTCCCCTACCATTCACTTGGAGGGGTGGCTCGCCCCCTTAATGCAACCTCCCACCCCTCCCCCAAAGAAAGGCAAAAAAATATTTCATTTATGGAATATACATAATTTATATGTGCACTTGTTTCATTTTAAGAGAGCATGAGTGTCTTTTACGCGTTTCGTTGTACTGATCAGTGACTCGACTCTGCTCTGCTCTGCTCTGGTGTTCCTACCGAGGGCGTGGCTTATCCATGCTTCACACACAGACACACAGAGGGTAGTAGAGGAGACAGGTTGATCACCTTGCACTCATCTTGTAGCACATGGGGTTCAAGTAGTGTGTCTTTCTCAAACATCTGTTTGTTCCAGCCACGAAACCGAAGTGTGGTGTTCTCTTGCGTTATGGATCCGGTGGAGTTGAAGCTGTCTGTGACGCTGTCGGGAGGATGACTTAGGCAGTGGAGTATGATGCTGTGGCTGGCCTCTGTGCTCAGTAAATGGAGAAACTTCATTTGGACTTTTCCTACACCAAACACCATCTGTGGTGGAGAGTAGAAAAATTAGTGTGATCAACAGACTTGGCACAAACATATTTTCATTCATTTAAACTTCAATAAAGGAGGTGTTCAAACAGCCCTTCATTCACAGAGAACCTTGACATGTTCACTACTCTAGTGTTACCTTATTAGAGGCCACTGGATGTAAACAGGTCTGCCCTCCTGCAGTAAAGTTGCAGAAGGCCTTGAAGGCATCAGAAGTGCAGCCCAAGTTTGGATCAATCCAGAACCAACCTGAAAGTCCCAAATTCAAAGAGGAAACATAGAGAGAGTGAGACAGGGTGATAAGAATTTATTATGCAAACATGTACTTATGCCACATGCAGATGAGACTCTCACCATCTTTGAGCTTGTGATGACAGTCAAGGAGATCTTTGCAGATACGAGCCGGGTTCTCTCGTGTGCCAAGAGGTTTTTTGATGCTCTCAATCACACTGCTTAAGTAATGTAGAGTCTTAAGTATCTCCATATTCTGGTATGGCAGGCTCATCTCTGTGTTCAGGAAACTCTGTTTGAGAACGGGAAAGACAACACTGTTATATGTCAAGTCCCTTCATTACAGTTACAACACCAGCAAAGAGCACAACACAGAATATGTGAGGAGCTTTGGTTCAGATCTTATCCCTATGGTTGCACATAGTTTGTCCCACTGAAAAATCCCGAATCTCAGTCCTCCCCAATCATTAGTGGTGTTCCCCAGGGCTCTGTCTTTGGCCCCCTTGCTATTTGTTGTTCACTATCTGCCTCTTGGTCATATATTCAGAAAATTTGGTATCCAGTTCCACTGCTATGGGGATGGCACCAAGTTCTATCTGTCTACCAAGCCCAACTCTACTCTTAAATATAATATTACACACGATATTTAATTGATTGATTATTTGTACCGTGTGTTGTTGATATCACTCTGTGTTCTGTAAGACATCCTTGAAATGCACCAATAAATGACATTTATTATTATTATACTTATTATAATTGTTATAACTTAAACTAATTAGTCAACTTATCTGCCATAACTCCAACAACCCACCCATTTATCATGTCCATTGAGTGAGTGTGTTCACGCCATACCTCTGTCCTGTGGGCAGCGTTAGAGTCAGACAGACTGTAGTCATCCAAGTCATCATATATCAGTCTCTGTGGATTTAAAATCAACATATTCAGTTTAATGAAAACATAACAGAATCTGTGTCTTGCAAGTTAGTGAACTGAAAGATTTTAATACGTAGGCTTGTTCACTGATTATAGAAAACATGGCAGTTTCATCCAGTTTATAGAGAAAACTTTAACAGGATAAGAATAAACTTTAATACCAGAGAAAAACAGTAAAATAAGTCTTTTATCAATAAACCTTCACATTCCTGTCTGCAGTAGGGGGTAGAAGAGCACATTCCACTCAGCATAAACATTACAGTTATCACATAATGTGTATAAGCACAGGCATCTGATATGGTTGTTTTTCTCAGTTCTTAGAATTACTAAAACAAGAAAAAGGTCATTCAGACAGCAGGAAGCTACGCTTCATGCACAGGTCACGAAAGATAGCAGATGTTAGGAGGGTTTCTTTTACTGTGCAAGTTAACCATTGATCTCAACAACCAATGCTACTGAACAAAATTATGAGTGTTCCTTTTGGACGTTGTATCACTGACATGGATGATGTGTTGTCGCATCTGTAGTTTAGCAAATAAGCAAACAAAAATGATTTTTCTGGCTCTATTACGTCCTGACTTTGCTCTGCTGTCATAGAAATGGCTGCTATCTACGTTCCTCTATTTCTTTTGAAGCTTGGAAACACAAAGTGTGGCTGTCAGGAATAAAAAGAGATGCAACAGGATTACTCTCCAGCCAGAGTTAGATTAGGGCATATAGCGGAATGAGAATACAGGTTTTAGTCAAATTTTAAATCTAGATTATTTTTAATTGATTACACAAGAGCTGGCATGATTGTTTAAACAGGATTCCTGCCTTCTAGCTCATCCTGTCTACCCGTCTTCATGAGTGACATGGAGCACTTACTGTTGGACCTGGAGCACCAGGAGGTCCCTAAGGTGGGAGGAAATAAGAAGACAAAATGAGTGACAAGGTGAAGAATGATCTGATTGTGGTTGCACTCAGCTCATCTCCTGAGATGCTTTCTCATATGAACTCCACAAAATGTCTTTACAATCAGGTCCAGACATTGTCCAGACTTGTCCTTTCACACTTGTGGCACACAACAGGGACTGGGACAGTGTTCTCACCTACTGGTTTGGTTTAGGCAATGACCTGCTCTATTCACACATGGGCTGAATTGGACATTACATAGACTTTGAACTCAGGAGCTGACAGGATAATGTCGGTTTAATGCCCGATCCTCCGGGTAACGCTGTGATAAGTTCAGGGTTGAAGTGCATGTATTGCATGTAATGAGGCCAACACTCACTCTGGGTCCTGGACTTCCCTGTGGTCCTTGAGGCCCCTGAAAATGGGAGGAAATAAGAGGTGAAATTATGCATACATTATAAGACCTTTTAGACTGGTTTGCTCTGACAACCTCAAGATTTAACCGCAGCAGCCTTTGTGAATACCTTACTAATGGCTGAGAGATTTAATTTGTATTGGGTAATTAAGTGCAGCATCGCAGTGGGAAGAATGGTACTTAAAGAACAATTGCAAAATCATGACCGATTTTCTCCCGTCACCTTTGTGATAGTGTGAGGAGCTACAATGGTTAAATAGTGCCATCTCTGTTGAACTCTTCTATAGTATTAGTAGATAGTTCATGTCCATATATGGGAGAGTATGTACATATTTGCCATCATCAGTGTCTGCGAAAAAGTTTAGAATGAAGGAAATATGTGAACACAGTCTGTGTGTGTGGTTGTGTCAATTGCAAAGGCATTTAAGCTGATCTCAGAATATTACTACAGCTTGCATTGCAGACTGTGAGCAGGGATGAAGTAGTGAATATGAGGATTCCACTGTGGTTTGCTATGCTATCATTTTGACAAGGCATTTCCTCATGTGTTTACACAAGAGGGACTGAGAATACTGTACGGCCCCATTACGCTCTCCAGGAGACACTGAGTAAGAGCTACTTTCGCTATGACTCAGCCACAGTGATCTGATGTCTCCGTAGGACAATCATACAAACCAAACTACCACTGAACCTCAGCCAGCTTTCATGCATCTTTAAACACAGTCTTCGCCATCTGCAGCGGGTCTTTTTTAACACCCACAATCTGCTTTGAGGCGGCGCCGTGATAATTAGCAATGTTTTCTCAGTGAGGAAACTTCAGGTCTGACACTTTAGCGATGCAGGATTATATTCAGATGATATATCCACATGTAATCATATGTATCAAAAGCCATGATTATATAATCAATCTGACATTTTTTTTCAGTTTGGTTGGTGGTTTAAATCAGATCTTACCATTTCACCGCTGATTCCCTTTGGACCTCTTTGCCCCTGTGGAAAAGAAAAGTAGCAACATGAAAACATACGCAGCACTGCATCCACCTCTGTACTCTACATACATCTGAATTAGTTCTACAGATTTGTCATTGTCTTGTGATTGCTTTGGCAAAAAGAAACAGGTTTGCACAGCTATCCTTGGAAGGACACTGCACTGACCTCCATTCATTGTTGACAAAGCCTACACCTAACCAAAACATCAGAAATTATATTTTACCATATTAGGACCAGTTTTTAGTCCATATGAGAACTACAGGTCCTGACAATTTCGGTATTTATAAAAAAGCTGTCCATTAGGGAACAAACAAAAAAGTGCACGCATACACACACACACACACACACACACACACACACACACACACACACACACACACACACACACACACACACTCACACATACACAGAAACCTACAGGTTTTCCCATTGGACCTATCATTCCTTCAGGGCCTACAGGTCCAGTGAATCCCTGAAAAACAAAGAAGGATGGAGGATGAATCAGACTTCAGGCTGACCAAAGGTAATTGCAACAAAACGTCTATGTAGTCGACATTCTGTTTATATCTTCATATGGGTTTGGTTACACAACTGTGTATAAAAGATGTGAATGCATGTTTCTGAATCTTGTATTCCTGTTCATATTATTGAACTACTGACGTCCAGCAGTATAACTGAAGAAAGCAATGTGGTGTGCCTACTGTTTCCATTTGTATTCAACTTACCCGGGTACCCATTGGGCCTTTAGGACCAGGGTAACCCCTAAATCCCACATCACCATTCGGCCCCTGTTTGAAAGACAGAGGTCTTATAAATCTCTGTGGGTCATTGTACATGGACGATATACTACTGTATATTTCATATACTTTTCTGCTACTTCTCTTACCGTTGGCCCCGGAAATCCCTGTAAACCAACCATTCCCCGATTTCCAGATTCCCCCTACAAAAAGAAAACACGAAAACATCACAGCAAAAGAAGCCTTTAACAATTGCCTTTAACACACTGTCATTATGATGCATTTGGCAAACACATCATATGATATGATATTTGAGAGTATATAGTGTGAGATCATGTGCTTATTTGTGATTTTGCACCTCATTCTATAAATACTGTTCCAGACATTGTAGGAACAAGGTAAGATGGTCTTTTAAAAATGTCCTCATCCATTTTAAAAGAACTGGGACACACAAGAGGCTTTATGTCTGGATCTGCAGAAGCCCCAGACCCCATTTACAAACCCTGCTAGCAACACAGTGTGGGGTTAGGTGTCTGTACCCTATTCTGAGTCTGACCACTGTCTGTCGTCCAGGGTGGCAGACTCCATGTTTGTACAGCCAGTCATCCACATCCTCTAGACAGGTCTGCTTTCAGACCAGCTACTTTGACTAAGAAACTCTATTCACCGAGGAGTGTAAAGGGATCTGACCCAAGGGCCTCCCGAGTCTGCTCCGTTTCATGAGCATCAATGAAGAAAACAAGCGGAGGGAGGGCGAGAGCAAGGGATTGAATGTTGTTTCTTTTTTCTTCTTCTTTGACGAGTTACATAAGTAAAGTGGATCACCTCTTTTTCTGGTCTCTGGATTTTGAGGATCTTACATAACTTGGCCTTACAAAGCAGAATGTTTCCATTCCTGGTCTCGCCCAGATAATTTGTTACTCCACTCGCGGTTGAAAAGTGTCGAACACATACATTTTAAACCCTACCACAGACTGGTAATCTAAACTCCTAAAGCTATATTTAGAGATATATTTAAGAATGTAAAAGCTATAAGAATGTAATAGCTTATTAAACCCACTTTTAACAAGAACATTTCTGGGGATGGTATCAATTAAAAAAAAGCAATATGGTGACCTACACTGTTATTACAGTTCTATTACTTCTTTTAACTGTTGACTCAGGGAACTCTGGTGCTTTTGGACCTCACAGCTGCCTTTGACACTGTGGATTATAGGATCCTTTTGTTACGTCTGGAACAGTGTGTAGGCATCAGAGGTGCTGCCTTCAAATGGTTTCAGTCATACCTGACCGATAGGAGTTTCTCTGCTCACATTGGTGAATAATCTCCAATTGCGACCCCACTCACCTGAGGGGTTCCACAAGGCTCCATTTTGGGCCCTATCCTCTTTTCATTGTATATGCTTTTGAAGACACAATAATCATCAGTAGTTAGTACAAAATGCAGCAGCTGGTCTTTGAACAAAGAAAAAGAAAACTTGATTACATAACTCCAATACTAGCCTCCCTTCACTGGCTTCCTGTACGTTTCAGGATTGATTTTAAGATTTTGTTGCTTGTTTTTAAGGTTCTAGATGGATTAGAGCCTTCTTATGTAGCAGATATCTTGCTTGATCAAACTCCAGTTAGAACCCTGAGGTTGACCAACCAGATGTTCTTAGATGTTCTGAGATCCAGGCTTAAAAACAGACGTGACCAGGCCTTAGATTGGCCTTTAATTGGAGTTGAGCTTGTTACCTTCACTTAGTCCTCTATTGTGCTGCAATTCAGTATATGAAAATAAACTTGAATCCTATTTTATGATAGCCTCTTCATTTAAATCCTAAATGGCTATAAATACTCACTAGTTGTCCTTTGGGTCCCGTGTCGCCTTTCCTGCCCTGGTCACCTGTAGCCCCCTCCATGCCTTTGATTCCCAATGTTCCCCTGTCCCCTGGCAGTCCTGGTTCTCCCTAAACCAACAAAAGGTCAGAAATTGAAAATGTTAGTGAAATTTTGGAAAATAATTATTCATCAGACATTTTTGTTCTGTCAAGACACACTGCAACAATTCTAGTAAACATCAGGTCAATATTTATTGCTATTATTGTTTCTACCTTCTGACCGGTTGGTCCTCTTTCTCCAGGTGGTCCAGGAAGTCCAATCTCTCCCCTGAGACCTGGACGACCATCAAGTCCCACTTTTCCAACCAAGCCTCTTTGACCCTGAA
The DNA here is from genome assembly GCA_037577475.1 of Chaunax sp. Z400. NCBI lineage: Eukaryota > Metazoa > Chordata > Actinopteri > Lophiiformes > Chaunacidae > Chaunax > Chaunax sp. Z400. The sequence goes on from CM075188.1 coordinate 24,448,496, forward strand.
AGCACACCAGAATTTATGTTAATAACATTTGATCAAGGTCAAATCAAATTTAGAAATAAAGACTATCATTAAATTAATATAGAGTATATGAAAAATACTTTAAAACGTTTTTTTCCTCTAATTTTAAAATATTTTGGAACTGCAATGTTTGAAGCTAGTATTTATCTGCCTTGCTGGAGCCTTGCTAAATGATCCACAGAATGTGTGAGCATGCATCAGATGCAAACGTAATGCTATTCTAAACATTGCTCCATAGCTCTGCTGAAAAAACTCCATATCCTACCTTTAAGGTTCAATTGGATTTACAAAAAACAAACAAACAAACAAAAAAAAACCAACAACAATGCACTCTTAGTGGTGTCAGTGTCTGCAAAGACCCTGTCCTCTGTATTTCTTATTTTCTTAATATTTTGCCATGTTCTGAACATTTCTGGGAGTCAACTTTTGTTTACTGATGTGCAACCCCCAGTCAACAGCAGTAAGAAATCAGACACCATAAAAGAGTAGCTACCATGTTGCTTTGGTGGGTCCTTCTTTCTGCTTTCTGTCTGTCACGAAGAGCAACAATTGAAACATGAAACAATCATATAAATAACTTTATTCCTGACTCACTGCCTTATTTTTTGCAAATGCAGCTCCCTTTCTTCATTCCACTCTTGAGCTCGCTCAACCACCGCTGCTCTCTTTCTCTCTATATATATTTGTTTGATGGTGAAAACCTGGCAAGAGTAATTTAAGGGAATAACTCTGGATACATGTATGTGAATATGCTCTGCTATTATGTGCATATACAACATTATTAAAACAAGCGTTGGAATATATAATGATTATCGATAACCTGATTGAATTCTTTCCAACGTTTCAATTTCAGCGTTTATTTCGATATATCCAAACACAATTCTAAATGTGTCGTTCAGGCATAGTTGTCAGCCACAGTGCTGAAGTCTGCTCCCCTCTCCTGGTTATAATATTTCTTGACAGTGTGCTCCCAAAGTGTACCCATAAAACTGATTGTCTGTCACTGACTTGCTTTCTCACACCGCAGACCACAGCGGTTTCCTGCTCCATCAGCAGTGCGGTGAGGCAGAGGGGAGTGAGTGAATTAGAATAACAGACTGAGTGGGTCGTCGCCTCGCAAATGGCTTCTGTTCCTCGATCATCGAGAGGAGAGCGGATAAATCAGGAACCACGTTTAAATTACACCATGGATGAATCCCCATCTGCAGGTGCTGGGAGGTTCTTGCATAAAGCAAAGCCAACGTCAATCAGCTTAATTAAATCACTCAGAGATTTAATTAAGTCTGACCCATCCAAACCTCACATATGGTAAGTTTTTATCGGGATCCCTTATTCCTAGCAGTGCCAACATGCAGACACGCAGGCATACAAGCAGAACTCTACAGACCTTTGATGCAACAGGTTCATTTATTCATTTAGATTAATTCAGGCCTGGGAGGCAAATTTCAAATGTGCATACAAACAAGCCTCAAGCAAAAACACCTGTCTAGTACTTGAATTTTAAACTTTGACAGGGTATTTCAGGTTGTGATTTATACTGCAGTTCTTTCTTGTTGTTCTCCACTATATCCTGCTTCAATAAAGCAGAAATTTTACAAATGTACAGGTACATCATTGCTTCTGTGTGCCATCTAATACTGGCCATCATAATATTTAGTTTTAGTACATAGTACATAACCTGCGCAAATGCATCCAACAGGTAATGTTAATAGATATAAATATGCAGCACGTAATGCGGAGGACAATGCATAAGAAGATAACTGATAGTCATTATGGGAATAATGAGTATGAGGACTACTATGCAGGGATTCTGCAGCTTGCATGCAGAGACAAAAGACTAGCATCTTACAGTATCTTTCCCATTATAGATGCACGTACTGTGAAACTGACAATTGTTTCCTGCAGATCTCTCTATTGCTGAGACAGCCTTGAGTTCCTGTTAGTGGAGCAAGAACTTCAGATCACTGAAGCAGAGCTTCATGGGGGCCTGGCTTATCGCAGGCTTATCCAACAGACGTCTAATGATATTTCCAACTATTATGACCTGCTGTAACATTTAACAAAACATCTTAAAAAGTAGGACAGGGACATACGGTCATCTCCCGATTCAATTCTATTTATGACACTGGGATGCCGATTCGATTCAGAATCGATTGAATGAATAGATAAGCGATTGGTATTTTCAGTCTTTTGCTCCACTATACTGTGTGCCAAACCGTTCACTGGTATTCTTGGTGCACTGAAATATGATATGAAACCTAACTGGAAGATAAGAGTCTGTTGAGTTTTAGTTAAAAAATTTAACGGCATCAATTAATCAATACAAAAGCAACTTTAAGATTCTGTTTGAGACTAATAAAAGAATAACGTGAGGAAAAGGCAGAGTGCTGTCTCGTCGTTACTGCTGATGTTCGCTGCTCCGCTGACGTCAGTCTCCAGGTGATTGTGTGGAAAATTTAGCAAAATACTTTTGATTTGTCTCTCAAAGGGAATTATTGTTCACAAATGTTCGTCTTTTTTGAAGATGAACTAAAAGATAACTGCAGCATGTGCGTGCTGTAGACTGTCCAGATGCTGCACTGCACTCACAGATAAGTTCTGCCTTTTTCATTCCATCAACATCACGTTAATTTACACGTATGAAATGGATTTTCCAGAAATTCCAGATGCTTAGGCCCAGTGGGGTCAACATTGTTGGCTCGAGAAAACCTGCTATCTCCAGGCACGACTCAGAGAGTAAAAGTCTCTGTGAAAAAAGGATGGAATATTTTTTTAAATAAACAGCCAGTGTGTTTTTTTTTGGTGTTTTTTTTTTTTACATCTACATTGAATGATTTAGGAGCTGTAGGCTGTGGGTCACAGTCTGCTAATGAAAAACCACATCAAATCAATCAAAGTGATACACATCAGTGGCAGCCATTAGACTTACATAAATAAGATCCATGACTGAAAGGACTCCTGGCTGAAAAGATATTCATGCATGAAATCCCAATCAATTCTGGCTGCACAAGTATTTGGACAAACCAACTGGGTCTGAACCAGAAGAAGCCAATCAAATCAAACAAGGCATTTAATGATTAGTCTATCTAACCATGTGTCTCAGTCTTAAAACTACAGATGGAAACAATTGAGGGAGAACTTTTCAGACTCAGATGCACTCAAAAAAAATCTCTTGCTGTAGCAACGATGTGGCGCATGTTAGCATGATGGCTGAATGGTCACCAAGGTCTAATTACAAATCTAGTTAGTTACTAGACCTCTAGTATATCTCCTGCGGCAGCCTGTAGTCCAAGTACATGACTGCTTCAAGAGTTCAGCTGAAAATTCATATTCCACCAGTCTGCTTGATGCAATATTCACAAACTTTATTCATGATGGCCCATGCTCAGTCAATCTGTCAGAACAGTGAAGATTTAACTTCCTGTATGCTCTTAGAGTGTCAAGAAAAATGTGTGAAGGCAAGGTTAAGATGAGGAAGGCATATCAGTGGCTTCCTAAATCCTTCCAATCCAGACCACACGTCTGCTGTAGAGACTTGTGGTCAGCCATGGAAATCTTACACTCGAAAGGTCAGTTATGCAAGTAAATATTATTCTGTGACCTAAAATTACGGTACTGAGCGAGAATATTTTGAGGCGTAGAATATAAGTGGTTTCATGTGTGCGTGAGGGTCAGCCACATGGGCAGATGTGTCACTTTTTTCACATGTGAACCTCCAAAATCTCATGTTTTCATTGATCCATATAGCTGAATCATGTCTATCATACTGACATTAGTAAAATCTATGAGTGAGATGATGCGAATTGCTCTTGTACCAATAACCAAGTAAGATGGGTTAGTGGAAAAAATAGCAACATGTGAGCAACACAGAAGCATTGTATGAACTCCAGACAACATTCTGCTTATATACTAGTGCAGTGCCCATTCAAAATTTGTCCCTACCATTTCCGGTTGTATTGCTCTGTTTCAGCAAAAGCCCCAAAGCTGCATCCCCACTGCTGCACAGGGCGCTGTTCACCTTTTTATTTTAAATGTACTAATACTGAGCGTCTCGCATAACCGAATTGCACCAAAGCCAAGAAATTACTTCCCTGGGCCTCCAGCAACTCCCATGCCAAGTTTGAAGTAGATCAGATTAACGGTTTTCACGATAGGCCAATTACAGACAGATAGATAGACAGACAGAGGTTCCTTGCCTTATAGTATGATTAAACAAACAATAAGACCAATAGACCTAATTGTCTGAAGTAAGATCCAATTTCGTCCATTATTTTTCCCGCTGTAGCTTCTGCTTAGGACACACTGACAGGATTTGGGAAAGAATAGAAACTAAATGTTCCAGACACTATACATATATTTGGTGAGGGAGAGGGGTAGGCTGATATCAGTGAGGAGAGTAGCAGAATGTGATCTACATCTCGTTGTTGAACAGCAAAAAAAAAAAAAAGCTAAAATAAAGGGAGGCCATCTATTTATGACTTCATGATGGTGATTCCTTATTACCATGGAATAAATCACACAAAGTACATTATTAAAACGTCATACGATCCTTTTCTGATCGGTGAATTGCTGTTGATTACCTGTTGTCCCTTAATTCCTGGGAATCCTGGTAAACCGGTCAGCCCTGGGGGACCATCTGGCCCCGGGTAACCCCTCAATCCCTGGAGTCCAGGTAAACCAATTGGCCCCTGCAAGAAGTGAAGATTTCACTGAGTCTCACTGGCAGTAATTTTCTGGCATTCTTAAAGTGCGATGTGATCCTCTGCTAAGGCAACAGTGTGAATTGTGACAGCTTTTTGTGTCTTGAGGTGTAACTTCATCTCTTCTGCAAAATGCATCAGGTTATTTTAGGGCAAACACCAGTGTGTTACACAGTACCAATTAACGATGGCAAGCAGCTTTAAGTTACATTGTGTTTCTGTTGCTGTTGTTTTTGAGCCATTTATTTTGTGGACGTGATCTGATACTCACTGCAGTACCAGGAGATCCACTCAGTCCCCTTGCTCCGTTCTTTCCTGCAGAGCCCTGAGTAAACACACCCATGAAGAGTGAAAAAATACGTAGATATTCACAAAAACACACGTTATACGTCACATCCACTTCTCATCCAAGAGTGGAAATTTATACCTAACATGAGTCTTCTAAGTACAGGCCAGCTTCTGTACTATATGTACAGTAAAAGAGTGATAATCCTCAAGGGATGCTTTAGGAAGCTGTTCATATGAAACAGAAATATATCAGATCCCATGTTTCCTGGCAGACTGTCATGTTTTCTGTTTCTGAAGAGATGCTCTATATGTTGCACGTGACGATACTGCTCAAAATCAGGTTTAACCTCAAGCCAAGTCCAACACATTAACAGAATAACTATTTGAACTGGTTATATAATCAGTATTACATACAAGCTGTTTCACATGTGGAAGAAAATCAGAGGTATCTGGAAACGTGTAAATGCTTCACTATTAAAAAGATCTATGTGGAACTTGATCAAGAAGGCTCAAAGTTTGTTTTTTTTTCCACAGGGGAAATGCAGTTATATAATCAGAAGGCCTGTTAAAAGGTTGGAGACTCCAAAGAGCTTGGGAAGTAAATTCTATCAATTCAGTATGGCTTATTTTATCAAACGAAATCTGTTTGGATGCCTAATTGTAGCTATTTAAAGAAAAAAAGCTAAATATCTTTGTTAAAATATAAAAAAAATGACAGCTTAGATGAGTAAATGATGCATTCATTGTGGCTGCATAAAGTATATAAAAGCTATTTTTTTTCTTTCCATCTTTCCACTCCTCAATCTGAAGCCCAAAGACTATTTAACTCTATTTTTCTCCTTTACAAACACAACTGAGATGAAATCATCAACCACAGCTGAAAATCCTTGTAAAAGTATATGCAAAAAAAAAAGAAGCTTTGGCCAAATATCTATGGTTGGTCTTCGATTCAAGCGGCGAACAGAAGGATTTCTCTTCATTCACAACATCATTTATAAACCTAGTCCAGCCAAACCCAATGACTAGACAAAGCTCTATTAATACATTTTATTTCAGAGTAAAACAGAAAAAAAAACAGCACCCATCCATCTTATGAGCAGGAGGGAGACCATGTTAATATATAAAAGAAGAAACATAGAAGAAACAGAGTAGAGGTACAGTATGTTGGATTTAATTGCAACGGGGATTTAAACTCACCGGAGCTCCTATCTCTCCTTTTGGTCCTGGTTCTCCAGGAACGCCTGGTGATCCCTGGAAAAAAACAAGAAAAAAAAGAAAAAAAAACACATAAAAAGTAATAATAAGATGTTATACAATCTATATTAGAAGTACATCATAAGCTGTGGATATTTTTCCATTGAAATGGTTGAATATCTCATAAAAAAATGATTACCGTGGATTATAAACTTGACAAATTACATAAGAAAATGTAAATTAAATGGCTCTACGCCCTACTCTACGACTGATAAGGCTGTTTAGTTATTTCACTGGTATAGTCATTTCCATACACATACCTAAAGCATGCATAAACTGATGCATTTCTATACACCCCTCACTGTAACTACAGTACTACCACTACTGACTTACCGGTGGACCTTGTGGTCCAACAGCCCCTCGTGATCCGATGATACCGATATGGCCCTGAAAAAAATCGAACGTATAATTATTTTTCTAGTCTCTAGATGCTCAGGAGGCCAAACAAGAAGCCTGAATTTAATCCTTCTATTCTTTACTGGACGGTAAAAACATGTCGTGTTAATTCACATGAGTTCTTCTTCTGTGTACAGTGAATAAATCTGCTTCATTACATTTATAATAGTTTGTAAGCAGAGTTATATGGGTTTTTTTGGTTAATATTAAGACAGGTAAAATAGGATGTATACATTTTAGACTCAAATCAATAACAGGTTGTTATGGCTTTGAACCCAGGTTGGAGCTTGAAATGGGTAAATTATGGGCTTCATTGTCCTAAATACAATCCATTAAAACGACCTCTACTTAAACAATCTCTCTACATTAGGAGAATTTAAGCAAGGTCCAGAGAGGGTCCGGGACAATTTTAAATGTTAGAAAACTAATGAGTGGAGACCTACTGCACTGGTCATTTCACTGTTTTCTGTCTTCTTAAAATGAAAAATCAGTTTTGGGAGCGGATTTTGGGTCCCACCTAGATGATGAGATGTGATGTAACATTTCATTGAATGCAAAAGAGATTACATGATCTAACAAATCCCATGAGACCCAATATGAAATCATTCACCGATCATTCTCAGATCCAAATATGACTCCACAAGCCCTCCATTATGTAATAAATGTAAATTAAGCAGTGGGACTTACAGTCGTCTCATGTGGTCTTTCCCTAAAATTGTTGGATTTTGGCTCCGAGGCCAGAGTGAGATTGAAAAGCTTTTTGGAAATGTTGTTCCTCTAAATCCCTTTAATTTCATTCTGGGATTGGATTCTAACTATAAACACAGGTACAGGTATATTCTTAGAATCTCTTTTTATGTTGTAACAATTCTCCAAAGCTGGTTGGATGAGGAACCTCCAGACATTTCAGAGGTTCTCTTAAAGATTTTGTGAGACATTGGTCCCTAATGGAGTCTTATTTGGATCAGGAATGGTCTAGAGTTACGAAAATAGGTGCTACAGTTATTACAGAATGACTCGTATAAATCACACTTAATCGGTTCAACTGATTGCAATTACTGCTACTTTGCCTTTATATTTTTTTTTGTCATGTTTGTTTACTTTGATTTTACTCTGAATGCATTTTGTATCACCTTATCTAATAAAAAAGAGGAATAATCAATGAACAAGACATGACAACACATTAAAACAGTGAATTGTTCAGATCAGCCAAAACTTTTTTTGTACTCGCTCATTGTTTCAAATCCCTTCACAGCCGAACATAAAAACCAAGTGTTCTAAATAGAGTAGCTCATATACCAACGTGCTTGCACAGTGATTGTGTGCATGTGCATGTGTCTGTGTACGTTTTACACAAGAGCCTTATTGCTGTTAATAGGGTAATCCTCTCTAACACATGTGGTCTGCCCTTTCCCGAGCAGAGCAGTGCTCAAATAAGCACCAAGAGAACGGACACCGGTCAAGTCGACAGCGTGCTGAGCTGTGACTGTGTGATACGTCTAATGTCGATTAAGTGATTTTATTTACCTGATATCCTTCATCCCCTGGCTCTCCACGTTCTCCTCGATCTCCCGGGGGCCCCTGTGTAGACACAAATACACACCCATGAACACACATATTGTACATGCATGCCTTCATTTGTACCCACAAAGCTTCGATTGAGCTGGGCATTTCCTCAGACGGAGAGTCCAGCCAACACTCATGAAACATATTCTCTAGATGTGACCCACGAGTTTGGATCTTCACTGCAGGCGAACGGAGAGGCGTAATTTCACCTTGAACCTCACTTTGAGCCAATCTCGGTTCATGCTGCAGCAAGACAGAGGCTACCATTGTCGTTGCTCATGCTATGTAGTGCGACCGTGTGCCAACTTGATAATCCAGTGTTACTCATGTGGACGGCTGCCATCTATACCTGTGGAGACACTCAGTAACCCTGATTGCTCATGCTATGCAGGCCTGTCTGAGTGGACACGTGTATGAAAGCGAACTGTATAACTGAACTGATCCTGATCCTCTTTTGATATTAATCTAAGAATTACTTTGTTTTCTTGGGAAAGAACCCTTGAGGTAATTTCGGGTGAATACTGGCCCTCACTGGCACTCGTGCGAACTCGTGCCCATGTGAAAGACAAACATGTTTTGTGCAAATGCACAGCAATGAAACGTTGAAGAAACATTTATGTTCAATGGGTGAATATAAGAATCAAAACAAAGTTAAGCTTAAGCTGCGCCCTGGTGTCTGGAATCCCTTGTCAAACATTTCTTTCTGTGCACACTCAGCTTGAAAAGAGCCACAAAAACACCAATACATTACTGTCAATATTGTGTAAGTAAAAATTAGCGTACTTCATAGGGATTAACTTTTATCTCCAGAGTCAATTTTTGCGTTTAAGCAGCTTGGATTTAAGAGAGTGAGGAGTGTTAGGGATCAGAAAGGAGAGTTTAAAGGAAAGCAAGACCTACTGGTTCACCTAAGGGCCCTGGTGGTCCTGGGGTCTTATTGTCTTCACCTGGATAACCCTGGAATGTAGCAAACACACAATCACACACGCATACACGCAGTTTTAGCCACCACACAGCACATTGAGGTATGTTAAACCTATAATCCATTTCAAACAGTAGTTCAAGTGTCATATTACCTTTTCACCTTTAGGCCCTGGTGGTCCAATGGGCCCCAGCTTGCCAGGGTGGCCCTAAAAAAAAAAAAAAGAAAGAAAAAAGAAAAAAAAAGAAGATGATTATTATACCTCGTGAATCTGTCATACTTCCACTGGCTATGGCATGTGCCTTGGAAAGAAATTAGTTCCACTGTCAGCAGATTAATCAGAACTGTTTCATATAAACATGGTTCTTTGTAGAGAGGCTCTTCCATTCTGTCACTTCAGGATTTGGGTTTTGGCTCCGGCTTACAAATCACTCAGCAACACGAGTCAAGTCTGAATGAGTGTAAGAGCCTTCAAAACGCACACATACACAATCACAAAAAAGGGACCAAATGAACTTAAGGTGCCCCGTTCGAGTTATGCAACCTGCAAAAATGGTACTGACCAGACTGTGACCCGGAAAAAAATTCAGCTTGCACTTCTTGTCTTTGCTGGGTTTTTTTTCTTGATATTCAATGTTCAATGGATGATTAACAGCTAAGAGTGACAGGAAACATTGGAATAGCAGGGATGATGTTTCATTTCTCCTACTATGATTGCACCCATGGTTTCTTGCTGAAATGCATTTGTTTTTACCTGCAACAAATAAGAAGACTATTTGTCTGTGAGTGCCGCCAGACTCAGGATGCCCCCTGCATATGCTAGGCTAATGACTACCAGTAGCTAGACTGAAATAAAATTTACCAGATATGCTGAGTTGAAATGTACATCTGGAGCATGTATGTTCCATGAAGCTGAAATTATGTTTGATGGATAAACCTTGAACAACTCTTTCCTTCCCATGTTCTCATATTCGGGTAATCTGGGTTTTTCTATCCAAAGTTATCCAGATATGATAGTAAACTTTGTTTTTAAAACAGGCCCAAAATGAATGCAAACATATTGGGTGCATAAATGCATTTTTTTTGTATATGTTGTGCATGTACTGTATGTCATATGGCAAATGGTTCTTATAAAAGCACAGGCAAAACTCACTGTGTATCCTGCAAGTCCTGGTTGTCCTTCTATCCCCATGACTCCAGGCTGACCCTGGAAGCAATGCAGAAAAATCAAACAAAATATGAGAGTGAACCAGTCCTGGTGCTGTTTGTTTTGCTTTTTCTACTCTGGCTCAGCTAAATATGAGCTTAGCTTCAAACCCACACACACATGCAAACTGAATACTGTGACCAGAGTTGTTGTTTTTTGACGGGGCTATAAATCTTTCTTCCACTTTTCCTCCACTTTTATCACAACACAGTCTTGCCTCTTGACTTTTCTTATGTTTTCTTGCTCCCCCCCCCCCTCTCAGGCTGATATATATAGTTTTAACACTCAAGTAAAAAAGTCAGGGTCAGTTTTTTTTTACTTCACAATATGCAGTATTGGGCAAACTATTTAAACTAAATCAAAGCTCAAAGGTATTTTTTTTTTTTTTACACTGAAGCAACTTTATTCCAAGCTCATCTCAGTGATCAATAAAACTGTCAGCCAAATAGATAGGCAGGCAGTAAATATTAAGTGTAACTTTTTATGAAACAATAAACTCCCTGCTGTCACTGCTGCAAAACATCTTCCCATAATAACAAAAAGCTATGTTTGTGCCTGTGCATGTGTGTCTCCACACCTGTGTTTGCATGGCTATGTGCCATTTGGACACGAGCGCTTGCAGAACAAACTATAAGTTAAATCAACTTAATCCACAGGAGCAAAAGAATAAAGATCCTGACTCCCTCTGGATCAATTCCTTACTGTTCCCACCTCTGCCCTATCTCCATCAATTAAACTGAAGCTTGCTGTAATTCCCTGCCGGAGGGATGCCATCAGCTCAGTGACTGATGCAGGATGTTGTTATGATTCAGAAGTGCTTCTAATGGCTAAACACGCTAGTCTGGACCCAACTTTTATGGACCCTTCCTACGACTATTACTTCCATCTTTCATTTTTCTATTTAAATGTTCCGAATCACTATGTGGTTTTTATGTTTTAATGCTTTTTAAAAAGAGTATATTTTGTAAAGCAGTTTGAATTGCCTTGCTGAAATGTGTAATGCAAATAAACTTGCCTTGCTATGTCACTACTTGACCAATGACAGAGCAAAGCTAATTAAAGGTATTTAATCCAGAAAAGAGTGATGCTACCACCATGCTACTAGTTAAAGTATAATAATGCCACTATTTGTAGCTTAGCCACTACCGAACACTGACCCTATAAATTTGCCTCCAGTTTTAAGTTACTAATTACAACATAGTTATTTTTACACATAATCCATAATATTAAAAACAATATAATATTGTTCGTTGTGATAGTTTGAACTACTTTAGAAGAGAAAACAACATTGGAGATACAGAAGTCCTTTAAACTTCAAAGAATCTACATCTGTACCTAGATCCGCTTCAAAATTGAATAAACCTTTCCTTGGCCAAACATCCGCCGCTACACAATATTTAATCAAAATCCATTGAAAACATATCTTGTAGACAAACAAACAAACAGACAGGCAAACATGTGGGTTCGTTTTGGGTGATCACATCACTTCCTTCAACTCTAATTGGCGGAGGTTCTAAGTTTCCATTATTTTTGAATCATAAAAGGGATGATTGAAAATGATTTAAGATGGACTCTGTTTGAAGGTTTCAGTCTGATCGTGAGACAGGACTAAACGAGAGGAAGAATGAGAACTAACTGGTGTGCCTCGGGTTCCCCTGGCACCTTTCAGCCCCGGCTCGCCTGGGTGGCCGATGTCTCCCCGTGCGCCAACCTCACCAACCAGCCCTGGGGAACCTCTCTCTCCCTGGAAGAAGACAGGATATCATTGGGAGATGAGAAACAGCAATGCTGACAAAAAGTACTGATGGAAAGTTAAAAGACAGCATTGAGCCCATTTAACAGCAGGAGGTATCCATTTTTTTAAATTAACCTTCAACAAACAAATTGAATCCATTCTCGCTTTAGAGGATTTTTGTCTTTTATGATCACTGAAGTTTTGTTTTCTTCCTCAGAAATGGAGTAAATATCTTTTGGCCCAAATGACTCAAGTTCACACAACGGAAACAAGACGAATCAATAGTTTCCTGCACGCCAAAGGGCCTTGGACTGTTTCCTCTTCCTTCATGCTGTTTCACTCTGGGGGACACATACTGCACAGAGGTAGTGGTGGTGAACGAGGTCCTTACCTTCTTGCCGTGCCGTCCTCTGTTCCCTGGGAGCCCAAGTTTTCCTTCTGGCCCCTGAAACAGGAGATTAAATGATTGCCACTAATCTGCACCTTCACCTGACATCATACTTTGGATCCTGTCTCACTTTTTTCTTTGTTGTTCAGAGAACTGTGTCCACATATGGATCCTGATACGAAAGCATTTTTATCAGATATCATCAGTGGGCGTTTTTCTATTTTGGAGTTAAGAGGTAGTCCACAATGTTGCTCAGAAATTTATCAGCTTGTAAACTGGGCAATACTGCTTTCCTACAGAGGTTTGTATACGTGCCCTGAAACCCCCTCCCTTCCTGACATTGGTGACCTTCCTGCCCCTTGACATAAACAGATTAATCTGGTATCTCAAAACAAACAAGTGCTTAGAGGAGACTTTGACTGACATCTATCATTCTGTGTTTAACATCCACACTCTATGATATAGTATCTTTTAGTGACCTGGTAGTAAAAAGTCTTTGTTGAAGAGAAGGCTGACCCCTACTGGGTTACAGAGGCATTATTTAGTTGGGAGTTATTTTGTGATCTGCACCCTCAGTTGCAGATGCTCAACATTCTCAAAGTGTGATTTATTTTTTGCTATGTCTAATCATCCAGTAATCTGCTGCCAGCTATCACATAAATAACCACAGTGACAAAACAGAGGAAACAGTTATGAGGCAAATTCTACTTGACCTTTTAATCAGATGTAGTTTTAAATAAACTGAGTACAAGCATGTCTTTCCTGAGTCAATCAAATTGTCAGCATAAGCATCACTTTCTGTCAATTGCCTCCAATTTGCATCTGGCAGTTAGGAAACATAAAATAATCTTACACGAAAGCCCTGTTTCCCAGGCTCTCCAGGTGGTCCTGCGGGCCCAGGGTCCCCCTCTATTCCTTTGTCCCCTGGCTCTCCGAGTGGCCCATGCTCACCAGGCTCCCCCTAACAGGGTGATAGACACAGCAAAATAGAGGCAGAACACCAGCAAACAGAGTTCAGTTACTAATATCACACTCATTTTACATCAGGTTTGATGACATAATGGGGAAACTGAGCTGCCTTATTTGAGGTTTGTGCTCTCTGACTGCTGTTAAGTTATACGTATATTTAACTTAATTGCATGATTGAGTTGACATAAATATGATTTATTTTAAGTTGTGAAATTGACACAATTGATATTTGTTTAAACGGGTCTACAAGAAGTAATCCTGTTAATGTCCAGGCTTGTTAAAATTACTTGCAAAACAAAAGTAATAATCAGCAGGGTGAGGTCCTTTATTCCAGTTTATATCTCATTCAAACCGAGTATGAAATCAGAAAAATGGGTTACTTAGTGTGCTGCATTAATATTTATCATATGATTTAACTTTTTTTATATCCTGATTTATTCTCTTTAAAAACAAAAACAAAGTAGAGTCTTATGAAAACTCCCACATGTTGTTATATATGGATAATCCCCACTATAAACAAATGCATATCTCATTTTGAGAGCGAAGTTTACAAAAAGGTCTTGCTATGTTTACCTTGGCTCCATCTTTTCCTTGAGGGCCGTCTTCACCGGGAGGACCAGGAGGGCCCTGCAAACACATTTACAACAAAACCTCTTCATTGTTGTGACAAATCAGCACAATTAAGTTATTCTTCCTCCTCCTGACAGTCAGGTTTATGACAACAGTGAAACTATTTCTTCTGCAATAGTAGAATTATTTTGGTTCTGAGTGTTTTGCGATATTTACTGCAGGATTTCAGCCTCCATTCCAATACAGTGTAGGTAAATGGTATTTAGTTTGATCTGCAGTGAAACCTGTCTTTCCATTTACAATGTCCTGGTTTCTTATGTTTTAACTGGAATTACTTATTACTTCCTGCTAATGAAATGTTGAGCATCCTTATTAACAGGGACACAGCATCTCAAACCCTGGGCCAATTAAAACTATCGGCACAGCTAGACAGATATCACTAGAGATGCATGAGAAAATGGTTTTCATTAATTGAGTAAAGCAACCCATTATATAGGTATAAAGTTCATACGCTCTTAGATCACTGATGTATGTGACTGTCAAAGACATAATGAGGGAACACATAATATACGCCTGGGTGAAAAGTAGTCCTTCACTGCCACCCCTGTTTGAAAGTTTAAAGGCAGTTTCACATCCAGCATTAGTGATGGGTGCGGTTAGGTGTGGTCAGAGGCGGGCTGTTTTGCTGTTTTGTAGACTAATTAAGATGGAGTGACTCCACTGCCTTAACTGGGGCAGCCAAATGATCACTTATAGATGCTGACTATTAAATCATGACTATTAAAGTTCTATCATTGAAACATTGTTTCAATAATAATAATAATTCAATAATAATATAATATAATATAATAATAATATTCACACAAACTTGAGTTGATAAAAAGATGAAACACAACATTAGGTGATAATATATGTATTATTATGGATTTATAATTAGCAAAAATAGAGCGGCAATTTTTGACCGGGAACACCAAAGTAGTAAACAGGAAATGAACACAACAGGAGGGTTAAACACACTGACGGTCATGCCAGATGGGATAATTTGTGTGTACAGGTTCTCAGATGTCATCTAGTTTCCTCCTTCATCCATTAAGATGATGTAAACAACAAATGCACCGTACTGCAAATCTGATGATTGAGGCAACCTCATTAAAAAATGTTGAGTTAAATTCTGTTGAAAGAAAGATGAGCTTCAAGCACTCCAACTCCTATTAATATAGTCCATCAGCCAAAAATAATCCCATCGCTCTGCTTCATTCGAGCCGGAGGATCGACATCCTCGTCAAAATGAGGTTGAGCAAATAAATGACCGGGTTAGATTTACCCAAACACAAGGAAGGAAGGGATTAGTGGGGTGTTTGTAGTCACTCACTCTTATTCCCTCCTGTCCCTGCTCCCCTTCAGCTCCTGGAGGCCCAGCATCACCCTGCAGGGACGAAATGCAACAAAGTGCTGTCAGAGTGGAGAAAAGCAAGGATCAAGATGCACTCGTTTATTCGTGCGTGCACACTCCAACACTCATTAAAACACTGAAGCTCCACATGACAAAGGTTTCCTAATATTCAGAGGTGGTTGGAAAAAATATGGTGAAGTGTTGCTGACCTTTAACCCCAGCTCTCCAACGGCACCAGACTCCCCCTCTACACCAGGCCCACCCTAAGATGGGACAGAGTACCAAAGGGGAGACATGTATAATTCATACTATATACAGAGTAATGTCAGCTATAGAAGGCCAAACATTTACAGTAACGAATATTGAATCAAAAGTACCACAGGCCCTTGCTCTCCATCTGGTCCTGCCTCTCCAGGAGGTCCTTTAGGTCCCTGCGAGGAAAATAACCATCATAAAAAAAGCTTCAAAGGCTCTAGATTAATGATACAATAATCTCTTGGATGTAGAAACTACACTGAATGAATCACCAGAACATCGCTTAACTTCATAAAATAACTTTAGCACATAATGTCAAACAAACACATGCAGCTAAATGTTTGAGTGGGTAGAGCGGAGACCGCTGAGGACCTGCCAAAGGCAAGATGAGACCCATAACGTAAATGTGTCTCTAGCTTTAATGAAACCTTCCACACTAAAATATATTTGTATCTTATTGTTTGACATTCTTTATGTCCCAAAGGGGTTGACAGATTTCCTGGAAAATCAGGAACTGGAGGACTAATCCAAAAGGGAGGTACAGAGATTTAAGGTGTAAGAAAAGAGAGAATTAAAGCAATATACAAAGATTAATGTCAAGAACTCCTTCTTTCCTCAAGCATTTAACTTTTTCATGATGACAAAACCAGGTTTCTTCAATAATTACAACTCTAAAAGCTTTTGTAAGCAATTAAGTCATTGTGGACTTCAGAATTTGAGGTTTGTTTGCAGCTTCCTGAAAAGACGGCATCAATGCAACAATAAAAGCACAGCATGCTTACTGGTTCACCATGGGGTCCGCTCTCCCCGGTGCTGCCCGGAATACCTGGTTTACCCTGGAAACACACAGTTAGGAGCTTAGCTACTATGACAAATAAACATGCATGAGAAAACTTGGCGTTGGCCTTCTCATCCTCCTTCTCATCATCATTAGGAACATAACCCAGACAAGATGGATGAGTCTCATATTTGTGTGATGCCTCATACCAAAATAAATCAAGCAGAAACGCTTCAATGAAACAAAGTATTGGCTGTCTTGTTGTAGTCCAAACAAGTCCAGACAATAGAGCCTAATTTGAAACAGCGTTTAATCCATCATTTATGAGAAATTTCTTTGATCCAAGCACTGAATTCAATGTGTCAGAATCTGGAGGGATATCAGTGGATTCAGAAGCGTCCATGATTAGCTGCAAAATAAATTGGTTTGCACAACAACCTAACTCATCATAATTAACACTGAAATAACTATAACTGAATAAAAGGGGAAATCAAAGACGAAAAACATGTGAAAAGATTGTAAAAAACTCACAGCCAACATATAGAAAGTGAGAGGAGAGATAAAGTGAGACTGATACTAATAAGATTTGAGGAAAAAAGGAAAAATTATGGAAACTAGTGTCATATAGTTCTTTATAGTGACAAAAAACACAATAACTAACATCCATCTCAGCCTAAGGGGCTCAGATCACACGATTTTAGGACACAATCACTTATTCATGATAGATTTCGATGGAGATTTGATCCGACACCAGATGGCGCTCTGAGTCCAGAGCTGGACAGCAGTCGGTCACCAGAGGTGCAATATTTACAGCAGCTGCAGTTAATATGAAGAAGGGTAGATGCTCTTCATTTAACATCAAACAGTGAAAATAAATAGCTGTTTATCTCATCAATAAGGTTCCTGTCAGAGACTCAATGTTGCAGTTACTATAGACAATCATGTTTCAAACCAAAGTGGAGGTTCAAGCACACAGAGACCTGTGTTTGGAAGTTATTACAAACCCATCCAATTTGACAGACCTCAGTTTGCGCTAAGGAGGACATGTTGCAACTTGTCCCCAGTATGTGTATTTTTTATGTCCATAGGTGTGAATGAATCTGTGATTGTGGGTGTGCAGATGACTCGAGCACAGGCCTGCACGTGTCTATGTGTGGATATGTGTGTCTGTTAAGAATGATTACAAAACTACCCTTAAACGTCACGTGTTTAAAACATTAAAGGGTTAGAAAAAGTGGAAAGGCATCTCCTGCAACTGGTCAAAGGCCCCCAAAATCTTCTGCCAACCAGTTTGGCCTTGATACGCGCCCATATGTTCTCTACTGGGTGGAGATCTGGTGACTGCAGGCCAAAACATCACAGACAGAGAACGCCACTGAAACCATGACTTTGTTGTTTTTTCGCCCTGAGTGCTGGCGCATTATCAGTTGATATATGGCCTCCTGTCTTTAAGTCAAAATACACAGCTTGTTCAGGCTTGGAGGCAAACCTTTTCCTAATATCTTTTGGTAATGGAGGTTTTGCATCGTACCAGCTCCCCATGACCAGATGCAGAAACAATCCCTGTATACCATAATTCCACTTCCTCCATGTTGTTCACTGGTGGAAAGGCATTCTGGGTTGAATTTACCACCTGGCCTATGGAGACAACATTCTGAAGTAGCGGTACACAGCTCAAAATGTGACTCATCTGTCCAGAGTGATTTTGACTCCAGTAAATGAATGAAATTTAGATGTTATTCAAGACATTTTGAAACAAAAATAACAGCTTCACTCGCCACTCTTGAGTAATGTTTTGTCATCTAGGTCAGGACTTAAGCATAGTGACAGTCAACAAGTCAGTTTGGCTCGTAAATTCACTTGCAATCCACCACACACACTTGTGTATACAATTAGGACTCATATGAAACCAAGTTTTAAGTCAGGGCAAAATAAAATCAGATTAACATTACAGAAGTTAGATATGACTGATGATGACTGAAATGTTATCGTTTTTTGGTGTTTTTTTTGCCCTAGAAAGACTACATAAAAAAATTTCAAACATGCTTACACAGACAATTATCACGTTTTTGTCATTTATTATCACATAATTTGCCCCTATTGAATAAAAGAAAGAATAATTGATGAAAATAGAGTGACAAGATGTCCCATTTTATGTGTGGCTGTACAGCAATTTAATCCATTATCCCGCTACCCACATAGTGAGACATGATTGTTCTGCATTTCAATCAAAAACTGTCTCAATTGAAATTGACATTGTCTCAATATGTGGGATGCGGGATAAAAATGCTTCCTTTTTTTGTTCAGGAGTATTGCATTATTATCTAGGTGTATCGATACTGACACACATGTTAGTGGAAAAGTAACAAGATATTTCAATACAATTCCTTAATAACAAAGTTTATTTGTATTACGAATCACTAAGAATGCAAAAGAAATCGATTTTTTAAATACAGAAACAGGAAATATGGAAGCCCTGAGAGGCTGATGAGAAAAAATTATTCTAGTGATCCATTTTCTGAAGCCCGTTTTACAGTGATGACAATGGCGTGATGACAATGGTGTGATGACAATGGCGTGATGACAATGGCGTGATGACAATGGCGTGATGACAATGGCGTGATGACAATGGCGTGATGACAATGGCGTGATGAAAATGGCGTGATGACAATGGCGTGATCACTGCATAAAAATGCAGCTCATTTTCTATTATGTTGCTATACTGTGTCCATCAAAGGTAAAGGTAGTTACAAACTACATGCACATATGTTTTGATAATGAGACTGAAAACATTACTCAGTGTCTTCTTTTCATTACAACGACTTCCTCTGGGGTAAATTTACTGGTACACACTCAAAAGTGATAATTATATACATTATAGCTGTGAAGAGGATGTGGAGACGCTTTACAAGTCTGTGTTGTCTGCTCAACCCATAGCGATGCTTCATGCTTTAGTAAAAAAGGATAATTAAAGCCCTGAAAGAAAAATTCAGCAGAAATAACTACAAGGTAAACAATACTTACGAGCTTCCCAGGAGGGCCTCTCTCTCCTGGACTGCCAGCTTTGCCCTTCGAGATTAGAAAAAAACAAACATTGCTTGAATGATTAACATCCAGTTTCAATCAACCAAACTGATTTCAAAAGTATTTTGAGGAAAATATTGGCGAGACATGAATGCGTTGCTAGAAGCATTAAATGTTTCCAAACGTCATACTTCTGCCATTAACTTCAGTTTAACAGATTTTAATGTCCTTTGATCCAACAATAATCAGCTCATTAAATAACATAATACATATTATTAATATAATATTTGCATCCCTTTCACATCCGTGATGATGATGACTTGATTACATATTTTAAGCTCATTCTGCTTCTCCTCAGCAGATCGACACGCAGCAGCTGCGTTCGAGTACAACCCGACACTAAGCCGAGAAGACAAAGGGCCACTCCATAAATAAATACTGATGACAGATTACAGAGACCTGCGGGCTCAAACAGATGAGGTGAACATGCATCTTCAAAAGGGATGTGCATGTTAACCATGATGCTTCAGGATGATGTGATGTCAATGATTAGTATTCTTGGCTTTGGAAAAATTGGGGTACAGTAAATAAGCTTTCTCATTTCTTAAGAGCCTGAGGACTTCATGCAGAGACGTGTTACTTAACCCTTCAAGGGTTAGCTTACAAGTACAAGTACTGTTTTACTCCCAAGTTTCCTGTCCAACGCGACCGCGACCAGCACGTTTGGAGACCCGTGGGCAGCCAATCACTGGCTATAAAGACCACACGCAGGTAGTTTTCTTGTTCAGTCTTAAACAGTAAACAGTATATAGCAAGCAGTATAAATTTGGACTATTCCAGGCAACGTTCAGTCATTTACTTTCTCAAGAGAAGGAGAGAGTACTTGGATGACTACAAAAACAACGCTCCAAGCAGCAAGAATAGAAACGCCGGACTGACAGGAAACCAGGAAATCAAACGACTCTGCTGGGAGTTTTTCTGCGACACAGCATCCCGACTTGTGCATGCACAGGACCGATGTTACAGGAACAGGCCGAGGACCGCTGTAAAGCGACATCAAAGCTTCCAACGACTGACTGAAGAGTTTCAAGAAATAACCCTAACGCCATAACATTGGTGCAGAGTGCCGGCGTCGAACCGTGGTCGAGGACTGGATGAATAAAAATCCCAGAAAGCAAAGCCGGGTACTTTCCAGATGATATCTCCAACACGCACAAGACTGGACTCTTTTTCCAAACGACCTAAACGAAGACATTGTTTGTCAAAGGTGAACAATGTAGCGGAGGAAAGTAGGAAAAAGATCGTCTGACCATCATGTTGTCACAAACATGAAGGAAAGGAGAAGCCGCTGATCATTGGTAAGTCGGCCCGCTCACCATGTTTTAAGAACATTAAACAATATTAAAGTCTCGTCATTGCCGGCTACCAGACTGGGGTTCCCAACATGGGGGTCGCAGCCCCCCGCGGGGTCACGAGATGCCAATCTTAGGGTCGGGAGATGATTTCCAGAAATCAAATAAAATGTAAAAGTATTCAAGATTAGATTAGATTAGAAATAGTTTATTTTAGTATAGTACTATAACTTGGAAACTGTTCGGTCTGTTTTGTCGTGAACCAATACGCTTTCTCTATAAGAAGACCACCTGTCCAATGAGGTCACTTTTCTTCAGTCCCTTGAGGGGTCGTCACAGACAGGTTTAACTGTATATTTTAAGTAAAGAAGTAAACATTTGTAACACATTATCTACAACATTTGCTATTTGACCAATATGCTGAAAGACAGTTGTAAAAGCATTCATTTAGAGACGACTTACGTTGAGTCCTGACTCTCCTTTTTGTCCACTGTCCCCTCTTTCACCCTGCGAAAAAAAAAGATATGTTAAGTTTCAGAAAGACACCATAAAAAGTTCTAATGAAATAGTCCATTCATAGGCTGAGACTAATAATTTCACAAAATCAATGTTTCCAAATTGCATTTGGAAACAATTGCATATCATTCCAGCTCTAATATGCAGGAGGAAGGATATGTTTCATGCAGAAGCTGCCAACTATATTGTTCCCATCTTCACATGCATGTAGTGATGCTTTCAACAGGATGTGTGCATGTTTACCTTGGTTCCCTCAGGGCCTTGTTCTCCCAGTGGGCCGTCTGGACCCAGGGGCCCCTATACGACAGCGACATGAAAAACACCTTTGAACATTACTCAGCTAAGAATGCGGGGTACAGGAACACATAGGATCAAGGTGTCAAGCAAATGCTGACATATGTACTGTTAACTCTAAAATAACACCATTAACAAAGTCATTAGTCTGTATTCTTGGTGGGGGTTTTCCACCCTGATGTCGCAGCCACCACTCCCACAAACATTCCAGGGGTTTCCATTCATTGTCGCACCACCACACAGGTAGTCGGGCAGATAAAGATCAGTAAATACAACCCATGTCTTCTTTCCTGTCCACTCTTTCAGGACTTTTCTACCTCCACCTTATCTATTGTTTCGATCATGTCTCCCTTTTATATCTCTACCTTTGATGGCTCTTATTTTGCCTGTAGTCGGACTCAAATCCCTCTCAGGTCACTCTGTTCCCTGTAAGTTTCCAGGCAGACAAACTTGGCTTTTCTCTCTCTTTGTTCCTTCCTGTCGTTCGCCTTTTTCTCAAATCTTTGTTTTCATTGAGGAGATTAATTCTGCTAAATTCTTGAGGTGTTTAATTTGTTAACTCCAAGAGGTCAAGAAGAAATTAATAGCCTTTTCTACAGATAACAAGGGTAGGTAGATTGATTAGATATTAGGGAAGCGACTAGCTGTTTTCTCACAATGACGGCTCACTTTACAGCTAGCGCTGGTGCACACCAGACAACCCATTTTGCTTCCTTGATGTAGCATTCTGAGCTTAATCTCTTATTGACAAACTGTGTGTGTTCGATTCAACATCTCTTACAAAAATATTAGCGAGCAGGGGAACATAAGACTTTGGTTGAAATGCAACCACAAACTGACACATTTATGAATTACGGTTAAAAAGAAAAAGAAAAAAAAAAGAAACACATGTGACATGATAAGTGCTGCCAAATGTTTTGCTTGGCAGAATGTTCAACTGAGCAGAGGATGAGAGGAAGTGAAATATAGATGCCTGAGGAGGTGTGAGCAGTAGTGTGGTGGTAGGCACTGTAGTACGTAATTTCCTTGTTATCGTTAACTTAACACGACGCATATTAACCTTCCTGTTGTGTTCATTTCCTGTTAACTACTTTGATGTAAAAAAAAATGAACGCTCCGTTCCAGCTGGTAATAAATCCATAATAATGCATATATTATCACCTAATGTTGTGTTTCATCTTTTTATCAACTCAAGTTCTTGTGAATATTACACGTTTTGAACTTCCATTTGCTATTTATGTCCTGTAGGCCTCACTGACCTGAGCTCATATCACTTGGACATCGTGCTGCCACAGAATGAACTGTGAGCAAGGCCTCAAAAAAGATGTATATACCAGAGCTGTGAGAAAGTTGTATAAATCATTGAAACAATGTTGACCAGGAACACCAAGGGTGTACACAAATTCAATAAAATACCCAAAATTTAATGAAAAATCTCAAAATTTATTTTGTGAGTTTAGATGTCATGTGTGAACAAAAACAGGTGAAATTAACTGCATTTTTTTTTTTTTTTTTGTAGAGAGAAAACTTGGTCAGATTTGACCAGAACACAAAAGAAGGGTTCAACAAAAGCACTTTAGCTATGGCACTGTTGGGCAGTCTGCCAGTAAAGTGGAGCATGATTAACTTTTAATTCAGGAAAGATTTAGAGTAAATATAGCATAGCGAAGAGCAAGCAATCACAATAAAATGGTGAGTGAAAGCACACAGGCAGACAACTCCAACCTTAGACCTCTATATAGTCACATTAGTACCTGGACACTAATGAAACTGACACCATACAAAAGAGTACAAACCTACCATAGATAATATCTGGCTAGCATGCAGCTGACAAAAACCTTTAGTTGGTGACAATCATACATTCGTCAACAGCCACAGTCAGGTCAAAAATAGTATATTAGATAACAATTAATCTAAATATTACTGCACTGAAAATAAATATTCATGTGTTTTGGCCACTGTTTAGGAATAGTATACAGTATATTTCAAGCTAAATACAATACAGTCACAGATATTACTATTATACTGTATCATTAAATGATTGTCAATGGAAAATTAAAGTTTGGATTGAATAGATAGTAATTTAGATTCTATTTTATCTTATTTATCTTGATTCTATCCTATTTTATTTTTATTCTTTCGTACATACATTTTAATACACTTCCTTTGTACTGATGTGTCTTATCTCGGCTTATCTCATCTCATCCCTTCTCATCTCACCTCATCTCATCTTCAAATCAAAGGAAGTAATTATATATGACTATATGATTTAATTTGATTTTCATCCGCTTTTGACATTCAAACTAAAACCCAGTAAACTATTTTAATGGTAAACAAAGCTCTTTTTATTTCCAAAAACAGGCACAAAACAGGGTACATAACTCTGACTTTAGGTACAAGTAAACATAATATGATTATTGTGATTTTCAGACCCATAAACCATTTGAATAAAAACAATTTGCTTTTGCTTTGTAGGGGCAACAGACATAAACTGTGATTCTGTAAAGGTCCAAAAAGCCTTCCCACAATTAAAATCATAAATGTATCTTTGCCTGTTATTCTCTGCTTGGCCACAAGGTGTCTCACCAGCATCACCACGCCACATCAATTTGACATGACCACTATGTCTTACAGCAAGACACACATGAGGCCTATGAAACCGTTTTAAAAGCACCTATAAAGGAGCCCGGGCCAAGTGGAACGACAAACACATGTCTTTTAATTGCTTTAACCTACGGTTTATGGGGATGGAGCTGTGATGAAAAACAGACAACCGAGTGTCTGTTACCTGAAGTTTTCATGGTCACTCCTGTGTTGAGGGAGTCTCACGTACATAACATACAACATCCCAAAGGTAAAGACGGCTCTTACCCTCCTGCCCTTTGGCCCTGCAATGCCTGGACTGCCCCTCTGCCCCTGTGGACCCTGTGGGGACAACAAGACAGACACAAGATGGAAGGCAGAGTGAATAAAGATTGGGAAATCATGATAAAAACATGTACTAAATATAAAATAAGTAGGGCTGTGCAGTATTATTTAAGCATATATATACATTTTGAGCATGACCACATAGAAAGGCCTATTTCTTATCATTACATGCTCATAATTGATTATTTTCTGCTTCTATTTAGGGCTTTTGTGCAAATGTTCACAACAATCCGTGTGTTGGGAGACATTTTTTTAAAGGCATAGCCATATCGAAACCAACGCGGTACTGAATGACATCAAACAACGAGGTGCAAGTATTCACAAAAAAAGCTTAATTTGAAATGATGTTGTCAAAAAACATTGTCATATCACACAAACCTCAAATACATTGAGAATATTTGCAGGGCAATACCTTCTATGCATCTTTTAACCCTTATCAAAACCAGTCATGTGAGCCTAATGGAATGGCTTCAGCTGAACTACTGAACAGTCAGACCCTCAGATATACTGTTTACACAGGTCGAGACTAAATGGTGGGAAACAGGGAAACTAATGTGTCAAATCACCCCATTAAATTTTATGTGTTTACAAAAATCCAAGAGTATGTTCCAACTCAGTTTAAGGGTCCACGTTAATGTTGCTATTGAGGCGTTTATTATATCCAGCCAAGACAATGAGGAGTGAGGATTAGGGTAAATGCATCCAAGCTTCTCAGTCTGTTAAGTGATAAGGTGTGTATGAGTCAATCTAAAGTCCAGAGGGAGTAAAACAGAACGTTTAGCAAAAGAAATTAATAAAAAACTGACATACATTGCAGTTGATACATACAGTGTATATATAGATTCACATGTAGACTGGAATACATAATGGTGGTGAAGGTATGACACTTACAGGTGCACCTTGCATTCCGATGTCCCCTGGACTTCCTGGCAACCCTGGATAGCCCTTATAATAAATCAGAAAAACAGACAGTATAGACAGGTGGACAATAAAACCAAGTTGTCTGGATTTTAACAATGAATAGTGTGGAGCAATACAGCAGCACTGCAACGCTGTGGAATATAAGACGGCTACATCTGTGACTGGAAAGGATTAGGACTGTTTCACATTAAAGTTGTCTTAGAATGTGCTCCAGACCCTGGAGGAAAAAAAAAGAGAGACATCTGGGTGCTGTGGTTCTCATCACAGTTCTTTCTGTAATAATCTATTTAGTGATAATACCACAATAACAAAGTCAGTAAAGACAAAAATGGCATAGATCTGCCAGGAAATGCTGATGCCTGCAAATCATATTTGGATAGAAATAAAACTTCAGGAGATGATTGTTGTAATCTGTGGTGAAAGAGCCCGAAGTTTTCACACTGAACTACCACTCCTCGCTAATGTGGCTACAATATAACGCAAGCTGGTTCACACAAATCACCAGAACTCCTTACATAAGTAGCAAAGCTCTCTATCTCCCTCAAACATGCACACACATCACTAGTGATTCAATCATCGAACTATTCAGATGGCCAGCCACCAAGTTCGTCATCCTCTCTTCCCAGCCAGCAAATCAGTGAGCCTGTTAGCCAGTCTGCCAGCCAGCTAGGTCAGGACTGAGGCCCAAAACCACAGACGTGGAGTGAATCCAAGGCAATGCTGGCCAGCCCTCTATGGACTCGTGCAGCAGTGCAGAAGACACAGGAAACACTGCTGCACTGGACGGGAGCTTGTTTTTGCCCTGAAGAATCAATGCCGTCAAAATAATTTTAAAGCAAACACAAATTCCTCAGTACTGACTATTAACCTGCAAATATACAAGCATATATCAAATATATATATAAATATATATATATAAATATGCAATGCATTGCATGGATTTAGGGAAGACATCAACAATGAGCCACTTTTATGCCAAGTTCTGCACAGCAGTGTCAATTAGCAATCTCAGTCTTCAATGGGTTTGACATATGGTAAACCATTAACTGGGATTGTTTTGCAGAGAATGGGTCCTTTAAAGCATTGCAAAGGCTTTAGATCACAGATCAAATCACTTTCAGGTATAAAACCTCTACTCCATGCTGCGTAGTGTATATAATGTAATTCATCTAAAAGATGCGTTTGATGCGTTCATGTAATTATAACACAACACGAACATAAGGTTGGAAATCTATATTAGCTCTTTTTGCTACAAAGTAAAGAAAAAGCTAAGTTTACCAAAAACCAGCAGTAGCAGTTACTTTGACAGGAGGTGAGAGGTTTGGTTTATGAAACGTAAGCAAATCAAAAAAGTATATAAAACTAGAGTGCAAGCCAAGCGCATTTACGAATCCGACTATGACGACGCTATGACCCGCCCTATTCTGCCCCTGATTGGCTTGGCATGATCTTTCTCACATAGCCCCTGACTGAAAGAACTTTGACTATGTGAGAAACGTCATCGTCATACTTGTGCGTCAGGTTATGACATCACCATTGTAGAAAAAAATAAAATAAAAATCCTGGATCCATACCTTCTTCCAGATAAGCCTAAAAATCTAATCACATGTTCCCCTCCCCAGGGCCCACCTTTCCACAATACGCGCTGGCGGAGGCAGTAAGTGCAGCAAAACATCAGATAGGCCGGACCGACTTGTTTAACTATACATGTTTAAACGCTATAGCTACAGCAATGGAAATAAACAAGTTTGCAGATGTCATATGTCTCTGCAATGTAAATCAGCAGCCAGGTGTCTACCTACCAGGTGTTGACAGCCCATAATCTCACTCGCCCTCATATGACAGCCTGCAGACTGGACGAGTGTGCATTTCCTGTCCCACTTACCATTACAATATCTTCTTCTTCAAATTAAAACACGAGCAGTTGTCTTTCTTTCAAATGTCAGACAACAATGTACGCCACTGGAGGCCTTCACTGTCCCATTGAGGTGGAAAATGACAGAGACTACACTGAGGCATCAAAGACAGATGACAAAAATGGCTTTCAGCAGATCCAAATCCAGAGTTCTCAATATCTAGTTGGATTCCATCAACCAGATGGAATCCAAGTTCCAAAGAACCACTTAAAAAAAAACACTACTGTGGAAAAATGACACAGCTGAATTTTGTAAAGATCAGCAAAAGTTACAACATTAAGAAGTCTGGAATCTTTTAGGCCTAGTGAGTTCATTTCCATGATCCATCTCTTATTGCTTCATTACGTTTGACAAAGCTTACAACCAAAACTGCTCATGGTTCAGTTTTCTATTCATCATCCTTCGACATCAATTTACTTAAAGCATTCAAGCTCTTGCAGGCTGCTGTAGTCTTTCTGATTACTTTGGAAACCTTTTGAGTGTATACAACCCTCAGACAACTCTCAGACAAGAAGCAGAGCACTGCAGTGCATCCTGAGTGATTGTATTTACCCCTGGCCCCTTTTCCCCGATTGGACCAGTTGGACCCGCTGGTCCTCGGTCGCCCTGGGCAAAAAAAAACCAAAAGAGAGAGACAAAGAGAGAGAGAGAGAGAGAGAGAGAGATCATTAAACTATGACCTGACACCTCAATGCAGAAAATGCACCAAAAAAAAATGCTTTCACATAGACCTTTCCTATTAAAAAGCCCTGAAACCGGAGAACGGCTTCTTAAATGCAGGAGGTTAGAGTGACAGCTGGTCGAGTGGAGTTTAAAGCGAGGAGGTGCTTTGAAACACAGTTGGTGGCATTATGCTCAGTGTGTTAAAAGTAAAGGTAACTCTAGGTGAGCTGTAAAGCTTCCACTCTAACCTCTCTGACACGTGACAGTACGCTCTAAAGCTCCTTGAACTGTGCAGCTTTCATGGATCATGACTGTACATGTAGCCTTCAAGTTATTGTTCCACTTAACAAATGACGAGCAGAAAGATTTTAAGGCTCCGTATTAGGAATTATTCTAAATTAGAGGTTGGCATTGAATTGAACATACATGCAAATATAATATGAAAGGAAATTCTGGGCTGTCAGGGTATGGCTGGTGGTGACGCATTGAACCAGGAGAGAGGAGGCAAAGGGCAAGCGAGAGTCTGACAAGCAGACGGCTTACCATCAGAATAACATGTTCTGACACACAGGATAGGGAGGGAAAGGGGAAAAGGTTGAGCGAGGGGGAGGTGACAATGAAGATTTGGTGTTCTTTTGGAAAAATGGCAACAACACCATGACTGCTGCTGAAATCATTCCGCTTCAGCGGGAGAGCTACAGAGCTGCTTGGATAACATGGAGCCAAACATGGAGAAAGCCTCAGGACATCTTCAGATTGCATAATGAGCATCTTTACATTACTGGTGTCATGCAATCCCCTTTCATATTTTTATATTTTTTGTGCATATGTGCATTTAAATAAGTAATAATATGAAAATGTGTTAGCACACGTCTAATGAATCCATTTGGGAACAAATATACTGTGAGACTTCAAACATACAATGATAGGTAGATTTCTAAAATTGGGCGGAGGGGTGAGCGGGAGTAATAACGGCATGGCTTTGACAATATTGTTATTGATGTGGAAGTGTTGAATGTTTATTTTGAGCTCGTGCTCGGCGCCCTCCTGGGTCTCAAGCCACGACTGCTTGACACAACTCTAATTACAGAGGTCTGCCATTGACGAGCACCGAGCTGATGCTGACTGACAGCCTAATGGTAGAGAAACACACTCTTTACCTTTTCACCAGGAACTCCTGTCACCCCAGCAATCCCAATCAGTCCGAGTGGACCCTGGAGAGGAGAGGAGAGGAGAGGAGATGAGACTATGTCAGTGGACCAGATCTCCATTCATCTGTGGGTTATTTATCAACCTGCTATGACGCCTGGAATGCAAGAGGTCATAGATTACAATGAAATACTAATAGGAGCAAAAGGTGTCGGCTGCTGGAGGATAAACCTGTCTGAGGGCTGAGAAGAATTATTAAATATTGTAATATTACTACCGCTATTTGTAAAAACATCTGGAATTTCCTTAATAAAAACACATATTTCTTTTGTTTCAAAGATTGTTTCTGATATTTGGGCGTTTTGTGAGGTGTAAAATCAGTTCAGGCTTAAGTAAACAGTAAGATAGAGGGACAAAGCAAAAACAGATGACACGGAAGCCATTAAGCATGTCATACTACGACTGACAGAAAATCAGTTTTTACAATTCATATGGAATTTATAATGAAGGATTATTCAATAAAGACCTACCATAGCACGAAAAACATGTTGCAAGTTCTAAAACTTTGTTGAGACCTTGAACTAATCTCATCAAGCAAAAAGCAAGAATAGAATACTTTTTGGGACAACAGGAATAAATGTAAAATATTTCCGGCATATGAATTCTACAGCATACAGTAATTTAATATACATGCATACATGTCAACTCTTACAGAACGCTTGTAAGTCTTAGGGATTTTCTGCAATTCATCAGATCAGTGGATACCCACATTGTCGACCAATGAAAAGTTTTATTTGAGTCATGTGACCATGTCATACAGGCTGGTCTAGTGGTTAAGACAGCCGACTCCTACTCTGACGACCCGACCTCTCATCCCATAGGTGATGTCTTTGTTTATAATAATAATTAATTTAATTTAATTTAATAGAAAAATAATAAGTATTAATAATTTTTTGCTTCTTTTGGTGTTTAATTGAAACTTTTCTGTTTATTTTTTCTTACAGATTTTGGAAAATGTTAAGGATTTCCAAGTCATGTCTGACATGTGTGCATATGGCCCCAATCAGACTACACTAGTTAGAAAACTGGTCCTCATGGGTAAAACACCCACTAATGTAAATATGAGCATTATCAAAGGAGCTTAGCCTCTTCCAAATCAGCTGTTTGGGACAGGGGCTGTGGTTTGGACCATCGCCGTGCCACCACACTAATAGAATCTGGAGCCCCAGACCATCAGTCAGACCTGTGGGTGTCTGGGTAGATGCACTTTCATAAATCGTGTCACTGTGTTTTTAAAACTAAACTATTGTGAAAATAAGAAAAGTATTAGGACTGAAGTGAATCGATACAGTAACAAGCATTTGGAAGGCACAGTGCTGCAGCCTTACAGCATGTGCACGAAGCCACTGGGACAATGCAATAATTCAATTACAGACCACAGTCTCACCGCCGGCCAACCACAAAAGCCAGCATGGTCAGACTGCGGCTGCCTCCGGTTGTGAGAGCCAACTTTAAGCTCTACGTTTATTCTTTCCTGGTCTTTTTTATATATATATGTATATACATATATCTGTCAGTGTGTCGAGGGAATGAGAGAGTGACAAGAAACCGTCCTCTAAGACAAACAAAATGAGATTTTCCATTTGCTTTTCCCCTCACTTGGCTAAAAATGGCTTACAGCCCTGCAGAGTTCCTCCTCATCCTGTTGGAATACAAGTAAAGCAGCAGAGTGGTGGATTAGTAACAGAGTGTCTGTGAGGAGATACAGCCTGCAGGCATGGGAAGAGGAGCTCTAAATTGACCTCCAATTCCTTAATTGGGACATTAAGTAGGACAACGTGGTACCTTTATCATTTAACAGAGGGAAATAGTTTTAAAGGGGCTTCTATGTGACAGGGCCTTGACATGAGAGCTGTCTCGAAGGTGATCGGGTGTCAAAGACTCAGCCGAAGTTACAAAGGTATTGGTAGCCTTAAGTTAGAGACGACATACAGCCCAGGATATTGCATATTGCTAAGAATACTGAGGTTCTCCGTCACACGTGCCTCTTTCTCATGTGCATGTGTAAGTATGCGCTGAGTCACTGACATGAAAATCAAAGAGGATGACCCGGGAACAACATTTCAAAGCACACCTGTGGTTCCCTTTGTTGATTGAGGACCCCTCCGTGTTTTATTAGCTGTAGACTGGAAGGTGACTTAAAAATGAAACACCAAGCAGACAATCTAAACTGGCTAAAATACGCTACACTGTAAAAACCTCCTGTAAAATTGAACTTGAAACAGTTTATGGGCGGCCTCATGGTGATAGAGGCACACGGTGAAGACAGGCGGCCCAAGGCCTCCGTGCATCAACCCCTGGGCTAACCTGCAGTCCTGCACAAGTCTATGGTCTTTCTCGCATATCTAATTTATTTGGAAACCGGTGTAACAGCATTCATTAGAGCCTCCATATGTTACAGAGTTGTTTTTTTCCCACAGCGTAGCCGCATGGCTCCTTCTTGGCTTCAAAGGCCCTTCCACTCCGTAAGTGCTTAATTCCTCTCATATGTGCACTGCAGCAACAGTCCAACAAAGCCCACTTGGTTGCCTTCACTATGCACAGAATGCAAATATTAACATTGAGGGGCCTCCGGGAAGGACAGACATACTTTGGATGTTCAGAGCAGTTGTGTGGATATGAGGATTTTACAAAGGGGGAAAGATGTCCCAACATTTGCATTTTGTGATGGGTATAAAGTTTCAACAGAAGTGTGAAACCGAATGGCAGACGTACGGAACGTTTGCATTTAATTGGTTCATGTACAAACAATCCTTGCACAGATGTTTTGAGCAACTTGGAAATCCACTTGGTGGACAAAGCCATTTTTCCCCCTTTTTTGGATCATTCTCTTTAACTTTGACAACATTCACCATAAATTTACTTCTTGGACGTCAAACACACTTTGGCAGGCCTTGAGCCATAAACAAATGTGCAAACCCAAATGAAGTATCTTCTACTGTTCCCTCTATTCTATGGGGGTGTTCTGCCAGGTTCATGATGAAAGTGTTACAGTGTGAGAGGGGATCCAGACTTCTCTTAACATTAAACGTGGGTCAAGAAGAAAGCCAGACTTCATTGATGCTGTAAGTTCCTCCACAGATGCTACACTGGATGATTTCACATATTTATCTACAGGAGGACTGCAACCATCTTGATGTAACTTGTAAATTAGCCTTGAAGAAATGTTTTAATCGTTTGCTTGAAGTCCACATTACATGACATGTTTTAAGGGCAGGAACTCAAGAAAAAAAGTTACTACTACGCTACAGCAGGATGACTTTTAATCAATGTCAGTACTATACATAACAAGTGTGAACCTGTAACGTACAGGAATGATGACTTACTTGTGGTCCGATTTTTCCAACATTTCCTATGTCCCCTTTCTCTCCCTGCAAGCAGAAAACATCAGTCTGCGGGTTAATTTCCTGTCATTAAAGTGTAAAAAGGAACACACACACACACACAGACTGCATGGAAATGTACATTATATTTTCTTATTGTGGTTTGCTAACATATGTTATGATAACCTTGGAAGAAAAAAGATCTGTCTTAATTAGAAGCACTTTCACAACACAGTAAGAGGGTCACTTAAAAAAACAACCTTATTGAGAATAATAAAACCTTAAAAACATATACCATAATCTTGGCACTGCAATTGTGGTAGCTACAAAAGCCAATTACAGCCCATAAAATACAATGAGAAACATGTCTGGAATGCTGTGCATTGCTTAAGTAAAGCAAATAAGAACAAACTGATTGTTGGATTATCTCCATTTAAGAGTACATAGTATTTCAGTGTCCTATAGAAGGTGGTAATAAGGTAGATTAACACATAATTGTTATTTGTTTGGAATCACAGGTCTTCTGTGTGAATTGCAGGAAGATAATAACATAAAACACACCCAACACAGTTTATTATAACAACTGTACTGCAAATTGTTCTGTACTTGGCAAGATTTAAAAGCTTAGATTTGGAAACATGGGATTAATTATCTTGCTTTAAAATGTATTAACTACTTTTTTTTATCTAGACTGGAACCAACATTTTTAAGATTTCTTTACGAGTAAAATTATGGACAGATAATTTCACTAGTATTAAGCCATTGACTCCTCGAATTCAGTGTTTATTTCTTGTATTTTAGCTGCTCTTTTTTTGCAGTGTACACAGTCATTTTTTTCTTTTTATTACTTACTTTTATAATTTGTCACAATTGACGAAGATTGCCAGGGAGAGAGAAAACTATGACAGAGAAAAGACCTAACTTAATCCTTCTCAAACAATAAAATTAAATAAAGTGAAATAAATTTAATAAGAATTACGACACAAAACATTTAATTAGTTTATTCCCCTTTGGACGTAAGCATGTTCTTTTAAGGAGATTAAAGAGCTTAGTATGAATTTCAGTTGGACTATTTCTGAGATAAAATTGATAAGGTTAAGTTAATACTGAGATCCATTTTTGAAGTCAGTAGTACTTTTTTAACACGTTGATGTATGTGGCATATATTGTCACAGACCGGCATGCATCTATGACTACAGAGATACATACATCTACAGTAGAGCAGTGACACTATAGTTACTACATCATGAAATCTGACTCACCTCTAACCCCACCAGTCCAGGTTCTCCTATGTAGCCTTTCCTTCCAGGTCTCCCCTACAAAAGCAGGCATAAAGACACACAAGCAATGATCAAAAGAGGCCAAAGCTCATAATTTGTTTATCGCATCTCATCACAGCTGCTTTCTGTTAGGACATCTAAGCAAATGGTTTCATTCAAACCACCTGCAAAAGGCTCATTTTGTGTTTTGTGTATATACAGAATGAGACTTCTTACAGTAGGGCCAGCGCTGCCAGGTGGGCCGAGTGGTCCTTCATCACCCTGCAGAAAAACAGTACGGGTCATCATACACAAATATTCACACACACAAACACTCTCACATACACACACACTAGAAACCAACAGACATCTACAGCTGGCACGTCAAACAACATGGAAAAATGCACAAGTTACTAGATGAGGATCAAACCCTCAGTTTAGAGGGACTGAACTGCATGTCTGCCTGCTCCTTTATTATTATCTGAGAGAAACTCCATTTTGCTGTTAATAAGTCGTCTTCAAGAACCAGACAGGGGCAACATTTTATCCACACGTCCATATGTACAAATACACAACAAGGCTGAAAAGTATACTGCTGGACTTAGAAATAAGATTTACATTGTACTGGACTGATATTTAAGTACTGAGGCGGATGTTTTGAATGACAATTGCATATGTAACAGGCCCAAAGTGGCATAATGACTGCAGCTTAGTTACATATGGGGATGAATCTTGATATGGAGATACACATTCATCATCAGGGCATTTCGCTGCCCTGATCTATGACTCGACTCTCCTCTGCTCTGGTCTGGTGTTCCTACCGAGGGTGTCTTATCCATGCTTCTCACACAGACACGCCAAGCGAAGTAGAGGAGACAGGTTGAGTGACAGTAACCGAAGTTGAGGTCAAAGTTGGTTCATTACAAGCATTAAAGACCAAAGACGTCGACCCCAAAGTGCAAACCAGACCAAAATATCTGCATTTTTCAAATGCATCGCTACGCCACCTACTGCCACCCAGCCTGAACCTGGTACAAGTGGCGAAGATGCTAATAGCTCCTCTGCTGCTGAGGGGAGGGAAGCTAACCCTGCCCCGAGCACTGACACACCTGCACCCCCCGACAAGCACAGGAAGACAGGTTTTGACCCATCTTGGCTGTCAGAGAGGAAATACTCACTCCTCCTGGCTCAACAATACAGGTATAGGTAAGGTTTGGAGTACGAGTAAATGAAAATGTACAATAAATCAATCAATCGCTATGGAATACAATAAATGTACAATAGCCTACCTATTCACTGAAAACATTTACTGGCATAAACACAGAATGATATTTCAGAATTATATATCTGTATACACGTCTTCATTTTGTAAGTCATACCCTCCTCCCCCATTTCCCCAAATGTTGTCTTTATAAAACTTTTTTTTAAAAATTACCCTATGAAAGAATATGGCGAGAGTGGAATATTATTTCCTAATACCATAACAACTTTCTAATTCTTACAAATAAATTATGGATTTTAAAATGGATTGTATACAAACTGCATATTTGCAGTAACCATATAGATACATGCATGTGCGAGAAGAGTACATTTGCCACTGCTGTAACATTCTGCACAAATGAAAGGTGTGGGTGTGTTGCACACCTTCCCAAAGGCTTAAGTTCCTATTTTTCCAGAGTTGGAAAACTTTCAGCCTTGTTTTCATAAGCACCCAATGGTGAATCATGACTTCACACAGTGGAACATGCCCCGAGAGATATCGCAGAGAAAAAACTCCTCCTAGGATCTCAGCTGCATCTGTGTGAGACTAGATACTAAATGAGAAGCCCTGTGCTACATAATCCTGCTTCAGAGTAATGATCCAATGGAAATCCATTGATGAGTCATATTTTCCAATTTTCTATGTCAGTGTGTCAAGACCTTAGCAGATTTATAGAATCAAGTTCAGCCTTGAATCGTCTCACCTGTGTTCCTTGGGGCCCCAGTGGGCCTTCGGGCCCTCTGACACCCTGCAGTCCCTGAAATAAAGCCAACCACATGAATTCAATCGGATGAATTTAATGGATGGATAGAGACAGAGAGAAATAGAGAGAGATGTTGTACCTTTGTTCCAGGTGGACCGTTGAGCCCTGGTAATCCGATGTCCCCTGGAAACCCCTTGCAAAAACAGGAGGAGAGACACATTCCCATTATATGACATTCCAGGTTGAGTTTATGTACACTAAAACATCCTGCATACATATATTAATTTAAAACTGTATCAGACAAACAAAGGGCTGGAGCCTTCCTTGAGTTTTCAGGCAGTCATATAGAAAACTGTCAACATGGTGAAGGATTACTTCTGAGGTGATAGAGGCTGAATACCTTCATGACACACTTGAATAATTTTTCCATGCATTCACATACTTTGCAGCATCGACAATGACCTGTTCAACAAAAGTTGAGGTATTCTACATCCAAACACAGACATACTGGCGGGAGACGCCAGAACACGGAAAGCAATGGGCAATAATTAATGTTGTTTTGATGCATTACATAAAGTTTGGAGCCGGTGGGATGAAGTAATTGATGCCTCCATTTCTCCATGACTCAAATTCAGCCTGAATAAGTGAAATATGAGTAATCTGACTGAATGTCAGTGTGACAAATGTCAACGTGCTTTCCTTTCTTAAATTTCTTCTAATTATAAATCATGAATATTTCAACAGGACTCAAAGTCTAAAGCTCCAGCAGCCCCCATTGGCCTCAATCATCATTACACAATACATACAATGTTGGGTACTAGATAAATGATGGAGGACAAGAATGTGTTTTTGTCATGGAAATTCAAACACTATTTCTCTTATAAATAAGGAAAAGGAGAACAGTAGCACCGCTGTCCAGTGCAGCAAAGCTCCTTTCAGCATCCAAGGACTCCACGTCTAACTTAAAGAAGCATCTAGAAGTAACTTATCTGTCTTATGTTGTCTGCTAACTTAGTGACTAGCTTGTCCATCCTAACTAGATGCAGACCACCAGCCGGTATCTGGAAAATAGCATTTGCAAACCGTGACATGCTATCTAGCGCATCTAGCGCCACTCACAAGTATTTTTACAGGTATTCTTGTGTTGTGCTGCTCTGAAAAAGGTTTGAATGCTTTAAGCACTGTTTCCGTTGCATGCAAACATGCTCCTACTGAAATATTTTAGTTTTGTTGATGCCAGCTGGAGAGCAAAACGGTTTCATCTCTGTAATATGCATGTCAGATATATGCATGTTTGAACTCACACAACACTCAACATTTTTTGTCTTTACACACTCTTATAGACTTTGCTCCTCTACAGCGAGCGTCAATATTCATTCAGGGTGACTCAAATGCATTTGGCCAGTTGATATAATATAAGGAAACAAGAGAATGGTCTAGTCGAGTAAGAAGTCTGAATGCCATATCCATAAATGTTGAAGCAAGTCAACGTTAGTAATCTCACGGAACATGTTACAAATGACATTTTAGGACATGCACTCTGTAATATAGAGTAATACATTTTAAAAGTAAACTTCCCGACACTGCCCGCAGGCCAAAACACGTGTGCCGTATCGTGGCGTTTGTTTCTTTCACACACCTGCTACTTAAAACTCTTTATGTAATCATAATCTTGGGTGGGAGGATTCATAAAAGGGATCCTGGCTTGGCTCTGCACCAACCATATCACACACACTCTAACACAAAGCATGATGATTGAGATTTATACCTGGCTCAGTGTTTGGGCTACAGCTCCTCTCTACTCAGCATAGTACGTGGTGCCAAAGTACTCGAGTAGAAAAGCGAAGTTATGGTCTCTTGTTCCACCTTCTCTCTTTTTCTCAATCATGCTTCATTTTGTGCATTTCATTATTATTTTCAATATCATTTCCACCATTGCCATAATGTGAAAGACTTTTTCCAGTGTTATAAAACAGCACAGTGAACCCAAAACTTCTCTGCATTAGACTTTTAAACAAAAAGCAGTGGTCACCGTTCACATATTGTGATCATGTTATGAGGTTGTCACCGATTCTGTTCATAATCTTTACGGATAGAATTTCTAGGTGCAGCCAGGTGGCGGAGGCTGTCCGCTTTGCTTCTCTGCTTTTTGCAGATGATGTGGCCCTCTTAGCTTCATCATTCGACTGCCGTTGGGACAGTTTCCTGCTGAGTGTGAAACAGGTGGGAAATCTGAGGCCATGGTTCTCAGTCGGAAAAGGATTGCTCCCCCCCTGGTTAGGGATGAGTTGCTGCCACAAGTGGAGGAGTTCAAGTATCTCGGGGTCTTGTTCACGAGTGAGGGAAGAATGGAGCGGGAGATTGATGGACGGATCAGGGCAGCGTGTGCGGTGATGGGGATGCTGTACCGGTCTGTTGTGGTGAAAAGCGAGCTCAGCTACAATTCAAAGCTCTCGATTTTCTGGTCAATCTACGTTCCTACCCTCACATATGGTCATGAGCTGGATACAAGCAGCTGAAATGAGCTTCCTCCACAGGGTGTCTGGGCTCACCCTTAGAGATAGGGTGACGAGCTCAGTCATTTGGGAGGGGCTCAGAATGGAGCCGCTGCTCCTCCACATCGAGAGGAGTCAGCTGAGGTGGTTCAGGCATTTGGTTAGGATGCCCCCGGTCGCCTCCCTGGAGAGGTAATCCGGGCATGTCCCACCGGGAGGAGACTCTGGGGTTGACCCAGGACACGCTGGAGGTATTCTATCTCTCGGCTGGCTTGGGAACACCTTGGCGAACCCCCAGAATAGCTGGAGGAGGTGGCTGAGGTGAAGGAGGTTCGGCCTCCATTTTGGAAAAATTTGGCATAACATAAAAAATATATGATGAATATAAATACGCATCATATTTATGTCCTACCATTGGTCCTGGAGGCCCAGGTGGTCCTTGTACTCCGATCTCACCGATTTTACCCTGTTTGAGATACAGAAAAAATTAAGGACAAGAAGAAATAAGAAAACAACATTTTTTTCAATGTAAATATTTTATTTGTCTCATACAACTGCTCAACCTTTCTGCCACCACTTCTACAATGCATACTGTTAAGATTTGTCACCTTGAAATTGACAGTGTGGATCTGAAAGATGACATTACTCATTCAATGGGTTCACGTTGTGTTATAATAGCGCAAAAGCATAATTACACTGCAACAAACTCCTCACTGATCTGTCACAACATAATCCTGCATGCGCACTCATTATGTAATCAGGCATCAGGGCTAAATTGAAGTTACAAAGAACAATGTGGGTATTCTGATTACTCAAGGACTGTCATAACTAGAACTCCAACCACTGTTGAATAGAAACTAGCTGCTCTGTAACAGGATGGCATCTGGACTTTTCAATTATAATGCATACTGAATAAGGTTTCTGTTTTTGTAGAAGAAGAACAAGCTTTATTTGTCACATACAATTATACAGTATACACCGTACGATGTAGCGACATTGGCTCTCTGCATTTGACTCATCCCTGAGGAGCAGTGGGCAGCCAGTACGGCACCCGGGGAGCAGTTTGGGGTTCAGTATCTTGCTCAAGGATACTTTGACATGTAGACTAGGGGAACAGGGGATCGAACCACCGGCCCTCTGATAAGTGGATGACTGCTCTTACCCCGTTAAGCCACAGTCACCCTTTTATTTTCTATTTGGAGCTTGTTTCTGATGATAAGTAAATAGATTTGCATTTTAAGACATTCACTTCACTTCTTTCCTCCAAACTCGAGGGCACAACAAGGCCGATGTGCTTGAATGTGACTGCACGGAACTTCAGTTTACAAGCCATCAAAAACGATTGCTGGTCTCAATGCGGTACGCTGTGTATACTTGACTTTGTCTATAAAAGCTGTAAAAGTCTGTATAAGAAGGCATGCATCCATGCACACATACACAAACAAACAGAGAAATAAATACACGTCTGCACATGCAACCTTACTGAACAGATGCACACACAGTCACACAAACATACCGGCGGTCCTGGCTTCCCTCTTGGCCCAGCAGGACCGGGTGCACCACCAGCTCCCTGAAACACACAGACAGAAAACTCTCAAACTGGTCTTACACATCCTTCATGTGTGTGTTTGTTTTCATCCAACCTTATTCAGATGGGGGCATGTATTATATAATGACTTCATGAGATTAATGAATCAACATCTGCATTTATTCAAACATAGCGCTTTTGATCAGCTGAAGTGTTTAAATAGCTGCTTCCTGATTTAGCGTACATGAAAGCTCCTGTGTTGATATTGTTGTCCGATTTCTTGCCATGGCAGAAGGGTAAACAGCTCGTCGCTGCTATCATATTCAAACATCAGGAAAAGCAAACATATGCTCTCAGCAACACATGAGCATTTTGTTAGAAATGGTACCAAATTGAAGTCGTGGCCGATTTCTCGTTTGTTTGATGTGCATTGTGTTTAGTTGTTGTGCATCTGTGGTTTGCTTAAAATAGTGTTTGTGTGACAGCAGATGTACCTTATCGCCTTGATACCCCATCTCTCCTGGTTCGCCCCTTTGTCCCACTTCACCCTGAATTTCACAATATCACACAGAGATATAACAAAACACCGCCCTGCCACAGTGGTCATCATATGAGAGTAGATATGAGATAGACATAGAACCTGCACATTAGGTATATTCTGCGTTATATTTAAATTATGCAACACTCAAGACATGCTAACATGCTCTGTCAATTACCACGATGTGCGATTTGAGTTCATATATTTGGCTGCGTTATCAAAATATCAACAGGATCTCTTGTAATATGTCCAATCATGTGACCTGGACTACTGACACATTACAGATACACTGCAATAATATAAATATTTAGATCACCTTATCACCTTTCAATCCAGGCAGGCCGGCTCGTCCTGCTGGGCCCTGCCACATTGGGAGAGGTAGAGGGGAGGGGAAGAGGAAGAATCAGTCCATTAGAGAGAATGCTAATTTTTTAAAACTAATTTTAACATATATATTTTGACCTTATGTATATATGGTGTTGCAAATTGTGTGATGTGGATACGTACGGTACATACATACTGATTTCCTGTGGTTTAATTTAACAATTATCAGCACTGTAGAGCAATTTCTTAAAATGTCTAAAATACCTGAGGTCCCATCATACCAGGCAGTCCTCGCAGTCCCTCAGGCCCTGGGTCCCCCTGTGGAGGGAGGGAGGTATTCAATGGAAATTATGTATGACAAACGCACAGAGCCCCATGAACACCCTTCTGATCCTGAAACACGGTTGGTACCTGACACCAAATCGCATTTTTCACACTCCATTTTTTCCGGTTTCATCTTTGCAGAGAAGTTATACTGTACATGAAAGCATTCCTGTTGCCACAACCTCACAACAGCGCTAAGCCCTGTTGACAGCGTAGCCAGTTGTTTTTTGAGGGTCTGGGCTTGGATCCGCTCACAGCCCACAGCATCTACTCTAATTGACAGAGATGACGTGAGAATGGCCAGAATGTGTGGCTGGTCCAAAAAAAAAAAAAAAAAAAATAGCCTTTACAAGTATAGGCATGTGTTTAAGCTGGCCACTGATTGGGTGGTTTTCACTGTGAATGCTACAATCATGCCAGTGTAGCACTGATGCTGTGGTGACAATGATTTGTGTTTTAGCACACATATCCACAAATGCCCACAAACACATCTGACTGAACACAGGCTTTGTAACATAGTATATTCCCATGCATAGCGGTAAAAAAAAAAATTATTGCGGAGACCAGGAAGGTCTGCAGACTTAAGGTTTCTTTTCTCTCTGAGAAAGAGGCAAGGCTTTAAGACTAAAGGTGAAGACCCAGACAGTGTCTGCGTTAGCATGTTTAATACTATGTACACTAGTACTCTCATTATCAGGTGCAATATTGCTTCTTTTTAGTAGGTCATGTCATTTATATACAGG
Source organism: Chaunax sp. Z400 (assembly GCA_037577475.1). Classification (NCBI taxonomy): domain Eukaryota; kingdom Metazoa; phylum Chordata; class Actinopteri; order Lophiiformes; family Chaunacidae; genus Chaunax; species Chaunax sp. Z400. The sequence goes on from CM075188.1 coordinate 24,490,256, forward strand.
AACTAGCAGGTGATTGGCTTACAGGGTCACATGATAATTAACTTCCTGAGGTCCCCTATGTATCTTCCTTGATAATGACAATAACAAAAAGCAGATTCAAGTGATACAGTTTTGACTGAGGTCACACTATGTTTCATTATGTTTCTGCCCTATGTTTGTTTGTCCACGATTTTAAGTGTCTGGCTGCATCAGATTTTGTCGAGTCGCACAGACAAGACATAAGGTGAAGACAGAACGAACACTTGCTGCTCTGTTTCTGGTCTTTCTGATGACTTTACTGAAGTATAAATTTGTGTAGCTGCCTTCCAATGCCATCAGAGCCTCAAGGATGTGAATGGCACAGGGAAGTTCTTTAAAGTTCTTTGTGAGATCTCTCCTGCGTCAACCGCAAAGTCGGCTAAATATGAAATGCATCAAAGGGATTATGAGGTGTACTTTGGCTCTGGTATGATTATTCTGAAGTAATCTTTCTAATAGTTTTGATTCTTTGGGAGGATGGGTTGGGTAATTTGGGTGCTACAAATATAGAAGCCTGCAGCCATCTAATTGTGAGGACTTAATGTTCATCAAAAGCAACAATCCAGCCACGAATGTCACTTTTTTCACGTTCACTAATCTTTCCAGCAGGCAGGGAGAGATTGACATTCCAAAGCAGGCCATAAATCAGACAGACCACACATCTTAATAAGTTTTAGATAGATGTTTACACACATCAGTTTTAATAGCTAATTCAAACCACACAAAAAAAAAATCAGCCTTTCCACACAGACAGAGAGCCTTCATAAGCTTGAACATGTTAGTCTACGGCCACCCCGGGGTGACGTCTGGCTTCGTTAGGGGTGCCATAAAAAACATTCTGATGTTGAATTAATGTAGAATTAATTGAAATAAAAAAAAACTAAACTTATAATAAAAATAGAAACCATTACCCATCCTATACATCATCAAAAGTTGTCTCACAAGCCCCTTTCCCCATGTGACAACATCAACATATGACTCAGCGTATGACTGGTCAGCCTAGGACTACGTAATACTACCTTCAATTTATGCCTGATGCATTACGAGAGTGTTTTTTGAAAAGAACGGCTCCAGAATCGAATAGCTCTGAATCCGAGCCAGTCGTCGTCAGGGGCCGCTTAGCAGCGAGGGAAGCAGACGCCAGCAGCGAGACAAAGAAAAGAAAGTACAATGACAGCCATTTGTCGTATGGTTTCATTTTTACCAGGGATCCATCATGCTCTCTCTCTCGCTCTCTATGTGCCTGGTATGTGGTATGAAATTGTCAAACCAAGAAACGGTTGCCAGCAAATTCAAAAGAACAAATCATCCATCACTACCCAGCCAGCAAGGGTGTGGAGTATTTTGCTCCCTTGGAAAGTCAGCACAACAGACAAGCGCTAGTGATGATGACGTGTGAAAAAGTGTGAGAGCAAACTGGCAGAGATCAGGGAATATCGCACATTAGAAATAAAAATTTTAGACATGGCTTTGGACAGGTTTTATATATCATTATACAAGGACTATCCAGTACTTTCAAGTAGCGCCATTGCAAATCTGCCACCATTCTCAATGACGTATTTGTGTCAACTGAGTTTTTCATGTCTAGCTTACACAAAGACCCACTTATTATGTTTGTGTATGTATGTGTGTATACATGAGTGTTTTTTAAGTACATTTTTAACTGGGATGCCTCGAAGTTTTATTTTGAAAGGGTGCCGTGACTGAAAATAGGTTGAGAAACCCTCGTCTACAGCATTCAGATGTGGTGACATGTTAAAATGGTGTTCATTTAAGAGCTATGATACTCTCTACAAAGTGACTACCTTACATGTGTAAGCCTCTCGATGATAATATGCTTGTTAGAGTAAAAACTTAAAGGTGGCGTCTGCCTGTTTAACGTCTCTGGCTGTAATAAAAATGACTTACAGACTGCGCCTGAGGTGAAGGTTATGGAAAGCACATCCATCCAGATGTACGTAGTGACCCTTCATGCATCCCAATAAATCCCCATGCTCTGAACCATTGTAAATGGAGCTTGAAACTATGGCATGAACAGGGGTTTGTTTTAGAGGCCGCAGTGAACTCGGACTTTTTGTGCATTCACAGTAAACTGATTGCATTCTTTCAATTACGGCCACTTACACGTACGGCCCCCACCTCCCTCCCTGGGAGCAGCTGGGAGGCCAAAATCTCCTTGGAACCACTGATTCAAGCAATAGATGGTTCCATAGAAACATGATCTAATAATAACAGAATCCACTAAGAAAACAAAAGTTCGTGTGGGGGTTTCCTTCTTCATACTAACAGTTTTTGTTAGCAGCCGTTAGACCAAAAAGTATAGAAGTCTTGTCTGTGATTTGTTAACATTGATTACTGTATCATCATTCAAAAGTAAAACATTAGGCATGCAGGGAATATTAGCTCCTCTTACCTCTGATTAAACATGTGCAACTCTGGACCAAAAAGGTTTGTCTGTGTCTATGTTTCATAATCAGATTTATTATAAATGAGATCTCCGCCTCAATGTGTTTCCAAGTTAAAAATAAAGGCTGAGTCAATAAGTAAATTAATGATGAATTATAAGTTAAATTGAGCTAGTCGTCAGCTAGACACTAGTGTTCATATGTCTAGTGAACCTTAAAGTTTTGGATCGTCTCAAGATTTAGATTAGTCTTCATCTCATCAGCTCACTGTATGTGTGTTTCATTTTACAACATTTAAACTATCTAAAGGTCCATTTCTTCTGTGGGCCTTTTTGTCTACAAAATATTATGGCGATAATGAAATAATATTACATGAAATATCACCTTTGAGATTTACTTCGTCCAAACTCTATTCTCTACATCTCTTTTCACTTTATCAGAGGGAAATTTCCCCAAAATTTAAGTCTTCCTTTATTTTTTCTCCTCCACAACCTTTTTGAAACATTAGGATTTTCTTGGCACTGTCATGTCCGGGGAGTTAGCGATGTTTAGGACACATAACGTGCAGCCAAGACAAGAAGAATCCCCATGGATTATATTGATTTAACAGTGAGAAATATCCTACTATCATGAATAAGTCAAAACGCTGCCTCAAATTCATCTCATCTCACCATCCATCATGAAAAGGTTAATTTAAAACGGATTAGGTTGTCTCAGGTTTAGACCATGTTCACCTCATCAGCTCCCTGTCACTGTTTCTACTTTAAGTATTTCATCCTGTGATATTTAAACTGAGCAGCTGACAAAGAGAGACTAATCTTTGTGTTGACTGAGGAGTCAGCATTTGTCAGTGACTAAAGATAGGAGATAAGCAAGCGATTGGTCGATATCTGAGGAAAGAATTTTGATGGCGATAATGAGCTCGACCCAAGTTATAATAGATGCTATATTACCTCAGGAATGAAAATAACCATTTTTACAAGTTACAGTTTTTCACATCTCGAGTCCGATTCCTATCCAGGATAGGACTAGTCCCAGTCCTATTTGGCCTGTGTATTTTTCAGCTCTGCTTTTACAACTTAGTTTTGAGAGCATTTGGAATTTTTTTTTGGCAATGTCCTGCTGAAGGTGTTAGCGGTGTTGAGGACACGGACAGAGTTTCCATGGATTACTTTCTCGTGGATTTAACTGTAAGAAATACACTGCTGCCTCAAAGAACCAAAATCCCTGGCTCAATGTCAGCACATCTGTCATCTAAAGCCATGCCTAACCACTGGAGACGGATGGAAATACAGACAGACAGAAGCAGAACCATGAGCCAAATGAATTACAGATCAAATATAGTGCCTACTTGGCTTTATAAATATGGAGACATAATTAAAAAAATGATTACAATAAAAAGCTGATACTCACCCTGAGGCCAGGAAAGCCGGTAATGCCAGTCCCACCGACAGGCCCCTGTGAAACATCACAGTGACATTACTAGCGTACAGGATAGGACATTTAAAACACAACACATTCATTCAATAGGTTACATACTATAAGTGTGACCGCACGTTTTCATGCTCCAACATCTAAGACGATAAGGTATCTTCACATTCAATGGGATTAAACAATGCAAAAACACAACGCCTCCAGCCACTATGTGATGTTTATGTTGGAAACAGCCTGGTGCTGCACACTAGTCACTGATTAGAGAGGATAAGAAGTGAGCAGGAAGAGCCAGACTCTTTTAGAGATGGAGGAGAGAACAGGTGGAACAACAGGCAGACAAGAGGACAGCTGAATTCAACAGGATGCAGATAAGATTTCTCACCTCCTTGCCATCGGGACCAGGAGGCCCCCTCTCTCCCACATCACCCACTACACCCTGTGAGGGAAGGACATCCACATTCATTGATGACAACCACTGCCAAACGGCCTTTAAAATTCAATTTCACATTTCCAAAATTGATTTTAAATGGTGTGAAACAAGAGGACGCTGCAAACCTCCGCCAAGGCTAAGCATTCCCTCCAAAGGGTCCAAAAAGTTACATTCCTATTTATATGCATCACCTCCATTTAGATTCTTTCACCATGAACACATCCACCTTGAACTTGGACCCGTCCGTCATTTTTGTCGTCGGGAAAACAGCTGTTTCAGGAGAGCCAGCATTTCCTGTTCCTCTGGGCGAATTCTTTCCAAAGTTTTACACCTCTTCCCATCCCCGGTGCGTATCGCTGGTAAACGTTTCACGTAAATCTGTCACTAAGTTATTGAGTTAAATGGCTGCCACCATGGTTCTAGCAATGCTAGAGAGAGTAAAAAAAACAAAAATATAGATCCACCCCTTTGCTCTGATCTACTCCAGAATTCAGTGGGTCCTTCTTTGGGTCAATGCCCACCCTTCCACCCACTTCCATGGTAATCCATCAAGTCGTTAAAACATGATTGACAAAAAACATCATCTTGCAATGTTCTTCCCTGCTACAAGTCCAACCCTTCTATCAAGTTTCATCAAAATCCATCGGGTGGTTTGTGTGTAATTGAGGGGAAAAAATGAAAATATATCCAGATCCATAAATCTAACAGGTTCTTCCCGACCACATGCCCAACCCTCCGGGTCAAGTTTCATGAAAATCCATTGAGTAGATTTTGTGTAATCCTGCTAATAGAGAGACAAACAAACCAAACCAAACACTTAACCTCCTTGGCGGAGGAGATAATGCCTATTTAATGACTAGATACTGTATTGGTGATCTTGTGGTCTGGCTTACACACAGTCCATAGACTAGCCAGACATCTCTCAGTGTTCCATGGAAAACCCTTTGGACCACAGAGACACTGGGCTCCCCGCCTGTTTGGCAATTTTAATATAGATAAGATAAGGCCTGTTAACTTCTCACAGAGTGACGAACAAACAAAATTTCCATCTGTCTCTTTTAATTTCTCTTTTAATGTTTTTTTTAATTTTAAATCGCTCCCTGGAATAAACTTGGCAATGGCGAATTTGCCCTAAAACACGTGATAAAACATTCCCAGTGTGATTTGCAACACCTTGAATAATGTTAAATCCTCTAGGAGTTATTCTGCTCTCCTCTCTGCCTGCGTTTTTTAACCTGTGGTCCTCAGTGTCCTTCTGCTTTAACTTATTCACAACAGATGAAGCATACAAGTGAATCGTTGACGTCCCCTGGGGTTATGTGGATGTGAACTTATGAAATGGAGAACACTTGCACCAATTTTTTTTTGCAATCTCGCTGAATTCCCAGACGATAAAACAGAATTTCTGTTACTGTCAACATATTTTGTGTTTGGAAGCAAAATGGATTCATTATTACGTGTCTTCCTTTAATGCCAGGTTTTCCATCGGGACCAGGAATTCCCTATAAAAAAGAAAAAAAGTGGATAAATTCCTCAAATTTGACACATGAAACTTTGCTGCTCCCAAGGAATTGGTGTAACAAGTTTTAGCCACTATTACCACTATTTAGCCAAAATTAAGAGATTTTTACAAACTATAGACAATTAGAAGGCATCTTCCTTCTAATCTGACTAGAAAGCTATAGTAGGAAAACCACCTTTTTCTAATACCATGAAATTGGACAGAGAGATTTTTGATATGGTTCATTATAAGCCAGGATAAAAAAAAACCCATCCCATTACATTGGCACAAACCGAACTGGTGTGCTACAAACCATTATGGAGCCATAAAGACCAGGTTTTCCTTTAGAATGGAATCTTTAAAAGAATACAAGCATAGCCCAAATGGACAACATAAATGTTTCTGACATTTTTTCTGTAACCTAATAGTTTTAAAGCCATAAATTAAATTGTTAAATATCTGCTGTCGAGCATCGTTTTACTTTTCCTCAACAGTTAAAAAGAAAAAGACATAAATCCTAAAAGAAGCTCTGACATAAATCTCTGAGCAGTAAGTAGCTCAATGTATATCAAGCTATACTGGAACTGAGCTGACTGAAAAATGTTGATTGGGGCAAAGTCTCATGAAAGCAGGCATCTATAAACTATGTCAGGAAGGTACTTATTATCCTAAGAATGATGGGAAAACTAATGGAATGGGAAGACATGGAGACAGGAACACTATTAGAGATTAATGTGAATAGTACTGGGAATCCAAATGGTGTTCAAGAACACAGGAACCACGGATAAAAAAGATCTTGACATCATGCAGTTAATATAATAAAACGTCACTCACTTTCTCCCCCTCCAGACCTGGTGGTCCAGCGATGCCAGGAGGCCCAATGAAACCCTGGAAATGAGCAAAAGTTCACATCACAATATTGTCTGAGCACGACAACAAAAATCCATTGTTCAGCAGTGTGTACAGTATTTCCGAAACATCCCTAACCATGACACTGATGGTCTTGAAGGAGAATCTGGAGGAATATTTCGTTACCGCTGGCCAAGACGCTGTGAATAATTATGTCCAAGCTATGTGGTCACAAGCAAAATCTATAATCAGTGCACTGAGGTGTATCTCAAAGGCGTCCTGTGGACTTCTGTTTCCATTCAATGACCTGGAGCCAGTTGTTTTATTTTTGTTTGCAATAGAAGCATCGCCCATTTACGCTATGCTAAAAACACAAGCAACATGACGAGGCACTGAGCGTCTGTTCTGCACCACTGGATGGTTTTTTTCTGGTCGCCGATAGACGAAGAATGTTCAACTTTGGTTAAAAAGCTGCACTCGTCCCTGTCGCTTTGTACCCAGCCTTCCAATCATGGTGGAGGACGAGGGGCGGGACAACAACCACAAAGACCAATCGTCACATGCTACAAAAACTTGCACGTATATATGTGATCAATGACCACGAATTAGAGAAATACATTACTTTTAGCCGAAACAAAGTAACGTAATTTCCTGTGTAACTTAGCAATCGAGCTCATCTGAGGTCAATGATGTCCATGCTTCAGACTGAGACACACACGGCGAAGTAGAGGAGACAGGCTGAGTGACAGTAACCCGAGTTGAGGACGACGTCGGTACGTTGCATGCAATGAAAACGTCCCCAAAACCAACGATGGACAAACGTCGACCCCAACGTGCAAACCAGGCCAAAATATCTGCGTTTTTCAAACCCCTCCCACAACCAGTCCTCAACCTGCCGCCCCCCTGAACCAATAAACCTAGTGGAAACACTGAATTAGTAATAATCCCCTCACTTTTTTTTCTCACACTCACACATACTGTATCTTTTCATTGCGTTGTGTGTCTTTTTCACCTGCTTATCTCAGTGTGACATGGTAATCCAACCTATGCTTTTTCAATGAGCTGCAAGACTCTACTGAAGCCTCCTCTCACACATAGTTAATTTGACCCCCTGGTGTCTGTTTTCATACTTTCTCCATCTGTTTGCCTTCCATCCACTTCTCTTTCCTCTGTTCTCCTGTTTTGTTTTGTTTTTGGTGGGGGGCACGTCTACTTACAGAGGAATTATATTAAGGCGAAACCATTCAGCTGTCTCACATCAGCAGTGTGTCAGATATACAACTCTCTGGAGCACCACTGAGGGCCTGACGCTGTTTTAATCCTTTCGGGAAATTATGTGTTCATTCCAGTGCTGCTGAGGGGAAGAGGGCAGAATGGGAGCAGAGAGGCGCTTGTACTTACACGGACACCTTTAGGCCCTGGGTTACCTTGTGGCCCCGCTGATCCCTGCAACAAACGAGAGACTGGTGAGGAGGACCAGTCGCCACAAAACATGGAAGCTCAGTGATTTCACAAACCAAAACATGTGTGACTCTGAATGACCTAATAAGAGAAATGCAACAGGTTTGACTGACAGATAACTGGTTCTTTTTTAATTTTCCTTGCCTACGCTGCTGGCACACATTCATTAGCTAGTAATAAACAATTAATTCCAAATCCAAACATACAAGGGAAATCAGAAAGCAGGTTGCATTATGCATTTAAAACTATCATTGCTGTGCAGTCTCTGTGTAGCTCTTAGTGGAGAAACGGAGAATCTAAGAGGATCGATTGAGGAACTGGAAGCATATTTTTATATTTTTTTACTGCACCTGCCTGCCAGGGAAACCTGCTGCCCCGGTGTCCCCAGGAAGTCCTGGTATGCCCTGTAGCACAGAGAGAGGGAGACAGAGAGAGAGGGGGAGAGAGACAGACAGAATGAATAAACAGTGAATAGGGAGATTAGATGGATGGATAAAGTGAAAGAGGAGACACACAGAACTATCAGCATTGCCAACAGCCAACGGAGGAATAAAACAAGCACTGTTCTTTGCGGACAGCCTCCACCAGGACAACACTGTCTATTAACTGTACCTCGCTGCACCACTCCATCCCACCCCTCCCTCACTGCCTCCTTCTGCTGTTTTTTCATCCCACTGTCAAAATGACATTATGCACTATAAACAGTTAGCTGATGCGGTTGTCCAGTGCAATTTAAAACATTTAATCAGATGCAGTGATAACTAATCATATCTGTGACTTTCCATAAATCACACACCTTCACGTACAATCATCATGTTCACGTAGTGCTTTTTGTCTAACAGAACTATAACCAGTTTTTGTTTTGTTTTTTTAGATTTTCCATTCTCCAAAAAAATATTTTTCAATCAATAATGATATCATGCTTTTTGTGAAACCACCAGATCACCACTTACTTGTTCTCCTTGCAGTCCGGGTGGCCCTGGATAGCCTTTAGGACCCTTGAAAATGGAATAAACATGTAAATATGAATCTATTTAAATTTATTTTGCAGACATTTATCATAAAATGTGTTTGATTTGTGCTGGAATTCTCATGCTTTGTAATTCCTTTTATTGTTGTACAGTAGAGATGAGCTAGAGCGGTCGTCTGCCGACGTGTGTGGGTCAGAAGAACATGTGCCAGGAAGGAAGTAGGTGATGACAGAGTATATGTGATTTAAAAGGGGGCTTAAAAGGAAATTGTCACAATTAAAACATTAAACTTTCTATAAGATTAATAGCTGGCCCGTTCCAATCGAAGGCTTTTGTGCCAAATTCCACATTTAGTTTTACAAGCACTTCTTTGTAAACTAAACAGGGTTTATTGTTTGCTAAATCATTGTTCTCTTAAGCCAATTTATTTTTCCCTTTTGACGTGATTATCAACAACAGATGCTTATGGCTCCGAGACACACAAGCTCAGGGCCAGTTCGGAATCTTTCTGGTGCAACAAGACGCCTTCTTGAACGGCACCATGCTTCCGAGGTTGTGACACATGAACCTTCGCACTCAATAAAAGGCCCACTTGGGGGTAAAAGAGCATCGACGGCGCCGAGCCAGCCATTTCCTCTGAAAATACTTGACGGGGAAGAGCTCATGTGCTGGCTATATTAGGTACAGCTACTACAAACACAAGGATGGCCCAGTGGGAGGCGAGGTGAAGGCCAGCTATTTGGAGACCAGACGGTGAGCTTCAGTAAGAAGCTACCAGGACGAGTGAGGAGAGATAATCATGTGGGTGAGCTACTATAGCATAATAAGTATGATTTGTATCAATAGGACAATTTGAGCCGTGGGTAAAACATATGTATGTGTGCACTGGTGTACATGGGGAAGATTCCAGTGTCCATCATTTCATTTATAGCATCATCCGTAAAGTTCTCTTTCTTAAGGCATGACAATTGGTGACCTGAGGGAGAGAGTATATATTATAAATGTCATTGAATGCCCTGACCCTGGGAAGGGTGCCTTTCCCCTTTTGGATGACCTTTGACCTTAACCTCAGAGCCTATCATTTCTCAGTGGCAGCACCTCATCCTAGAAGATTGGAAGCTGAGAGAGGAGTAGCACAGATGGAGATATATGCAGAGACAGAAGGGCGTGCAAAAACAGTGGAGAAGAAGACACAGCGTGAGGTAAACGCGTGAGGTATGAAAGAAAAAATGAACAAGAAAAGGTTATAGACGTATACGTTTCTTGCTTTTGAGATTAAGACGAACCAGAAGACTGAAGACCGGCAGAGAACAGGGTGACAGGGTAACCAAATACTGACCACATGAAGAGCCTCTCATCAGTATAGATGAAAAACGCTGCTTTAAAAGTAATATATGAGCAGCAGTCCGCTCCACTAGATATATTAGTAATGCATTTGAGGTCATATAAAATAAGTTCTGACAACCTGAGTCTTCTGAATCTTCAATCCTCATCATCAACTGCTAGTGGAAGCACAAAGAGACACTAAATCTTACCGGTAAACCTTGAAATCCATCCAGCCCTGGCAGACCTTGTGGGCCTCTGTCACCCTATGGGAACAAATGAAAGCATGAGTGTCATACTTGCAACTAAGCTGGATGCAATGAAGAGTTTTACCCATACCGATATATATCGGAAATACCTTTGATTGGTCTATGCAGTAATCCTGTGCAACGTAATTTATTGATTAGAAATGGGATCTGTTACTTCCCAGCAGCAGGGCTGTGTATTGGCAAGAACCGGGCCACACAATACGCAACACAATAAAGTGTTTACAATTCAATACATTGTGTCTTAGCCCTGATTTCTTTGTGTTTACACCAGCAGGGTCTGACTTCTTCCTGCCTCAGTTTGAGAGGAAGAGTCATATGGCTGAAGATAAATTACAGAACCATAATCTAGTGGTCAGGGATTTAAACACAACACAAAATTAATCATGTCCACAAATACTTTTTTGTAAACTACCCCAAAAAAATTGATATTTTGCTACACCCCTGCTCAGTAGCATTCCATACACCTCTATGCAGTTTCACAGATTTATTTGCTGCACAGGCAGCCAATATCCATAAACTACAAGCAGCTTGTGCCACAAATGTATCAAGACATTACAACTAAATAGTTGGATATTTCATGTTATGAAAGGAAAGTCATCTCATTGCTTGAAGCGCTCTTACAGTTAATCCAAATAAATTCAGTATAAATTGCTTAATAAATAGCAGCATGAAAAGCTCATTCCTATTTTTTCAGATGATTAATGAGCGACAGGGCGATGGTTCAACATTCCGTTATTTATGATCATTAAAGGTTTTTTTAATGACAGGAACAGGAAAAAGCAGTGGACATTCAACAGGTGTGCGATATGAACAGTGAAAAAGTGCTTTTCCACTTCAGGCACCGTCTACCATCTATTTATTCTAAAGATGTCTCATTCAAGCTGCTTCTAATCAAAACCATGTGCTGAACAAAATCTGGCTTTTCTGAAGAATCAGATAAGATGTGAGAGGAGAAGGTGAATGGAGATTAGAGAAACGATCTTAATGAAGACAAACGTGGCATTAGAGATATTAATATGCAATGGCTAACAAAACTGAAAGACTTATGATGAAGAGTAATGAGAGATCTACTATAATTTGTGGGCATGACATCAGGACGAAGCTGGATATACATGAACACTTAATATGTTTTGTTTCAAGAGAAATTTAGCATTAATGGCTTTTCCAGAAACAATCTGAGGGAAGAAATTCTAACGGTTTTTCTGGGGGATTTCTATGAGTGCAAAGAAACGAGAAAGTTATTTTTGGAACTTAATCAGTTGAAAGAATTCAGTAGTGCTGCTCAGGAAAGTCCTTCTAGTCATGGTGTTTGGCATCACTACAGCTGGTCTCTCTTTCTCTGTTCTCTCTCCATTCTTGTCTCTTCTCTTTCCAGACAAATCAACGACAATGAAATGAGTCAGAAATGCAGAAAAGGGGGTTTGAGAGGAAATTGCTGACTGTGTTGAATGGGGGATGAAGAAAAGGAGACTCTCAACCGCATTCATCAAGCACGCTAGCAAATATAAACAAAACATTTTATTGGATGAAACTATAAAAAAAAGAAAAAATATTTTCATCACCCATAAGTTAGAAAGCATTGAGTTGTGCTTGAGTGACTCAGTCTGCTGATAAATGAAATAAAAGCAGAGAAAAAAGCACTCACGGAGTATGCCGGGTCTAAGGGACCGTCTACCATAAAACGGTACACTTTAGTTGATTTTTGACGTAGTTTCTTACCATCTCTCCTGGTGGAGCTTGGCCTGGAGACAGTCCGGGGTCTCCCTTTGAACCCTAGAATAGAAGCAGGGTCAACGATTAAAGATGCCTTAAGCAAATACAATTCATTTCCAATCCATCACTTACTGGCAGCACCATTATATCAGAATACGCACACGTCATTAATATCCTTCATATAAACAAGTTGCATCTGAAATTAAAGTCTTATGCGTTTCTAAATTCCAGAATGTTTTGAGATTACTGAGAAGTAGTTGTGGGTTTGCTAATAAAAAAAAAGCACGATATTTGTGTCACAAATTTCACATTTTGACACTCACGACTAGTTCCTCCGATGGTACTTAAGTCAAAAGGAAACAGCTGCAACTTTTCTAGAGATAAACTTTTCGCCTGTGAAATTATGGATGGATGTAATGGACAGTTGTGGCGTTAACAACATAGCTGTTGAAACAAGGCTATTGTGGCTACAGTCAATGGTATACTACAGGCCTTAAAGAGAAAGGTGTGTGTTTTGTAATAACTGCGGATTGTGTTGTAAAGCACCATTCACACTGGCAAAGAGGACCAGAGACTTTAGCTTTCTGAAAATCTACATGGTTCATCCTTAACCTGGACTGTCTCAGTCTGAAGCTAGGGTGTCGTCTAGTTGTGCTGTCTACGGTCATGGACCTGAATGTATCGGGCAAGTGCAGTCCTGGAGGCGCTCTCACCCAGAGGCACAGTGGGCACTGGAATGACTCTGTCAGAGATACAGGTGGAGAGGCCTTCCTGTGTTCCCTGGCGCTGGTGATTTTCTCCCCTCAACTGTTCGACAGGAGGTGAGAGTTCTCCCTGGCACAGTTCGCCAGCTCTACTCTCTGTCCAACATGGATCTAAACCTTCCTTGCAAGGATGGCCAAGTGTTTCGGGTTGCCTTTGATACAGTCTTTGTATCTCTTCTTTGTACAGCCTGTCCTTTTTTTTGATTCTGTGAAAGCACTCTGTAGAGTACCTGGCGTGGCAGGCAGGAGTGTCCATGTAAATCACGTGTCCTGTCCAACGAAGCTCGGCCTCCACAAACATGGCCTTGAGGCTGACAAGCCCAGCCGTGTCCAGAACTTCCAAGTGTTTGTGTGCAGTTCTTTGTGCATAAAGGACTGATCTAGCGATTATTGCTGATTTGGCATCCACATTTCTGTAAAGTGGCTAACCGAGACATTTAACAATGAAGTGCAAAAGCCTTTAAGGATCTGGATCTTATTCCGTTTCTGTGTCATCCCAGACCACATGTGTAATTCCCACAAGACAGAGATTACATCAAAAAGAACAGAACAGCAGAATTACATTTCAACAGCCAGAGGTCTCTGCTCTTTCCTTCAGACTGATGTGAATTTGCTTCATAAAATCGTTTCTAATGCCATAAATTAAAAAATAATGTTTAAACTCAAAAAAATTGCAAGACAGTTTTTCATCTACAGTGTTGATGTGAAAATATAGACCAAAACCAAACCAACCAAAACACATCAATCAAAACTTCTTCTCTGATTGTTCAAAAAGGTTGTGTATACACGTGACGAGGTGTAGTATAGACATCTGAATATAAAATGCAAAGATTTTCAGCTCGTTGGTGCTACGACATTTTTTGACACCTTACATAATATGTACATTCTCTGCAACAGCTGTCCGTACCTGCTTCAAACAGGCATTATGTTCTACCTCCTTGGATTTCAAGCATCATATTTCCATAGTTTTGTCTGACACCCGGTGAGGCACAGAAAAGCTTGCAAGAACATTGTCATAACATTTCAGACTGGGCTTTAAAACACATGTCAACTAAACTCAGCATAGGAACTATAGTCCTCTGTATAGTCCTCTGTATAGTCCTCTGTATAGTCCTCTGTATATGTCCCAGTAATCAAACACAGTTCAAGAGGAGATATTTTCCTAATAAAAAGAGTCTCTCAATCCCTGTTCCACCTCCAGAAAGGCGTTGGGGGTGTGAGAATGACTCACCAATAGGCCACTGTGGTATTAGATTCACTGATTTTGGCTTTGCATGCGTACACAACGGCCCCTTGATGAGACACAGAACAAACCCATCTAACTCCTTGTGCTGTTTGACTCCTCAGTGAGCAAAAGAGAACATTGCTCTCTTTGTGTGTGCAGGGTGAGGTAGGTAGGCAGTGATCATAATATATGACTTTCATACTTTCATAGATTTGTCTTTTGTCAAGTAATATACGATATGCACTAACTAATATTCCAAGAGAGGAGCTATCTACGTACAAGCAAAAAGCTTGGACCGTGGAAGGTGCACCATAATCTGATCCTGTGTTTCTGCTCCTATGGTTGTACCCCGTCGGACTACAGTAACTACGTGGTTACCGCAACAATCTGCATGGAGATGGTGGCATTCTTGCTCATTATATCAATTCACTCTTCACATCTGGTGCTTCACATGTGGGAAAATCCCAGCAGAGATTTTAAAATGCTGTTTTCCTTTCTTCCCAGCACATGAAGTTAGTGTAATGGCTAATGAGCCGGGACTAGCACGATCACTGTATGCCCTGTGGTGTAAACCAGGAGAAGAACTATCAAAGCTAAGGACCGAGACCAACAAACCACCTTTTGTCTCTTCAAGTCAATCCTCATAGTGGGGCTATGACAATACACTGCAACTCATTGTTGTAGCATTTGCCTACATCTGTTTGTTTGTTTTCTGGTTTAATCCCACTTCCACATGCTCTGAGCATCAGAGATCAGCTCATGAGGGAACAACACGTCAGACTCTGCTCTAATTGATGCCATTTGACCAAAATAAACTACAGATTACACGATTGTGAGTGTGCAAGCAGTAACAGACATTTCAGTTGCATGGTGACAACTGTGTTTTGTTGGTTTAGGTCATGTTAGGGCCGAAAATGTACAAAATACCATTCAACATTTAAATAAAAAGACATTTCATATGATATACTGATTACTGATTATACTGATTACAACAAATACAAGTAATTTCGTCGTCATGCATACCACACTTTGAACCCTAGCCCCTCCTGAGGTGCACACAAACACTGCAACAGGAGTGAGCAAAAGGTAGCAGCTTGTCAACATTAGCATTAGCTGCTGTCACTGTGTGCAATTACACATATCCCCACTTATCTGATAGGAAATTATACATGTATGAAAAATGACAGCCACTCACCTTGGACCCAGGTGGTCCAGGCTGCCCTGGGTTTCCATTTGGACCAATGGGACCCTGGAACAGGTGCAGGTGAGATAGAGAGAACACAGCATTAAATTATTGTGCATTGTTAACGGCTCATTGTTTAAGTCACAAGACAGCTACATTTCCAGCAGGACTCTGAAATACAGATAGATATTGTAAAAGAAAGATATTTTGCTCAGCATCTCACTATGAGATGATGCTGTTGTGCAAGGACTCTGCGTCACAGTCAGATATAACTACCACATCCCCATTGACAGGCTCTGAGACGTTGGCATATTGAGAGCATTGTCTGAGTGATATCTGTGATGCTGCGAACTAGAAGTCTCCACACACTTTTATGCAGTTTTACTGCCTTGAAGTGACGATGTCTTCGTTGGCAAACTTAGTCCTTAATGTGGGTCCATGTATATCCCATGAGGAGGAAATGAGGTTGTTTCAGTGGCTGTGGCTTAGGTCTGACTCATCCAGTAATCGGAAGGTTGCTTGTTTGATCCCCAACTCCAGTTGAAGCATCCTTGGGCAAGATACTGTTCATTTGGTGTGGCTCCAGGATCTCGCAGGCCTTTTTCTGGGACTACTGTGATCTAAAATTTTCGTGGCAGCTTTTCTCAAAAGACTGCTATGATTGATGAAACTCACAGCAAACTACGATGACTGGACAAACCTTGCAAATAAGTTGAGGTCATTGGACAAAATTGCAAGGTCGTGCAGAATTTGCAGGGATTGGTTGAATTTGCGTTCATTGTTGCGATCGCAACATCACGAAATCCTGGAGGGACTATCGGTGTGTGAAACCATACACGCTTAGAATAAACATACATATTTTTATTTACTTTTTTGGTTTAGTTGTTTGTCTGTTTGTCTGTCTGTTAGCAGGATTACTCGAGAAGTTCTTAACAGCTTTTGATGGCATTCTTTGGAGAGGTAGGGTACGGCCCAAGGAACATAAGATAAGATTTTGATGGTGATTCAAATCATTACAGGCCAATAAAGCACTATTCACGATTCGCTGCCTGCCAAAGGTGTTCATCAGGGAAATGACAAAAGAAGAGATGCAGTTCTCCTGCCAGGAGAGGGCAACAGGCTCCTGTGGAGGTGAGCTCATGACAGATGTGTTTAAAAAAAAAAGAATGTGGGCACAGGGAGATTGAAGTGCTGCCACAAATTGCATTAAGAGGTGAGCTTCACAGTGGAAACTTCATGGGGAAACCATCTAGTGCTGTCTAGTTGTATCATGCTTTTTTTCTCTCAGAGCACAATTTCATTCCTTGAACATCACAGGTATGCAATGAATGCACAGCCACACAAGCATTACTTATGCCTGCAATGATATGTTCACATTCATATACCTACATGTACCATGAATACACTGCATTCCTGCACATCTGTACCCCTGACGCCAGCATGCCAGGCTTTCTCTGCTCTATATAGCCAAGAGCCAGGAGGGAGGATCGCCCTCTTTCCTCCCCACTCTCTCTTTAATGTAAGGAATCTGAGCCTGGATTCCACCAGGGCATTATTTGTTTCAAAGTTTTGGTGAATGATGGACAAAGTGTGATAAGACAGTGTTGAATTTTAACATATAAAATGTTTTACTTAGGCCCACCCACCTCAAAGGCTAAACTAGGAGGGTTCCCAAAGGCCCAACAGCTCCTTTTAATTAAATTAAACCCTAATCTAAATCCCCTATTAAAAAAAAGAGGAAAAAACTCCTCAATCAACCCCTTTATCCAAATCCGCTGCAAAATTTATTAGCTTCTTCCATGGCACATGCCAAACCCTCCCACCTAGTTTCAATCAAATGCATTAAGTGTTTTTTTTTTGTGTAATCTAGGTAACAGACAAACAAACTGACAAACAGACACTGGTTAGATAACATGACCTGCTTGGCGGAGATAATTAAGCAATTTCTCTGATATTATTTGACCAGGAAATCCTATAGTAAAAAAAAGCAGCATTATTGGAAAAGGTCAAAATAAGCAGTTTTCTTCATAAAATAGTTTTTTTTTATCACCACCTCAATGCTTAAACTGTCATCTTCATGACATGATGTGTTTCCACAATAAATCCCCACACCAAATGCTGCCCTCTGGTTCTTCATGCTCATAGTGTGACACCAATAATAGATAGAGGAATAAAATAAGTCTGCTGCCCTGTGCTGAGACTGCACAGACAAAACCACAGTGCCACACACTCCCCACAGCTTCCCACCACTTAATGATTCAAAGACTTCCTCTATTTCCACTTTATAACATAGCCTAGGAGGTTCACAATATGTTTTGTATTAGCTGTATGCTTTCCAAGCCTTTTACGAGGAGACTTGTTTTATTTTCTACCATCCTGTCTTCCTGCCTATCTGTCTGTTATGCTTTAGTGTAGCAGAACAGAAGGCCACAAACTTTAGTGCTGCATGAAAAAAACACTGCCCTCTCATTCATCAAAGTAGTGCCTACTGACCGAGCTCAACAACACATGGTCCTCTGGCAAAAATGTTGATCCTGGCTCAAAGTTACCCTTCCTGGAACTAGTGCTGTCACAATACCCAAATTTCGACTAATCCCATGTTTATATATCATGTGTGATATCAAGTATCACAATACTTGAAACTGAAATATGTCTGATTTAACACTCTAGTTGATCAGAATTCACCATATTTTCAAAATCACAGTACATTAAAACTTGTAATACTGTGAGATTTTTGCAGGATATAAAAGTCAGAAAAAAGTCAATTTTGTTTGCTGTCAAATTAACAGCAGACCTTCAAACTGACCTACAAAACCTGCAGAACTGCAGAAATCCTAATACTGAACCAGTTGTTGTTGTGCACTTTTTTTCCAACAGCCCATCCATAAATGTTTTATGTTTGGAGATGCCTCTAGGGTCTTTGGCATGATCGCAGCATTGCATCATGACAGCCTTGGCAGCTGCACACAGTGGAGGCTCAAGATTAGAATGGAAACGTAGCCCGTGCCGCAGACGCTGCGGCTGGTTGAAGCTGCCTGCATCTGGAACAGTTTGGTCACTCAATCTTGATGCTCCAAATGTGCTGACAAGAAAACAGTTTTGCCAGCATCCTCAAAGAGAACTATGTAATCATGTCATGAACCTTTACAGAGCGAGGCATGTTCCTCAGTTTCATCGGTCTAACAAGAAACATGTCCGTCTGCTCCTTTTTTTCCCCGAAACAGTTGCAGCAGGATTGTGATCATAAACACAGGAAAAGTATGACTTGTCTGCCATAACAATATATCAAAACACAATCCTTAAGTCTTCAATGAATGGGCTCCTAAAAACCAGGTTCACTACCTAAAACCTGACCTCAGCGTTTTTTTTTAGTAAGTGATAAAAATACTATGATGGCTTCCTGCAGAGAGGCCAGATCCTTTATTCTAAATTTAAACAACGCAAGAATTTACATCCACAGTTCTCTTTTCTTCTCTTTTCTGTTTCCTTTTATGACATAAGGTATTTATGTTCATGTTATCTGGGATTTTACAAACTAGATTCTTGGTATACCTGCAGACCTCATGTAGCTAAATAGTTTTCTACAGCACGAAAGGGGAAACAAGGCACGAATCCTCAGTTTGTTGTCTAAATTATTCTTAATTGCATATCACCTTTACATACAGCAACATGATCAAATTAGCTCTCTGAGCAGTACATTACACCTACTTTAAAGCATGCTGCCTGTGTAACATCACGTTTGTGCACGTTACTCACCCGAATACCTCTTTTTCCTGGAGGACCAGGTAAACCAGGGGGACCAGGTGGACCCTAAATCAGAGAGACAGGATGGGGTGAGAAAAAAGGGAATGTTGTAGAGAGAGGCAGAGACAGAGAGAGGGAAAGTGAAGGGCAAAAAAAAAAGGAGAGATAGAGTATGTTAATGGCAAGCAATGACATGCAGTTTACTGTCTAGGCCTCTGCAGTGATGAGTATGTGCAGAATTCATATGCGAGCTGTGGAGGTAAAAGAAGTTTTTTTTTTTAACTCAAAGAACCATATGGAAAGGGCTGAGCTCAGTTTAAAGGTGAGGCTGACACCACCAGCCTTTGGTCAGACTTTGGGTTGACCAAAATCCTTTGTCATGGAAAAGCATAGCCCAACACATATGGATCAAATGCATGTCTGGTAGATGCATGATATAAAACATGCTACTGAGTATGCTGTTGCCATATATTGTCCTAAGGTTTCTTAAAAATGCACTGGCTTGTCATTTTTGTTCGGCTGTAAATAATGAATGACTGATTCGCTGGTTTATGACAAGAAAAGGTCTTCCAAGGTGATTTATAAGGATAGCCAAAAGGCAAGAAAACACATCAAACAAACAATTGATCGCTGAGGTTTGTTCTCTCAAGGAGAGGTCAGCCAAGTTCACTGAAAAAAATTCATCAACTTGAAAGGAAAAATTGTTTGAGGATTACACATTTGCAGAACAATCCATCCCATCCCTTCTCTTAAATAGCGAGGAGCTGGCAGGTAAGAAGCTATTAATTCCTCAAGCTGTTCTGCTACTTCTGAATATACAATCCCACTATAAGGTACAATATTAGATATGGTGAAAACAAGCATAGTACTATTTCATTTATTATCTAAATTTTCCCTGTTGCAAGAGATTATAGTGGAGTGCCCTGCAGCATCCTTATCGCCTGCCAGGGAAGTCGCTGGGCAAAGAGGGGGATTTGAATAAAGAGACAGCTATGCCCTTCTAGAAACCCACACACTGACACATGGAAACTGTGAGTACACCACTGCCTCACCACAACAAAAGGGCATGAAGAAACGGAGGCATTCATGCAGTAAAATGATAATATTCAAAAGCTTCATCTGTGCAGCCAAGACAAGGGTTGAATCTTTCCCATTGGAAAAGAGGTCAAGTTTTTCAAATCTGAAAGGTAGAATGAATCATCTTTTGAGCTTGTTGCAATGTCTGACATTAAGTTGAGCTGAATAACATAACCCCCTTGAACCATTACCCAACATGAGGTCCAGACGTTAGGTCTCTGCTGTAGGTATCTTAACAACAGCCCATGTGACTGAGACATTACCAAGAGGGGAAATGCATTAATGAGGTGATGACTGACTGAGGTACACACTTCAACCCTCAGATTCACTCTAAAGCATTGTTATAGTTCCATATACAGTACCAGTCAATAGTTTTGACATACCCTCCCATCCACTTGAATGGGAAACTGTGTCCAAATTTTTGACTGGTACTGTATATATATGATCGAACCACAAACAAACAAAAAAGAGCCACTTGTAACTCCTGGTGTTTCAGACACAGATGGCTCTAGTGAAAAAATTGCACGGTTGTCTAGCAAACATTTGTCCTGCACTTTCACTGACAACTTATTACATTAGCTCTTCAACTATCATTGGTAACTTGTTTCAATTAGGGGTTCTGGAATAGAAAAAGGAACATAAGATCACATCAGTCCAACATATTTTGATATTTGCAATAGTGGTGCACCAATCCGAACTGCTGTATTGGTATAGGGTAGTATCTGCCCAGGACTAAGCAATCCACATTAAACACAGTTTCTGGTGTCAATATAAAATTCCTGTCTCTGCTACAAATTACATTCATTAAGTCATAGTGGGATATGGGCTTCACTTAGCCATGCTACATAACATAAAAATGGTTCTCATGAGTTCTACACAAAGTTTTCTGGATTTCAGTTTGGCTAAAAGAGAGAACCCTTGTCAAATCAGGAATCGGTATCAGTATTCCAAGAGCAAACAAACAATATATTAAATTTAGGGTTGGGAAAATCCCTTCTATTTTGAAATCATTCAGTCATGGAACTATAATGGTCGATCCAATAACCAGGGATTTCATAAATCGGAGGAGAAAGTGGGGGCAGCTGCTAGAGAGTTGAAAACAGCTGTTGTCAAGAACTGAGGCTCTAGTGAAAGTTTGTCTCTTTGTGCATATATGCCATAGTTGTGTTTGTCATTCACACCTCTCACACATGCTCAATCTGTCCTGCTATCATTGGCTGGGGCTGTCGATGGAGATTATCAGCTGTTCTCATCAGCTGGTCACATCTATCCAATAACACAGTGACACGCCTTCATTGTCATGGTGTCCTTTTATATATGATTCTCTGTACCTCTAGTTCATCCATGCTGCTGTTGTGCGTACCCTCCATCACCACCCAGTCTTTCACCAGCTTCATCATTTTCTCAGCAGAATCATCAGCCGCCACCACCATGAATATCTGGGGGATCTGCCCTTCAGTCAAAATCCCCCTGAAGAATCAAAATCCCAAAGACTTTCTGACATAATCATCTACTGTAATAAGCAATTATCTTTACTTCACTCACTTGTCTCTCCTGATTGGAATGTAAACGCAACCTCACTAATTGCTAAATCTAAAAACCAGCACAGAAATGATCACAAAAATCACAAACAAAAACCACCATTTTCCCAACAGACCACAAACAAATACCAACAAAATTAACAATTATATATACATTTTGAAACCGCAAAATTATTAAACTACTAGCATGGCATGATGGGAGAAGAGGGCGGTTGCTACAGCTGACTGTGCAAAAGAGGTGTGTGTTTGTGCCTGGATGTGTCCAGAGAGCAGTACAATCTGCTCTGCTGATATTGAAAAGAAAAGTAGATCCAAATATTTATTTAGTGTATTTTTGTCTTTGCATTTACGCCCATGAGACATAGATAAAACACAAACCTGCAAGGAGTGGGTGTAGTGATCGTGTAAAAGGGACGTAACATCTTGCATCTGAGGATATTATGAGAATTTCCGAGATGCCAAAGGTGAACCTTAGGTTATTGCAAAAGTCAGTGTGTGCTCGGTGCAATAATAATATGACATCACAGCATCATGTAACATTTAACATTATTATCTTATCTTTAATATCAAAATTCAAATCACATCCATAGTTCTTACGACTCCTATGGAATGCAGAGGAAAGTTTCGGTGAAGTGAAGATGTCATGGTTCTGTGTTTAGTTTGTTATTTCCTGTTTTTCCTCCATGTCAGTGTTTATGCTTTAGTCTTCCTGCCTTTATCTTTTCCCTCCTTTCAGATTGTTGATAATTTTGATGCATTGTGTTTTCTTGCTGTACTGTTTACATTGTAAAGCACTTTGGTCAACCATAGTTGTTTTAAATGTGCTATATAAATAAAGTTGACTTGACTTGTTTGCACCTGTGCCTTGTCCTCACCCGTCTCTCGTTACCACAGAATATACAGTCTGTGTTTTACCCTTTTGTCTTGGCACTTCATTGATGTTCTCTTGTGAAACTCATTCCAGCCTATTTTCTCATGGTTTCCCGATTTAAGTTTGTCTCCAGTGATTTCCTGTTGCTGTATCGATTTGACCTTGTTTTTGCTTCCTGCTTTTTGGATTGTATGCTTTGGACTTCTTTGTACATCCCACTCTGTCTGGTTATGCTGCTGCAAAACTGTGAAAAAATTTTCCCTAAGGAAGCAAACCAGCTCATGTTCAAGTTTATGAGGCAATCACACTGACCTTCGACTGACCCAGCATTCAAAACATACCTTCATCAAAGTGGCCAGAGTAGTCAAGACAGACAAACAGTTTAAAAGAAGAAACATTCTGGTTATTTTTAACATTTTAAACAAATCAAAAAAGAGGCCTGTGGTTCAGATTTTGTCTGACTCTTGAGTCTGCAGTGCAGTCTGCTCAGACTCTGGGGTGTAAAGCTAAGTTGCAAGTCAGTGCTGGTTTAGCTGAGGTAATACAATGGAAACTTGTGGATGAGTTGACACATCTTTCATTATTACATAGACTTCAAAGTTTTAACAGATCACATAGAATGACACAACGCATCTCTCTAATGCAAAACTATGCAGACCTGAAAATCTGGACTAAAAAAGCTGGTTAAGAGGCAAAGCCATCTTGACAAACTCCTCACACCATACAGTAGAATGGACTGCTAATTCTTCTTGCCAGTCCACGACTTATCCTCTCTAACATAAGAGCGATAGTGGCTGGCAGTATTTCAGCAAGGGAATGGTGTGTTATTTCAACAGCATGTAGATACATGAAAAAAGAACAGTACTTGGGTATGCCATTGCTTCTTAATCACAACACCGCCCTGCAGAAATATTTTTTCATCTGTTCTGACTACATGCAAGAGAGCCAAATTTTACATGGTAGTCAAATAGGGCCCATAAATTACTTTTAATTGCTTTGTATTTTCCTCTTGATCATGTACAGCTATGTACTGACTTGTGTCTCAACACTGCTCCATAAATATCAACCAAAACACTTACCGGAGGACCTGGCTCTCCTTTGGGGCCACGGAAACCATCTTCGTATTCGTATAAGTAGTCTGGCTCCTCGTATCCATAATCGTATCCTCCATTGTCTACATAATCATAGCTGCCATCCAGATCATGCCGTTCTGAGCTGTCCACCTGATTCTCCCGGTACAAAGTGGCCCCGTTGGCTCTCAGAGTAGTCTCTACAAGCTGATCAGTCTGCTGTGGCACAAAGTGAGAGTCTTCGGAGCTGGTGACTGAGTTGTTCATGAGTCCTTCCTTCACTTGACTTTGCCTGGTTGTGGAAATCGGACCTGCGGTGGCAAATAGAGTCGGCAGACTCCCGGAGCTGGTCCCTTCCTCTGTGCTGTTTTCAGAGTGATCTGCATCCTCCTGGAGGGTACTCCCTTTTGCCAACACATTTTTAGAAGTGGTAATACTTAAGCTTTGGTCAAGGTCCAGAACTGTCTGTTCACTCAGCGAGGAGGTGGTGGAATCCATGGTAGAAATATCACTCCGGTCTGCCAGATGAGACTGTATGGATGGACTCAGAGATGAATACTCTGTGACCAAACTACTTGTAGACAGTTTGAAAGCTGCTGTGGTTTTAATGGGTGTATGATAGGTAGCTGCAACTCCAACAAGAGACTTTGTCAAGGGGCTAGAGGGTGGGTCATTTACCTCAATATCCAAACCAGGATGTGGCAAAGGCAATCGGTAAGTGTCGGCCAGCCGGCACTGTGTTTTAAGGTAGTTGCAGTAATGTGCGGCAGCTTGGGCTGATGGATAGATATCTAGTTGGCAGACTTGGCCATTGAATGGTGCCGCTTTGGAGTTCATCCTCCCTAGAGTAAAGAGACCCCCAGAATTCCCCAGTTTCTGAGATCTCCCCAGGGTCTGCTCCCGCTGCTGCACTGCCCCACAATCCGCATAGAAGGACACTGAGCGTGCACGAACACCAATAGCAAAAGGGTGTTGATGCCCGTCCTGCCAATCGTAGGTGAAGTAGATGGGTGCGTTCCCGGCTGTGTAAACCACCACTCTCCGTGGCACCAGTTGAATGCCAAACCGCAGCCTGTCCCTGCCATCTTTGACACTAAACAGGAAAGCATTGTTTGTTCGCCAGGAGCTTAGGCTAACCACAACAGAAAACTCCTCGCCAATCTCCGGCGGGAACAGACTGCCTGCTGGGGCCTCATAGAGGGAGTCTGAGTTGAGTAATACTCCATCTATAGAAAGAGGAAGCTTCAAAGGTGAGGGAACAGTGGTGTGAGTAGTCGAGGGTGAGCTTGTCCTCTCGTTGTAATTGTCTGCACTGCTCTGAGCTGTAAGCCCCAGTCGATAGAGGACATCCACTCCTAAAGGACAGAGGAGACAATGGTATGGTTAACTTGCAGACACTAAATCACAAAGCAGGTTTGCATGCCCTCCACCTCCCCATCACATCCCAGTCTTGACAGAATCACCAACTTCATCATTCAACAGCTTCAGCAGAGTCATCAGCCACCACCACCAGTGCTTGGACTCTAAAGGGGGGATATACATATACATCTTGCCGCTGCCCTTCGATCTCAACTCCCTGAGGAGTCTACACTTTCCGACAGACTAATTATCACATATTATCTGATGTAATAAACAATCATATTTACTTCAACCACTAGTCTCTCCTGACTGAACCAGTACTGTAATAAAAAATTAGCGAGGCAGCTTTTATTGATGTTGACTTGAGTGGTACTTGCAGTGGATTTTGAGAAAAGCACTTCCTCAAAACAATTTGTGTAAAAAACGAATCCACTAAATTCATTAGTAGCGTCATTGCTATACGTGCAAACTAATGTGGGAATTACATAATCTGTTCTTGTTCAAGTTACATGACTGAGAAAAAAAATCACTTGTCAGACATTATGAACCTTAGAACAGTCTTTTCATGATGCGTGACCCCTCCCTTTCTTCTGTGAAGGTAAGTGCCAGAAAGGCAGCTGTGGCCCAGATGAGAGGTGGGACTAGAAAGGGATTGGGCCAAACTAGGATACAGGAAACCAGTCCACACAGTCTTTTTGGATCAGTCTGCCAAAAAAGATTGATGACAGTAGCTTTCTACCAAATTGTCCCATCACTTATTCCCATGCCCACAGGTAATTCCCCAAATACTGACACTGCTGACAGTGAGGCAACAAACACTGTAACGTTACTCTTATCACACAATTAGATTATTTATTGCTAAATAAAGAGGTATTGAACTGTTATAGTGTCTTTGAAAGTACAGTCAGCATTTTTCCATAGTGATGTAACGTTTGCTGGCTCATTATTTCAGTAACATGGCTACAAGGCAAGTCAGTAAGTTACCAGCTACATTTGATTTATACTTGATTTTACACTTTTCAAAATGCTTGACATTTTTAACTATTTTTTTTATATCTATATATTCTATTCTATATTTTTTGGGATAAATTAGGAGTTTTGAGACAGACACTGGGCTCAAAGGAAGAGTTCGCCCCCACAGCTTCTTCTACAAGCAGGCTAAGGAGAGACAAGGTTTTTTCTTCTGTTTACTTGTTTTTGACATATATGCTGTTGTCGGCAAAGGAAAGATGGAAACTCTTCTCTCTGCTGGTGGCAGTTTTGCCATCATTAGTTTAATTGTAAAGCTTCTGAACCTGCTCGCTCTAGATATTGAGCTTGACTAAGAGTACGTGTACATGAGTGATTGACACTCTGTCAGACACTCCTCCTGGCTCTGATTGGTGGTTTAGATTCAGGCATGGTAGATTCTTGCAAACTGCATTAGCAGCACTGAGTGGGGCAATAGGTATGATTTTTTTAATAATCTGTACTATGAGGACATAGTGACAGCTGGAGAAAATATGACAAAAAGGTATTTTTATACACTTTACCTACTTCAACTTTAAGAGGTTTGAGCTGTTATCAGGTATTACTTGCATTTACGTATCAGAATCTTGGGATCCTGGGAGGTAAATTGGGATGAATATATCCCCGCTTTTGAAAAGAGGGCATCTTACAGAACAGTCATCATGTTATTTTTTTCATGTTGCAATTGTATTTGCCATTCCCTCAGGTCACGTTCAGGTTCAGGTTACTTTATTTGTACCCATGGGTAGATTTGTTTGCAGGGAGAAGTTTTTGTTTGCAAACATGAAAGGTGCAGAGTGTGAAAAGTGCTCAGAGGATCCAATCATCCAATAGATGGATAAATAGATAAATAAATAAAAATAGATTAAATGAATAAATAGATAAAACAGCTAAAAAGATGTGCATCGGACAGTAAACATCTCATCAATGCTCTGATTTGTTCCACTAAATAATGGCGACTGGAACAAAGCTATTTCTGTAGCACAGCATTCACTGTGCAGAGGGTGGAACCCGTCATTTAAGATTGAGCTAGCTATTTCCCATAACTTCCTGAAGTATAGAGCCTCTAAGTTGAGCTGTGGGGACCATTTCACAATCTGGTTAAGAAAAGGTTACCAAACAATGATACCAAAGAAAAAGATATTACTGATTCAATGAAAGCGCAATAGAATAAGGTCATCAAGGTTTTGTCAATGTGGAATCGGGACAATTTTCTCAAGCAAAATAATCACTGGTGCCCTTTTTTGCACACAGCTTCACAATTTATTTCGAAATTCAATTGAGTCGATAATTGTCCCAAGACAATTAATAGTAATAGCAATTGGCTCTTCATAGATGTAGCTTCATGTGTGTGGACCTTTTTTCTAAAATCAATTTGCATATCTTTAGTTTTAGATACCTTTAGCATGCGGTAGCGCTGTTGCCTCACAGCAAGAAGGTCCTGGGTTCAAATCCACCTTGGGACCTGGTGCTTTTCTGTGTGGAGTTTGCAGGTTCTCCCCATGTCTGCATAGGTTCTCTCCGGGTTCTCCGGCTTCCTCCCTCCACCAAAAATGTGTAATATAAGTGAATTGGTGACTGGTTTGGTGAATGGTTGTTTGTCTTTCTATTCTGGGATAGGCTCCAGCCACACAGAGTTATTGGACTGAAGTTTCTCTGGCCTACAGGTAAGGATTATGGATTTTAAAAATACAAGTTCTGGCATTCACCCTGTGACTTCTTATTCTGGGTTACAGCAGGTGAAGGATCTTTAACGTCACAAGTTTTAATGTCATTTAAAGAGTATATGGTTATTCAGGACGTTTTTATGGAACAGGAATAGATCATTAGTGGTGTTAGTGCCTTAGATGTGTTGGAAAACAAACGGATCATTTTCCTGTAACATTGCCTTGAGGGAAGGTGGGGAAACCCAGCCAGAGAGAGAAAATGCAATAACTAGGCATAAAACATGCAGTAAATCATCCTAGATAAGGTTTTGTAACAGTTTTTAGTCCTGCAGCCCAGGTACAGAGTCTATCTGCAGCTGATCTAAGCAGACATTGAGATGTCCTTGACATTGTTAGCCTTAGGTAATGTCAGCCCAGATTCCAATTAGCCTGTCTCATATGTGAAGACAAGCAGCTCTAGCACTCGGAATACATTCCTCCTCCTCCTCCCTCGAAATGATGGATTGATCCTTCTTGGAGAGGAAAAAGACAATACAAGATGTAATAAAGTGCAGGAGGAATGAGTCCTAAAAACCAGAAATTAGCATTTTTGCTAACTGGTTCACTACTCTCACAGTCAATAGTTTGTTTTTTTAATGGGTTTTTGGTTAGATGACTGAAACTAAGTCTGTTGTTAAAACAAGCTTTGCAGATTTTCATGCTTTTCCTACAATTCTGAGGCTTTCACGTGTCTTAAAAAAGGCGGTTGCAAACAAGTCGCTAAGTAGATTTAGCGATTTTTAGTTGTGTTAGTGGTGTTGCCACTAAAGTCATGCAAACCATGGTGTAATTTAATTATAGCCTTCTGCTTTTTAATTCTGACCACTGAAATTATGTTTCAAAAATTATAAAACTGTTGGTCAATTGTGAAGATTACCTTCCAGAGAAAAGTGTAAGTAAATGTATGTGCAAGTATAATAAAAATATTTTCTGCAACAATCCAAATTCCAATGGAAAAATCCCATCGGCTTTCTGTCAAGGGAAGCAGGGCGAAGCTATCTTCTGGGTTGGCCTACAAGAATACATCATCCCTGCAGCACTCTATGAGGGGAGTGATCTTGAAGTAGTTTGCTTCTCTGTTCAAGACGCAACACAAAATGTACATAAACATGGAGATCAAGTAGGTGAGGATTTACCATGATGTGCTTTTGGTGGTTGTCCAGTGATATGTCACACAAATCCAGAGCAGAAAAGAAAAGAGATTTCTGTGGATTACTTAAATAGCATTTTTGTCTTGTTGAGTGAAGGCAAGTTCTTTCAAGAAAGTCACACCTGGAGAAATATGTGGGATTATACTATAAGTGTCCTAACGGCTATAAGAAAACTAAACTTTAGTGACTCCAGAGTCCTGGTGAATGGATCGGATGGAAAAGAGAAGAGAGCACTGAGGAGAAAAAAGATGGGTATAGGCAAAGAGGTTGGGAGGATATTTCGGCTGCTTCTACATGCACAGTGAGGCTTGGAGAGCAAGAGCAGACATGTTGGGGGAGAAAGTTAAAAGTGAGAAGAAGAGCAAAGAGAGAGAAGCTTGTGGTTGCAGCCACTGTCCTTATGTATACTTATAAAAATAGCTAAAAATAGATAAAATAAAAATGTACTTTTTGAGTTGTTCTTTACATTTATTGTACTAATACAAAAGGATAAGCATTGCACTATGGAGGGATGCACCAGTCATATCATTTCTGTTGTTGTCGTGTAACAATAGAATAATCTCCTTAATTTAAGCTATATACTGACTTGTTTGTGGATCACATGACTATGTGGAAGTAAAATGTTGACTTGTTTAGACAAACAATAACAAATACATATAGCATTAACTTTATTATTCATGTATGTGGTGTTACTAGTTTTTCGATTATATGTCCATTACATTGTTTTTTACCTTGAGCTAAGTAGTCTTCTCCAGAGAGTGCTGCTGAGCATACTGACAGGAGCAGGATAAAGTTCCACCTAGAGAGGCACACAAACACAAATGAATGTTAAACAGCTTAACAGCGGCCTATTAAACCAGAAAATAGACAATCCAATTAATTATGCCAAGTTAATCAAAAAACAATTCATTTATCAATAGGTCCAGTTAATTACAGGACAAATACAGCTGAAACACACACAAATTAACATGTATGACATATTATGCCTAAGCTGCCTATAAATAAAAACTCCAAGGATGAAACCAGAGCACATATGCGGGAGAGAGGTCCATGATAATGGAGCACATAGAGGACTGGGGCTTGTCATTTTTGGTGTGAGGTAACACTGCTAACCATTTGACAAACCTTTACAAGGACAGAGTCTCCCTGAAATCAGCGATCATTTACATCATTAGAACATACATAGGTGAGTGACACTGAGATTGAATAGTTGCTGATAGTATAGACTATAGAGGCATCTAGGTGAACCATCAGGTATAGTCTAGATCACTCCTATGTGTTAGCCTCCTTGTTTAAACTCCATAACAACCGATTAAAGTCCTTGCATGGAAGAGGACCAGAAGAAGAACCATGCTATAAATGTAATCCATTCTGGATCACCAGATCCGGAATATTAGATCCAGATCCAGATCAGACTCTTATGCAAGTTAGATCTTACGGGGATATCATCCTGTAATATTTGTTCAAGCATTATAGTCATTATCGATGAAGTTAAAAGCAAAAATTTGTAATTGCCCCGATCCCACAGTGGTAAAGAATCCTTAAAAAAAAACCTGCATGATTTTTCAGACAAACAAACCAACGCTGGCTGAAACATTACCTCCTTGGCAGCAGCAGATAATAGCTTTAATAATGACTATGTTCAATTTAGGTATGTCAGTAAAACATGACCTAGCACACATAATTAAAGCCCTGGCACTGACACATCAGACGCTAATGGAATATAGTAGTTATTAATTAAAACCCAACTACATGTGTCTGCCAAATGCGCACCACATGAATCGTTAACTTGTTCAATAAAATTAAACAACTGCTTTAGAATCTGTTGCCTGTCACCAGGTGTAAACAGGAGATTTTGTGCATCCTCTCCCTGCATTAGAGGAGTTCCGAACAGTGACGCAATATAATAACCTTAAATTACGAGAAGACGTCAAAGGAAAGACCTTTTAATTTAAAAACCTTTAACAGTCAATATTTAAAGGTGAAAAGTCCATGCAGCAGTTGACGCTAACAGAAAGGACTAGCGAACAAGGGTTAATTCACATTACTAACCTAAGCAGCAATGTTCTATCAAGGTAAAGTTGTAAATATTTTAGACTATTGATTATACATAACAAGCAAGATCGACCATTTTGGCTCTGGGAACCTGCGATGTGCCTTTTCTCGTATTTTATTTTCATTTTGCAGACTAAATAATGAGTCCATAATAAGAAAAAATACAATAAATACTCAGTGCTTGCAGCCCATGGCCAATACAGGCTTGAAGTCAGGAGTTGAAGAATAAATCTGGCGGCTTCTTAACAGGCTGCCTGACTCCTCTTTTTATGAATGCTTTCAAATTTGACATTTTTTTAGTCATGCAAGGAGCTTTATTTATTGTTGTTTTATTGTTTCCAGACAGTGTTAAGCTCAAATGCATAGTTGGTTGATAACAATTTAATGCTGTTCATGGAAGCATGCCTCAGTAAAGATATGAGCCAAAGAGGGGTAAGCCCCCTAGATAACATCTGGAGAGAAGTTGTCACACCTGCCTTTTAAGATTACTTTTTCCAACGTGTAAAGAACAGTCAGTATTCAACATAGGGCTGTCACCCAGAATGTCTTATAAAAGGGATTAAATTGTATTAGACAGTCTGAAAAGCAAAATACCATGTGCATGATGACAGTTGTGTCTTCATCTAGTCTAGTATTGCTTTTTAAAACATTAGTATATAATGCTGATAAAAACGTCATCATGCAACTGATTCATAAAAATCATCTTCTTTGTGAAACTAACATTGAGACATATAGTTCCTATGACACTAACACTGCATTGATGAGCTTCAGTCCTTTGACCCTCACTGACCTCACCTCTAGGTGGCACTGCCCACCATACAGCTAGATGACAACAAGTACAATCAGTAAAAAGGAAAAAGAAATGTAGGTATTTACATTTTGCATTGACATCTGTAACAAATTATGTTAATACCAGTTTTAAATGGAATGCTTGAGCATAACTTTGCAATTCATGTCATTGTTCATTGTTCTTTATTTATATAATGTATGCTCTGGGTCCATCGTCCTCTCCTTTTATGTCAAGAATACAGTACCACAACTGTCACAACACACAATTACTCAAAATTGGACACAGATTTAATGGATATTAGCAATCAGTTTAATTGCAAAAATCAAATATTTGAGAAATTCAAGTCGACTAACATGCAGATAGTGTAAATTTGACTAAAGAGTAAACAGAGGCTATCAAAAATATAATTACTCTCCTCGAAAATGACCGTAAAGATGGAAGAAGATGTTTTGGCATCATTGCTGTACAGTCTCACCAATCTTTTAAGTGTCATGCAAAAATGTTATGTAACATTTAATGAAATTGTCAGGCGGTATAAAGTAGTGTCTCCTACTACAGAAAATGTCACAGTTTTAGTGTTAAACCATAATGTACCCCTATCATATAGATTATGAGTAAAATACACTCTAAATAACATGTAGATTGTATTAGATGAGATTATAATATTGTATATTATTTTACAGGTGAGCTGTTACTTCCTTGGGTTAGAGATTGAGATTTACAGAGAGAGATTTTTGGAGATGGGTTTGTGTTTTTAGATGATACAGATGTGCATCTTGTTCACATTAAAGGTGAGAGGTGGAATTTTCTTGCTCATGATGTCCATCTGATGTCAGACTACCAAATAAAACCATCAAACAAATCAAACCACCAAAACGTAACTGAAAAACAGAATGTCAACTTTGGTTAAACATTTGGGAAAATTTGCATGCAAAGTGAAATTTAGCCACATTTTAGCGTTAAACAGTGGGCCGGCTGCCACAGAAGTCAAGTCATTCTTTATAGCTCTAACCAAGAACATGCTTTGGAGAGTATTTATAATCATACATGCAAACCAAATCAATCCCATCGATAGTCTATACATAGAACAGCTGCTAACGCAACTTTAAGTAATTAGCAGGATGATTTTCCACACGATTTGTGTTAGCACAAAAGACACGGGTAGACAGCATTTCTGCTATTCTAGTACGCAGTTATGCAAAGAGTGCTATCAATCAGAGGCTGCTGTCACACCTTAAGCCTTCAGGGATTGTTATGCGAGCATGATGGCGACCAAAAGCACGGTAGCTGTCTTACAAACATCTCTCCCTCGTGGCTTCTGAGGCCCAGATTAACCCGAGAAAGAGGCTACCAGTGTTTATGTGGCCCCGTTTGATGCCGAGCCACAGACAGGCAGCCATGTTTGTTTTCCTGCACCAATGTGACCCGACAGACTCCAGCAAAAGAAAGAAAAGAGCGAAAGAGAGAGAAGAAGAAACCAAGGAGACAGACTGATAGTGTGAGCTTTGACTGTCACCTGTTTCCCATCAGAAAAGGGGTGTGACATTCCATGGCCGGGAGCACAGATTTATACCCAACACAGGAAAAAGCAAAAGGAGAAAATGAAAGAGGGGGATATATGATTGCAGTTATCTGTTGAGAGAGGATTAAACGGAAATTTACAAAGCTGATGAGTTGACAGGATTTAAAAGCAGATCGACACAGGAAATGAAAAGCTAAATATAACACTCAACATTCCCTTTTGCAGTGTCAAGTGGGGCCATGTGATGCTGATTCAGACACCTTTGTTCTGCCATGTCTGCCACAGTCTCACTGTTGAGGCCTATTTAAGGCTTCCCTGCAGGCTCTGCCGCCAAGACTCAGGTCATCGCTTCAGCACATCCAAGCACATCTAAGTTCAAGTGCTGGGAATTCTCTAGCACCACAATCCATTTTGCAACCTTCTCTCTCAGCATCACTTGATGAACTTTATTGATTTATTTTAAGTCTTTTATTGTGTTACAAAGAGGACATATCCAGGACATAGGCTTCATGCAGCGCCACCAGTGTCACAGTGCATTCAATCCTGCGGTACATCCCCGTCTCTGTCCCTGACAGTGCACCATGACATGGCTTCCAGTCCTTTCAGTTAATGGAAAAGGCTGCTGAAAGCAAGACAAAGCTCCCCAAACACTGCTCTGTTGACTGAGGGAAATACCACCATGTGGGGAGTGGGTGTCATGTCAAGACTATAAATAATCACAACTTAAAACTCCCCGCTGCAATGAATCATTCCAGAAGTAACAGATCTTGCCTTGCACCCCCCTCTCCCCTGCTCAAAATTAGCTTGGATCCCTAACAATGGTCCATTGAACTGAGGAGAAGGCTGAGCGAGGCAAATGGAGAGCGCTTGGCAAATAGGAGCAAACTCACTTAAGTTCTGTTTACAGTCCTCCTAAGGAAAAGGAAACAATTTTCTGACATTCATCACTGATGTCTGTTCGGGGGTGACTTTGTGAGCGGTGACATTCACAGTATACTGTTTACGTGTCTAATTTGGCAGGCCACTTACCAAATCCATTAGGAGCAACAAAGCATGCAAAGCTGTTAATCTACCCAAACAACTCTGAAATGTTTAACTTCTAGAGGGAATAAACAAAAAGGAAGGGATACCGTTGAAACGGCTTTTAATCTGCGTTGGGGGTAAAAATGCACAAAAACCAACAGCGGCTCTTTTATTCTATGATTCTTTGATTTATTAAGACATGCTGGACCATCTAAGCAAATACCATGATTGATATGTGCCATTTCATCCCCTCTTCCCCTCTATTGACATTGGAAAAATTGCTTTCCTCCAAAATACTGAGTGCTCTTTAGCGGTACTCCATATAATGATCATTATTTGGAAAATTGAGGTTTATAGAGAGAACGTTTACCTAACCTCCACTGGCAGAAATGTGGCTCATTGGAGCCCCGGTTTTAAATGGAGTGGGGATCAAAACAGAGGGAAGGCAATAACTGTGACACATAAAATCAAACAGCGCTCTAGGGAGCTGTATAGCAGCTAATAGCAGTCACTTTGCCAAGATGTCAGACTGTAAAAAAAACAGAAAGTAGATCCCCCATGGTTGGATGACATACACACACACACACACACACACACACACACACACACACACACATACACACACACCTTCATAAGCTAAGATTGTGTCTTTAAATGAAAACATCTGAGTTTCTCACAAATCAGGTATCACATTCGTGCATCTTTCTCTTCTTAATCTCGACAACCGCATTACTGATGCACGGCCAAAGTCTGTTCCCATAGGCTGTGTTTCAGCTTTTACACCTGTATCCTCATCATAATTACTACATTATGGAAGGACTCAGTGGGCATTTCTTCTCCTGACGTCCAAATGGCAGCAAAACAAATTAGCAGTTGGAGAAGCTGCCAGATTTCAGTTGCCTACCTGATATTCCTCTACAGTCAAGGCTTTAAATGCTTTCCAGATCTGACGCATAACCAAAGCAACGGCTGAATAAAAAGACAAATCTGAACCTAATTTTATAGAAGCCTTTACTTCATGTCTGGATGCCTCTTCTTTGACAATAGAGCCGAGCGTCGAGTTTCTGCTCACTCATAAGGGTGACTGGAGTCAAGAGGTCACCGCAGACCAGAGTAAAGATTTACTGAGTCCACAAGACAGCGAGCAGACAAAGGGCTGTGAGTAAACTTCCACTGGCCTTTATTGGTTTGCCCTTTTCCTGTCGCAGGGGACCTGCAGATGTTAGGAGGGTTAAATGCTCTCACTCAACCAGACAGGTCAGAATCCCTGCAGCCGCTGGTGTGGAGAAGGTGAGCAGACCGTGATCCCACCATGCATTATTTTTCAATGACATTCATCCCAGCAGGTGAGAATAATCTTATTATATATATATATATATATATATATATATATATATATATATATATATATTATCTCCTGATACCATTTAAAAAATATTGTTTTTTGTTAGGTTCACATCTACAGTATAACAAGAGGGTTCAGAGAGCGCAAACCTCCACCAAGGCCCAACAATCATCCGGATCATCACCAAAATTTAAGCACGTCTGGGATATGCTAGGGCGCATCTTTGGTGAAACTTTCATGCAAATCCGTCCATTAGTTTTTGCGTAACCCTGCTAACATCATACAAACAAACACACAAACTGAACCAATCACATAACCTCCTTGGCGGTGGTAATTATTCAAGGTGACAAAAATACTGGCAAAAATTTTAAAAGAAAACATATTTTACCACTTTATCAACCTCTTTATGGGTAGATATAATTAAATTTAGCTCTGGCAAAAAGTAGCTCCTCATAAAACTGTTCACAGTGAGGTCTGCAAATCTTACTGAGTGATCTGGATATCGTTTCCTTTGAGACGACGTGAAGTTCAGTTTTTCAAATGTCAATAAAACTTAATCAACCAGTGACATCAAGAGTGTCATTAAGAAATTTAACGTACTTTCATTGCTATGAGGTGGTGGCATATGTTTTAGTTGCATTGCTCTCAGCAGAGACAAATAAAATCAAAACTAGCTGCACAAACAGACACCAATAATTGGGACATTGTACAGTAAGTAAGAAGTTTAGGCAAATAAATAAGTTTGTCTATTAATATGTGCATCCTCGTCTAAATATAGTCTATGTATGATGAACACAGATCATTAAAGCACAGGTGCACCACTCGTCAGCCATTAGTCAAGAACGCCTCCATGCAAAGCAGTGCACTTCCTGAGAAACTTACATCATCAACTTATTATGGGAACTACCAGTCAGCGTTGAGGAGACAGCATGCTCTCAGTCAAGTGCACAGTATGTGAAGCTCTGCAGCTATATAGTTCAACCACTGCCGGCAGTGGAGCAGCAAGTCCTGCAACAGTGGGTGATTGTCTGGAGGTCAGCAGCCAGTTAACCACTGGTGCATGCACACTAACTCCCCCAGCGGATTCAGGGGAGGCCACACTTCTTCCCAGTCAAATCGGTTCACCAATCAGGCTCTCATTTTCAATCTCAAGGGGGGGGAAAAAATAGACCTCTAAAAAGGATTTCAGGGTCACTTTGTTTTCCATCGTGCAAACACAATTTGCAGAGAGCAGCAAAATGCATTGTTGTCTCTGCTCTTTTTAGATCTGGAGGAGCTTCATAATAGAGTACAGCCCACATGGACTCACTTCTGATAGAAGAAAATACATTTCCTGTTATGTGGCCCACAGAGGAGTGCACATTTCTGGCCACGGTCCCAGCTGAATGTAACATGGCAACAAAACCTCCATGCAGGATGTCAATAATAAACACTTCCATGAGGAAT
Organism: Chaunax sp. Z400; assembly: GCA_037577475.1. Classification (NCBI taxonomy): domain Eukaryota; kingdom Metazoa; phylum Chordata; class Actinopteri; order Lophiiformes; family Chaunacidae; genus Chaunax; species Chaunax sp. Z400. The sequence goes on from CM075188.1 coordinate 24,527,510, forward strand.
GTTTAGGTTAAAGTCACTAAATATATAATTTCTTCCATTTCAAGCCTAAACACTTTGACAGAGTCTGATTAACTCGTTAAATCTTGAGGCCTTGACAGTTGCATGCTGTATATCATTGATTTATCACTACTGACATGCTGAATAAGCATCATAGCTTCCAAGCTATTCTCATTCATTGCAGACTCAATGTTCATGCAGCCAGGTCATGGCAGACTCCTGCACTTAGAACTGCTAAGTTAAGGGCTACATTCATCCAGATCAACCAAGAATAAAGATAGAGGTTCTCTGTACAATAATGAATAATAAATTAATTTAAAAGTGAAAGAATCATGTAGGAATGGCGAGGGAGCTGACTGTTTGTTTGTATGATCATTCTGCAGAAATCAAGAATGGATAGTCAACAAAAAACAAAGGTTTTAAACTGAAAACAACGTCTTCAAATGAAAAACTACAACCACAGAGCCCCAATGCTTCCAAGAAGAAGAAGAAGAAATGCTGACTCTAAAGTTTAGTGACAAAAGCTTGTAGCTGCAGGGACTCTGTTTAGTGGATTTGGCTTCCCTGTCAGGGACGGATTCCAACGAACCAGAACAGAAGTCCCCCGGAGCCATTTCATAAGAAAATCTGTTTTGGCACAAAACATAGACATAAAGCGCGCGCAAGTATTCCAACATCTGCATACTATTGAACCAAATGTCCACTTACGTTGCTGCCGCGGAAACGTGTCCACTCCTTGTCCGTTGAGCTCCTAAATGCATTTGTATGCATTTGTCCAGGCAGCAGAGATCTGGGTGAAAACAGAATCGCGCTCAAGAGGATACCTGCTCATGGGCTAACCCTTTGGCAACAGCCAAACAACGCATAAAGTGGACGCTGGAGTGCTGCCACCTCAGAATTTCCTCATCGCTTTGCAGTCCGGAGGAGAGATCTCTCCAAGTCGTTCAAACCTGAGCCTCTCAGATCATTTGCGCTCTGCGGCGCGCAGTGATCAGGCTATTTCTATCCAATGTGGAGACGCGCAGATGTTGCATATATAAAGCTGACTTGGTGAGCGGCTGGTCAGACTGTTGCAGCGTTAACTCGACTTGCTGTGTGGAATACAGGGAATCCGAGCTCGTTTCCTCTCTCAGTGTGGTCTCCACTACAACAGCAGCTCCAGTCCTGCACGGCTGTACCTCCAGGCGTTGGTTTCTGCTATGTGCCGTAACTTGCACTGTTGCAATGGGACCGGTCTTCACCCTAGCGTTACTCCTACCAGCTGGCGGTGTTGGATTTCACTAGTTACACACTCGTGACATCACAAATAGACGATTGGCTTTTCTTCATCGATGCCTCTTGTCTGCTTTGACTGCTGTATTAACCTAAATCGGCTGCAGTATGTTTATTGTATATGCAGGGAGCATACTCTGCTTGCAAGCACACACATCTTACCAACACATAGAGTTTAAGTCTGAAATAGGAGGTCAGCAGGTGCAACCTTATGATTGCTGACAAGCAAAAATGCCAAGTGCTGCAGATTTGTTGTTCTGTGCATAATGACAAAGGTAACTTTTCTTGGCAACAGACTGCAACACTTTATTTGGTACTGAAAATGGAACATAGCAGTAAGGAGTGGAGTACTGACATTGCTCTGAAGTAGATGCATTTGGTTGTGCCTCATTTGAAACAACACATTTGCATTCTTTATCTTCTTTGGAAAGAATCCACAATATTTATTCTTTTTTTTTAACCTTTATTTAACCAGGAAGTCTCGTTGAGATTAAAAATCTCTTTTTCAAGAGAGACCTGGCCAAGGTAGCAGCCAATCACACAAAATTCAAATCCAACAAATCCAACATGTTATACAGAAGTCCACGATAAAACAACATAGACTATTCATACATAGTGGCCTCTCAAGAAAAACATGCACATTTCTCTATCATCACATTCTTCATGATTTAAACTTTAAACTTGTCAATTGATACAAGTGATTGTATCTTTAAATTACATTACTTAAACCTTTAACTTTTACCTGATTACCTGCATTTTTTATCACCATGTGACATAATCCTGCAGGTTTGAGAATATGAAATGTGAAGGTGTTATACCAGGTTAGGCAGCATGCCATCATCAGCTCCATCTAGCATGTTTTACACAATAAAATGCGTAAACTCTTTAATCGTTAAATTAATTAAAGTTTTTGCACCGGCTCAGATTAGAGTCAGAGAAAAACGTCGTTGTCTCTTTGTAACCTGAACACACACGATGGCGTGTTTCACCCTTGAAAATGACACCATTTCTTTTCTTTATCTTGCTCATCGATTTTTCTAAACAAACACGCTTTGACCCACTTCCACCTCCCGATCAAGGATAGCCCATTAGCCTTGAACAAACAGAGCTCTGTGGGTCCCTGCCCCCCCCCCCCAACACACCCCAGCATCCTCCTCCAGACGTACACAGCCTGTCTGCGAGCCTCCCTCAGCTCGGGCCGGATGAAGAGGGGGTCCATATGGTTTGCAGTTTAGGGAACTGGGGGGATGCTACTAGGGAGACGGAGCAGTTCCTGCCTGTAATCCCAGGTGGAGCACACAGGGCTTCTTTAACCTGAAACCAGCAGAGGGACAGTGGCAGTGAAGAGTCCCAATGCCTAAACAAGGAGCAATATAAGAGAGGTGAAAGTGAAATGGAAACTCCAAGTGAGCCTGCCAGCCCTTATAAACTGTGAGGTAAATGAAAAGCATTCTTTCGCTGTGCCTGCAAACAAGACATCTGCAGTTTTGTGCTATGGAGGTTTGTGTGCCTCTGCAGCAGTGAGTCAAATCTCTTCCCCCTCTTCATCAAAGACAGTTGTTTCCACGGATGAAGAAGTTGCACGTGATGCTCTCTCTCTCTCTCTCTCTCTCTCTCTCTCTCTCTCTCTCTCTCTCTTGCTGGCTTTGCCATCAGCCAGCGCCTTAGGATAGCAATGATTCGACCAGATGTTTTCTTCCACTTCCAGTAAAGAAAAATGTCGAAAGATACTGGTTCCCTGACAAGATCATGAATCAACCTCGTGAACAGATGAATTACATGATCAGTTTGTAGCAAAGCCCTGACACAGACAGAGGAGGCTTGATATCTCTCAAAGAGAGGCAGGGCATGCGACATTTGGTGGCAGGTAAACATTTGGAACGGTCTTAATCCATATGTCAGATTGATAAAACCTTGATAAGGTTATCGTTAGAGGGCTTTTCACTCTGCTAAAAGGTCAGATAAAGCTTTTCATTATCATACCATAAAACTTCTTCAAGCAACTATGCTCACAGATTTACAGCAAACTTTTCGAGATGCATTTTCTCTTCTCTTTTTTTTTCCACATTTCCAGATGTGTACTAAACAATCCATTGTGCACTGAGCACCAGAACTTAAGGTCCAAAGAGTTACTGGTGTCAGATAATCAGAATCAGATCGACTCTTTTGCTCTCTTGAGGAACAGGCAGATGAGTGTACACTGACCGCCTCCTGAAACATGTGGTATTCCCCTCTCACAGTTTCTTAACTTATCCAGTACCGGCAAATGTGCAGTAATCAAACCAGAATCACCATGGCACTCAATGGTCCAGTGTTTTCAGGTGATGGCTGCAGAGTTTTAGAAGTACACGACAGGATTCTGATTAAAGAAGCATGTCTTCACAGATGTTGTCCTTCCATATGGTCAGAGATTACATAATCCACTAACAGTATGTCCACTCTATAGCTTGACTTCTTACTGTATAGCGAAACTGCAAATAAAAGTTTGGAAAAAAAACACCCCACATATACGTTCTTCCAAAGTAATTAGAGTGAATTTTCCTATAGCTGAATCTCTCATGTCCTAGTCCGTACTTAATTTGGACTCAGCTGTCCCACGGGCCCCATGTACTCCTACCTGCACACTCATGATTTCTGCTCCAGAGCTGACCTGAATTCAAACCATGTCCTGGTGGGAGAGCATATTGTCTTTCAGGACAACTTAGTACAGTAACAGCTTGTAAATGAGAAGTGAGTGGAAACTTTAAACCTTGCAGGACCAGACTGAAGCCAAAGTCAACCGGGCTGGTTCATGAAAACAGGAAAGTGGATGAGGGAAGGCTCTACGGTTGGTAGAGCGTAAAACAAAATCTTGTCTTGTAACCGTCCAGCAGACATAGTAAAAATCTACTTTTCAGTGCCTTCTGTAATGCCTTCATCTCGACTCAATGCTGCAGATGATTGGTTAAGTGTGCCTCATTAGGCTAAAAGTTCATCAATAAGCCATGAATCAGCCATGACTGTGATTGAGGGAAGGCGTGTGTCATGTGACATGTGTCTGTGCGATCAGGTTGACAGCTGACTCTACCTGCAAACTGGCTAGACACAAAACATGGCTTAGTCTCTAATTAGCAGAAACGGCCCTGTGTAATTCATGTCTTGTGTGCGTGTCACCGTAGGGCTGTTATTTTGCCGAGTGGGGAAAGAGTGGGCAACAGCTGGGAGAGTGCTCAACAGATGGTGGATTATGGAGTGGCCCATAGCTGAAACAACGCTTCATGTAAGAGTGTGTGTTCCAGCAGTGAGGTGGTTTGCAGAGCTTTAAGGGACCAGGGGAAAACACAGAGAGAGAGAGAGGGGCCAGGGAGTCCAAGGTGAAAGGGGTGTTTGGGATGAGAGGAAGTTTGGGAGTGTGTGGGGAAAGTGAAAGTCCCGTTGGGGGTCAAGTGGGGTGGAGAGGGGGCATGGAGGAGGAACACACACACACACACACACACACACACACACACACACACACACACACACACAGCACAGGCATACGTTTCCTCATGTTTGGCCTTTAGCTGTCACAGTGAAGCCATGTAAGCACCATGGTTGGATTTTAGAGTTAGGGCTCTTGAAATAATGAAAGGCTATGGTTGATGGTTTCAGAAATATGATTTAATTTAATTTACAGGAACCTGATGAGGTCTGTTAGAAGAAAATCACAAGATGTGGTCATTCTTTCACTTAGAACTGTTTGCATGACCAGAGGGGTTTGTATGTGTGTGTGTGTGTAACCACACACACATACAAACCTGTCTGTCATTGTTTTAAAAAACCCTGCCATCCATATGCTGCTGAAATCACATGTTGCAGCAATATGACTGACTGAGGGGCCATGTGAATGTTAAATAATTTATTGTTTCCTCAACATCATAAACTAACAGTACCTTGGAAACCAGAGCAAGTCGCTACATGACTATAACTACCCAAGAAATTAAAACCACAAACCACCTGGCAGGAAAATGAGAAAGAAATGTGCTGAGTCACATTTTTGCTCTTTACATTTATACTATTTATATCCTTATGTTAAGTCAGACCTACATCCTGAAGGATTCTGATGGTTTTCCCATCTTTGTCCCTGAAGGGGGGAAATGAGTTTGAAGAAAAGTGGCTCCACTGTTCGAGTGTTCAAACTCTTAATCCAGGGAAGACTGCAGATGTCACTGAGAATATTTGACTCACTGTTAGTCGTTTTTGGGGGTACATAATCCAAAGTATTCGTTTTACAAAAGAGATGAATATAGCATCTGTTTTCTTACACAGGTTTTACTATACATCCAGTATTTTGACACCACAAAAATGAGGAATTAAAATAGGTTAGAGGCCACAATAATGTAGATAAAGTGATGCAGAGACGTAAGAGTTGGTAGATCATTCAGTGCCTCTAAGACTTTGTCCTTCGTGAACCTGAAAAGTTAGAGCACTGATCCTGTAGTGATAACAATGAGACTGTTAAACACTTAGAGGCTCAATTTGAAAAATATGGCCAGAATTTTATTTTGAAACAGGAAGGAAAAAAGGAAGAAACATCAAAAGAACACTGAACATTCTAGAATGAGAACACTGAACATTCTACTATGCAGAAATGTTTCATTTCATTTCATTCATCAACTATGGCACACTGGTAATCCCACATTAGCGTTTGGTGCTCTTGTTTTGTAGCCAGATGACCGATGACCGCATGTGGTCTCTAAAAAAGAAAAAAAACAGACCATTTTTTGTTTCTATTTTCGAGTGATTTTCTTTTTTCTTTTCAGAAATGTTAACTTATATTTTAAAGAGTAACAAACAAATCTTACTTTTTTTTTTTATTGTATATGTATCTAAAAGCTCATTTCAGGAGAATTAAGCGAGGTTCCAAATTATACTGAAACTGAGGCACCATTAGCTGCACTGATAAGGCCTCTTGCTAAAAGATAAAGTTACCTGGATCCAGCAGAGAAACCTTTTACTGATGTAAAACCTGCCCCACAGACGGCACCCATTCTGGGTTTACCTGACAACATCAGAACCTTCACACAGACAAAGAAATAATCAAGTCATCCCAACAAATGAGGTAGCTAAGACACCTGGAGATGAGTCATTATTCAGGACAAAGAACGGCAAACACAGCTCCTCTTTGGCATTCTTATCTCTCATTTTCCAGAGCTCTGTCTGCTCTCTGTTTGGGGATGAGGAGAGAGGAGAGTGGAGGAGAGGAGGCAAAGGGAGCCAGAGAAGAAGCTTGATTTAGGGAGGAGGAGGAGGAGGGGAAAAAAAGCCACCTTGACCTCACTTTCATCTCTGGAGCTGATTCTCTGTCTGGCGTGAATTCTCCAAGGAGCTGGCTGTGGAACAGAGAGAGGCTTTATGCTTGCTTACTACAATGTCCCTCATACAAAATCAGATTTCATTTCTCGAGAGGGTTGAGAGAATGGCTTGAAAGGCATTTTCTCTCTTATCTCCAGTGACACTATGTAGAACTATTAGGCTGCGAGTAATTTAGCCCTGATCACATGTATTTTCCATACAGCCTATAGTTGAGCCAGTGCTGATGGTAATCTTTATGCAAAATTAAGTGTTGAACAACCATTACGGAGATTCAGAAAGTCACAAAGAAAACCCTTGTTATGTTTTGAAACCCTATGAATCCTCGTGCATGTATCATGTGTCCTAATAATGCTTTCATTCACTGTAACCATCAAAGAAGAGAAGAATGACATAAACCACAGGTAAGACCCATTATTAGATAATTCTGGTAAAATGTGAGGTGCATATTTGTTGAAGTTGCTCATTTTCAGCTCAGCACCTGCCCTATTAGGTTCGGATGTGCATGTTTACACGATTTATAATTTGAATAAGACACAATAAGCTGTAAGTCTCACATTAAAAAAGAACTGTACCCTCCCTTTTTCCACTGAAAAACCAGAGCAAAATCACAAATCTGCTACTTGAGACACACGTTCTTAAGTTGGTCCTGTTCCCGTCTATTGCTTTCCCAATCTACTTTAGATGAAACCACCACACCCACGTCTGTATTACAAAAGCCTCAAAGGCATAGGGCAGTTACAGTAGTAAAAAACAATAATTAGAATCTCGGATTACTTTAAATACAATGTAAATACAATGCATATCTTTATTCAATGATTTTGGTCAACGTGAGTCATATTTTATGGATACAATATCATATAAAATATTATATCTCTGTAATTTACAAAGTTCCCTGATATGCAGTTGCCACTTCCATTGGCTAGTTAGCTTGGTCAGCCATGCAGCTCCTATTAAGCCCCATTTCCACTGCATGGTACCGGTTATACTCTAATCCACGCTGCTCGTCTTTTTTGGTTTTCCTTCAGGGAAAAACTACTTGGTACCCGGTGCTACTTTTTTAGTACCACCTCTGTGAGCAGGTACTAAAAGGTCACGTGAAACATTGCAGACCCTTGATTGGCTCGTTCGTACATCACTGCGTCATCAATGCTTGGCACACAGGGAATATCCTGCACAGCACAAATCAGTGGCCCCCACACTGAAACAACCAAGCTACTTTAGCGCCTTTCACTTTTGAGGAGGTGCAGACATTCCTGTCTTTGATAGCTGGTGAGAGAGAGGTGTGTGTCGCATTGAAGACTATGCCACGGCAGTTTCAGGCGGCACCTACCCTGAGGAGGTAAATTCCCGTAATGGAAAACGACGTACCCGATACAAAGCATAGTCGAGTCGAGTAGAGCAGGTACTACGCAGTGGAAATGTGGCTTTAGATGACTCAACCCCAGGGTGCCAAGAGCCAACCCTTGCAAGAAAGCTATCTCTGTACTGTATTCCTGTCTTTAAACAGGCCTCTGATGGTCTTTTAGGCTGTGTTTGGTCTTGGGCCAGCTCATTCGGTGTTATTGGCTGCACCAAATTGACAGTAAGTCCTTTCTTACCTTACCAGGAACAAAATCAAATAGCACATGCCAGTTTCAAGGGAACCTCAAGCCCAGTTTTATAATCCGCACAAGTATTTTAAGACTCTGGGAAAGATTTGTCTGTCAAACAGTGTCTGTGACAACGTGTGGAAAACAAATTTTATACTATTTGGAAGTATCTGCGGTACAATCTATAAACGCTGAACTAAAATGAGTTGTACTGCAACACTGAGAGTGATTTGTTGTAATAGGAGGGTCCACTTTGAGACAGAGGGTAGCTGTCAGAGGAGATCCCACAGGCACTAGAGTGACAACAGGAGATGGTAGTGAAGCGCTGCACAACAGCGACCTTGGCGGCATTGGCAACCGAGAGGCAGTACGTGTCCTTCTTTTGCACGGGCGCGACAAGTGTCCAACTCAGAAAAGACTTCACACCAGCTCGCTGCCACCTCTCCCATTCTTAAAGAGGGACAGAAATATTTCACATGTCTGACCGTAGGCCTACTTTACCTTTCAGGTCAACCCCGCCCAGCCCTGTCTTCTCGTCTGTCGACCATCATTCATCATCTTTTCACTGAAAAACAATGTCACGAGCTAAATGGATTTCACAAAATACCTCGTCTGGCCTCATATCAGATCATAGATTCAAAGGGACAGACTAAGATGTTTTTAAAGGTGCTAAGGAGCTTTGCTACATGGCACTCGTCACAACACCGAGATTGAGCATGGTGGCTCTGTGAAAATGGTTTCTCCCATGTGAGACTTCCACAGGGTTCGGAAAACGCAGGCATCCCTGGTGTCCGGAGCTTTTTCTTTGGCTTTACGACGTCCGTTTTATTTTTGACTTAGTCATAAAACCAGTGTGAGGGCCAAAAGTTCAGATAATCACAAGAAAGACAAGCTATATTCACACCACATCTGCTACTATAAATGGATTCAAACAAACACTCTGAATGTTTAATATACTAACTGGCACAGGTTTTAATGGGGGAGCGCTCAGAGAGACCAGAGAGAGAGGACACTGGGAAACATCCTGATACTTTTTTCAGTGGTGCGGTTTTATGGCTTTTACATGTGTGGATGTTTTGATGAGTAATCTCTCTCTTGTAATAGCTGTTGATGGCTCCTCTTCTTCTTATAAGACGTTTTCCATTGCTCGTCTTACCTGTGCATGAAGCGGCAGCCATGCAGACCCTCTATAAGGCCCAAGTGCAACCACTCAAAACTTCAAACATAAACAATGAAAAACAGACTTAAGTGTTTATTACTTGGGAGAGTGAACACACAAAAACAATGTGTCGTGCTGAGGATTAGAAACAACTGCATCGAAAATCGTTCCCAGTTTTCGGCGGACAGTATACATTTACTGCTTCGGGAGAAGAGGACCCGCTGTGATCCCTGATTTTCACAGTAAAATCCAAGCGGAAAAAGAGAAGGAGACATGAATGTAAAGCAATTAGGATTTAACATCTGAGGCAAAAATGGGACAAATCAGTATCAGATTGCACAACAACTGGCTTGTGTGTAAAAATTGTAACATTACAGCCAGTCAGTCTTGCAAATCAGGTACAATAGAGCTATTATCTGCAGTATGTCTCAAACTAAGAAAGATTTGAACTATTTTTTGCGGGAGCCTGTTTACACGCCAGATACACAGCAACGATCATTTGGAACAAACACATAAAATCAATGTGTTCTGCTAAAGATTAGAAACAACTGCACAGAGATGCAAACTTATGCGAACTTATGACCAGTTACAATGGGGGGGAAAAAAAACCTACATTTACTGCTTCAGGACAAGAGAACCCATTGTGATCCCTGGTTTCATCAATAGCATCCCTAAGGAGGAAGAGAAGAGGACGTGAACTTGAAGTGAACAGGATTTAACATCAGGGTCAATGGAACAAAGTAGTTTCAGACTGTGTAAGGGTTGTAAAGTTATAGCTTTGTAGGTCTTGTTAAGGTATGATAGATCACTATCTTAAGTAATTTTAGGTCAGTCTCTAAACTCCCTGTCTTGGCTAAAGTGCTAGAAACCCTGGTCTGTGAGCAATAAAAGAATACCTGGCTACTAACTCTATACTATCTACATTTCATTTAGGATTCCATAAAAACCATTGTACCACAACTGCTGCTGTGAAGGTCATAAATGATATAACTGAGGCTCTACATAAAAGGCAGTGCTGTTTTTCTCTTTTTATTGACCTAAGCATACTGTCAACCACAATATTTTATTTGAAAGGGTTACCTCAGAGGTATTACAGGTCCACAAGGGGTTCCACAAGGTTCAGTTCTAGGACCAGTATTATTTAATTTATAAGAACATTACACATGACCCTTTTATCCAGTATTTAATAAAAGGTTATTGTTGCTTCAAAGGTAAAACTACATTTATGTCTCACAGTAAATTTCCACTTCCACCAAACAGATCATGCCCCATGTTTCCATTTCCAGCAACTCATGGGTGGTAAGGACCTTTTGTTCCCTGCATGTCAGGCCGGGTTTAAGCTCAGACACTTTTCTATCCATCAGCTGCTCAGTGTCACCGTCGACCCTCACCAAGGCAAAAAATAGCTCAGGCTTCCTGCCCCTGCAGCCTCTCCGTCCACTGGTGCAAAGCGATGCCACCTGTCAGCCAGAACACAGGTTAAAAAGCCAGGCTCCAGACACAGACGGACCATCACCACTACCTCATGTGTTTAATATCAGGGTTACAGCCAGGTTTGGTATGGCTGGCTTGCAGCTAGAGACTTCATCATTGTTACCTCATATGTATATGCTGTGCAGGCTGGCAGGAGCTGTACTGTGGACATAAAACACCACGTATGAGATCACATCCTGGATTAGAAAGGACACAAGATTAAGTATTTCCATCAGTGTATAGAAACTTTCCTTAGGGACCCTTATCTAGAATCAGGTTTAGCTCTTATTTGATTATGAACGAGAGCTCCATTAAATATCCACCCGGAAGAATCACGTTTGCAAAGAAAAGTGTTACAAGAAATTTTACTGTCCATTGCTGCTAATTTGATCAGAGGTGGAAGATCCTTAACCAAAGTGAAAGTACCAATACCACAGTATTAAAATACTCAATATAACAAGTTAAAGTGCGATAAAATGTTGAAGTTGTTTTGATTTTAACTTGCTGTATGTCAGGTTTTACGACTTTTTCTATGATTATTTTTGTAGAATAATGGATACTTTTGTGGGTTTTGGGTGTTTTCATGGCATTTGTTGAAGAAAGATATATATTAAAGGGACAGATCACTAAAAATCCCAAATCATTTTCCTCTGGATCTATTTATCTGTCCGGATTATTTCAGTGTGAGCTGCTAAGTTTTAGATGTCAGTTGTACCAAAACATATTTTATCACTACAATCATCACACAAGCCGGTCTTGTCCTTTGAGTATGATACAGTGAACACAGCTGCAGCTGCTGCACCATTTGTCATTACCATAGCAACAATGCAACGTTTGCAGCATCACAGTAATGAATGGATCAACCCGCATCAAATTTTATCAGGCACCTGAAAATGCATGAGGATTGGTGAGTCACTTCACGTAGAGATAACCTTAGGACTCATAGACAGTTGACAGATATGTTTATGTTGGAATCAGACTTTAACTAAGGAGGCTAACTTGATAAGATGGGTGTTTGCTGATTAATAGGAAAAGATGAGTGTTTCTTTCTTTGCTGGCCACACTTTTTCACACTGAGAGTTGGCTGTGATTTGCTCCGTCTTTTCCCTGCCCTTCTATCTGTGGGATCTCTTGTTTTTCTACATGACTCACTCTCTCCTGTTCAGTCAGAGTGATTGATATTGGGGGATTGAGTTGTGCAGTCTTTCTCTTGTCCGTCAGCTCATGGTTGAACTGCCTTTTCCCCTCGTTCTGCTCCTTGCTGAACTCTCTCAGAGCAGCAGGATTTATTTGCTCCCACTTCCCTTCATAACTTCATAAAGAAGGTTAAATATTCTACTGTGCTGCAAAAGTGGGACACATATGGAGTACTGTGATTCATCTTTATGCATGACACATCACAGTGTGCATTGCAATAGTCTGTTTAAAGTGGCCATATCAAACAATATTCAATTTTGATTCTTGAGAATTGACTTGGACTCTTGCTCAAAGGTTTGAGACTTGATTTTGGACTGCAAAAAATGACTTATGAGCATCTCTGAGTGAAATGACCTGATTTTTTTTCTCACGAAAAGAATACTGAATATTTTAATATGACACAAAACATTGAATTTGACTTGCGTTCTAAGAAGTTCTGACGTTCATATCTTAATAAATAGCTCAGTGCTTGCGGCCCAGTAGGGCACTTTATTTTAGTACATGTTCAGAGATGAAGAGATGTTTCATAAATGTGTTATGGTTCTTCTTTCTCAAGCTGTGATTGAAACAACATGACTATCTGGGAACATATCCTGTTGTAAACCTTAAAATAAAAGATTTATCCAGGCCGTCTAGACGGATTGAAATATCACTGAGGTCATCACCATTATGACTTCCAGACTGTTTTGAGCTGACTAGCTCTGCTGGACACAAGACCTGATGGAAACCCAAACATTAAACTGGCCAAGACTTTGGTTATGTCAGCTGTTGTTACATTATGTAATAAGACTGAGTAAATGTTCCCCATAATAACCTTTGTAATTGTCTTTTTAATTGAGCTCCTTTTATATTGATAAAATTGAGCTATTATTATCTAATGCAGTGATGCTGTGGGTGAAAATCATTTCTGAAAATAATAAATATGTGTTTGTTTTAACTCGATAATTCATTTTAAGGTCTGGTTTTGACACGGTCTATTGATAAAAAAAAGTTTGATATTTTGGAAAATACGCTTATTTGCCCTCTTGCTGAGATTTACAGTACCAGTCAATAGTTTGGACACAGTTACCCATCCACTTGAATGGGAAACTGTGTCCACATTTTTGACTGGTAGATGAGAAAATCAATGCCTATCTCTATGGTTAGCTTAGCTTAGCATAAAGAGTGGAAGCATGGGGAAACAGGTGTAAGAAGAAGCACCGACGTTCATGAGCCTATTAGTACCGCTAACACTCACTAAAACATATTATATGTCATAAGTTGAACCCAAGTACTGAAGTGTAAAAATGACAAGTTGTTTCCCTGTTTCCAGGTTTCAAGATTCAAGATTCAAGATTCGAACAACTTTATTTATCCCCGCAGGGCAATAAACACATATCATCTTCATATAAGGACCACCGTAAACTCCCAGGCATATAGATATATTTAAAACAGTTTAATATCCACTGAAACATTATTTCAACTGGACTCAAAACTATTTTTTTCAAAGAACGTATCAGGAAAAATAATTATGTCTTTTAATGTTTGTTATATCTGTTCAGCCTGCTGACCAGACACAATGAAGCTAAGATTTGATGAAGATAACAACAAAATGTTCATCTAAACTACAAAGATTTGAATTTGCAGACATTAAATGTAAAGAAAGTATGCAAAATATACTGTAGTGAAAAAATCATACCTCAAAAATTCGTCTTGACATTTTCCTATATAACTGAGGCATCATTTCGGCCTTTGGCAGACAGAGAGGTTGACCCATCATCACTGACCATGTGCATAAGGAGTTCATGGTTGTTTCTGATTGGTGCAATTTTGAGAGTTTAAATTTGCCCCTTGTTACAAATGCCCCTGATCTCCCCTAGCCTCATATTTAATTAATAGAGATAATTGTAAAAAAAACAAAAACAAAAACTCCTCATCTTGAGTAATTGTTGGAAAGAAAGCCAATAAGTGTATCTTATAGTCATGAGCAAAATGTCTAACTTTCAGAATTAGAAAGAACTGAAGCCTGAAAATCATCAACATTTTCAGTCAGATCAGTCCCTGTCTTTGTACATGTCAGCAGAAACAGATGGCCAAAATCATCTGGCACAAACAGATCATTCTTCTCCTGACGGACAAAAAGGAGGAAAACATGAATACGTTCAAACTCACAGCAAAACAACCCCGGTGACAAAGTCTAAACGTGAATCGGATGAAAAAAACTCTCTTTTGTCAAGACACTGATTGAATTAAGATCTGTGAACAATTTCCACTAAATGAGCAGCCTGTGGTGTAAGTAAAAAAAAACAACCTACATGAAGACTTCCAGCTATTATCTGTGCCCCGCATGTTCTGTGAAGTGCCTGCTGGTGGGTTTACACACTGACTGCATTCTCCTCTGGACAACACAAAGGAAAATGAACACTAAATTGTTGGGAATGCACCTAAGTGAAACAAGATGGCTCTGCAAAACTGTCATGTGACAGAAGTAGTAAAAAAGCTGCCCAACGTTTTACAATCTTTGCCAGCTCCTTATCATCTCCTTGTCCTCTTTGTGTCGTGTGCCACTAGTCGCGTTTCAGGGCTAAATATTCATGCCGTCATTCCAGAGACTGGCTGCTTGTTCGCTCTAATTCTGTTGCATTTATTTACAGCATAGAGACAAGGACACTCGATCTTCCCCTCTCACAGGGGCTATATCTGTATGGGCTCTGTTGTTGGCCTGTTTTTTCTCAAACAAAAATGCCTCCAGTGCCAAGACAAATACACTGTAAAACTTTGATGTACATTTACAGTGAAATCTGAACAGTATTCGGCTGTATTAATGTCATACGATGACATGCTGTAAACTGCAATGCAGTCTGGGTCACAGTGACTTACCAAGTATTGCGTTTAAATATCAAATTGTCAATCTTTCAAAGGAAAGAAACAAAGAGAAGGAAACAGGAAGGTTCTTTCAGGTCTAGTTTCTATCCATCTATCTATCTATCATGAAGATTTTCCCTTTGTCACTTTATTATTATTATTATATTTTTAGTAGTTTTAGTAGATAGATAGATAGATAGATAGATAGATATAGACGTGTGAATGGTTAGCAGATGTCAGTACTATGATGGACAGTGTACTTATTTCTAGTTATAATAACAATAATAATTGTAATATAGAGTAAGACATTACAAAAAAGAACAATACTTTGCAAGCAAAGTTGCTGCCAGTTAATCACTATCAATTTACAGTGAAAAGTTTTGCAGTGTAAGGCACACATTTGCAATCAGCATTCGAGGCTAGAGCCCAGAAACAAAATAGAACAAAAGAAGGCAACAAAAAGTAAATATTCCCTGAAGGGAATATTAATAAATAAATGAATGCATAAATAACATACATAAATTGGCAGAGGTCTCCTGGTAAAGCTTTGCTGTTGGATCATTACATTTGTGTGGAATCTAATACACCAGCCTATCATGTACCTGCTGTGCAGTACCTTTACTTATGGACTGCAGTAACATGGGTGCTGGACCTCATGCTCTTGCTCTGAGTTCTTCCTGTAAATGTCCAACAGAGGGACCCTGTGAATCACCTGACCAAAAGTGTGTGATTGATCTCTGTCCTCTTGCAGCCATTAAATCACATTATTCCCAGATGCGTGAGCGTTAAAATCAGCATTTTAGATAACGAATGGAAAATGAATGAGAGACTCATGAGAGACACCTAAGGATCTGAACTCCTTTGCTCATCCACACTTTAAAGTATCGAGTATATGCTTCGATTATCAAATACTCGCTGCTCATTTCTCACATTATTTTGGATTTACAATCGTTACAATAGATTTTATGGTGACCTCCTCTGGCGACCTAGTTTCACAACAAAAACATTCAAAACACTCCTGCAGAGAATGAAAAATGACGGCACTGGCCATAAATTCAAATTCCTACTTGACAAGGTCCTCTTGTGGTAAAATTATTTTTGACTACTGTATCTCTCAGAGTCAAAGTGGTGTGGTGTTGTCTTTGACTGAGGTTAACCATGTAGTTTATCTTACATAAACCTAACATTAAAAGGTCCAATGTGCAGGATTCCGAAAATAAGAACATGTTTCTACAGTAGCCCAGAATGAATGAGCCAAAGGGCCACCATAGAGAAAGGTGAGTGGAGGTCTAAAGGGAATTCTGCAGTTTCCCTCTAATTGACAAAGTGCCTTTTATTCCATTGCTGGTTGTCCAGCCTGCAACTTTACTTTTTTAGTTCACAATTACAACTTTCATCATCCACAATTCCAGTTGCGGCAATAAGCAACAAAAAAGCTCTGATGAAACCTTTGTCCTCTGCCTGCTCATGTCAAACGTTAGTAGCTGGTGAAGATAGTGGAGCATTTAGCATCTGAGGAGCCAGATATTTCCCACAGGAGCAGGTGAAGCAAAGACCGAGGGAGATGAAGAGAGAATTTTGGACTTTTCAGAACTCAAAAAGTCTTCTTATGTTGCTCTGTGCCTGCTGGGTGTGTGCCTTACAACCTTTGGCTAATATGTTCAACTTTATAG
This sequence comes from Chaunax sp. Z400, assembly GCA_037577475.1. Lineage (NCBI taxonomy): Eukaryota > Metazoa > Chordata > Actinopteri > Lophiiformes > Chaunacidae > Chaunax > Chaunax sp. Z400. The sequence goes on from CM075188.1 coordinate 24,544,048, forward strand.
GGTTGGCATTTTATTTACAGGGTGCTGGGTTTCATCAAGTAGCCCCAAAAAAAAGGTTGATTAATGCCAGCTTAAGATGACTGTAGAAAGTTAAAGAAAAGAATCATTTATTGTTCTTGTGATCATGAATTCTGGAAGGCAATGACGAAAACGCCTACGCTCCTGTTTAGTTCAGACTTGTTGATGCTGCTGCATCATCCGCTTCTTTTCCACTCCTTATGAATGTTCATTTGATCTGTATGACTGCCTTTTAGAAGACCTAAACCACAAGCTTTGCAGAGACACCTTTCATGTCAACAAGCATTAAATGTTTGATGCTCAAATGCCAGATCTTAGTTGGGGTGTTTTTTTTATTGAGATGAACCTTAAAATCCAACGTTCAAATGTCAGGGAACGTGATGAGAGCAACCATCGTCCACTAACAGCTTAAAGCTTTGGAGAATGTTGGAGTGAAAAGGTGTTCCCCTTCTTTTCATGTTGATCTGTGCTTGTCCTATTGCTTCAAACAGTCCAGGTCAACAGGACACATTGGACCAAGGGTCAAACAGACACCTGCTGCCAAGACGAGCAGTCGTATAACTGACGGGCGTTAACACTCCCGTAACTACGCTGCTAAGCTGTGTTAAATACGCTGCACTGCATTAGAGCGCAGCGCTGCCCATGTCCGACCCATCAAAACCCATCTGCAGGCCTTGATTAGCACTCGCATCTTCTCCCTCCCAACTCCTCCTCGTCCCCCTCCTCCTCATCTCATTTCATACTAAACAAAGTCACGGCGGGGTCCGATGACTGGAGCCCCCTCTCTCTTATCACCTCGCAGTCGGAGCCACTGGCTGGGCTGATGAACTTGGCTGGAAGGAATCTGCAGGCTGCTCCACTTGACTGAGCAGAGCTAATGAGTCAGAAAATCCCACAGCAAGAGCTTCAGGGTTCACCATGGGCATCGGGAGAAGCAGGTCGGAGAGAGGATGAAGTGTTTCACGGGGAGCATTTCGCAGATTGTTGAAAAAGCAGAGGAAGCTTCTGAGGATAAAGAGATTAGGAGGTGATGCACTGCAAGGAGGAGAAGGAGGAGAAGGCTTAGGAGTGTGTGACTGGATGAAACGGGGTTTTGATCTGTAAACCATGTCTGTACCAGGGAGTATTGGGGACTTCAACCCTTAGTGCAGGTGCTCTCTGTTCATCAAGCCGCTGCCAACCCCCACCAAGCTGCCCTCGAGGTGTGAAATGTGCCCCCAATCCTTTTCCTGCACGCCCCATCACACATCAGACCTACAGCAGGAGAAGGACTGAGAAAGGAGCAGACAGTGAAATCAGGACACACGTTCCTCTGGTATCCACACATTGGAGAAGTATCATTAATGTTCCAGTCTAGATATAAGTACGTTAAGCAGCTATAGTAGCAGCTTATTAGCCGAGCTTAGCTTAAAGACTGGAAGCAAAGGGAAACAGGGAGTCTGACTATGTCCAAATGTAATGAAATGTGTCTACCAACATGTCTGAAGCTTCCTTTCTCAACAGTCAACATTCAATATATACCAGAGCATATTACTGAATTGTGTTCCAACAATGTACTCCAATAGCTCCAGGTAAGAGATGTGCAAAAAAGCTCTGAAGAATACTTGAGATATTGTGAGGAGGCCTCCATCGCTGGGTTGTAATCTTTTTGGCTGCAGTAAGGCCTGCCAGCCAGACTTTGCATGCTTTTCTTTTGGTAAGGAAGAGGTGGGAATCATCATTCAAAAGATGTATAGCATTGGTTATTGTAACCCCATCAAGAGCACCTGTAACCTTCCTCCAAAATTCCCAAACCCCACGGGCATTCCCATCCAACATGGATAAATGATTTTCCGAAGCTTCCTTACTACTTACTTATGTTTTTAACATCAATTTGTATTGAGATGAAGTAAAACAGTCTACGGCCAACGCTGCTCTGTCAGGCTGTATTTAGGCACAGTGGTGCTTTGAGCTAAATGCTAACATCAATATGGTAACATGCTGGTATTAATGATAATGTTAACATGCTGATCTAATGTTTACCAGGTGTAGAGTGGTGTAGAGTGTTGCTAGAATGTACCAATTAACACAAATTACAGCTGTAGCTGATGTGAATGTCTTTTTTTTGCTTTGCAGGTATTTAGTCAACCAAACACTGGACACATTCAAATTTCAACCTGCTGATGGTTAAATGATGTTAAAGGGAAAAATCCTTTTCTCACATTCATACATGTCCAGAAATTCCTGAGATTTGACAGCTCAGCTCTTATTTAAAGACATGCTGGTACATCTTTTTGAAAGAGAGACATGAGAAAAGCTTTGATCCTTCCCTTGACAGAAGGATTGTAGTATGAGCTACAAGGGTAGAATTTGCTATTGGATTTAAAATAGAGTTATTTTTTTTTGGGGGGGGGGTCTGGGATTTTCATGCTCTCTTCCTTGTTTGATTGGCAGACAGAAGCTCCTGCAGCCATTGGAATTGCATTGGCATTGGCTCAAAGCATTCTCCTGCGATGCACAGAACATACAGACAAGGCTTTTCCATGCAATGTGTTTTGCAGACGTTCGCAAGATCAAAGAAAATCTATTACCTGTCACTATTGATTTTAGATCCCCTCCAATTTAGATCGCTAAAAAAACATATATATAATAATAATCGGGGTTCAGTGTAGCTTTTAAGAAAACATCTTTGTACTTCTTTGAAAAAATATCTGCATTTGAAGAAGAAAGAGTCGTGCAGACAGATTATATGACAATAACGATTCAAACTTTTAATGGATGCCACCACCATTACAAAAAAAACAAACACTTAAAGAGCCACACCTAAGAATGGGGTTGTTTTAAAGCTTCCATGCACACATTTTCTACATGTTAACAAGCTGTGAATTGATATTTAGGACCATGAGGTTTAGTTGGGTTTGGCTTCCCCATGCATGTTTTAACACAGCTCTCAACATGAAGACAATATAGACTCATATTAAACACAAAGTGCTTACCTCATAGAGTAATCATTTATCATTCTGACATAAACCGCAGATCGTGAAAAAACAACAATGACCTGCCATTACAAACTCCCTGTCTATCCCTCTCAAACTTGTATTTATGTTTGAATGAACTGCTCGCACACTTGAAAACCGATGGCATGTGTGTGTGTTTGTGGTGTCTGTACAGGCATGTTGTGGAGTTTGCGGGATTGAAGAGGAGGGAGAGCAGTGAAAATCAAAGCATCAGGAAGGGCAAGGGGTTGAGTGCGCTGTGCGTGCTTAGCCCACAGCCATCCACGCTGCAGGACACTGTGGAACATGTGATAGGGATGATCACCCCTAACACCCCCCACCCCTGCCCAAACCACATCCCACCCCACTCGCCCACAAACTGTCCTTTTGACCCACATCTCCCAACGTCCTCCCGGCAACCCTTTCGTCTCGTTTCGCTCTCTCTCTCTCTCTCTCTCTTCTTGCCACATCAGATGGATCCGGCCTCCAACCACGAGCCCCGACAGGCCGCACGGTGCAAACAGAGCCTCGAGTTAATGTAATGAGCCAAAGAATGCCACCTCTCAGGTCTGAAATCGCACCGAGTATTGGGTGACCAGAGAAAACACTGTGGTGGAAGGTATGTGTGCATGTGTGTAGTATAAAGAGGGCTTTTACCTGAAAATCACAAACAGAAGTAAAGAAAGGAATTAAAAACAAAGAAAATCAGAGAGGATGAAAAACTTGAGTGGGCAACGACGAAATTCTCAAAGGTTGAAGATTGAGAGAGGTATTTAAAAAAATGTTTTTCTATTGCATGCACACGAATCATATAGAAATACAAAAATGTTTTATATTTGACACGTAGCCTTTTCACTTCAACGGAGTCTCTTTTTGTTTCTCTCTCCGGAAAAAAAAAAGAGGGAGAAACAACAAGTCACGACAACACATGTTTTTTCCATTGGAGCTTTTTGCCAGGAAGTTCTATCACTGTTTAATTAAAATGGGAAAACGATAATATTAGAGATGATAGATATACAGTATAGCACTTAATACTGGAAGAGAAGGTGAGCATGAGTTCTGCAGGTGTTGTTTTGACAACTGAAATCAGCTCCTCGTTTGTGTTTTATCTCCTCCAGCAGCCGGATGGTGCAGAGTCAAGACTATAAATTTAATATGAAGGAAAATACATGAAATATTATGTTTCATAATAAACGCACCAGTTTGAAAAGTCAGACTATGCTCTCTTTCGTGACTTAGAGGCTGAAAGAATTATTATGTGTGTTTTTAGATCGATAATGTAGATATAAATAAATTAAATTCCTTCTATTGTTTACAAGACAACAGCAGGATGTGTCCGGCGTCCATTTCACACGTTTTTGCAAAAACTTCATGCACACATCCCAATAATTACAGCATCTCATATGTACTCTGAAAAAGATGTTTTCTTTGCCGTGTTGCTGTGCTCCTGTTGTATATGTTATCTACCTAGAAATAAGACTTTGTATGTTACAAACTGCATTATAAGAAAATTGCATGTATAAAAATGTTGATTGGACCTACATGACTTCTCAAAAAACAAAAAAAACAAACCCAAACTTTGCCTGTCTAAACTGTCATGTCCACTTATATTTAATATAAGCAATGGGCCTGACATCAGTGAGTCTATGAACCCTTTTTAAGGTCACTGTTCTACCTCCTGTGTCTTCCCACTCCATCAACAGAGCTTGAGGTCAATGTTCACCTCAGTGGCATCAGCCAGAGGTTGTCTGTTTAAACTCTTCTAGTTTACATTAACAGAAGCAAATTTAAGTGGAAAAATCTAACTTGAAATTACATAAAGTAGTTTATTATAGATTTGCCTTGCTAAGTGTACAACAAGAGGATGTCAGGCCTGAAAAAAGGTGGACAAGGTGGATGATTTTTATACTTAAGATCCCAGAATCCCATTATGTGCCTTCAAGACAGATAATATCTGATGCATCCCCTTCTGACAGCTAATAGGGGTTAATTTAGGGATAAGGATTTAACTCGACTCTATGTGTATATCTCTCTTGTAAGTTGTTTAAAAGTAAAAAATGCAGAGAGAAGAAGAGAGAGAGAAAAAAGAACATCTGCCCACAGCTTTATTTGCTAACACTGAGTAAACCACCCACTGATATGCTGTCAAAGATGTGTCCTGACCTGAGCTAAGCCTATGGATAAAATAAAGACATTCAAGATATGAATGGCTTGATTAAACAGAGACACAGAGGTGGGGCTTTTCACCTCCATGGGGAATTTCTCACATCATGGTCAAGCTCTGCGGAGAATGGAGAAAAAGCATAAAGCAAAGGGAGGGCTGATTGTACCAGCTATAGGACAGTATCCTCCTTCATAGCAATTAAGACCATTCAAAAGGCAAGAAAAAACAACATCTATTCATCAGAACACTTAAGATTATATGGAAGGAAATAGAACCCCATGCTGCTCTATGGGTGCACGGCAATGCTAACAGGATAAACATTGGAAACCAGCCATTCTGCATTCTAACAGGGATATTAAGAAGGTTAAAAATGCCTGCAATTACTTAATCACTAAATTATTTAGAACCAGGTTAAATTTTCTTGGTACCAGTGCAACAATCACATATTGGCCTTGTTTCAATTCAGGATTATCTCACAACATCTATTGTTTTAACACACATACGTTAATCTTGAATGCTGAGATCAAAGAGCTTTTAAAACAATATCTAATTGTGGTGCAGATGATCTGGGAGAATACAAAGGATGCTTTGTTAAAAGAATTTGCAGTCACATTCACGGCCAGTTTATTAAGGGGATTGGGGATTTGTAGACAATGAAGGTCATTAGATCTGGCTGAAAAAAGAAATGTCAGTATAATTCAATGTCAGGGCTAAAATAACTAAAAAATATAACAGTTGAACTTTGGAGAGGTAAAAATAACAGTTAGCAATTTCAATATTCAAAGCCAAAAAAAAAAAACTGCACCCCAGAGGCCAGTGGAGGTCTGGCCTGTTAAGGGGAGAATATCTGAGTGACTCACCAATCAGCCTTTGGCTCAGACAGATATGACAACTTTATACAACCAACAAACATCGTGATCAGAACACACTGTATGGGTCCTGACGGTCATACTCATCTCTGTTACAGAATAAATGGACACAAAAAGACTGTCAGAGACTGCAGACAACTAAAACTGTCCCTTATAGGTGGTCAAATAAACTGTTTAGTTCCAGTTATACTTTAGTAGATTTATTCTCTGTTGACAGCAAGGAGCTAGTCAGTCATGTTTCACAATTATATTACAACCCTGCTAGTTATACTGCAAAACTCACATAGTGCTATTACCAATGTGGCCACTTCTGGAAATTAATACTGCTAGTAAAGCTATTGTGATAAGGAAAACAGCCTGATGGGCTTTGGATAAAGCCAATGAAGAAAAATTAAAATATAAAATGGATGAAGTTTCTTGACCCTACTTACAAAAAATGCTGGAAAAAATTGCCTGTACTTGAACTTGTGCCTTCAGGATCTGTTAGGACTGGACTTTCAGTAAATCTATGTGCAGATCTGACCTCCAGCTCACCTAAAAATGTAAAACATCTCAACTGAAGCATCTGTATTTTTATCATTTAGCATCGACAGAGGGACATTGGTGCAGTGCATGCGGTAGATTTATGTTTCTGATCCTGTGCTAACCTGTGCATGGGGGCAAAACGTGGCCCCTATAAGTCTTGCGACCTAACATCTGAATAATGTTTAGGGTCTTTAAACTGCTCTTATTCATTAGAAGAAGACGTGATGCAATTTGGAAGAGGTGATGGGCAGAATCCTTGAGTGTATTGAGGCTGTTGTTTGTTCTAGTGGTCTTGGAGGATGTGTAAGTCTTCGTGGATTTCAAGGGAACAATCAAGCTTCACTGTCTTAACATCTTTATGTGGTAAAGTACAAAAAACATGAAGCATGTTTTATAAAGTTGCATAAAAGTATAGTGTAAAAGCAGAGTGGATGGTGATCAGGCCAACTCAAGACTAGTGCGGCTCCTCAGGACTTATAATCTCACTGATGTGACTATACTGCACTCTAGTGGTAGAAGAATGTAATTGATTTTTCCTTCAAAAAAGATTTCCTTCAAAAAGAAGTTAGATTTTATCCCTAATTTGGTAATATATCCCTTCAATTGTTTTGACCTCCTCCCAGATAGGTCACTTTGTGATGGCCTGATATTTAACACCTTGAAGGCACCACATGTTTCCTACATAAATATACTCTGTGGTATTTATGTTAGGCTATGTAAAGTATTTCAAAACCTTAATTTTTATTATCAGAGTATGAAATTTTGAACAGTAAAGGTTAAAAATAATTTGTGTCAGCACATTGTTGCCCATATATATAAATAAGAGAAACCTACATAAAATTAAAATCTAGATAATGTAACTATGTGTTTTAAAGCTATACAGTCATTTGTTGTTTATTTTTAATACACTTTCAGAGATTATTAATAATTTGTTTTTAATGTTTCATTCAAGATATCAAAGCAAATAAAGTGAAAAGACATTAAGTGTGGATTGTCTGTTTAAAACTTGTCTTCACTATATCCAGTGCGTTTTTAAACACCCATAAATCTGACCACATGCTTACAGTGCACACCAGTAGCAGTAGAGTCAGCTGTTTCTGGAATAATGATCACAAATCATCCATGACTAGAGACAAACATCTGCAGAAATTTACTGTTGTAATTCATTACAGTGCTTTTGCGGTGCCTCTGTAATTATGTTCAGCAGAAAGTCAGAATCAGGAGATATCAGGCTAAAATGTTTGACCACATGACCCCAGTCTGTCTCCAGAGGATGACTGCGGGTCAAGGAGGGAGCCTTGCTTTATAAAATACTGGAAGAGCAAATAAAAATAGAAAAATTATGTCATGAAAAGTCATTTGAATTTCATTTTAAACAAGGTTTAACGATGGAATTTTTGCAGGCTTACTGCAGTGCCAAGTTTCACTGCAGTGTTTTATGCAAGCAGTCTGTCACTTACGGATTAGGGCCACTTGATTTTTTTATTATTATTATTATAATTCTGAGAAATAAACTTTGAGAATAAACTTACTTACTTACTGGAAGTAGAATTCCGACTCAGAATTCTGATTTAAATTAAGAATTCCAAAAAAAACAATCCTCTTCCATAGTCACTGAAGTAACTTGTTGCAGAAAAAATCTACAAGATACAATAATTGCACAATATTCAACTACAGTGAACATAAAAATCGTTTATTCTTCCAAAAAGTAATGACAAAATTATATAAAGTCCAATGTGTGCAGTAAAACGTTCTTGTTTTGTTTTTACGCAGCCTGCTCCTTTAATAAAATAGCTTCGCGACAGTCGTCACGACACTATTTAACTGCTTTACGACTATTTTGGAGGTTGTTTCAAAATGGTGTAGTTAGAGGGATAAACACAACTTTATCACGTTCCGCAGCTTTTCCACGCTGTTCTACTCAAATAGGTTTGGGAATTTAAGAAATTAGCGACTCCCGCAAAATGACAGACGAGAAGAAGTCGACCTCTTTAGGTTTCTTCTCGAGCTACGACGATTTGAGCGACAGCAGTGATGGCAGCGATTCGGACGAGGATAGGGGAAGTCGAAAGAAGAGACCGGGGACTGATGCTCCGGGAAGCGAAGCTCAGTCTTCCCAACAGGGAACCAAACGAGCAGCCGGTGGGGCAGCTTTACCCAAACCTGACGAGCTGTTCCGCTCCGTGTCCAAGCCTGCTTTTCTCTACAATCCCCTGAATAAGGAGATAGACTGGGATACTCTCGCCGTGAAACCGCCTGAAGAGGTAAAGAATCTTAGCATTAATGCTACACCTCAGGTTGGCATAACTAATTCCAGGTAGAGTTGTGGAGATTCACGCCACTAGCTATGTAATATTACGTATAATTAATAGTAGACATACAGTTTGAGGCAAAATTATTCAACCTCCATTGTTTATCAGGTTTATTAGCAAAATATACTGCAGTATCAGCCCAAATCAAACACCTTAAATAGCTAATATTGCAAATGTTTTCCTTAATATAACACACAGATTTGCTTGTATTGACTACTGCAGTCTGAAAATTAATTGCAAGCTAGTACTAGTACTTTTTAGACTAGAACACCCTTTAGTTGACCTGCTGCAAACGTGATGCATAGCCAGACCAGCTTCTAGAAGCGTTCCCGAGGAATCTTAGCCGATTCCTGATGGGCACAGGCCTCCAACTCTGTAATATTCCTGGGTTCACCTGCTGCAACCGCCTTCTTCAAATCTAACATGGCTAACATTAAACTTGTTAAATGCCATACTAGTGTCATTTTGATGTAAAGAAATTTGTATTCAAACAATCCAATTTTGGTGTTTTCATTCCTTCACTTTTTAGGTTATAGTCTCCATAATTCATATAATCTTTCAGGCTTTTATTTTTCCTGTTATTATCGATCCAAATTTGAGCCACAGCTGATCAATACTGGGGCAATGGGTTACAGTTAATTTTCATTATCATTCATCTTTATGTTATTACTATTGTCATTATTATTAGTATTGTTTCTTTAGTTGCTTCCTCTAAACCTTTCTTTTTTTTTTTGTTACATGAAGCCCACTAGAGAGTTCAAGCCATGGAAAACCAACGCTGTGCCCCCTCCTGAGAGCTACACTTCAGAGCCAGAAAGGAAGAAGGGACCTCCCCCAGGCATGGACATGGCTATAAAGTGGTCCAATGTGTATGAGGACAATGGGGAAGATGCACCAAAGCCTTACACTGGAAAAGCCCAGTTCTTACCCACAGAGGAGCAATACTCTGACTCAGGTTGGTCCTATAATACAATGACAGTGGAGCATTGTTTTTACTGCCTTGTCAATGTCTGCATGGATACAGTGATGAAATGATCACTATCATTAGCTTCATTTTACCCACTAGTCCCTTGCAGTATTAATATACCAACTAGCTCTGTTGTGTCGTGGAGCGTGTTTAAAGTATTTGCTGTAGTTGTAGAGGAACTGTGCCAGACGGTTCGTCGATTGAAACAGGCAGGTGTTGACTCCCGGGCAGAGTTAAAGCACACCTGCACAGTGACTAATACAGATGTGCCATTCCTGATGTGCATTCATCCGTCTACTTGATGAAAATGTGAATGAAGCAAAATCAGACATGCTACATGAATAAGGTTTATTTGATTTTGGAGAGGTCTGCCCTCTTCGCCAGCTAAAGCATGGGGAAAAAGTGGATTGAATGGACATAAACCCGGGAGTCATTGGTACAGAGAGATACAAAACTCAGCTGCATCACGCCACCCATCTTGGTGGGAAAGAGATGTTGGCAGCTATAAAACTACCAAACAACAACAACTTTAAAAAGAGAGACTTTCATTTACTCGGCTTTCCACTTTGCAGCTGTACCAAAACAGAGCCTGTCGTCGTGTTTTAATAGTGTGCTGTCGAGTAATTTAAAAAAAAAAATCATTATTTTCCACTTCTCTGGTGATCAGATGAGGAATCAAACAAGGACGACCTGTCTGCCAAGAAACGTCGAGTGGAAACGTTCCAGCAGAAGGAGAAGAGGAAGAGGGACCTGGGACAAGCTACGTCTGACAAGAATTTCGTGGAGGAGGAGAAAAGGATCCTCAGGCAGCAGGTTGAGTGAGGGCTAAACCTCCTGCAATAAGAAATCTGTGTTTTATTTAAATATTTTACTTCAGCTGGGAAAATTCACAGATATTAGCACAACGGTCCAGGAGGTAGTACGCTGCAAACATAGACTGGCAAGTTACCTGTATGCTGTCATAACTTTCAATTTTTTGTTATCTAAGGATTCTGTCACCACAATTAAAACTATAGAAGTGTATAGTTATTTGATAAGGCATACTATGCAGGGTTTGCCAATTGCTGTTCTTCTCCCCGGCATAACGGTCAAGGCGGAACGCTTCAGTGAGTACCCTTCTGTTGGCCACCGTTTTGTTTTGTGTTGTACACTGTGTGTGTGTGTGTGTGTGTGTGTGTGTGTCGCTGTGCCCTGACCTCGGTCAAACAGACACACAGACCTGCAACTCTTTATACATCAATAACCGACAGAGACAAGGATGTGACCTGGTGATATTTTTAGACCCTGTGCTCTGTGATTGGCTGGAGGCTACACACCACTGCCCAAAAGGTTGATGCCTAGAAACAATGTGATAATCAAATACAGTCATAGGGCGGAGTCTCTGGAGATACAGATACCATCACACACTTCTAGTGGGTCACAAGTGATGATCGAGAGGGATTACTATGCTACATACAGTATTGTTTTTTTTTAGGGAAACCCTGCATAGTAGGCTTTCAGAAGTTTCTGGTAAATCCCTGTAAATTATTTTTATTCTTCTAGGATTTTTTTTTTAATGCTTTTTACAGTGTGGGCCCTATTTGTGTAGTTTTGGCCATCATCCTCACCAGCTGTCTTTTAAAGGAGACAGGGATGAGGGATGTCACAGCTTTACAGCCTGTACCAGATAAGTGATGAGACAGATTTAGTCCCAGTTTGGCATCACCTTCACTTTACCTCTGAACAGTTTCTGTGTTTTGTTACTTTGCAATGTAGTTGGTGAATAAAATGCTAATCATGACTAAGATGGCTGACGGAGAAAATTCCCAAAAAATATTAGTTTAGCCTGTTGTGACACATTGGACACAGTGTAGGTTTTAGTTTTGCTTCCTGTTTGTGTTCATTTAATAGGTTAAAAATAATGGCGTCTGGCTGTGGTGGTTCGTTTGATCGGTGTTTGTCTTTATTCAAAAGTAATTAATCTCTCTGAAATATGACAGTGTTTGTGTTAATACAGTGACTTTCCTTTAAGTGAGTGACAAAAATGGCTTTAAAGCTGTTGAAATTACATTTCAAAAAGTGGCCTGTTCTTCCAGTTTATGGACACTAGATGTCGCCCTTAAGCCACACTAGAAAACAGTCCCTTCATGTTTGTAGGGAAGTCAGCCGCACTTTGTGTAAACATCGAAATCACAATCAGGGTATGTGTATATACTGTTTGTCGGGAAGGGAGTTGTATTTGTTGATTTTGTCTCATCTCAGTTATCTTGAGATACTTGATGTATACAAACCATTTATTCAGACCCATGTACCTTGTATTGCACACCACTTCACATCTGCATGAAATAAAATAATTTGCATGTGAAGTATGACATCAGATGTTTGGAACATTGTACAACCCCGATTCCAAAATGCTCTGTAAGACGTTAATAAAATAGAATGTGATAATTTTCTAATCATTTTTGACATCCAGTTCAATTGAAAACAGTACAAAGACGATATAAGTGAAATTGTACCTCATCAGCGTCATTGATTTTTGTTAATATATGCTTATTGTGAATTTTATGCCAGCAATATGTCTCAAAAAAAGTTAGGGCAAAAGTAGTGGAATGCTCAAAAACACCAGATTGGATCATTCCGCTGTCACAGAAAGTTTCCCATTGATCACATACATGAGCTGAAAGGCGAAGTCTTTAAAAAAAAGTCTCAAATCCTGGTGATCGACTATACGGTCCCAAATTCATTCTTTACATTTCTGTAACCATAGAAGAAGATATAATGGTTTCCCAAGCACTGAAAAAAAAGGGAAAAGTTTCCACTTTGCAACAGCTAAGTGATCAGAGGAATTCCTGGCCTATCTGTCATTGTGAGTTGACGTGAAATAGTGGTAAATATGCCTGTGATAAAATTCCAGCCTCCAGGTATGTGCCTGGCCTTGTCTGAAATGCGTACCTGGTCCCGCACAGCAGCAACAGCAGACCGATGTTATCAAACATATTTACGAGCAAATAACTCCTTTCAGCCACGCTGACTGTATGAGCAATGATCGGCGAGGTCACATCCATCAGCGTTTGAGAATCACTCATCTCGCTGTTAACGTGTAGCTGGACGTTTCCCAGAAAATAAATGTTTTGCTGCCCTCTATTCTTAGAAGTGTGTGGAGAACTGTTCTAAATCCCCTGCTTATGTTTAGTGGTGTTGAATCATCACTCTCTTTGATTCAGCTTTCCTGGACTGTAGCCTCTTTGTGTTTTAGAGATTGTGTTACTAGAAGCAAAGCATTTCTTTGGTCCCACTGGATGTCACGCATGGCTGACCTTCATTTAATAAAAAGGAACATCTTGGTCTTATGTTACACTTTGTACCCTCACCCTTACCCAATTTCACCTCAGCAGCAGTCACCATGTCTAAATAAGATTATACGGTTTACATCCTGGGGTCTGAATGGAGGTATCTTCGACATTTTCACTTATTAACTAAATTGCAAAAGGTTTCCAATAAAGCAGGGCTGCTTCCTGGTTCGAAAAGTGTCAGTCACACCAACCATCTATCACTGTGACACGTTTACTGGCGGGTCGAGACCTCATGATGGCCATTGAGTATTCAGGGGTCTTTGCCAGGGTTGCAGGCTGACTTATGGTTGCAGCTTGTATGTAAATTTAGGTGGTTTTCTGGGGCTGCAGGGTCCCCCACAGCCAAAACAAGAAGAATACTTTTCTCACATTGTCATGTAATAGAAAAAGGTAACCTGACTATGAGTCTACAGCCTACTGCTAGCAGCTGTGTGAGGCTCTGCTCAAAGACACAGCGGTGCTTTGAGCTAAATACTAGCATAAGCATGCATATATTACATATTAGATTAATCCTATCAGATTAAGCATGCTAGATTAGCCTGTTAGCATGCTATCATTTGTTCATTAGCCACACATTTTTGCAGGTGTTTAGTCATAACGGTCAAGTTGGCTTTGTTGACAGTGCCAGCATACATTTCATTTTAGTTCCATTCATTTTAGTCAGCAGTTCCCAAAGTGTGGGTGATGATTTCCAGAGATCAGATGAAATTTTAAAAAGATTAGAAATCGTCTATTTTAGCTGTAATTGTTACAATGGGTAAAATAGTAGTTAAATTTAAAATAAAACCATGCAAATAAAAATGTCATCATCCTTTCGGATTAGCCTATTAGTGTGCGTGCGCTTAATGTTTGTATGCTTCAACCACCGCCAGGAATAGTGGGGCTCACAAGTCAGTTTTGGGGGTCATGGGTTTTAAAATTTTGGGAACCCCTGAATTAAATAACAGAGCTGTTGTGGCTAAAATCAAAACATATCACTCGGAACCAGTTTAAGTTGGTGCTTCTGTGTCAGCACAACCACTGACTTGCTGGATTCTCTCTCTTCACTCCACCTTGCATGTTTTCTCGAGGTAAATAGTTGCTTTTCACACCAGCGGTCATGCCAATCGTGTGAAACAGATGTTCAGCAGAAAAGCAAACTTTTGCAGGAGTTGGAGACAAACAGGTACCCTGACCTGTCAGTTCAGCTTTCACGTCAGATAAGAAGAATTTTTACGAGAATAATGTATGTACTGTATATTATATTGAAATCTAAATTCCTGCCTGACTCTGTCTGCCTGTCTGTAAACCACAGGTACTTCTCACTTGCTCTCATATTGAGCGTGGAGTCAACTTTTCCAATCGATGGTCAGACAGTAACATAATATTGTAATTTACAGTAACTTTGTGGTGCGGACCACTGATTGCAGCAGAATATTTCCAAAAGATCCCCCCTACCAGTTCCATTACTCTGTACCAACCAGGAACATCTGTAAGGTTTCACCCAAACAGCATCAGACAGAAAGACTTTTTTTTTTTTTTGGCAGTATAGGGATAATAGCTGGAAACAACATGTCAGAACTGAGGATGGAAAATACAATAAAATGTATCTTAACACACATTAAGGATCATAGAAACCAATCTGATAAAAAAAAACTAAGAATAAAACAAAAATTGCTGATGTAAAGTAAATAGTTTGTGTCTATTTCTATTAAACCATCACCTATTGTGGACTATGGTGCTATTCTGATTACTAAACAAGATGTAAAGAAAATGAAGGGCAGTTCCATTTCTGGCATAGTCAGGGGGTAAAAGACTAATTAAATATGTCAAAACAGGTAAAAAAAAAAAAAAAGTGATCAATCCTACACATCTGCTAAGTTTGCCTGATCCCTGCCCCACCTCTCCACAAAATTTAGTGGAAATCGATCCTGTAGTTTTTGCACAATTTGGGAAAATGTCAAAAACAATG
Organism: Chaunax sp. Z400; assembly: GCA_037577475.1. Classification (NCBI taxonomy): domain Eukaryota; kingdom Metazoa; phylum Chordata; class Actinopteri; order Lophiiformes; family Chaunacidae; genus Chaunax; species Chaunax sp. Z400. The sequence continues at coordinate 24,559,161 of CM075188.1, forward strand.
TATCACACAATGTTTAAAAAAGTGCTAAAACTGACACGCCCTTAAAAGAGGGGGATACGCCCCTTTATCCGGATCCTCACCACAGTTTAATGAGTACTTTGCTTGCCAAAGCCCTATCCTAGAAATTTGTCCTGCCTTTTTTTGCGTAATGCTGCCGACAACAAACCAGCTGATGGACACTGAAATTATACCCTCCTTGAACACTGAACAATTTTCAGACAAGACCACACAGGTTAAATTACTTTTTTCAGATTTCTGCAGGTATACCATCTCAGAATCAGTTTAAAGAGTCAAAGGGAGGTTGAAGAAACCATTCAAAGTATTTATTAGTGCCTACAGGACAGATTCAGGGTTTAATAGGAAGCAATAATTTAGGGGGGTTCGGGAGGTTAAAAATCGCAAGTACCACAACATAAAACCAGCAATAAAACGGGAAACTAACAGGAATTCATTCATCACATTCCAGAGGAAGTCTGGACAGAATATTGTGGATTTCATCAGAGGATATTAAGCTGAACCTCATGGAGAGCGTAGATGCTTTATTAGAACTCCTCCAGCTGTTAGAGAGATTATGGCTTCCAGAAGTCCATTTACTACCATTTCTATTTGGCCCGTTCTAAAATCCAGTGTTTTTGCTGAAGGTGGACACCCCATCTTTATAGGACCGGTATGGACTCGTTTTGTTTGAATTTTGTTAAATGAATAAATTTCTATTTTTTAAACTTTAACTCAATTAAATTCTTATTTTTAACCTTCACCTAGGAGATTATGGTTTCATCGCTATTTGTCTTTCATTGTTTTTTTTGTTAGTTCTTCAGCAGAAATCACAAAATGTTCCCTGCAGATTCAAATTTAATTTTGTAGAGAGGTGGATCTAATACAATAAGAAACATACATGTTACCGTTTGATGCATTGTGCCAGAGTTAGCCTGAGGCTAATTTTCATCTGCAGTCCCACCCCTCCCCGGCAGGTTTAAAACATCCATCCAACAACATGAAATAACAAATCAACAAAGGACAAAAACACACACACAAAGCAGTAGAACATGATAAAATAACACATATTATAAAGGAGTTGTTATATGAATACAATGAAGAGATATTACCACAAAAGATGGCAGCAGGAGACAATCTGACAAGACAAAAAAGAACATGGTACAATAAGATGTAGGCAAATGTTAGATCGGTTCAAGTAACTCTCTTTACAGGAGACATTGAGCACTTTATTGAAACAAAGTGAACACTTGCCGGTGTGACAATAGCAACGCTTTCCACACAGACGTCATGAGCGTGAAGATAAAGCTGTAAAATGGAACATCTTGAGCCTGATCACATGATGAATGGACTCACAGACAGGAACGTTCAGACATGATAGAGAACAGTAGCAGGAGACGAGCTCTCTGACCTCCACTGATAAACATGTCAGAGGTTGTCTGTTGATAATGATGTGGAGCAGACTCACAGACTGTGTGTGTTTGTGTGTGTGTGTCTGTCTCAGGCGATGAGAGGACAGCCGGCTAACCTGGCTGCAGGTCAGCAGTGGAGGAGATGCTACCTGTGTGGATTTCTCTTCTCAGTGGAGATGTGTATGGATGTACCTCAACTTGTAGATTATTGATAGCCAACTGTCTTGATAATTGATTTAATTGTGTTGTTATTTTTCAAACTACACAAACCAAACGTTTGCTCTGAATCTTTGCTTTATGTTGCAGTGAAATTAAGGATTACAGAAATTGTTCTGGGCTCACAGTTTTCTAACAACTTGTAGATTAAACATTTGATCAGTTAATATGATAACAATACAATCAATAATCTCATGACCAATACTGAGAAGATAACATTTAATGTCACAGTTTTGTATTTTGCCAAGACGACCATAAACTATAGTTTATGCACATCTGATGTAATACAGGCTAAGATGTAGTGACCACAGATGGATGATTTAATATTCCACAGCTCTATTAGAGATTTGTCGTAAGTCCTCTTGATTTCTCCATCCTCTCTGAACCCATGCAGAACAGGTATTGAAAATTAAAATCACTTTGTCTTCCTCTGAAATGGCAAAAAAACCCATCCATAACAGTGATAACAGGTTTGTCTCTCTAGTCTACACTGCCTGATCTACCTACATGCTAGAGTTTGGCATCATAAGCACAACAACTATGTGGCTGTTCTTCTTCTCTGCTTTTATTGGCAGATTGTAAACCATCTTTAAAGATGCCTACCTCCACCTACTGCATCGTTAAGTCAGTGGAAGCGATTTGGCTTCATACGGTTGGCTGTATTTATCAGCTATCATTTCATTATCAGCCGATAGACGATAACGTAACTTTAGCTTTAATTTGACTGTATGATAAATGTCATGCATCCATACTTATTTATCTTTATGTTCTACTAAGAACAGCAAAAAAAAGGTTTAAAAAAAAAATTTGACAATTGTTATTTGAGCCCATCTCATTTATCTTATCCTGATTACATTCTCCAGTGAAATGTCCTGTCTGGAATCATTTACCCCACAATGTTTGATTAGTGATTGGTTTGCTTTCATTCTCTTTATTTCCAGCTTCTGTTGAAAGTGGTGAATAGTGGTGAAGTGACTGAACAGTAGAGTTTTAACATCACAGAAAATCTCATTTTCCTGCTCATAATAGTCTCCATGAATCAGAGTAGGCTTCACACTAACGCTTTATTCTGAATGCTACAGCTAAGAAGCCCTTATATGGTTTTTATTTTTGCTATGTATCATTATACAAATACTCACCGATACTGGAGCCAACATGAGCACACAGAATATGAAGGATAATATCCCAGCTACCTCAGTCAGGTTTGTATCTAATGAGATAAGACTTATCTGGTTTCCATACAAAAGGATATGATGTTTGCTTGCACCACCACAGATACTGCATGGTTGTGTTTGCACCAGTTTATTACAGTTTGGATATAATGTGGAGGTTTTATAGGCTGTAATGTTTGTCCCACCCCCAATCATACAGATTAATCACAGAAGTGCAATGAATTGTGTTTGGCTTCATATTAATCATAATTACCCAGACCTTTGCACATAGAAGGGTTAATTTAACCTGGACTCTTTAATTGAGGAGTTTTAGAAACAAGGAAAACCTTTTGGCAGGAGGCTGACTACTTGTTTTATAGAAATGGTAATGTAAAGTTATTTAGTCTCTGCGCAACACATTTACACCAACACTGTAAAAAAAAATCACATTTTTTCCCCAAAAAATTACTTTATTATTCATACAGTATTTTTTCTACTTTCTTAAATTACATACAAATATATGTAAAATGACATGAATTAACTGTAATTAAATATGTAAACATTTTTCCGTATTTGAAGGTAAGGTAAATCTTATTAGTTTTATATTAATGTATACTTTTACATTCAAAGTCTGAATGCAAATTGAACTTTTCTTTATGTTTTTTGACATAACATATCTGTTATTCCACCGTTTAACGAACATTTATCAACAATAATATACTGTAGTTTAATCAATTTGGACTGTAAAATCTGTTCCATATTTTTACAGTTTATTACATGTAATTTGGAGGTATGGTTATTTACTGTAATTTGACGGTATCTGTCTGAAAACTCTGCTGCCAGTCCATTTATTTTTTTTATTTTTTTATTCAATTTTTTTTAAACAGTAAAAGATATCAAGATAAAGTGATCAGAAATCCACAGTTTTGAAAAGACTTTGTTGTTGTGAATATGAACGGGGTCCAATAAGAGGCCTGTTTAGATTTTTTTACTCAATAGTAAAATATGGGTGAATGACAATAATGTGCCTCCCTGGAATGTAAAAGCTGCAGGCACTTGGCAGCACTACTCTGACAGCCTAATTTATACCCTGAGAAAGGCTTGTGTCCAAGAACATAAATTTTGTTTAGGTGCATACTGAAAAAGGGGAGGACCCATAAACCGTCTGGGCCAGAAAGAGAGAGAGAGAGAGACACACAGAGGGAGGGAACAATGGGCAGCCATCAGGAGGAGAGACCCAACAGCTGCAAGGCCCCAACATACACTCACTTTCCTCCTCGTGCTCTCTCCGGCCCGGGCCGTCTGAAAGGGGGCCAGCTGAGCAGATGTTCTGCCACCGGCCTCACAAAGGACACAAGTGACTGGTGGAGAAAAAAAATACAGGAAGAAAGGAGAAAAACTTCCTCATTTTCTCCTGCACTGTCGAGTCAGCATGTAGATCAAGGATTGACAAGCGCTTGTTCTTTATTGACTTTTATTGTGTCATTCATCTCAATTTTGCTCGGTCGCCAGCAGCCTAAGCCTAAGCCTCCCAGAACGCTTGGCAAACTCAACCTATGTCGTTCTTTCAACTGGAAAAGATTTCATTCTGCCTGAGAGGGGCAAATAAAAAAATTCTGCTCTACATGACAACCTATTCTCTCATATTTTATAGAGCAGCTGATGCTTCTGTTGTCTAGAAATGTATTTTATCATCGCTAGGAATTCAGTTATGCTTATGGACTTGAACTCTTTATAGATATCATATTGTCTATGTATGTATATCATGTATATATATGATACATATATGTATATGTAATATATATATATGTGCATCATATATATCTTATGTATCTTATATACGTTATACTGAGGGATAGTTTATTTATGTTTATTTTATATTTATTTTATTTATTTTTTGTGTCTGTTTTCATGTTTAAAATGTATAAAAGCATGGACACGTTTGTGTTTATGATATGCTAAGTTCAAACAATGATGGAATGTCCCAATTCAAAAATAAATAAATAAATAAAGCAAACTTTGCCGAGTCGTGAGCTGACACTGATTCATAATGTGTATAAGAACCTCAACACTAGCACTAAATTTGCTTTTTTTTTAATTTAGCACCACCTCATATAGCCCAGTGTTTCCTTTGGCACACATGCAACAAGCCATACTGCAAATTTGCTGTATGACCTCAGAGGCATCATAGATCACATTTTCAGGAATGCAAGACATTTCCAGCATGAAAATTGCACTAATAGTTGTTATTTGTCCCAAAAAAAAGACGTTGCTCATGCTCTGCAGCGAATGTGTCGGTCAACAGCAGCGCCTCTGTCTGTGTCCTTCTAGGTGCATCTAACCTCTTTTCCCTAACACCCACTCCTCTCCCTTTTCTCTCCTTCACACACAAAGACACACTATGCAGCCTGCAGGTTTTGACCTGTAAATAACTGCCCAGACAGGGTCTAGTCAGATGGGGAGGCAGGCCGAGGCGTCAGAGCCTACGCAGCTCCTGCAGAGCAATAACAGATGCTTATCATGTTTTACTGAGGGTAGCGGCGGCGGCGGTGGTGGTGGTGGTGGTGGTGGTGAGGGGAGAAGGAGGGTGAATGTGGGACGTTGGGGCCCTGTCGATGAATGGCTCTGACAATAAATGCCCTCAATCATGGGTGGACATTGTATCTTTGAAAAGAGAGTCACAGTTATGCCAGGAGAGTCAGTCAGACTCAGTCAGAGAGAGAGAGAGAGAGAGAAAGTATGTGTGTGCACCTTAGAGCGAGGCAGAGAGAGCGCATGTGCGCTCACACACCCACTGCAGCTTTTCAGCAGCTCATCCTCTTGCACATTCCAAGCAGAGGCAACAGCAAACAAATGGCTTAAGGTTGGAGAGAAGTATGTTTCATTCCTTTCTCCGCCGTCCCGGCCGCTCTTAAAGTCTCGGGTTGTGCTGCGAGCAGGGACAGAGGTTAGCTGCAAGGTCAGAGAAGAGAGGATTACTCAAGATACACTTCAGATAAAAGTGTCCGTCCAATAATCAGCAGTGATCCATCATGTGGCGGGCTATTAGGCTAGTGTGGCCATCAGAAGATAAAAAAAATAGGCCCCCACGTGTGTGTGTGTGTGTGTGTGTGTGTGTGTGTGTGTGTGTGTGTGTGTGTGTGTGTGTGTGTGTGTGAGTGTGTGTGTGTGTGTGTGTGTGTAGTAATGAAGATGAACCTATTAAAAGATAAATCCTCGTGACACACTCAATCCTGGTCGTTTGAAAATGATTCATAGCTGTTAGCCTCTCACCATCCTTCCTCTGCAGAAGCCCAAGCTGCACATTTTTTTCCCCCTCAAGATGATAAGAACTGTTTTCCCTGCTGTTTGCTGAAATGCCCTCACATACCGGTGAAGGTGGTAATTTGAAATCCAGGCCCGCCGCTCTCTGATTGGATTCAATTCACATTTCAGGGACAAATACGTGTTGAATTTCAATAGAGAGGCTGGAGCTGCGTTTCACCAACCATCAACTAAACTTACGGTCTCACGGACGTATTACAATTTTCATATTTTTACACACGTGTTGCGAAAAAGAAAACATGCTGGAGACATCCTCGTCCTTTATGTGTCATCATTTATCACTCTTTATAATGTTGAGTGAAAAACCATCTCAGAATTTCTTACACCATCAAAAGAACTACTTCTAAAGATTATTTTCATAACTATGTTTATGAGCATTGGGGAAATTATTAATCAGATTAACCACCGTGAGGAAGACTAAGCTCTGTTTTCGATACATTTTTGGTTAATTTCCCAGCCGTTTGCATGTTTTCGCCAAATCACATCTATTTTATAGCCAACCTTTTTGAATATATTACAGACCAGCGCGGGTTTTTTCCCATCTTTTCAGACAACTCAGAAGATTTTCCTTTTCTTTTTCTCCAACATTACAAACGCATGGTATAGATAATAATGCTACAGACTTGCAACTATGATCAAACTGTAGCTGAAACTTTGTTGATTCAGTTTGGTGCCAAATTTGACGCATCTTCAAAAGTTTGATCCTGAAGAAAACTGTCATTATTTTTCTTGAATAACTATCAAATTAATAATACTATCGATGTGATTCCAAATTCTAGGGGTAGGTTTTCATGGTCATGGAGTTACATCATGAAGGTCAAACTATCATGGGACTATTGCTTTTGTAATGGTATAATGTGGAAACAGCGTCCTTGGCGGAGGTTTGTACTGTCTTTATTACACTTTATGCTTGTATTGATTTATTTAACAGGAACAGTGCACCTTAATAAACACTGCTGTAAATATGCCACAGTTAGTCAAAAGATCATTTGACCTCTGACCTTTGGCTGCAGAGCATACACAAAGGAATTTATCAAGAAGTGCTATGAATGCAGACCAGATTCTAAACACTGAGGAATGAATGCAGTTACATTTTTATCGATGACTTAATGACACACAAAACAACACTTATAGGTGTCAAAGGAAGAAAGACCCTCTTTAACCATTATTAATGCTTTTATCAACCTTACTGCAGGATTGATTAGTTAAAATGTTATATTCATTAACTTTTTTTTAATGACATAGCAGCAAAGGGAATTTTCAACAACTTCAGGACCCCAAACGTTCTTCTTATTCATGGCTGATAAACTGATCTATGAAGGAGAGATGAAATATTTCCTATAATGGCCTTAATAATGACAACATTCACTACTTTCCTTCTTCAGGCTAACCGGGAATGATTATCTCTAAGTTTTAGCCTGTTGGACTAAACAAACAACTTGATGGCCTTTAGTTAAATTAACTGTGATTGGCATTTTCTTACATTTTACAGGCCACATTATTAATTAGATTAATATTGAAAATCATTTATAAAAATAAACGTTTAATCGCTGCAAAACATTAATTGACCACATTTAAGAAACATGTAGTTTAAATGTGTATTTTGCTTGTATGTCATTCTACAATTATTTTTTTTTTAAACTTTAAAACACTAATTATATCATTTGAGTGACAAAACCAGGGTTAATTAACTCGCATATTCAGTATCCGGATAATTAATGTGTAAATTCCCTGATCCTTGAGCCATGAAAATATTCCAAACATCTGAGCCGCAAACATGAGGAGAGAAGGTGAGGTGCACGAGAGGCGCTAGAGAGAGAGAGAGAGAGAGGAAGAGAGAGAAAAAGAGCGAGGGAGGAGGGCAAAGTGTGACTGCGTGAGTGTGTGTGTGTGTGTGTGTGAGGGAGAGAGAGAGAGAGAGAGGAGCAGGGAGGGGAGAGCTGGTGCAGTTCAGCAGACAGAGCCCGGAGTGACTGAGGCGACAGAGCGGAGGTGACAGCGGAGAATGGAGAGGAGCCCGTCCGCCCGGCGAGCTTTGACGGCGGCGAGCGAGGAGAACCCAGTCGAACCCCTTTCCCTCTGGAGCCAGCTTGCTGAAAGAAACCGGGAGTAATTAACGGGGGGCAAAGGAAAGGAATGGCTGATCCTCTGCGGAGGACTTTACTAGCGAAACTCCGGGGGAAGAAATCCAAGAAAGGAGCGACGGTCGGCGGCGGATACTGCACTGCTGCTGCTGCTGCTGCTGCTGCGGCGAATGGGGGCCGAGAAGGTAAAGAAAAAGTTTTGCAAACGCAGCGAGACTCCGTCGAGGCTCGCCCGGTAGTGCTGCTCACGGGCCTGGATTGCACGATAGAGAGAATGAGTACGTACGAGAATTGTGTTGACGGGGCGATGGTGCAAACCGGGGGGGTTGTAATCGTCAGGGAGAGTCGCGGAGCGGAGTTGGCCGGCGTACGTCCACAGGAGCGGAGCAGCGGGGGCAGGGTTCGTGTTAATGAGGAGCTCCTGGGGGTCTCACTTCAAAGGGCTGTGTCATTTGGGGGACATGCGGTAAAGAAGGAGGGCGATGAGAGCCACCGGGGACCCAGATCCGGTGGCGAAATCCCGTTGTCGGCGGGGGTCACGCTTGGAGTACCGCATGTCCTGCGTAAACACTTCGTGTCGGTCCCGCGGCAGTGCCGAGTCGGGGATTCAATCGGGTTTGGAGACAATTCAAATCACGTTTTATATCGAGCACGGGTAGAACTACATACTCGGGTCGGTAGACCAGCAGAGGACCGGGTTACTACCGCTGATAGCGATGAGACAGAGCCCAGGGACAGAGTGCACTCCCGGCACATGGCAGAGACTGTAGTAGCTGTTCATGAACACAACCGGACTTTTGACAACAAGCACACTTTGGAGGCAGACTCTCCAGTTTCCGCGGCACTTGTGCGTCCAACCTGTGCGTCAGGAAACACGGAGGAAAACATTTTAATCAGAAATGTTGAGAGTTATGGGCCTGAGTCTGCAGGGGACATTAGTGGCACTGCAGGCGCTCTGCAGAGCCCGACGTTTTTCCCAACCGAGTTAGAAATATGCGACAGTAACAGGGCATCCCTGTGCGCCACAGAGGGGACCATCAGATACACCTTAGACAGCGAAGATGAGGATTATTATGACAATGAAATCTTGCCTTTTTATGAAACCATTAGGGCCAAAAGTGATAGTGATAGGGCAGAGGTAGCAGAGCCGGGTCAGGACAAAAGACAGCTTGATGACAGCAACAGTGCCCAGGAAACAGACAGGCTTAGGAACCAGCTGAAGGAGGCTTATTACCTCCTCATCAATGCTATGAATGATATCAACATGGATGTCCAACAGATTAGTGGTGGTTTAAGTGAGCAGCAGGCCACCTCCTCCTGTAGTAGCCACTCCAGGGATAGCCTGTGCTCCAGGTTGTCCGCCAAAAACATGGACAGCGACTCCTGGTCCTCGGGAGGCGATCACAGCCCCCAGCAGGTGTCTGATACTGACTCACTCCTGCTTTGCCTCAGTGGGACCCCTGAGTCAGGCCTCAAAATTAGCAGGCTTAACAGTACGAGTATGGTGAACCTGTCCTTGGCTAAGATGAGACCCACGTTATTGCGATCTGCTAGTGACGGAGCAATGAGGTATCCAGGTGGACCCTCGCTCTGCGTTCAGGCCGCTGGAGCGCAGGATCCAGAAATCAGTGCTGAAAGAGGGGCCACAGAGACAAAGGAGGCTGACGTCGCGGGGGTGAGGGAGCTGTCCGACCCTCAGGTGCTTTACGACGGCGTCAGCAGTGATGAGCTGCTGCAAGAGGTTGAAGACCGTGGCGGGCAGCTCCACGAGAGCAGCGGCTCGGTCAACAGCCTCACGGGTTCGTCCGACAGCAACGCGGACGCGCCAGCGCACCAGGGTCACGGCAGCAAGCAGGAGCGGACCGACGTCCGAACCCAAAGGGCCAACTCCCTCAACAAGGGGCATGGCGTCACCGTCAACAAGATGCAGGAGTGGATGCACAAGGGCCGTTTGTTGTCCTCTGAGATGAAGCAGCGCATCGAGGGCTCATCTTTGCCCCGTGGAGGAGGCCAAAGCCATGGCCGCTCCTGTCCTCAGGCTAACCTCAGTGCATGCAAACCAGGGGTCCAGACGTCCAGCCGAGGGGTCAAAGCTGTCAAGGCCAAGTCCCCTACTGTGAAGTCCCCACGGCTGCAGCACCCAGGTAGGAAGGCTACACGGAGTGGCCTGTGGATCCTCTAAACCAGAGGCCTCTCGCCCTCCTTCCTCCCATCTGATTATTGTCACCCTCCTCCACTCATAGTAAACTCCGTCTGGTGGCGGTCCACCCTGCACTCCTGCTCTTCTGGATGCAAAGCAAAGGGACAAGACACCTCAGACCTCTTTCCTCTTAAGACTCTCTAACCGGTGGCGGGTTCTGTCCTTCACACTAATTTAGGTGCATTTTAACACTAAATTAATCACGCATCACGTTGTAGGTCGGCTCACTCACAGCGTAGGTCAGTAACAACTAACTCACTCTCCTCTGCTAGCTGCGGTGCTGTTTGTCCTGACGTTGGTGGTGGGATCTGTTTGTGTGAGTGACTGAATGGCTTTGGATGACGTAGACGGTGATTTTCTAATTTGTGCTTCAATGTTCTGTTTATCACGCGATGCCACAAGCAGGAAAACATCTGTATCATTAAAAACCACCGAGGGTTAAAAGTGACACGTGTTGTCACTTCACACCAAGTGTTTAGCTTTCATATCATTTTTGAGACAGTCGGGGATTACGTGGGATTTTAAATCGGCCTAAACTTTACCCCGCTGCCCGAAGGATCTGCCGGTGAGGTCCGTTCAGTGACTGTCCTTCCTCAGCAGATGGAGATGAACAAACCCAGGTTGTCGTGACACCGTAGTCCCAGAACCGTACGCATTAACTGCTTTGCACGAGTGACACCACGCAGTGCATTACACTGGGTGCACAATTTGCACACCGGCTTCACTGTGTAGTGCACGATTGCGCTAAATGAATTGCACTTTTCGACCTGATTTGATTGCATACGAGGCAGTCAGCCGGTTCACTCAGAGAGCCTTTGGCGTGTGGAGAATGTCATATTGAGATTTTGCTGCACAGTGCTTGGAATTGGAATGACTCTGTATGGATCGAAAACACATCGCCATCTCTTTATTCTACCGCTCATAGTTTCTTATGTGTTTTGGGATGCGTGTGTGCGTTTTGCGCGTGCCAGAGTGCGTGCATGGAAGCCTGTTTGCTGTTCTGACAGCGTTCAGCCAAAGTAAATAGCTGGTCTGCCATGTGCGCAGGCCCTTGTTGACAGTCAGTGTGCTGTGCTGCTAGAAATAGGGAGATCTCTGCGGCTGCTGAGCCGAAGGCCTCTGTGTTTGACTCCCGGCCACTGCTGGCTCAGCGTACATCCAACTTCCACCATTGATTCTCATTTTTTCCAAATTTTCCCTCAGTTTTCCCCCCTTTTTGTCCTCACTGAACTTTTCCACAGTTGTGTCCAGATGAATGAGAGAAGCCACTGTGGCGTGTGTGTGTGTGTTTTGTGTGTGCTTGTGAGTATGGGGGTGGGGGTGGGGGTGTCGGGCTGTCATGTTGCCTTCCTCCCCAGTCGTTTTCTCTGGACAGCTCCATGGTAACTTGCATTTTAAAGAGACTCTGGATTGAATATTTAAGATGCCATTCGTGTTGTTTAACTTGTTTGCGTTGTGTCACTTAATTTGTCTCCATGAATGAACAAAATGAAGGGCGATTAAGTATTTATTAAGGTCAGCACTGGGCTTATCTTGCCCCTGTGGGCCTCTCAGCGCCTCACAAAGGGCCATTTAAAAACAAAACAAAAAAAAAACACACACAAATGCCAAAGCTCTCAAAAGCTCTGGCGAATTGCTTGTCTTGGCTTGAAACTCTTCATTGAGTTTACAGCTCTGCTCTTGATTTATTCCAAAATTTATGTACTCTGATTTTCTAAAAATAGTCCCGGTCCTCCCCCCAAGATTCACCTGGGAATAAAACTTTACTATGACGGCATGGGGCACAGTATTATCTTCATTAAACCTCAGATAATTAACTCCTGTACTGGCTTGTTCTTTCATTGTTGTGTAAAAAAATCATGTCAATCATCATCCACAGCTGAGTGTGTCACCTAATATTTGAGGGTGAGGAACATCGTGCACATGCACATGCACATCTCCGGTATTCAGGAATCATGTTATGGCCAGACCTGACTTCAGGAGCGAGGCGTTCACTGCTGGGAGGAAGATATTCTTATTTATTTATTTATTTTTTAGCCCTGAAGAAAATCAAACCCTGCTCTAAGTGTAGAAATACTGATTGCTTTGCAGCATTGGGCAAAAAAAGAAAAAAGAGTAGTTTATCAGACGTAAAAGCACTTTATTTTGAAAAATGATGTAGAGTTTGGTGACAAGATTGATGCCACTTTGTTAATATATGGAGCTGTTGCCAGAAGCCTGTTTGCTTAACTTAAGCTCTCGCTGTCCAAACCTTTTAATTAACTTGTTATGTCTCATTTGATTTATTCACACAAAAAACATTTATGTGGAATTATGTGACAAACTATTTCTTGGCATGGAGCTGCAGTAAGTTTTCCACAATGTGTGATTTTTACACTTTGCTTTTTGTACAATTTTTTTTTTTAAAAGAGATAAAATATCTGAATTAGTGAATTTTGTCACCTTCAGAAAGGATGCAGTTCCCCCCTGTTGTCAGTCTTCGTGCTAAACTAAGCTAAGCTAACCTGGCATCTGGTTGTTGCTTCATATTTACTGCACAGACACGAGAGAACTGTTGATCTCTCATATGAAAAATAAGACAGCAATTATGAAGCAAAGGCATGCTCCGGATTAGGCGCACCACTGTGGAGTATTGCTCAACATTGTGATTGCAGTCATCCCTGCCTGCTCCTTATATTGAAAGTCGATACAGACTGAGGTGAGCGTGCAGGTGTAATGTAATCCTCCTTGGCTGCTGTCAAGTCAAGTCTGAACGATATGGCATCTGGTTTCTGCATTGTGCCAGCTAACTTGTTACTGAGCTGCAGCTGAGTTTTTTGTTTTTGTTTTTCACAAGTACACTCGTTTGTCTTGTCTGGTTTGTATGTACTTGGACAGATTTCTGGAAGATGGTAACTCCAAAGGCAGCTCAGGTGATTGAGGAGAAATCTGAGGCATCAGGGTTCATACCAGGATGGTTTATTACATGTATGAGTTACATGAGGGTGTCTGCAAAGACCGTGAGGATAAATACTAGCAAGTTGCTAATTTTTTTAATGATTGATTATTAGTAAAACTAACTGGATTGTACTGATTAGGTGGCAATACTGTATTGTTTGCATTGTTTTGCCTGTATTTTGGAGCTAATTGGGTCACACTGCGAGTCCATGTGCCTTTTTTATTCCCTCCGCTGAGGCATTTTTAAAAAGACACAATGAGAGAGGACAGAAGATGCTCTGAAAGAGCTGCAACATTGAAAAGAATCTGGGTTTCAAGCCAACATACTGAGGAGGAAGTGGCATTATAGCAATAGCTGGCGGAGGTGCCAGGACTCAACGGGATGCAAGTGTTGACATGTGATGCAACCCTGGAAGATCTCAGCTTTGCATCGGTGTAAAGAGAAGAGAAAGATCGACACTGAGAATCTTCATTATCATATGAATGAGCGTCAACAGGAATGTATGGCGGTGGGGAGGACTTTGTACACACAACAGAGTGTTGTCTGTGTGGAGCTGGTGTGTGTTTTGCAGTTATCAAAAGAGGAGTAGGAAAAGGAATTCCGGACATGATAATGAAAATTCTAGTGTTTTGTCTTAGAGGAGTAGAAGAAAATGTCATTTGGGAGATTTAGATATGATATGATAACATATTTGGGTTTATCAGGCGCACAAAGTCACACCAGCACATTCCAGGAAATACATTTTCCTTTAGAAGTGTGCATTCCTTTCAACACCTCAGACAAACCCACATCACACCATCAGTCCACCTCTCCCTCTCTCTTTCTCTTTACATTCTTACTCAGACATGCAGCCTTGTATTATGGACTCAAGCCATATGGTACCTTCGGGTACCTGTCGTAAACAACAGTGTTTTCTGATTTGCTCCTGTGTTTATAGGAGGTTAAGGATATAGACGGATATAGACAGAATCGGGCACGTTTTTTCGGAGAGCTTACGGATATGGACGAAAGGGAGCAATACCACAGGAAATAGTTGGGGGCAGTGAGGCTACAATTCAGGCAAGGCACGACAAATGTGTGCGGACACAACGAAGACGAAAAAAAGTGAAGTGAAAAAGTGAAAAAAAAAACCTCTCTGTCCTCATGTTTCGATGTAACTACACTAAGCAAATACTCCCAACTGATTTTGTTGTAATTAATCTATAGATTGCTTTATTATTAAAAAAGATAATATTGGCTGAATACTGGCAAAGAATTGAGATCATTATTACCTAAAGCCTAAAGCACAAGGCAAAGTCTTCAAATTGCTTGTTGGGTCCCAAACCCCTCAAATTGTCTCTCTTTTTCACCGTCTAAAACAGTTGAGGAGGGTAAACACTGAGCTGGAGGCTGTTGTGATAATTTGATGTTTGACGCCAGTAAAAATTAAAGTATCACTCATTAAGTCAAAACAGTGTCCCGCTGCTGCTCCGCTGTTGCTCCGTCTGAAGGGAGTGTGACAGTGGAAGGAGGCGGCGGCGGCGGCGGCGGCGGCGGCCGGGCTGTAAACCTGTGGAGCTGTGGTCTGGAATGCTGCTCGTGTCAGAACACGCTTCCTCTTCCAGCTATGAAAGACCCCTTAAGAAGATGGCACGCTGACAGCAGCTCCACGCTCAACCATCCCACCTCTCCGTGGTCTCGCGTTACCACACCGTGCGCTGGCGGAAGAGTCTGCGGCTTTTTGGATCTGTCCTGGTCCTCAGTCAACATCCTGTTTGTTTATACTTCCACATAATCCTCCACAGTTTATTACATTCTTCCCATCCACAAGAGTGCGATCATTCATTCCCGATAAGGGTGCAAAGCAAACTGAATTTCTACCTCTTTGTTACAACCCTAAATATTCCTATAGCTTCACTTTGTGAGTTCTTTAAATCCAGATTGGTAAATATCAATTATAAGATATATAAGATAAAGATTTTTGATAGATTTTGGATGTAAAAATCCGTTTTCTAGCCTTCAAGGCTTTAAATATCATATTACTAGTCTAATGTTCTACATGAGGTTTTCGCTCAAGTAGGTTTAAAATCCCCTTTGACTCGAAAAATGTTTTTCTTCATGTTCCTGAAGTTGAATGTTTTGGCTTCACTGCGCAGATCGATGTACAGTATTTGCAGAGTCTTCATACTCAATGGCTCATTCATCTGCTGAAAGTGGAAAAGCTGCTCTTTGCTCACTGAAAAATCCAATTATCAAGAGGCGGGGCTTGATTTATGACGTCACAGGCAGTTTGGAAGCCGAGCCAATCCTAATCAAATGTTCAAATTACACAAGTGTGATGTGGGAACATATCAGAAAGACATTATTAGTCAAAGTACAGCATTTTATATGCATTTTAAACCCTCCTTTTACCAAATTTTACCAAAGGATCCCCTCCAGAGTTTAAAGGGTTACAAGGAACCACAACAGCTGAAAACAAACCATAGCAGATTATCATAGGCTGCCATCTTGGGCCTATACACATTAACCCTCTCAATATATTACCAGAAACACGCTCTATGTTCAAACAGCAATCGGCGCATGCTAAAGCTACTGAGCTCCAGGCCCTCAAACACAGCATCAGCCATAATCCAGACTAATGCAAACCCCACTGCTGGCTCAGGTCATACAAACACGTATCTGGCAGGAACCCTTCCTCAACTTAAAGGGAGCAGAGAGCGGAGGAAATACTTAAAGATGTGCTTTGCATCCTGGCAGCGCGGTGGCCCGTTTGAAGTCAAATGAAACGGTTGACAGAGGCTTGTGTTTTTGTAGTTCAAACAGTTTGTTTTTTGGAGATTAGGGATGCCTTTAAAGTGGCCTCTGTTCTCGCCACTGAAGGCTGTTTTTGCGCACTTAGCGGTGCCTTCTATAATCAGCTGGAGTGCAGAGGGATGGCATACCTAACAGAATCAAATCCATCCCAGGGTATATCATGCTTGTCATATTTCTCAAGTGGGGATGAAGAAAAGAAATGAGTTTCAGGTGTTGTGCTGTGGTGAGAGCAACTCCAGTGTTGGGATTTACGGGATTTTTCGGCACTTGAGATGGCGCCATTTACTGCAAGTCAACTATTGCTTTATAAATTTACCTTGCAGATCACAGGAGGCCGTTCAGAGAGGCTGGTTGACTTTCGGGGAAAAGTAAATCCCAGTGGAACTCTCTCTGTACCGCTCTCAGGCTTTGTGAATAAAAGCCACTAAGCAAAAAAAACAAAAAAACCCTTAGTCTCAATCGACTGAGAAGAGGTTATGCAATTTGAATCCATGGGATTTTTCTTTTTTATGTAGTTCTCTTCGACCACTCTGAATTAATAATCCTAAAAAACCCTTTTATAGCACAGTCATATACATGCACATACTGGATGCCCCGTGTTAGATTTCAGTTTTGTGAAGTGAAAATATCCCCCAAGTCTATAATTTGGTGGATGTTAGGCAGGCGTGCATGAAAATGCATTTCCTTGAGGAAAGGAGAAGTTGTCATTATAGCATGTTGAGGGGCTCGTCTGGGAGCCGCTCAGGAGCAAAACAGTTTTTTTTTGTTTTTTAACACGAGCCTGCTGTACATGTTAGAGCAAGACCAATGCCTCCCCATCACACACACACACACACACATACACACACACACACACACACACATGCTCAGAAGTTGTTTTTCTGCATCGTCCCATCAATCCTTGTGGAAATAAAGGATGTCAAATATAAAGAAATATGAATTTCTAAGAAAACAAATTCTCAAAAACAAACACAAACACCCCAACAGAGTCAAAGCTGTGCAGGCACGCTCTTCTAATGCATTCTTTTGGCACATTAAGGAATCACATCTCTATTATTGGTCCATTTTCACTGCACACATCGCCACCGGCTGTACTTATCGTCACCCTCACACACACGCACCCACACACACACGCACGCACACACACACACACACACACACACACACACACACACACACACACACACACACACACACACACACACACACACCCTCCCCGCTCTATTTTCACAGCTGTAATGCCGGTGGTTTCTTGCTATTTTTTTTTCTTCCAAGTTGCCGTGGAAGATATGTGTGTTAAATCCCTCATCTGTCTGTGATCTCCTCTGAATTCAAAGCCCACATATTCCCGAAGCCTCGCTGAGGAGAAAAGGGGGGGGGGCGGTGCTCCAGGGGACTGTGGTTTGATTGAAGTTTGACTTAAGTCATAAAACACAAATTTACAGTATAGTTCATCCAGAAGATATGGAACACATCACAGTGAAATGAGACAAAGTAAAGACATGGCTCGTCTTAAAAAGATAGAGAGAAGAATAAGAGGAAGGATGAGAGACGATAAAACCTGATGATACTATTCAGGGTTTCCTCGCCTGTGGTTTCTTGATACAGATGTTTTCTTCAACGTGACAGGACATGAATAATCTGAGACTAAACATTACATCAGCCCCTCACTTCAGTTCAATGACTGTCTAAATGATGATCATGATAATGATTAGTTGGTTTTTATGCCAATTAAATTAGTTTTCAGCGTCTCCTGGCATGGAGTTGCGACTCTCACGCTCACTCTCTTCCCATGACTCCATCAGCTTTCATTGAGAATGTCCAAACCCCCTGTGCAAATGGCCGGGAAGCAGGCCGAGCCAGTGAGACTCCGACGTGGCGGCCACCGCTCACCACCATCACCGTCTCCAAGAAGCGCAACTGGCTCCAGCAGAGCTCCCTTGGGAAGAATCCCTGCACCAAGGACGAGCTGCAGGGAGTGCTGGGAGCCGAGGAGGAGAGCAGCCAGGGCTCCCATCAGCCACCGCCTTCTCCCAGTCCCCCTCCTGACCACCTAAGACCCTCAGGGGGAGCCCCGACACGGCCAGCCTGCCTGCACCTGCCTCAGGTTAGCCTCTCCGATAATGAGTTTTAAGCAGTTAAATGCAACTGGCTTCTCATGTAATTCTTGGCAAGAAAATGAATAAGCATGTTTCCCATAATCAGTAGTTTCAGTTCAGGTTTCATGCTTTCCTCTGGCTTCTGTCTTGATTTAGCTTAGCATCGGTCAGACCAAGGTGTCTCCTCATCCTCGGAGCGTGGACCCAGCCGAGGAAAATGACGCCGACGACGAAGGAGAGATCTGGTACAACCCAATCCCCGAGGATGAGGAACCGGAGATCTCACTCCGGCACTCCGTTCGGTTGCTGGTTGCCCATCGAGCAGTGCCACAGAGGAGGCCCAGCAGAGGAGAGGATGTGGGTCATGGTGACAGGAACCTCGGGGGCAGCGGTGGCGCCGGGCCGGAGGCACTTGGGGAAAGCCTTTGTGGCAGTTCAGGAGATGGGAGTCAGGGGAATGCTGCACATTCCACAGAGGGACTACATGTGCACAGACAGATGCTCGCGTGCAGACCTCAGGAGGAGGGGGGGCTTTCCGTCAGCAGAGTCACGGGTAAGGCTAAAAAAGACACACCTCCTCTTATTCTTGCTTTCCTTCCTCCCTATTCTGTTTTTTTTTGTTTTTGTTTTTTTAATCCTTCATTGAGTCCTTCCCTTTCCTCACATGTCTACGGGATGATGCTCGATGGCCAATTATTGTTTGTTTTGTCTGTCAGCCAGTCACCCTCGGCACATTTTTGAGGTTGAGCACTAATTACAGCTGTTGTCGGAAAGTAAGTCTTAGTTAAAAATTACCAACAGACATATTTAGCTGCAAGTAATTCCTGGTTTACTTTAGCTCTGCTCAGATGAAGTATTTTAAGTGTGAAGTTTAAGACGATGTAAACACTGGGTTTGAAACTCAAAATCCGTCTTGAAGTCTTTGAGTGCAGCCGAGCTCTCAGTTATTTTTTCTTGTTTTGTTCCGTTTGATAGGAACAGACAGGCGCTTTTGGCCGTCTTATCACATCACTCCATATCAGTGGCCCTCATTAGTTAAACGCAGACAGATGTTAGCCAGGAGGAATTCAGAACTCATTAGACAAAAGAATATCCATTTACTTGTGACTGGGGTGTAAAAGTTTGATCATTTTTAAAAAATTCATCTGTTGAATAAATACCGCCTTGAGAGCTTCATCATTAAACCTTCACTCATCATCATCAAACAAATGATGATTCATGACCTGCAGAGTTAAAGCAGGGTTACTATGAATAAATGGGAATGCTCTCTTTTTTTAATTACTTTGTGCTTGGAGATTGTTGACAACCCTGGTCTACAGCGACGGCCTAATGATGACAGCCAGCACACGGCTCCCTGTCTCTTAATAAGCTCAGCCTGCTTTTTGTTTTACTTCCGACTTTTTGCTCTCTCTGATGTGGCAACATGGTAGTTTCAACCAATTGGCACATCTTGAGCTGAGCCTATAATTACAACTTTTGACAACACATTTCTGTGGCACGCAACGTCCATTTCTAGCTGTAAGAGCACAAAGCGAGGCAGAGGAGTTTAGGTACGCCGAGCAAAATATAATACTTCAAACTTTAGCGTTCACAGCCACAGTTTTACTCTGAGAATGAAGGCTTGAAATAACTTCACAGAAGTTTTAAACCACAAAGTGTTGAGATAATTTCACATGAATGAAAGAACATGCTTCAGGCTATAGTTTATCCTTGTTTCAGAACAATGTAAAGAAGCCGCTTGTCTGGCAGTGTCAAAAGTCTTCTTGAGGTGTTGCATTATCTCAAGGACGCACGTCTGATTGGCGGCTGATAAACTCCTTGATCCTACCGTCAAACTTCCTGGCTGTCTCTGACATCACATGTGGCTCAGCAAAGCTCTCTACCCTGAGAGACTTTCCCATTAGGATTAGGATTAAACCAGTCCCGAATGAGTCTCAGTGTACCGGGCCACGAAAGGCACTAATCATAATGCACAGAGCTAATTAAAAGTAGGCTATTTCTGCCTGCACCTTTTTGATAGGTTTTAGACTTATTTTGCACTCCTGGTAAAATTTGCTCATGTCATTAGGGCGTTTCATGCTGGGTAAGCAGGTGAGAGGACATATTTGAAGGCTGGAGTTGCTTGTTCAGCAGTTTTAATGGAGAACAAATTTTTGGCCCTGTTTTCATGACGACAGTTTTTCTAAAAACGGAAAAGCTTTTCATTGGTGTTTTTAAAAAAAGTTGCCATTTGGCAGTTCATCGCAGGGTCTACACATAGACAGACAAACAATCATCACACTGAGTCATCAATTCACCTCTATTACATGGTGTTTTTTGGACTATGGGAGGAAGCTGGAGAACCCGGAGGGAACCAATGCCGACATGGGGAGAACGTGCAAACTCCACACAGAAAAGTCCCAGGTTTTCAGGTGGATTTGAACCCAGGACCTTCTTGCTGTGAGGCAACAGCACTGCCCACTACGCCACTTTCTGCCTCGGGCTCTGTTAAAGGCAGCTTAATGTATTTTGGGCCACGGTGGACGGCGATGGTTTTACGTGTTCTCCCGACTACGACCGATACTGTCAGTCGTGACAAGCCGAAAGCATTCGTTGTTTTTCATAGACTCCCCTCGTCATGTAGTTGATCCAAAGTGCATGCTACCCTTTAAAGACTACATCTAGCGATCTCAAGTGGGGCCATGTAGTCACACATGATTCTGTTGACTGGGAATACTTACCAGCAGGTTTGTGATAGTGGGTTTACTGGTGCTCCAACTGGTTGCTGTGAAATAAGAAAAAAGAGCGGAGGTGTTGTTTTTTTCCCCCCTCTTTTCCCATCCCCTCTGGAACAGCCTACTCTCCGCCGCCTGTTGACTTTTCCACAGTGATTCCTGTGGGTTTGGCAACGCCACCTGACACTTGACTACAACAAAAAGGAGCAGCAAGCCTGGCAACACGTTATCAAAGAGGAGACATTAATTACTTAGAACGCTCCTGTATCTACAGAAACTGCTTTATGTGTGTTGTGTTTGCTGTTAACTCAGTTTACATTGGCGGCAGAATGACACTGCACTCCTCCTCCATTAGCCCTGGTTCAGAGCGTCGGTGGATGGTGGATGTTGGGCAGCCTGCTGTGTGAGTCACTCCTCATTCAGTGTCACATCGCTGCACTACATTCAAGCCTTTTTTGAGAGGACATGGATAGTTACTAAAACAACATTTCCGTGAAAGCTTGTTTCGACTTGTCAGATATGTACACAACCTTTGGGGCCTCTTTTTGGGGCCTCTTTTACCCCAAAGTTAGTGCTTACATCCAGGTGTTTTACACATTGGTAAACCTGCTGAAAACAGGCTAACGGCTCCTTTGCTTTTATTTCCTGGTGTGTTGCATTCAATGTCACAAACACAGCAAACAGGGAACAGTAGGGTGCAGCATGGAGGCCAGTGACAATGTTATGATGGTTACTTTTTTTTAATCTTTCAAGTGAGTCTCTTCCACACTCAGCTCAGATTTAATGGTGTTTAAGCTCACCTGGTAGATCGGATGTAACTTTGTACCAAGGCTAAGTCCCTTACTGCAGCAGTTCAGGGCGCTTTGCTGCATGTCATCTCCCCTCTTTCTCCTTCCTAGACAGTTTTCTGTATTGCTAAATGTAAAATATACGTGCATTTTTATTATCCTATAGCACAAATTATCATAAAATATCTGCAGTGGTTGGAAGGTTTTTGAAAAGAATGATGCTTTGACAGGTTTTGGCTTCAGATAATGTCCCTATAAGGGAAACAAATCCAAATAATATCACAATACAACCGTGGAAGAATGGTGCATGGCTCAAAGAAAACATTAGATCTTGGAGCAGATCTGTTTTTTCTGTTGACACTGACATTGTGCAATGGACCGTTTTTCAACAGTTTCCCCTTTTATGTAAAAACTACCTCTATCGATTTCCATTCAGCTTTTTGGAGGGGTGGGACATGGGTCAGGCAAGACAGACATATAGGATTGTTCAGTTAAGGTTTTTGATTGTTTTCCACACTTTTCAAGCAGCTGTTGGGTTCAATTGGGCTCAAATCGGGTTGAAAACCAAGGCTCAAACTCTTGAAACTGATTTGAAGTTGCCATATTTTTTGATTGCAAGTCTTTTTAACATTTAATGTTATGCAGCAAAGACCTTTCAGATCGTTTTGGACTTTGATCGCTTCTCTATGCAACAATGAATCAATAAGTGTAATCCATAGCTGCCTGGAACAGCAAAAAAATATGTATCCCAAATGAAAGAAATGCATTGCAAATAGCCAGAAAAATTATAAAATGTGTAGGATTTAAGGTTAAAAAGCTAAAACATGGGTATAGTCTTCATTCTGCTTCATGTAAGAAACAGCACAATTTGAAAAGCTGCACCAAACCTCACTAAAAGCATGTGTTTGTTGGTTTTAACATCATTGTCACCACCACAGAGAGCCGCATCTTCACCGCATGTACTGTATGTGTGTTTAAGACACCACATCACGGGTTGCCTCACCACTTTTTTTGTAAATGTACCCACGCCTCTTAGGAAATAATGACCTCTGATGTAAGCAGACAGGAGCCACACTGTTGGAGACTATTTTTGTTCCATCTTTTATGTCTTCTATTTCAGATTTTTCATAAATACACTCCACTTGATCTGCCAGACTAAAAATGTGACGGGCTTTTCATTGATTGAGCATGAATAAGAGCGTCTGCTGATTTAATGAAGCAGTGCAGATGTAGATGACTCCCTGCGACTATAGATTTCCACTGTTCGGCTGGCTGGTTCTTTTTCCCTCGCCGGATACACTCCAGACTCCTCGTGTGCTGCCTATTGACTAACTTTTTGTCCATCTGAATGCTCTATTTGTATGGAGAATAATGATTGATGGACTTTGGGGGTGGTGAGTATGGTGTGTTCCCAATCTCTTGTTCCCTTTAGCGCCTGTTAGGGGAATCTGACTTGGCCAGCACTCAGAATGGGATCAGAGCTATTCTGGGGTTGTTTTGGTCAGGCTGGCTGCTGCGTTTGAGAATTGGCCAGGGCTGCTAAAGTTACATGAGAGTTCAAGCCTCTGAGTTGAAAGCTGGAATCTAATCTCGGCTGGCAGTTGCATGGCCGGGTCTGGAGGAAGTCGACAATTCAGAGGTAGCAGCACTTCAGATCTGGTGCAGTTTCTTTAGCTTGGCGCTAGACGTGAAGTCCATCTCGCATAATTTACTCATGGCTGTTTCTTTCTGGTCTGTTCTTCATTTCATCACCCGAGCAGCTGCAGAGAACTGCTCTGGTGTCTGTTTTAATGAGTAAAAAAAAAGAAGCTCTGTAAGCACAAATTGCATGCATGCAATGGGGTTACCATAGTACCTTTATTTAATGAGTGGAGAATCTGATCCTAACCATGTGTGGTTACAAATAGGTTTTCTGAAAGCATATATAACCTCGAGGCAACATTAGTTAGACCTGCGAACAACAACTATTTTCATTATTGATGAATGTTCAATATTATTTCTGTAAAGAAAAAGTCAAACAAAAATGCCCACAGCAGTTCCCCAGAGCCCAAACTGGTGTCTTCATGTTGCCTAACCAACAGTGTAAAATCATAAGATATTTAAGATAAAATCAGAAGATATTTAAGATTAAATCAAAAGATATTTAAGATTAAATCAAAGTACATTTAAATTCCATTTATTTTGATTCTATTTCCTGATATTTGAGGAGCTAACCAGCTAATGCAGCGTTTAAAGAACTTTTCCTCACAAGTTCAACAATGTTGTAGGATTTCGGTGCTAAATCTGTTGAATATTGTCTTAAACTGGACAGAAATTTCCCGATGACATTCCCATAAGATCTACCCAACATCTGCTCGTCTGATCTGGATCCCAATATTCCAGATCCAGATCCGAAATGTTTAAATTTTTAGGGCTCATGGAAAATTCACTTCTGTTAGATAACAAATAATAAAACTATAGACTTGCAACTAAGATCAAACTGTAGCTGAAACTGTTTTGTTTCAGTTTGGTGTCAAATTTAACGAATCTTCAAAAGTTACTGAGATAGATCCTGAAGAAAATCATTAATGAAATATAGTTTTTCTTGAATAACTATCAAACTAATAATGATACCAATGTGATTCCAAATTCCAGGGCAGGTTTCCGTGGTGAAGGAGTCATATTATGAGGGTCAAACTGTCACAGGGCTATTGGTTTTAGGTGCAGTGACGTAATTGTGAAACTGAGCTGCCTTGGTGGAGTTTTGCTCTTTCTGACTGCTGTTTAGTTCATATTTAAATTAACATTGTGTGTCTAAAATGTTGAACATCAAAATCGTTTTATTCCACTTAGAAATAAGCCAGTCCTCAACAATTTACCATGTAGCTGTTGCAGCCTTATTGTTTGGATCGTTTCAGTGCAGGGCTGTCAGTTGTGTTACAGCATAGCTGGGATGCCTGCAGTGGTAGGCGAGCACGGCTACATGAGGGCTGCTTTGGCAGAGGGCCATATTGTGCTAGTGAGAAGGCCTGCATGCTTGGATATATTAGCAGGGGTTTTGTAACCATTGTAATGAAACGGTCGGGCTCCCGCGGCCCCTGAAAGGCCTTCCAACACCGACTGATTTAGAGCCAAAAGAAGAGGAAGCGGCGCAGAGCCTGGCCTCGGTCACCAAGCGAAGAAACCTTTAGGACGAGTTTGCCGTTCACCGGTTTATTTACTGTCAGCACACCCTGCTCCTTTTTGTTTTTACATTTAAAACACACATTTTGCAGACATGCTTCTGTAATGCACACACACACACACACACACACACACACACACACACACACACACACACACTCATGTGAATACAAGTGCTTAAACAGGGGTAATCAGGGACAGCAGATAATTGTCTCGCTCCAAGGCTTATCTGAGTATGATAAGTGTCTGGCTCTCTCTTTCTGACTCACACACGCACACACACACACGCACACGCACACACGCGCACACACGCGCACACACGCACGCACGCACGCGCGCGCGCACACACACACACACACATTCTCACAAAGGCGCCTAATATTGCAATATTGCAGGACATTGGCTCGCGTCACACTTTGGCTCAAGCCCAAGGATTGCAGAAGCATATATCAGACGTATTTGATAATGATCATGTCGCCCCTCACACACACACACACACACACACACACACACACACACA
The DNA here is from genome assembly GCA_037577475.1 of Chaunax sp. Z400. Taxonomy (NCBI): domain Eukaryota; kingdom Metazoa; phylum Chordata; class Actinopteri; order Lophiiformes; family Chaunacidae; genus Chaunax; species Chaunax sp. Z400. The sequence continues at coordinate 24,584,556 of CM075188.1, forward strand.
CACACACACACACACACACACACACACACACACACACACACACACACACACCCTCCTCCTGCACCTGTCTGGGTGCCAGCGCTGTGAAAAGCCTTTGTCGTAAATTCCTGGGCTTTGTCAGGAGGTGTCAGTGGTCGGGTGCCTGAGGAGGCCTTCGGGGTCAGGGAGGGCATGTGTGTGTGTGTGTTTATGCACGCATATTTACATGCACTCTCTCTTTGTGTCACGGTAATATGGTGAGTGCATGTGCGTGTTTAAGCGATGGGGGTGGACACAGTTACCCGGCTCAGGTGTCACCCGGAGAAATGCAGACCTTTTGTCCTTTGACCCAGGGACATGGCCCTGGAGGGTTGGGTGTCAAACCATCGCCCCTGAACCTCAGCTAGTGAGGAGTCGCGTTACTCTCCTGGCTGCTGCCACAAGGCCAAAGCCTGCAGAGGACACAGCTTCATGTGTGTGTGTGTGTGTGGGAAGCAACAGTCATGAACTTCGTCAGGGTCCAAGGACGTTGATCTAGTTCATGATGATCATAAAAAAATTGAACAGCAAGACAATGATGGAAGTTACTGTGTTCCAGTGCAAAGTGAGGCCTTTTCTGTCCTGCATCTGCATCATTATTGGCATCACATGTACTGGTGCGATTTAAATTCTAATGATATTAATGTCCTGTTGTGTTTTTCTTCTGTTCCTCCAATTTGACCTTCACTGTGTAGAATGATGCATGTGCTGAATTCGACACCATAAGGTTGTTTTCTTTCATATTCGTTCCCGAAAGTGTAACATTTCTCTGATCCTATTGAAAATCAGCCTGATCTGTGACATCACAAATACTTTGTAAGCCGATCCCGGTCCAATATTCATTGTACACAGGTGTGAAGAGGAAACCTCCAGTGCATGTACACTGAGAACAGACTTTATAGTGAAGCAGGAAATATCTTTGGTCCAACAGTTTAATTTGTGAACAGAAAAATATTTTTATATTTATAGATTCTGGAAGGAATGGGTGCAATTTTAAAGATTTCAATGTGACAATCATACCTTTTTTTTTCTTCAAAAAACCTAATCAGACACATGTTACAGAATCTTTTCAACGTTAGTATTTTATATATTTATTTAACACTGATGCTTTTAGCAATGTGGCATATTTTGTTGGTAACAAATATACATTTGTTGCTAATGAATAAAAAAAATTAAAACATGTTTCTCTTCCCAATATTACTATGTTTTTGAAAAGTATTGTTTTTTGCTATTGAAACTAGAGTATTACTAGTACTAGTATTAGCGTCAACTCAAACCGTGTCCAACCACAGCCACTAAAGACAATTAGAAGGCCAATCAGGTAGTGCATACTTTCCTTAATGAGGATCCTCCTCAAAATCTAATCACCTCTTCCCCATTCCAAAGGATACCACTCAACAAAACCGAAATCCATTTAGAACATTCTGAGGTATTTTGCCAAATGTTGATGAAAACATAACCTTCTTGGTGGAGGTAGTAGAAATGCTTTTTCAAGTAGGGGTGTAAGAAAATGTTGCTGCACTTATATTATGTTATACTGTGTTGATTCTCCAAAACACTGTATTGATTTTCAATGTGAATAGTTTGCATGTAGAAATATGTGGCAGTTGTTCATTTTGTGCTGTGATAAAGAACACAGGCCTGTGAAACAATACATCTGCCTGCCTACAGTATTGAAATATATATCTTGAATTGTAATCGCTGTATTGTAAAGTGTATTTCACAGCCCTATGTTCAATGCAATTGACTGTCTTCCTCTGTTCCTGTCAAAACTCTTAATATGTGTTAATCCAGAATTTCACAAATTATCTTTGTCAATTTTTCATCAGAAATGACTGAGTCCTGAATTTGGACCAGAGAAGTATGTAAAACTGTAGGATCAATATAAGAGAATTTCCCTGATATTTGATCATAATAAAATTGCCTGTCCCTGACTCATTATTAAATAATAACTAGTTTAAACTACAGACAGGAGAGTAATTATTGCACATTGACAACGACATCCTTTATGGTTACTGGCAGCGTCTTTTAGAGCTTCCTTGTTGTCCCATTTATACTTAATCTTTAACCATTATTGAACATCATGAACAGTAGTTTCGATCCATTACATTTTTGTAGCTCATTACATTTAACTTATATCTACATTATGTTATAATTCACATAAAGATGAATTAAAAAATGAGTTATCTCTGTTTCACGTACGCGGAATTTAAGGCCTGCAAACCTCGTTTCTCGTTTCTCAGCCCTTACCCGGGCTGTTTGTGCACCAGACCCCTCCCCAGATGTTGTTTAGTGAGTTTGCACCTCCAGCGCCCTCCACCCATGTTCTCCCTTCTCAGAGTGCCTCTCTGTCTATTATTGGCTGGGTGCCTTGACAAGGAAGGCCACTCAGCCAGCGGGAAAAGGAGGTTAAACATGGTTTGGTGAGGAATGTGGGAGAACAGCCGTGTTCATTTGTACATTCACCAGCCATCTTGCCTGCCTTCCAGTCCACCATCCAGACCTTTGAGTGCCTTGACAAGGGACGCCTTTGTCCCCCATCTGCCGGCTACACCCTGCCCTACTCCTGCCCCCCATCTTACCCTGTTCTCCATCCTGTTGCACCTCCTCTGCCTCCCTCTTTTCACTCGCAGGCCCTCACCCCAGAATAGCACAGCAGGTCCCCTCTGAAAATAGAGCTGGTGTTATTGGCAGGGTCAAGCTCTCGCTCTCTTCTTTCTACTTGTCTCTCTCTCTCTCTCTCTGGTTTTCTCTCCTACAGAATCACTCTTTTGTTTCAGACGTTTATTTAGAGGAAGCGTTTAGCTCATAAAAACCTATAAAGTTTTTATATTTTAAATCTGACTACCAAAATCAATAATGCATCCATGCAGTGAGGTATTCCCTCTAAAGTGTAAAACAGGCAGGTAATCCACAAAGGAAATCTTTTTTTTTTTTTTTTTTTGCTAAATGTAGAAAATTGGTGTTATTCAGTTTGAGGCAGGCTTAAGCCTCCCTTTGGGCAAACACCAGAATGCCCATAATTTAACAAATTCCACTTTAATCTCACGAATCAGGTCTGGCTGTGTACCAGCTCTTTCTCTTCCTTTACCAGGTAGATTATTTGGATGTCAAAAATGACTGTAGGAGCTGTATTTATATCTGTGATGGAGCTTTAATCATAAATGCAGGGTCTGTATAATGTACAACTTTGCATTGGTGCATTATTTGTTGTCATTATGGCATTTGCACATACTAATGAATGGAGGTTGACATATTAACACTGATATTACTTTGTAGTCTTAAACAGTATGTAGCATGTTGAGCCATTTTCAACCAGAAATGCAGATTTTTTATTAATAAATTTGGTAAAGATGATGCGTTTCACTGCAGCCCCGTCATATGATTTAGTTTGCAGCTAAAAAAAAAAAAAACTGGTTTAAATGTGTGATACAAAAATATTGATTATAGCAGCTTTAAGTATAGTAATAAGATTAATGGCCCAGCCACAGAAAAGCCCTTGTTGGGTAAGCGACCTGTTGACGAAATGATAAAACTTAAAGCCACAGCTCAGTCCTGTAGACTAAACAAAGGCTCTCAATCCTGCGTAGAACTCTAGACCTTGAAATTTCAGGTTGTACACATCTCGTTAGGCGAGAACTGCCTACAAGGTCCAGTCCAAATGGATATTTTCCAACCTGAACGATGACTGAGTACCTCTAGCTCAGCCATGAAGCATTCCTCTTCCCTGCTTATAGGCCGCTGTTTTTCCTGGAGCTGCCGCTAAAGACGTTCCACCTCAAATTCCCTGGTGTTTGATGGATTGAAGCCTGCTTTTAAGATTTTTCACATCGATGCCATTTCAGCAACAGTTTCTTTCAAACTGTCAATTATCTAAATCACTGTCTAGGTTTGCATGTATAGACTGTTTACTGTATTATATAGCGCTCCAGGGTTATGAAGCATTGCATGCTGAATATACCATTGCCAGTGGATTACTGGGTTGCATGTAAACCTAATCACTTGATGATTGCCATGAGGAGTAGTGCTTTTTTAAAAGACGGTAAATTACGGCTAATGCACACATTGCTCTTAGCTTGAGTCTTTTTCCTGTCCTGTCTTCACTGGACATCTTAACACTTAGTTGTAATCATGGGAGTGATCTCAGCAGGTCTCATGAAACCAGTAATTACAGATAAGTACTTGTGACTGGTGATACCCATTTGTTTCTGAGCGTTATTCAAAATGTACTTTCTTAAATATTTTTCTTACTGAAGAATTTGGCAGCATAAATGTTTAAACTTATCCACAAAATTTCTCCAGGCTTCCCTTTTAATCAGTTTTTCTTTGCTCTGTTATTTTCTCTGTAGATGTGCCTGACCTTCCCAATGCCGTCGGTTCCCCTCCCTCAAGCCCAAACCCAGCCAAGAAGAGCAGCACCATCAACTGGTCCTTTCCAGACAAGATTAAGTCCCCGCGCACTGTAAGGAAGATCTCCATGAAGATGAAGAAGCTTCCAGAACTCAGCCGAAAACTCAGCGTTAAGGGGACCCCGAGTAGCAACAACAGTCAGTTAGAGCCCAGAGCCCATTCTCCCCGAAACAACGCGAGTGGCTCGGAGGCTGTCCCCCATTCCTCAGGCCCTCCCAGATTAGCTGCATCTGCTGGGGGTGGTCCGGCCAGCCGTAACGTGATCTCACGCTACCACCTGGACAGCAGTGTGTCCACACAGCACAGTTTCAGCAAGAAGAAAAGCAATGGCAGCTCAAAGTCCGCCAGTAAAGGTGGCTACCTCAGCGATGGTGACTCACCTGAGCTGGTGGCCAAGTCTGGGAAGCATGGCTCTGCAGAGGGGAAGGGAGGGAAAGGCAAGGAGACTGAAGGAGGAGGCGGAAGCTCCAAAGTCAACGGCATGGAGCTGGACATCGATGCTTTCCGTCATTACAGCTTCACGGAGCAGCCCAAGTGCAGTCAGTACATCTCTGGACTGATGAGCCTTCACTTTTACGGTGCTGAGGACCTCAAACCTCCACGCATTGACTCTCGAGATGTCTATTGCGCCATCCAAGTGGACTCAGTTAATAAAGCACGAACCGCTCTCCTCACGTGTCGAACTACCTTCCTAGATATGGACCACACCTTCAACATCGAGCTGGAGAATGCCCAGCACCTGAAGCTGGTGGTGTTCAGCTGGGAGCCCACGCCGAGACGCAACCGTGTCTGCTGCCACGGCACGGTGGTTCTGCCTGCGCTCTTCCGGGTGACTCGTTGCCACCAGCTGGCGGTGAAGCTGGAGCCGCGAGGGCTGATCTACGTCAAGCTGAGTCTGATGGAGCAGTGGCAGAACTCGCTGGATGGTGGGCCGGACGGAGACAGGGAGCCCCAGGTGTTTGGCGTAGAGGCATGGCGGGTGGTGGAGAGGGAGAACACGGGACTGATGGTGCCGCTGCTTATAAGCAAGTGCATCAATGAGATCGAAAAGAGAGGCTGTCAGGTGAGTCCGTGAATGGTTTGGGTTTGTGCTTTTAACGTATCGACCAAGTAATACATTTCAATCTGTGCGCTGCAGCTTCTCTTTCCCTTATGGTTGAACTTTTCTGTTTCATGTATGATTAATTGACTGTTGTTTGGACCATAAGATGTCAGAAAGTAGTGACAAATGTCCATCACAAGTTCCAAAGCTGCAAAAACGTATTATTTATTTTTGCTTATCAGATTTGTTTTTGATTCGTTTTTCATTGATCAGTCTCCAAATGACTTCGGCCCATTATCATTTAACAAGCTGCCTGTTTTCTTGATAAATTTTTTTCAGTTGTAAAATTGTAGAGAATAATCAAATTAACTGAATTAAATGATTTCCCAAATCTCAAAGTGACATCTCCAAATGTCTTGTTTTACTTACCAGAGGTTCAAAACCCAAAGATACCCAATTTACAATTAAATGAAACCAGAAAAAAGGTGCAAAACCTCACTGTTTGCTAACCTATGTTATAAAATGATGTGAAACAATTGATTGAGCGTGAAAAATATAGTTGCAGATTCATTTGCTTCTCATTTCAGATCATTATGATCTATAAATACGTTTGAGGATGTGTATGCAGACATGAATGTGGATGGAAGCCATTCAGATTCTACTCCGTCAGTTGAAAACAGATTGGCGTTCATTTGAAAAGAAGCCTGGTGGGATAAAACAAATGCATTGTATCATTTTATATAATGCATTTTTGAATGAGAGTGAGAGAATACGGAGCGAACTTAATCCCATCTTCATAGCATCCTTTTGGAATGAGGACTCGCCCTGCAGCCTGTTTTAACACTGAATGACTGGCGTGAGTAGAGCGGATAGAGGAGATGCACCACACTTCATGATGTTTCTGAGCCTTCCTGGGGCGACTGGCTCCTTTATTCAGGGAGGAGAAAGACTCCGAGTTAAGAGGCTGACGTGGTAACGGCGATGTCGAAGTGGAGTGTTCCCCTGGATCATGTGATCGGCTCTTGTTTTGTCCCCCCTCCACTTCTCATGTGCTCTTTGAAGCCCAGGGAGAAGAGAGAGCGAGGCGGTGGAGTTTCTCCTAATTAGACTTGAGACGGCGGCAGTAAATGTGTCTGGCCACTGCTCCTGACTGATCACTCTAGGGGGGCATGCCAGGGGCAGCGGGTGCCTGGGGCCAGCAGGCAAACATTAAGGCCTCTACAAGGAGCCTGTCTGTCAAATCAGATCCCGCCCATCATGCTGGGCTCCTAGCAGGAGGATGTTGAATTTGTTTGTTTTGCATTGTATAAATGCCATGAAAGACACCTGTGGGGAACTATAAAGGTTGTCGAGGAAACACAAACACTTGGTTGTGCTTGAAAACGTATTTTGGTTGAGAAACATATATATATATATATATATGTATGTTGTACAGATGTGAGGCTGATGGTGACCTCTACGATCTCGGGTCACTAATCTGACTGTTACACTGGAGATACAGTTTAGACTTTACTGTGGCCCAACTCACCTTACAGCCCTTGTCACAGCCCAGCTATACCTCTCACTTTACCAGAACATTATAACATGTCAGCTCAGATTTCTAATGTTTGTGTAATTCACTCTACTCTTGTCTGGCCATGATTGTCTGTGATTCCTGAATATCTTTCCCTGTCTGAGGCTGCTTGCCTCCTGTCCCTTATGCTTCTTCTTGTCACTCTCTCCCCGTTTTTTCCATTGACTTTCATTATAGAGATGTAGACACAGGTATGATCTGTGGAAGGGCTCCCCCAGGTTGCATGCAGTCAGGGTTTAGGACGGGCCTGACGCCTGACGCCAGATCCCAGAGGAATTTGAGGGATATGTTACTAAATCACGCAAGGCCTGACGTGTAGCAGTGTGCCTTTACAAATGATTATCTGGATGTTGGATGGAGACTCCTTTTCAGAGTCTCTTAAAAATGAGTGTCCTGAGGGCTTCTTCAAGCTTTTAAGTCGCTGGATGATTGTGGGTGTTTTTGAAAAGACTGCAGACAATGTCTGTGGCAGAGACTGGAGTTATGTATGTGAGCTGTGTATTATCTTGAGGAACTGGGTCATGATTTCTGGAAAAAGACATTGCTGTTGAGTTTTAGGCCCTGTTTACATGACAACGTTTTCGCTTAAAACGGAGAAAATTTTTCTTTGCGTTTTGAAAAAGTTCTGCGTTCACACGGCATCATTTTCTAAACGTTCCCCGTACACACAGATTCGCAAAAATGATTGAAAACGCTCTCGTAAGCATGCCAGGGCAGTAGTTGGTGGTGTAACTTTTCAAAACCAACACCACAGAATAAAATCTCAGTAGTGGTTCAGCAAATCTACATTGGAGGAGGGTTAATAAACTCAACAGAGTCTGCAGCACAAACAAAACAGGACAGACTGACATTTTTGTTGTTGTTCTGGCCATGGTATGCTGTCTGTGTACGCAAATAAGGCTGGAACCGTAATAGGCTCGAAGCAGGCCGATGACATCATCGTTTTCAGAGGAGTTGCGTTTTGCCCGTTAACACGACGGCGGTAGGGTGGTGTTTTCAAAAGATTACACTCTGGAGCCCGTTTTCAAAGATTTGTGTTTTCAAGCCCTGAAAATGCCATTGTGGTGTAAACAAACAGCCAAAGCGCAACAAAAATTTACCGTTTTTGCGAATGTACCGAAATGAGCTTACTGGGATTTCTGCTTTACTTAAAGTTTTAATGAGTTACCAGTTATGATTTGTTGTTTTTCTTCCTGTTTTGGGATAGTAAATTGAATATGTTCAGGTTTTGGACTGCTGCTCGGACAAAACTAGACATTTTTCACCTCGTCTGACATTTTACAGACAGCAAATTTTACCAATTACTCAAGAAAGTAATTCCAAAATGAAATCATAGGGTGCGGCCCTACTTCGTCTTCTTGATTAAAACTGTGTTTGTGCAATTATGCACTCATGCACGTCTGCTCTCCTGTGATATATTTCTGCACACGTGGAGAATCGTTTAATCACGCCTGGAAGGCGCTCTCTCATTTTGTCATTAAGGTGAGAGCAGATCATTATGTGTATTTTATCAGAAAGGTGAGGAAGTGAACAGCGTGGATTCAAATTCCCTTTTCTTTCTTTTCTTCTTTTTAAATTTTTTCTATAAAGTGCTTAAAATAATCCCAGATTCAAAAAAACAAAAAGTGACCACATCACTGGTCCTACAGTCAGTGAGAATCCACCTTCCTGTTGAGGGAACTTGTTTGGTTTCGTGGTCATTGTGTGTTATTCTTAGTAGGTCTTGGCTGGTACGGCCTGTTGTGCAGCCACAGGGCAGAAGTGCAAGCCCTCTTTTTGCTAACAGCTGTTCCCCGCCTGCGCTCGGCTCTCCCTCCAAAGAGAGACTCTTTTTTTTTTTCTGAATGGACTTGTTGTTCATTGTGCCCAGTGACTTCTGTTTACTCTCACACAAAGCCAAATCCCTGTCTAATCTGTCCTCCTCTCTCCCTCTCGCGTGAGGTTTAAAAACACTGCTCAACTCGAGGAGAGCTCCCAAATAGACGATGTTATAGAGCTCCTACACTGGAGCCTACAAAGGCCAGCAGTGTGTGTGTGTGTGTGTGTGTGTGTGTGTGTGTGTGTGTGTGTGTGTGTGTGTGTGTGTGTGTGTGTGTGTGTGTGTGTGTGTGTGTGTGTGTGTGTGTGTGCGCGCGTGCGTACAAATGTGTGTGTTTGTGTGGAACCGGACCCAACCCACCATTCACAGCCCACTAACTTAACACGTTACTGGGGCAACCACACCAGTTGGTCTGCTATGCCACATACCAGACAGACACATGTAGGAGAAATTATGGTATGTCAGTAGCCAGGCCTAATCCCAGCATAACAAGGAGACCATTGGTGCCAAGTTTCAACTATCAAATGTCAACATCTTGAGGAAATTAAGAGTTCCTTTAGGTCACACACTGAGGGCTTGGATAAAGAAACATTAAAAGTGCACTGCACAGTGCTTCATTTTAAAAGCTGAGCTGTCAGCCGGGTTTTTAGAAGAGCTCAGTGTTTATGCACTGTGTCAGAGGGATTTGACATTTTTATCACACCTCTCGGTGTAGTTTGGCAAAACACAGACCTCATTTTCCTTAATTCACTTTAGAATAAGCTGAGAAATGACGCTCACTGATGTTTAGAAAATAATGCTTCAAATTCTGACTATATATAGAATTAAGAAATAACTAAATCTTCCCCTAAACAATTGAAAAATACAGCTTATAAGCAATGAAATGCATCTTATTTTGGATTTTTACCATACAGCCTAGTTTATAGCAAATTTTGATCGTCATTGCTGTGTAATTTTTGTTAGTTAAACATTTAAATACATTGCCGTGGAGTTGCTGGCAGACTCTTTTATTTATTTATTTTTTAAATCAGTGTTAGCATTGCTTTTAGCACTTACCATTATCCTGTAAGTGGCTGATGTTCAGCAAGTCTTTTCCTTATGGTGTGTTCACACCAAACACTAAGCAAATTTTCACCTCGCTTTTCTAGCGCAACTGTTATCGTGGAATCACAATATTTGCCCTTTTCTCCTGGAATTGATAGCAACAAACCAAAGAAGAAGAAGACCCAACAGCATATGACCCTGTATGAAAAAAAAAACTTGATTTGGATAAAAAAATAAATAAATAAATGAACTCAAGAGTCACAAAGGAGACACCCATCTTTCTGAGACAGAAGTAGCAGAATTAAGATACAGAAAACATCATTACAGTAGATAAAAAAGTAGATTATAAGAAAAAGCTTGTAAAATAATAATAATAAAGATATAAAACAAATGAATTGTAAGTATTATAAGTCAGTCCATTCACTGGAATTTGGAAGTTCCTGTGGTGAAAACAGTGTCTGTGACTTTTATGTCAAATGTTTTATTATTAGAGTATGAAATTCTAGAAAAGTTAAATATACAACAAAGGGGTATAAAATGTAATCATGTGTCAGCTGTTTAAGGAAGCTGCCATTTTGCAGAGATAAAGCAGACACGTGGGTTTTCTGTGAAAGTACTTTTGGCTTCTGTCCAGCACATTGTTTGAGTTTGGTACGTGGGATGTGATCGATAGGGTTGTAAAAATGTCTGCCTCTCTGTCAAATGCTTTGTTTACTTGACCTACTTTTGTGTTTCCAGGTGGTGGGTCTCTATCGTCTGTGTGGATCTGCGGCCGTGAAGAAGGAGCTACGCGAGGCGTTCGAGAGAGACAGCGGTGCCGTGGCACTGTGTGAAAACACGTATCCTGATGTCAACGTCATCACAGGTGAACCGGTCGATGCTAACAGGGAGACATGAGACAGATTAAAAGCACAGACACTTTTAATCTATAGACACTCAGTATAATTAAGAATTCATTTAACTAGATAGCTTTCCCAAAGAGCTCCCTGGTCTCTGCTCGCAAAGAACCCTTTTACCTGTTCTTCATTAGAATATTACATAATGCACTGAGCGTATATCAGGTACGCTCAGGTTTCACATGAAACAGACAGAACAAGTGATTCCAGATAAAATCTATGTAAAGTTCCCCTCCCGACACGTTTTTAGAGCACATCCACTCTTTTCTCCTTCATTGAGAAAATCTGCATGTATGAATGGCAGGCTTGTGAGCTGCTTGTGTTTTGTTGATGAGTGAAAGAGCAGTTCACATCGAAATGATGAGGAAACATCAGAGAGATTCAACCCGAATGTTATATTTGAGCCTCAGTCAGACCCGGACTCAGATGAGGAGTCAGTTGTGCAGCAAAATCAGAAATGTAAATGTAGCTTGGTGTCTTTTGATCTGTCGAGGATGAAGGAAAGAAAGTTCAGAGATGGATTTATAAGTTTCAAGGCATTTGAAACATTTTGTGAAACAATTTCGAAATGTTTTGTGGAAAATGAGGCGCAGTTTTATGAGCCAGGAGTCAAAAATATTTATTATATTGAGTCATTCTTAAACCTCAAAATAATACATCTGTCAGAGGAGCATCGGTTGCTCTATTTTAGTAGTAAAACTTAATTTATACAGCTGCTTTTTAAAGCTTTCACAGTGCTTGACACAATTAAAAAAATCTGAAACTAAAAGGTCACCAAAAGGTAACTAGAAACAAGGTCAACTTTAAAAACAAGGACTGAATATAAGTAAAAACATGAGGGAGCAGAAAAGGCTAAAATAGCTAACAGGAACAAGAATTAATTAAGACAGGAAGGGTTTGTAGGACATGTGCATTGATAATAATCATAACAGGACATTTACTCAAATGGAATCTGGACTCAGTATTGATCCAGTTCTCTCCGCAGTATACGTGTCTGAACTGGTGTGTCTGCTGCAAATAGGTCAGCACATGTGTACATTTGTGAGGCTGCTGTTTGTCGTAAAAGCATTCCAGCAGTCAACTAACAGTAAAGACCGACGCCTGAAGGAAGGGACACACACACACACACACACACACACACACACACACACACACACACACACACACACACACACACACACACACACATCCGACCAGTCACTACATTCAGGTCATTCTTTGTCCGTCAGGTTGGTGGTTGAGGCATGCTTTGTGTTGTCTCTTCTAGGTCACGTTTTAATCCAATCAGAGGACTTTCGTCAACCAAATGTATAAAATGTAAAGAACAAAGTTAGTTCTGATGTCAGAGAAAGGTTTGTCATGTGATCTGCAGCTTCTTCCTGCTCTGTGTGAGTGACAGAACATCTCAAAGAGTCGTCAGCTTTCAAAAACATGTCATGTCATTGCACTGAGTAATGATTCCAGCAGTGCGACGGATGAGAGGGGTGGGGGGCGGGGGGAGGAGGCAAAGATGTCGAAAATGACTTGGTCATGATTTTTGTTTCTCCCACAAAAAAGAGGAAGACCATGGAAACCCCTGGCATTGTAGGAGCTGCTGTTGGTTTTGGGAAGAGGCCCCGTATAGGCGTCGTCCCATCACGCCTGCTTTGATCCGCATGCATTTGCATGGCAGGGCAAAGAACACAGTTAACAGTTGAGCGGGTTAGAAAAAAAGGGCCAGCACCAGTGTGGATTGTTGGTTTTTGCTCACTGCCTAAATTTGCTCCACCAAGCGAGTTGCTGTTGCAGATAGGCCTGAGCGAGTGGAGGAGGGCAGTGAGAGGGGGAAGGGAGGTAGATGACGGGTTTGTGGTGTGTGCTGCAAAAAATGTCCATATGGGATAAAATCATGGGTTTAGTGTAAAAACACACTTTCCTGAAACATTTGGTAAAAATCTCATAGTTTATTGAGCTTTTCAAACCTTTTTCTTACCAGCACTTTCAATGTAATCTCTTAATACCTCAAGAATTGCCTTTGATTAATGAACAATTGCAGTGAAATGTCACCTAATTTAAGACATAAAGGATGATTACTGGATTGAAATAGAGTCTCTCCAGTGTGGAGTAAGACCAGAGGCTAATAAGCGAACAGCTAATGGATGAGGTAAGAGGTCTGGCTTGTCACACTGCTAATTTAAAAGAGGAGGTAGTTAAAGGGATTATCCAGGGATCAGAGTTCAATCCAAAGCTTGAAAAACATGCTCAGTGTACAGCCCTATGTTCTTTTAAATTACAGCCTTTAGTTTATATCACAATTTAGTCTAAAGAGCCAGAAAGTTTTTAGCAACATGCTTTGGATCTTCAGCAGTTTGTGTTCAATAGTTTCTCTTTCTGTTCAGTTCACACCTGGCATTATAACGCGTCTCCACACGCGTCTCGAGTGACCACTTGTGATCGGATCTTCCTCCATCAGTATTCAAATTAATTAATGAGAACATTGAACATTCTACCATGAGAACATTGAGCATTCTACTATGAGAACACTGAACATTCTACTATGAGAACACTGAACATTCTACTATGAGAACACTGAACATTCTACCATGAGAACACTAAACATTCTACCATGAGAACATTGAACATTCTACTATGAGAACACTGAACATTCTACCATGAGAACACTGAACATTCTACCATGAGAACATTGAACATTCTACTATGAGAACACTGAACATTCTACTATGAGAACACTGAACATTCTACTATGAGAACACTGAACATTCTACCATGAGAACACTGAACATTCTACAGTATTATGAGAACACTGAACATTCTACTATGAGAACACTGAACATTCTACCATGAGAACACTGAACATTCTACTCTGAGAACACTGAGCATTCTACTATGAGAACACTGAACATTCTACTATGAGAACACTAAACATTCTACTATGAGAACACTAAACATTCTACTATGAGAACACTAAACATTCTACCATGAGAACACTGAACATTCTACTCTGAGAACACTGAACATTCTACCATGAGAACACTAAACATTCTACCATGAGAACACTGAGCATTCTACTATGAGAACACTGAACATTCTACTATGAGAACACTAAACATTCTACTATGAGAACACTGAACATTCTACTATGAGAACACTGAACATTCTACTATGAGAACACTGAACATTCTACTATGAGAACACTGAACATTCTACTATGAGAACACTAAACATTCTACCATGAGAACATTGAACATTCTACTATGAGAACACTGAACATTCTACCATGAGAACACTGAACATTCTACCATGAGAACATTGAACATTCTACTATGAGAACACTGAACATTCTACTATGAGAACACTGAACATTCTACTATGAGAACACTGAACATTCTACCATGAGAACACTGAACATTCTACAGTATTATGAGAACACTGAACATTCTACTATGAGAACACTGAACATTCTACCATGAGAACACTGAACATTCTACTCTGAGAACACTGAGCATTCTACTATGAGAACACTGAACATTCTACTATGAGAACACTAAACATTCTACTATGAGAACACTAAACATTCTACTATGAGAACACTAAACATTCTACCATGAGAACACTGAACATTCTACTCTGAGAACACTGAACATTCTACCATGAGAACACTAAACATTCTACCATGAGAACACTGAGCATTCTACTATGAGAACACTGAACATTCTACTATGAGAACACTAAACATTCTACTATGAGAACACTGAACATTCTACTATGAGAACACTGAACATTCTACTATGAGAACACTGAACATTCTACTATGAGAACACTGAACATTCTACTATGAGAACACTAAACATTCTACTATGAGAACACTGAACATTCTACTATGAGAACACTAAACATTCTACTATGAGAACACTGAACATTCTACTATGAGAACACTGAACATTCTACTATGAGAACACTAAACATTCTACTATGAGAACACTGAACATTCTACCATGAGAACACTAAACATTCTACCATGAGAACACTGAGCATTCTACTATGAGAACACTAAACATTCTACTATGAGAACACTGAACATTCTACTATGAGAACACTGAACATTCTACTATGAGAACACTGAACATTCTACTATGAGAACACTGAACATTCTACCATGAGAACACTGAACATTCTACCATGAGAACACTGAACATTCTACTATGAGAACACTGAACATTCTACCATGAGAACACTGAACATTCTACTATGAGAACACTGAACATTTTACTATGAGAACACTGAACATTCTACTATGAGAACACTGAACATTCTACTATGAGAACACTAAAGAGTCTACAGTATTATGAGAACACTGAACATTCTACTATGAGAACACTGAACATTCTACCATGAGAACACTGAACATTCTACTATGAGAACACTGAACATTCTACTATGAGAACACTGAACATTCTACTATGAGAACACTGAACATTCTACTATGAGAACACTAAACATTCTACTATGAGAACACTGAACATTCTACTCTGAGAACACTGAACATTCTACCATGAGAACACTAAACATTCTACCATGAGAACACTGAGCATTCTACTATGAGAACACTGAACATTCTACTATGAGAACACTAAACATTCTACTATGAGAACACTGAACATTTTACTATGAGAACACTGAACATTCTACCATGAGAACACTGAGCATTCTACTATGAGAACACTAAACATTCTACTATGAGAACACTGAACATTCTACCATGAGAACACTAAACATTCTACCATGAGAACACTGAGCATTCTACTATGAGAACACTGAACATTCTACTATGAGAACACTAAACATTCTACTATGAGAACACTGAACATTCTACTATGAGAACACTGAACATTCTACTATGAGAACACTGAACATTCTACTATGAGAACACTGAACATTCTACCATGAGAACACTGAACATTCTACCATGAGAACACTGAACATTCTACCATGAGAACACTGAACATTCTACTATGAGAACACTGAACATTCTACCATGAGAACACTGAACATTCTACTATGAGAACACTGAACATTTTACTATGAGAACACTGAACATTCTACTATGAGAACGCTGAACATTCTACTATGAGAACACTAAAGATTCTACAGTATTATGAGAACACTGAACATTCTACTATGAGAACACTGAACATTCTACCATGAGAACACTGAACATTCTACTATGAGAACACTGAACATTCTACTGTGAGAACACTAAACATTCTACTATGAGAACACTGAACATTCTACCATGAGAACACTGAACATTCTACTATGAGAACACTGAATATTCTACTATGAGAAGACTAAACATTCTACTATGAGAACACTGAACATTCTACTATGAGAACACTGAACATTCTACTATGAGAACACTGAACATTCTATCATGAGAACACTAAACGTTCTACTATGAGAAAACTGAACATTCTACCATGAGAACACTGAACATTCTACCATGAGAACACTGAACACTCTACAGTATTATGAGAACACTGAACATTCTACAGTATTATGAGAACACTGAACATTCTACAGTATTATGAGAACACTGAACACTCTACAGTATTATGAGAACACTGAACATTCTACAGTATTATGAGAACACTGAACATTCTACAGTATTATGAGAACACTGAACATTCTATCATCCACATAATTGGTGACATTGTTAAATTTAGGATTAATTTATTCTCAGTTTTGCTGTTTAATGAAGCTTCTCTGTAACCCTTTGTGTTGTCATACAGTTTTAATCGAATTGATGATTACTCAGTAGTTTGAGGTGGTGGTCTTCAAAGTCTTGTTTGTTGTTTGGCAGCAGTACCTTCAGCCACCTCAGTACCAGGTGGCTCTCACACTTTATTTACAGACCATTCTGGTTTGATAAAAAAAACACATACAATGCACCACTGTGGAGAAAGTTTGGCTTTAAAGGACACTTGGTGACCTTAAGTAATAATTAAGCCCTCAACTCAACCTGTTTTGGCCTTTGTGTTGAAACAAAGCCTCTAAAGGGATCCAATGATGGGAAACTGGTTGAGATATTTGTCCCTCTGTCCTCAGGAACCAGCGTGTCCCAAGCTCTGCTGGTCAAAAGCTCACTGCAGTTATTGATCCTCGCTTGTGGTCTTTAAGTTTCCTTGCCTAACTCGTCTTTTCCATAGTCTACCTCCCTACTTTGCCCCCACCCCTCCACCCTCAGCAGTACTCCAGTGAAGACATGGAAAGTCATTAACAAGTGCCCCCTTTGTTGCCGAACAAACACAGATGGTATTTGGCTCACGCATGGGGGATTAGCTGAACCCTGGGCCGGTCCGGGGAAGCAGGCAACCACTTTACAAAGAGCTGCAGGCCTGTGTGGGTGTCAGAATAATTCTTAAAGTGCAGGTCGGGGGATCAAAAATGGGCATGAGAGCACGACTTGTTTCCAGAGTTAGGAATGGGGTTTGCTCATTTGGGGTTTTGAGGGCTGTGGAAAAGTTGATGAGACCACAGTGTAAAGCTTCACTCTGCTACCGGACAAGGCAGAAACATGCACATCCCCTCTGGCCCCCCCTAGTGCTGTGGGGGCATGCAGGACAGCAGAGAGGGGGCCGGACGGAGAACAAACCCCCATTTGTTCTCCAGACGAGGCGTTGACTGCAGCACTGACAAGAGGAGTGACCTTACGCTTTGTTTGAACAACAGGTCAAAGGTAGAGCCGTGCCCCAGTGCATTGTGTGCCTTGTAGTGTTTGGTGGCACATTTGGAACACTGAACATCTGAATTGATTTTTTTTTTTTAAAGCATTACATAATACATAAACACGATTTTAGCAGCCGTCGTCTGCAGCTTTAATGCCATGTTTTGAAGCATTGCTTTTATTCTTTTTTGTTCGCACGTCTCGTTCAGCCGCTCGGGTTCTTAACCAGCCCCACATGTGGGTCGAGGTAAACATACATGCAGTCCGTATCTCTGCTGGTATAAAGCCAAACGACAACAGTTTCAATGTGAGGGAACAGACACTCGTCGTGTGCTGGTTGTCAGCTCGGCTGTGAAAGGAAGCGAAGCACCTGCAGGAGAAGCACACCTGTTCACCCCCGAGCACATGACCTTGTGTCTTTATGTGTGTTTGCGTGTTTCCGTGAGCGTGTGCGTGCTTATGTGCGTGGATCAGGGGACACAAAGGTAAACACAAGCACTGACTCGTAGCAGGTTAATGATTTACCTGAATGGCTGTATTCTCCTCACTTGAGACAAACACAAGTACATGTGCACATGCACGTACACAAGGTTTGACTGTTGGGTGTATATTTTTTAAATTAAACAAAAAGAGGCCAAAACATATGTGTATATGTTAAGGAGTCTAATATTGCATGCGAGGCAAAAAGAGGATGTTTTGTTCCATGAAGCAGGAAGTTAAACAGTCGCGCTGTTGTTGTGTCTAGATGATCTGCCTCACAGTACAGGGAAGGTCAGAGGGTCTACCGTGCTTCTGTTTCAATTATGGTGGGGGGGGGGGGAACAAGCAAAGTGCAAATAAGATGTACGCTCGCTTCCCAAAAGAAAAGCCTTGCTCTGCTGCGATAAGGGTAAAAACAGGAGGCTCGTTTTTGCTTCCAGGCAGTCTGTTTCCCCTGCGATGAAACAAGCAGATTATTACTATCTCTGCAGATTCTCTGTGAAGATTGAGATGTGCAACGAGAAGCCGGAGGATGTTCTGTCTAATCTGTTTTGTAGCTGGCGTGTTCAGAAGGAGCCTTGCGGAGAGTGGATGTATCTTGTGCTGATAGCAGATTTCCTACCGAAGCTGCTGAAGATAAAAGATTACAGGAGAATGTGAATCAGGACTGAAAAACAAAATGTGAGTTTGCTGCCACAGATCAGCCACACTGGGTCACAGGACCGAAGGGACATGATTAATTCCAGGGGTGTTTTATGAAGTTTTAAGTGCACGTTTTGCCTAAAATCATATTCAAATCTGACCTTGCTGACTTTGAGCTATCGTTCTGCTGGTCGACCTCAGATGGAGGTAACCCTAACCCTACGTCAGTGTGCTTGTTTTGGGAATGAGATGTTTTTCTTCAGAGACACCACTGACCCCCGCAGGAATGCACAATATGTCTCTTTCTGCATCTGTGTGTGTGTGTGTGTGTGTGTGTGTGTGTGTGTGTGTGTGTGTGTGTGTGTGTGTGTGTGTGTGTGTGTGTCAGGATGTGTTGAATCTGAAGCTGAGTGGAAAAAGTTGTGGAGCAAGATAACAAATTGTAGATTATTATTATTATTCATATTTTTGCAACTATTTATAACTTTCTATAGGGACAGCATCAAATATCATCAAAATTTCACATTTTCAAGATTGGTTTCACTGTCATTATAGTAAAAAAATAATAAACAGCACAAACAATACTTCAAATACTGCAAATGCTTATGACGCTAACATGCTAATGTGTGCAGGTTTAATTACCATGTTCACTTGCTAACATGACTAATTTTGTGTTGCCTTTTGCTACGTAGGAACTTTCATTCTTTGTATTTTTTTTTAAAATTTCTATAATTACAAGTTGAAGTTAGGCTCATTCTGTGACTGGGATTTGTCTCTGATGAGGGTTTCTGGGGCATAACTCAAAACCTGTTCAATATTGTTTCACTAAACTTTATGTACACGTCTCCCATGTTGGGAATTTTAAGCATTGCTACCAAGCGTATGTATTTATTTATTTATTTTATATTATTATGTTTTATATTTTTCATCACCTGAAAACATTTACGTTTTTAAAACATTTGTCTGTCCACTTTATTCTCCAGAGATTATTGGGCGATGGCCTGACAATGCCAGTTAGAAACAGACTGAAACGCTTTAAGCCTCAGGCTCCCATAAAGAGCAGAGTGGGGACTTACTGGGATTAAACAGTGAGCGTGTTAACTTGTGCCGTCTGTTCTCTTTACTGGGCCTAGAGTGGATTTACGGTGTAAATAGAAGCACCTTGGATGTATGTGAGATAATCCAGAGATGTGGAGGTGATAAATTAGGATCTGCTATTTACAGAAACCAAATGAGAATCAGTTCTGTCACCACTATTTCTATGAATAAGGTTAGGATAAGTGGTGCAAAGTCACGTTCCTTTTAATCATCTTCATACACTTATTTGCTTGTGGCCACCTTCAAACATTTATATGTATATTCAGTTCAGACTAAGTTATTCACCTGATCGATGAGAGGTTGTGTCAACTATGCAACAGATAAATATTACATTAAAATAAAACAACCCTGTTAGTGGGTTGTGTTCACATCCCACGCGCTTGATCAACCATACCCTCCACCGGAGATCTATGTTTGGAGAGTGCCAATAAGAACCCCCCCCCCCCGAAACAATTCAAGAACCCAGAGGAAGAAGAATGCATGAAATAAAAAAGACAATATATTTGATTCTGCGTCATGAATGTTGATCCCTCTGATTCTTTTGTCTGTTCTGAGTCCAACCATTTTACAGGAGTGCAAATACCAAATCGGTCAAGTGTGTCTTTTTGCATTTCTGAACGATTTGACCAACAAGTAGCTGTTGTTGTAGCAGTAAACCTTAAGTCATATAAAATTATGTTCTTCTTACTCTTCTTAAATGATCAGTCTGTATTAGTCTGGAGCATAACCAATATTTCTGTTGACTCAGCCCCAAAGCTGTCTCTGGAAACTGATCCAGCGTCATGCAGAGGGAAAGGCGAGCAGACACTCAGCACAAAGAGCTGTCACACTGCCAAGAGCCGTTCTTATTCCTACATTTATTCTTTTATTTCCCCCTTTGCTTTTGATGAAAAGACATGCCAGTGATATTTCAAGGATTTAGTGGAGACTGACGGCGTGTGTTTCATGTCTTCCTGAAACTTTTGTCTGAACTGAGGGAGGCTGAATCCATAGGTGTGAATATGCCGTCACAGATGCCAGACAGATGCCGCCCCCCCCCCCGCCCGAAACACCTTTGGCTGCAGAGTCACGCCCGACCCCAATCATGCATCTCTGCAGATGCAACCCGTGGAAAGAATGGGACGTCGACTTGCAGCCAAGAAAGTGCTCCAGGATCAGTTATTAAAAAGAGAGAGAGAGTAAAAGCTTATTATTTTCCCAAAGTCACCACTTCATAGAAATATATTGTTAGTTATTGTTAGATATAAAAGCAGCAGGTTAATTCAAGTGTTGGGAATGACCCCCAGCTGTGCTTACAGTCACTATCTTGCTGCAGCAGTTTTTTTTTTCTTATGCTCTATATTCTCTTCCTTTTCCAGGGGTACTGAAGGACTACCTGCGAGAGCTTCCATACCCTCTGATCACCAAGCACCTGTATGAGGCGGTGTTGCAGTCCATGGCCGCGAGGCCTCTGCGGATAGGAGCGGCGGGCTGCGAGAACGACCAGGCAGACTCGGAGCACACCGTCAGCCTGCTGGAGAGCCTGCCAGAGGTGGAGAGGGTGAGGAAGCTGCTGCTTCTCACAGTCAGAGTGCTAGAATACTGTCACAGAAGCGGTTGTGAAAGGGGTAATTGTGGCAATGATGTCATGATGACAGCGCTACAGATCACTACTGTTTTAGTGCTGTTACGCAAGCTTTTACATCAGGTGAAATTAAGTGGTGTCCACAAGCCTGTACTAGTATAATTTTCCCTTTCACTCATTTAACTATTTTCACATAAGGATAAATAATGCAAAATGAAAATTTTCTCAGTTACAGCCATGACAAATGCAGCTTTTTTTGGTATTTCCAAGTAAAAAATCTGAATTTCTTGTTTGTAACATTTCTGTAATTCTATGAAGCCCCTTAACTCGAAGGAATAAATTTTTTTTTTTTTAAATCCAACCATGACCTCTCAGCATGATAATTCTGCAAATTTTACAATCACAACTGTTGGGCATTATAGCAAGATGTGTAGCAATGGATAGCACCGTAGCCTTAACTTCAAATATTGCCTTGTTAGCTGAAAGTGCAGTGTCTCCTGAGCTTTTTACTGCTTCAGATTGCCTGATGAAGTAGATTTTACAGTGCAGCTCTGCTGCTGCCAGTGGTACTACTAAAACTACTAATCATAATAATCGCATGTCTCATTTGTGTGCGTTTGTGCGTTCTCCCTATGTGTGTGTGTGCAACAGATGACGCTGCGGAGGCTTCTTGACCACCTAAAGTTGGTAGCGTCCTACCAGGAAGTGAACAAGATGACGTGTCAGAACCTGGCCGTGTGTTTCGGCCCCGTGCTGCTCAGCCAGCGTCAGGAGGCGTCCTGCCACACCAACAGAGTCTTCATCGACTCGGAGGAGCTGGCCAGCGCGCTGCACTTCAAAAAACACATTGAAGTCCTGCACTACCTGCTCCAGCTCTGGCCAGGTGAGACTGTTTTTTGAAGTTAGTGAATAAATAATGCTTTTAGACAGTGTTTTCTATATATTCTGTTATAGTAGGTGCAGCTCTATCAGGCATTTTGCCGTGAAACACATTCTTTTACAGTCAGATCATGTCAGATATGCCAGTAAGTGTGTTTGCATCAGCCTCTAGCCCTGCCTGCCTGAGGGTACAAATCAGTGCCAGTCTGTGGTTCAGCTCTACAAAGAGCTGTTAAAGGGCTGCTTTGATGCTTGAGGCTATCCACCACTGCCAAAAGTACAGCCCTGATTGCCATTGGCTAGCATCTGTCAGCCCCTCCAAGAAGAAACCCCAATGTAAGCCCCGATGTAAACCGAACTTATGAGGCGTGGCCCCCTGTCTTAAGATAAATCACCAACCATGCAAGGACAGATACCAGTCAGATACCGAGAACCAGCCTCCCTCAGAACAGGTCGTCTGTCTGTCTGCACAGCTGCAGCTGTCTGCTCAGTGTGAGACATGAAAAGACCTGAAGTAAAAGAGCTACTGGTGGGGGGCGTTTGTTTTAGTCACAGAAACAGAATTTTTTAAATTGTGTGTTCATCACATTTCTAATCAGTGTGTGAGCCTTTCGGTGGCTGCTGTAGAATATTAAACAACACATAACAAAACTAACCACTGTGCTCTGCCTAGATGCAGGAGGATGTAACTTCATTACTGTAGTGGTTGGCAGTAGTTTGTAGCCTGGTTGAAAATCCATTTTGCACTGTTAAATATAGGAAGTGATCAATCTAAAACTAAGCTTTCTCACTGCGTCTTAATAGAAAGAGTGTTTTTCAGAGTGCATTACTTTGTCTCATTTTTTCATTGCGTCACGAGGCATGCTGTTTTTTGAAAAGTCTTTTCAGAATGTCTCTAACATCCCACTGGACTGACTTCATCCCTGAGACTTAGGGTGCTTTCACACCTACTTCGTTTGATCCAGACTTTTGGAGTTTGATCCGGACCAAAATGTCAGGTGTGAAACCTCCCCCCGGACCAAGATCCGGATCAAAGACTCCGACAAAAAGAGATGGTCTCGGTACGGATCAAACTGCACCACGGTTCGGTTCGTTTACAGTGTGAAAGCACTTTTTGGGATGGTTTGGACTTTCGGACCAATTACAGGAAGTTACAGCAGGCTAGCGTCACCACTAAACAAAAGAAGAGGAAAAGCAAAGATAAGAAGTTGAAAATGAGCCAATGCAGCAAACACCCGAACCTTTGTCCGGACTTTCAGGTGTGAAAGCGCCCTTAAGTCCTCTGAGGACTTTCCTGTAACCTGCAGCTTTAACCAGATCTGCTGATTGAACTTTTGCATCCTCAGACTCCCACCAAAATTAAACTGCTGCTAAATTGTTAGGGTCAAGAAAATGGTCTGAAGAAAATAGTTTTTGGTCTTCAGTAGAAGCACTTCTTCTGCACTCACGTCTGCAGCTGATGTCACCCAGCGAGTGCCTGTAACGACCTGTAATAACCCTCACAGAGCTCTCAGTCCAGTTTCAAGCCTCTGTTTACGCCCTCGGTGACATTTCCATTCTGCCCGCTTCCCCAGCTCCGAGCTCCGAGGACGCCTGGACTGTAATTAAAGACATTCTAGACTTAACCTTAGTCCACAGCCCCTGAAGCTTCACCCCAACATTATACATCCATTATGGGATATTTTCAGCCGCCTCTTCACACCTCTCACATGCAAACCTCCAAGGCCTGGAGTGTGCATGTCTTTGGGCATGTGCGAAGACATCAGACGTCTACTGACACTCTTTTACAGGATGTGCGAGAGAGCACGACCATACATGTGTTGAAGAGGCTGAGCGGATTTCCATTGTAAATTATGTAGTTTGCCAACTGTATACATGATTAGCAGAATGTTAGATGAACAGAATGATAGGAGGAGGAGAAAGATGGGTGTGTTTGGGCTGTGTGTGGATTTTTTTTGTTTTGTTACTGCGCTCGCGTGCAGGGCTAACACCAGATGCCACCAGAAAATCAGCACCAGAGAATTTTGCAACTATTTCAACACAATTGGTGCCACATTTTTGTCTGCTTCCTGGATTCATTTTCTCTGCTGACAGCCAGTAACTTTAATCATGGCATCAGTGAATCATTGTCTGACGTTAAATAACACGTCTCTTTAAAGAGGATAATTTCTGTTTGTTTTAGGTGATAATTACTTGAGTCTTTCCCCTCAGGAGAGTTGCAAGGCGTGCAACCGCTGCACATAAATACTGGATCAGCGGCTGCAACCCCCGATGAATGAAATGGATTTACGTGTAATTCATGTTCTTTTTAAGGCATGTAAGGGTGTAAATAAATTTGAAAAGCTCTCAAGGTCCTCTTTCAAACTTAGTCATGTTTAGTGTTTTTTTTTTATATTGTACTACTTCTTCTTCTATGATTTACAGCCCAAACTCTTTAACACCTTTTTTTTTCTTTTTTTCTTTTGTTCCTTTCCTCTCCAGTAAGGGAGAGCTAGCAGTGTCAGCAGGTGTAGGTACACAGAGATAAAGACAGACAGGTAACCGGACAGTGCTGGTTGTGGTGGATTGCTCACTGTTCCTTCTTCGTGGCACAGTCAGATGATTATTTTCCTAATGTTCAAACAGGATTTATTTAAGCAGATGACAAATAGTAGAGAGGAATGGATTCAAATTCACAGTGTGGTGGTGTGACCTCTGCATGTGTTTGTCTGACTTTGAGCACAGCATGGCATGTTCATGTGTGGATTATTTTAGCTGTGCGTTAAGCTATGGTCTTTTTAAATAAAACAAATCAAATTGTTATTTTCAAGGCATGTTTTTATTAGGTTGCCAACAGGGGATTTAAAGGGATAGTTCATACAAATTACAAAAACAATATTATTTTAGCTGTGCGTGTGTCATATAGATCAAGGGTTCCCACAATTTAATCAACATATTACAGACTTATTCTTGACTAATTGTGTTGCCCCGATAGCAGTTTGTTCAGAGTAGGCTGTGTTCTATTTAAATGATAGGAATCTGTTGTGTTAAAAATGTTTGTTATTTTCCAACAGGGGATTTAAAGGGATAGTTCATACAAATTACAAAAAATAAAAATAAATTTCCACTAACTCGTGGTGATGATATCTTGCTCTGCGGATGGTTTCATTTTTTGCCAATATTTTGAAATTTTATGGAATTTTGTTGCACTCAAAGCATTGGAAATTTAGATTTAAAAATGAATAAATAACATTCTGGATAATCCCCAAACATCACTGTGAACAATTTTCACTGGAATTACTTTATACCCCCCAAAAAAGTCCCTCTGAAAGTCGGCATGACGGCGGAAACGTCAGAGAATGACGTCTTAAAACTTGAGCAGATGAAAATGAAAACGTCTGCATGGATATATAAATACCACTAGGGGTGTATGAGAAAATCTGTTTTTGTTTCTTCTGTGATTTATAAGAACTAACCTTTTAAGGAAATATTTTGTCATTTTGGGAAATGTTCTCTTCAATAAAAAAAAGAAAAAAAAACCCACCTAAAAGCATTTCTAGCTGGTTCCCTTTGTTTCCAGTCTTAATGCTAAGCTAAGCTAAGCCAAGCAGCTGTTGGCTGCAGCTGCATGTTTATCAAACAGATGTGAGCGTTGTATTCTCATCTCTGCAAGAAAGCAAATAAGCAGATTTCCCAAAATGTCAAAGCTATTAGTTAAAATAGCCTGTATACATCTGATTGACTCTGCCTGTCTTTTGTCTCCCTCCCTGTCTGCTCCCCCAGTTGTGGATCCAAATGGTCAGTCCTCCTCCCAGCCCCCTGCAGTCTCCTTGGCTCCGGCCTCATCTGAACTGCTGTCAGCTCCTCAGTTACGGCGGAGAAAAGAACGTCCCCAGGTCTTGAACCTCTCTGAAGCGGAGATGGCAGGGGTTCTGCGGCCCAGACCGGGGCGTCTGGACAGCCCCAGCAACCGGTATGCTGGTGACTGGAGCGGCTGTGGCGAGAGCTACTTCCCCTCTGAAATTCTGCTTCCTCCAAGCAAAGAGGAGGCGGACTATGATGATGTGCCCTCTGAGGACACGGAGGTAGCTGAGGAGGAGCAGGAGAAGCCTGTGGAGGCAGAGGAAGACGACGGGCCAGTGTCTGGTCCCGCTGAGCCGGAGCAACCTCAGAGAGATGAGGCGGTGAAGGAGGAAGAAAAGGTGGAAGAGAAGGAAGAGGAGCAGCAGGAAGAGAGTGATAGTTCGGGCAACGGGCAGTCATTAGACGACAAAGTGGAGGAGATGATGTGCGATCACATCTTGCCTCCTCGTCTGCCTAAAGAGCACACCTACCAGGCGTACATGAAGATCCAGGATATCAGCCCCGTGCTGAGCAACAGGGTCAACCTGAGAGACCTGCAGGAGAGCATTGACACTCTGATAGGGAACCTGGAGAGAGAACTCAACAAGAACAAGCTCAATGTCGGATACTGACTCCTAGTGACATGCATGTCGTCTCACACACTCATACAGCCTGATGAGGTTCGGGGAAGTCCTTCTTCACCAATCACGGTGCTTCAGGATACAGCCAGTGTTTCCATGATGTCAGCATGGCATGGTGCTGCTGTGAAAGGATGAGATGAGAAGAAATGTACCAGGGCACTTCTGGAATTTGTACCTTCCCCGTAGACATTCCGTAATGTTTTTATTTTCTTTTTATTTTGTCGACTGTCTTACTTTATGTTGTCGGTTTGTTTCGGTCCGGTTCTGTGTTCCATGTTGTTATTGTTGCTTCTCTTCTTATTAGAAGAACCCATTGACCCCTCAGGGGTTTAAAAGGTGCCTTAATTGTGTGAAGGTGGGAAGTCAAGAGGAAAATCCACCGTGAAATAAAATGTCTCCCCTCATATGATCTTGGTACGACATTTCCAACCATTGGGATAACATCGATCGTGTTATGGCGAGCTGTTTTTACCGAACATGAATCCCTCCTGTGTAGTGTGGACATTTCAGTATGGCCAATATGCAGTATGGAGAGCGAAATTACTGATAGATAATGATTAGTCACTTTTTAAAAATGTCCACTCATCCCATATCATCCAGAATCATCAGTCATTCTAATCATCAAGAATTGATTTCCCACAAAAATTTGTCTTAGGTAATTAAACTATTAAGAAAATGTGAGAAATAAAACAGTAAAAGCAGGCCCCTCTATCACTATGTGATGTTTTACTTTACCCACTGTTACTGAACATTATTCTCTAAAGGTGAACGGGAAAAAAATGCTTCAAATTCCAGAGTTCCCAACATCTACTGTCTATTTCTTGTGTTTAGTCAGACAGTGTTTAGTAATACAAACCAAGACCATAGGAGGAATGTGTGCACATTCTGTTTTAGGGTGGATTTCCTTTTTAAGGCAGCAGAGAGCTTCTCTATTGAGGTATGAAACACTAAATGTTGTACAACAATAATGCACTTATGAGGCAGGCAGTAGTGTCGTAGATTGTCATTATAGTTCATGACTGGACTGAATGGAGGGAGAGACAGCAGCCACTGAAAACCCCTCTTATAGATAAATGAAAGAATATGCGTTTAAATGTATTCACTTTCTGCATTGTGCGATATGCTAAGACATCTACAGGTTGGCGTGCACCTGGTTTTAACACTGTATGTATTCGATCTGAAGCAGGAACTAAAAACAAAAGATGTTTCATGTGGCATCAGATTCAGTTTAGCCGGAAAAGAGTAGAACAACATTTTGAGAAGTTCGCTTTTGCTCACGTTCCTGCTGAGAATTAGACGAGAAGACTGATACCACTCTCATGTCTGTGTGCTAAGTATTAGGCTAGAGCTAGCTTAGCATAAAGACTGGAATCAGCTAGTTAAATTCACTTTCCCAGCACATCTAAATGTCGCTAATTATCACACTGTGCTCATTTACTATGCTTGTTTGTGAAATCCTTGTGGTTGCACTAGGTCTTTATGCTAACATTAGATAACGTGAGAGTGGTATCAATCTTCTCTCGACCGCTCAACAAAAAAATAAGCAAATCTTCTCAAGATATCCGACTACTCTTTTAAAACTATCCTTTAAAAAATCGCCAGCCAGTCACCTTCCTGTTGTTCCCAGCTTTTGGCAAAACCGTGAAAAAGTCCAAATGTGAAGCACAATTTTCAGAGCAGCGGTGGAAACTGTTCGCGGAGCGCCTCAGTTAGTACGACTTAGCTAGCTGCCTAAATCGACAAAGGACGTTTTCAGCAATCCAGGGATTCAGAATGATCAGTATTTAACCTATATGTATATGTATATAATTATATAAATGTATTCGGAGTATATTATTTTTACAGCTTCTATTTCAATGGCGTATTTAAATACTTCTGATGACCTCGTAGTATTGACTTGTAGCAATAGTCTGTTTTCCTCCCTTGGAGCTACCTGTACACATCTTAATGTGCTGGACTAATGGTACAACTTTAGCTGTAAAGTATACGATAAAATCTTGCAGAAATGGTGATATTGTTATTTTTATTGTATTGTGTATATATTTGGCATTGTTGTGTCTCTGGTGGACTAAGCTGTGTTCAAGATTTCTGGTGTGTTTTTTTTTTTTTTTTTAAGATACAGAACGTTGCATGGTTAAAAGCTTTACTGACATAAACAAGGCTCTTTATCATCTGCCTTTGTATTTGATATTTATGTGTAAAAAGATTTATTTTGCAATGTATGCTCCTTTGTTCGTCGCCCTGTTCCTCCAATAGACAGATGCATGAGTCAAGTTTTTCTCCAGAGGACTTAAAGAAAGGCCTCCAAATTTAGTTTTGGCTATAGATATACAGCATATCCACCATTAACCTGACTGTGCATATAAACGTAATATGAAAATTGGATGAAACATTTTCAATTTTACCAAATTAGCATGTTTCTAGAATCTTGAATCAAGTATTATTTTTTTTGAGGAGTGCATTCCTCATTAGAAACGTACCTGAAACACTTGTTTTAAGAAGGAGTTTTGGTGTTTTGGTGATTTTATTTACACATTTTTCATTTTATTTTTCAGTGTTGTTCCAACCCCTACCTTCCTACACAGTATCTGTTCACGTGTTCTGGTTAAAGTAGGTTTCAGCAGGGTTTCTTAGACCATCTGTCTGCCTGTTAGAAAAAAAAAAGAAGAAAAAAAAAAGAAAAAAAAATCCAAGATCTCTTTTTCAGTAAAGAAACTGTGTAAAGACACAACAGTGGAATTCTACATATTTGGTACTCTTCAGACATTCCCCTAAAGATTTAACATTGTCTCACCCTCTCTGTCACTTTCTATATATTATATGTGGTATTATACAGTGTGTGTGAGACGATTAATCTTTCTCTTTTCCTCTTTGTCCTTTGGAGAAAAAAATGACATATGGAAAGCATCACTAAACAAAACAGAAAAGTGCTTTGTATTGGTCCTGAGAAATGTATGGTCATAATAAAGTATATTATTTTACATTCACATGAGGACTGTGTGTCTTTATATCAGATAAGAACGTCAAGCATTGGATTTATATCATCTAACAACAATGTAATTCTGTGTGCCTGATGTGCGAAAACACATGAGCACAAAGCATCAATCTTGTTGAAATGACTTGCAACTGCAGCTGCACTTTACCAAATCACCTTCATGTTCAGAAAGTGGAGTTGTGTACTTTTTAAAAAAAATTTTTTTCCATCACTGCTGTGGGGGGTTTGTAACTCAGCCTCAGAGAAAAACAGATAAAGTTGGGAATTGCCCTTGCTAACTTGTGGGAATCTCCCAGAAGGACTTCAGCTTCAGGGACATTCCCAGAATGCAGCTGCTTTTAGCCATCCAGTAAAATCCACTGCTGGAAGGCTGCACTTGTGGCTGCTGAAGCAAACATGACTAGCAGCGCTGGTGAGATAGCGTGTGCCACAGGTAGACCCAGAAGCAGTTCGCTAAACATCATTTGAATGTGAGGTATTTATCCACAATGAGATCTTAAAGGACCATGAAGGGATCAGGAGCATGAAGATTGTACCCTAGAAGCTCCAGCTGAGGTGATAAACATCTCTGGCAGTTAGCATGAGAAATGAGAGCGGCCACAGGCCTGTCAGCGCTAATGGTTTTAAGCCTTTTGTTTGATGTCAATACTGTAGATTCATATGTTCTCATGGCTGCCTTGGAACAGGTATGAGAATACTTTAGTGTACAGGATGTACTCATACCTTTGCCTGCACCCTGCAGCCCTGTTTTATATAACGACTGAAGCCAAGAAAAAACATCCATGAACTCAACTCCCATAAATATTCAGACTGGAATTTTGTGGCGATAGAGCCAAACACTTTACTGGCTTTGTAAAGAGAATATTTTATTCGCTCCTTTCAGTCAGTCTTCACTTATTTTGGGGTCTTTCACGCTGGAAAAGGATTCACTCGATGGGTCAGGTTATTTCTCTAACATTTTAAATTCCATCTTTAAACATCTGGAAAATGGTTTCGTATTGAGAATCAGGTGCTGACTTGCCGAGTGCCTATTTTAAAAGTACTTCATCCATGGTTGACTTGCAAAACAGTTCTCTCAGTCCCAATAAAAGCAAGAGTGAAATCCCATATGAAGACAGAGGTAGACATAATAACACAGATCCTGTTTGGATAGACAGGGTCGCCACTTGATATCTGGCCGTCTGTTGGAGTGAACTGAACTAAACTTTTGTTCATTTCTAATTTGGGAGAGTGAGGAGATAAGGGTCTCTCCTGGTAAACATCCTTGACAGCCACCTGCATGTGAAACCAGACCTTTTCTCCTCTTTTTCTTCTCTCCTCTGTTCCCTTAATCTCTGCTGACCTTTGAGTCAGTATCATGGCTACAAGTCAACCAGCGAGTCACACAAACACACAGTCTTTGTCTCATTTTTTTTTTTTTTAATAATGTAATGCTAACAGTGACACGAAAGGTTGCTGCACATTTGATCAGACAGTAGACATTTAAAATCATCCATGTGACATTAAAGTAAAGGTGCTGCTTGTGTTAAACTGAAACTAATGAATCAAGATTCATTTTGTTGAGTGAGGTGAGCCTATTGAAGGACCTGTTTACACAAGTTTCTCCTTCGCGTTTTGAAAAAGTTTTTCACGCTGCAAAGTGTAAGAAACAATCGCTGTACACTTTGTAAGGACGGACCCATTGGCTCCTTCATGCACATGTTTTGGTCTTGTAAAGATGTTTTTGTCTTCTGGAAAATGATTTGCACCTTGTTGACAAAAATCTGGAATTGTGAAGTTTGATGCAAGCCCGCTGTACTGCTCCTGAATGACTTCATTCATTCATTTTCTGTAACCGCTTATCCTGTGTAGGGCCAGCTGACTTTGGGTGGGAGGCAGGGTACACCCTGGACACCCTGGACAAGTCGCCACTTCATCGCAGAGCCACATAGAAAGACAAACAACCATTCACGTCTACGGTCAATTTAGAGTCACCAATTCACCTATGTTACATGTTTTGGTGGTGGGAGGAAGCCGGACAACCCGGAGAAAACCCACGCAGACATGGGGAGAACATGCAAACTCCACACAGAAAAACCCCAGGTCCTCAAGTTGGATTTGAACCCAGGACCTTCTTGCTGTGAGGCAACAGCGCTATCCACTGCTCCACCATGCCAAATTTGATGGGTTATTGCTTGATACATGGCCAACATTTCCACCCAGTTTCAACAATATCCATCAGGTAGTTTATGCGTAATAGATGGAAATGGGGAACTGGTTAGAAGAATGGGGCATGTACCAAAAATCGAACCAAACAATTTTGGAATTCATCCGGGTAAAGGAGTTGATATATGATTTTTTTTAAATCACTTTGACAGAAATCCTGAAGGCAGCGTTTTGATGGCACATACTGTATGTTTTGTTGGAATTTGGATCAAGGTTTAGTTTAGTGTAAAGGGACAGTTGGGCCTTGGTGAAGGCTTCTGCTCTACTGAGTGTCCTTTTAGTCTAGTCTTAATCTCCAGAGGAAGAAATGTCCTGTGCTCAGGCCAATGTGAAAGTCATTGTGACTCAGATTCATCTCTGGGTTTCTGACTCAATCACGAGTTATCATACCAAGGATTACCATTGTGTAGATGTTATTAGGTACAAATTATAAATTCTGCATGTTCATTCCATTTGTACGTCTTTCATTGGACATGTTCAAATACAAACATTTATACTCCTTGTAAACATGGACAAGCTAAGCCTGGGTAACTGGGAACCTTTAAGCATTGACCCAGGGCAAACATTCCATACATGCAGTGCCCTTCAATAGGAGGGCTATTAAACACATTTTACCAAGGTCCCAGCTTTTCTGATGTGTTTTTTGGGGTCTTTTGTTCCCCTACGATCCAGCCGCTGTATTTGGCAGCCCATCTGAGGGCCTTGGGGCAGATCTCTTGACGCACCGCTGACAGATCTGCCTGTTCTGGACCGCAGTGATGATGAAAGAGTGGACCAGAGGTAAAGGGGGGAGAAGATGGGGAGTGAGTGAGAGGTGAAAGTGAAGAATGGAGGGAAGGAGAACACAGAGGAGCGGTGCTTCAGATCCTCAGGGGCTGGGCCTCACACAACGTAGGCTGTCTCCTCTATCCTCCCTGCCTCTACCCTCCTCCACCTCCATTGCTCTGTCGCTCAGGACTAGAATACTTCATTTTAATAAGGCTAATCCCTCCTAAAGGTAAGCTGCTCATCACCTCTCCCCCCCCGCTCCTCCCGCTCCACCAGACGAGAGCAATCTCCTTTCAGCATGAGGATAGGATGAGGGTTTGCTCCGCTTGATAGGAGAGAAAAATGTGAAAGGTGAGACTGAAAGGAGGCCTTGACAGCAGCTGTGGTCTGGCTCAATGAGAAAATTTGGGCCTCCATGGTTTGATAAAGTTGCAGGTGGCACAACTTTTGTAGTGCCTCATTCTCCTACCAGCCTGTAACATCATGCCGACATGAGGCGCGGTGAAAACTTTGTTCTTCTCAGAGGAAGTGGAGCGACACAGTTGGTATTTTAGCGTATGCTATCAGCTGCCTCCTGTCAGCAGAGCACTCCCCAGCTGTCAACAGTAAAACTTAGTTTGCCTGCTGCTTCAGAAACCTCCTTGATGCTGCCTCCCAGCTACGATAGCCTCTTTTTATACGGAATTCTTTAAGAGGAATATGCTTAGTCACGTTGTTGCTTGAGAGCTAGAGATGCCAGCAGCTGGCTGGCATAGCTTAGCGCTATAAAAGGGGTAATAGCTTGCTTGACTCTAAAGTAAACAAGACTCACCTACAGTACCAGCACTCTAAAGCTCAGTAAACATCATTTAAACCACACAAAATCCCAAGTCTAAGGACAACATGAGGAGGTGGACTATTGAAGGCTTGTTTGCCCCATCTCTCATCTTTGCGCTAAGCTAACTGGTTCCTTATGGTGGCCTCATATTCCACAGACGAATGAGAGTGGCTTGTACTGATCTATTCATGTAACTCACGTACAGTAGCAAGAAAGCAAATATGTATAATTTTACATTTTGTTTTTCTTTTTGCTTTGGCTTCCACTATCTTCCAATCACTGCCTGTTCATCTTTTTTCACTAATGACAGTATGATGACATAATAAAAATATGGTTCAGAGTTTCCATGGTCAAAAAGCTTTAAAGGTTTTCCATATGTTTGCTCTGGTAGACTGATTATATTAGATGACAGATCCCACTCTGAAGAGACGGCATCCTGGTCTGGGTTTACGCCAAGATATCTCATCAAAGAATCCTTAATGTTCAATGTGACTCATCCCCCAGCCATGGTTGTTGACGGACTGAAATTACAGCACTTCAACTTGAATTCCTCTGTTATAAATATTGGGATTATTTCCTCACTGAAGTGCCTTCTTTTTGATGTAGATCTTGTCGTAGAGATCATGCTCATCCCTTTCTCAGAATAATAACAAATGTTTAATTAAGACCATAAAAGGTACTTTTAACAGGGACATATTGTACGGAAGCACATTGCATTCACTTTGTTGCCGTGTTTTTCTGAATTCATGAGATAATCGGTCAGACCTGAATTACAGTGGCCTATGAATATTTACATTTGCACCATTAAAACAATATTGCATTAAAGATAAAACTTTTTGGGCACAAGCTCCTCATCCGCCATGCAGCAAGCTAAAACTCACGCTGTCACTCAAGGAAGAGCTGCCTTGAAACAAACAACAAATTATTGTCCCACTGTTAAATTAATATTAATTAATATTCATTTTGGTGATCTGTGACTTTCAAATTTCCACTAAGATCAACATGTTAACATTGTCACTGTGAACCTGTTAGCACACTAACCTTAGCATCTCTCTCACAGAGCTGAAGCATGATGGTAGCATGTTTAAAAGAGCCTCACCTCACCTCACAGAGGGCGAGTAGTTACAGTGTGCTGATTAGAGTTTTCTGTGAAGCTCAAATTGAGTCAGCTGCTTATAGCAGACAAGTAGAACAAAGCATACACCCCTCCTGGTTTGTAATCTTGACCTCACTGAAGACGTACAAATGGCCACATCTCTCACATATGGGTGGTATGTTGGGAGGGGCGGGTAAAATGACAAGAATGCAAACATTTGAGAGTTTTGAAATTAGAAAGTGAAAAGAAGTCAAGAGGGAACATTCCACAGCGGTGCCCTGGTCACCCGATCTCCTGTGAGGTCAGAGGTCAACTCATGAACCCTACCACCAGGTTTTAAAGAGAAACAGCTTTACAGTTCGCAGCAATGAAACACGGTCTGATTAGTTCAGTGGTGACAATTCTAGCAACTCAGCGCTGGCCGTATACTTTTTCCGACATACTGCAGGCTAGTAATTATTTGACAGAATGCAAATGTGCTTCTCATCAGTTTTCCACTTTTAATGTTCTTGCCTTTGTCATGCAGCAGCTTCCTCCTCATATAGAACCTGTGACGTTGTGCAACTCTCCGTCTGCAGCCGGGGTCCAACTTGGATGACTATGTGTGAAACGTTCAGGTCGCGGTGGCCCCATGTTGGGAGATTTAGGCCGTAGACCCTCACACCACTTCAGCCCACCAAACACCCTCCCCAGCAGGAGCAGCTAAGAGGCCAACCAGAACAATGCCAGGGGAATGGCTTAATTCGCCAGGCCAGATTTACAGCCGCTCCTTGCACAGCACCTGCTCACATTGTTTCCCTGGATTTGCTTTGAAAACAAGACTTGGGAATAAAACCTGAACTGCAGGCAAGCTGTCCTACACAGACACCACCCTTAGTGAAAGATTTCTTTTAATGTTCGGGAAATCTCTTGAACATAGATGAAGAAATCAACTGAGGAAAATTGGACATCATGAAAACCCGTCATCCCGGGGGGGGGTCACTGGGTTTACGGCTGTGCTGTTGTCCATTGTCCAAAACATAAAAAGAAGTGTGAGTTCGAAGCAGCAGAGCCTAACCTGCAAACAGCTCTTCATATGTCTGTGGAATTTGAAATGCCACAAGTGTTTACACTGAATACAAGCTTGCTCAATTGCACAACATTCTTTGCATCGGCTATTACAATAATAACTAACCGAGGCGAGGGTGAAGACACTCCCAGCGTGTCTCTGTGTTGGTTTGCAGAAGGCACATTCCTTAGCTGGCCTGGGAGAAAGTGAGAGGCTCCACAGAGGAGAGCAGGTCTGCAGAAACAGAGTTCCCAGAGAGGTTTGAGGAGGGGACGACTGGAGAGCAGAGGCCCCTTTTGTCACCCGGATCTTGGTGGTGCCTCAGGGGCCATATGGACGCCTGCCTCTGTGCACCCCTCGCATCAGCCCATTCTTCACCCTCCTCCGCCCCCTGTGCTCTGTGACAGGACCGTCCACGTGAATGAGTCATGGCTAGAGTGACGTTGACACCGGCTCACTTCTGCTGAGGGGAGTCAACTCTGGTTTCCATCCCTCGCCATCTTCTTTTTCTTCTCCTTCCCCCTCGCGGCCAACATTCAACCACTTCTATTTCTCTCTCTTCTCTTTTGAGGCATCTCAGACACAGTGTGACAACCTGGCATTAGACAGCTGCCCCGGTATTAAGCAGTGACCCCCCCCTCTCTCTCTCTCTCTCTGTCCCTGCAGCCTTTTTTTTTTCTGGCAGAATACAGGCTGTCAGTTGTGACTATAGCTTTGCTGGACTGCTGTTGACCTAAAGTGGACCTAGCCTCTCTGAGGCGTCCTTATTTTATCTCCATGAAGGAGTGACACTAATACGAGTCCGTAGAACTGGAGCCATACTCATTACAACACTCTGGAAGAGAAACAGCCTTCAAGCAGTGAACAATGTGACAGAAGTTTCCCCTTTGGTAAAAAAAAAAAAAAAAAATGATGAGGAAACTACTTATTATTAGCTGCAGAGCAACTTGCAGGTGTGATAAAGTTTCAAAGCCACTCCCTCAGGCGCTGTGCCCTGTAATGTTCAAAACGTTTGGGTCTCACGTGTGATTGGAGAGTAGCTAGAGTCTATATTGCAATTGGCAGATGATGTGACTGATTC
Organism: Chaunax sp. Z400; assembly: GCA_037577475.1. Lineage (NCBI taxonomy): Eukaryota > Metazoa > Chordata > Actinopteri > Lophiiformes > Chaunacidae > Chaunax > Chaunax sp. Z400. The sequence goes on from CM075188.1 coordinate 24,621,218, forward strand.
AAAAACAAACAGAACTAGAATGGCTGTGAACTAGAATGCTAACTCTGTTTCGGTCTCTTTAGCTGAATGCTCTGAAATCTTCCCCAGCTAGCTGCTAACTTTGTCTGTCAGCTGTTTGGGGCTGGACAAGGATTCTACAGCACGTTTTAAAATGTTTTTTGGCTGCTGTGGCTGAAAACAATGTGGATAAGAGTGTTGAGATGGGATCAAACAATAAATGAGTTGAAAAATAATTTTAAAAAAGATGTCAGATGAGAATATCGTGGGTTTGTCACTAAACTCCATTCATTTAATGCATTTTATGTGACTCACTGTTTATTTAACTATACTGATTGATGCGGCTTTAATAATGTGTTCCAGTCACTTCCCAAAATCATCAGAATAAGTGTACATACTGTAAGTTTAATTTAGCCTCGCCCTACTAGAACTGATTCCGATAGCAGCTGTGTGAACTTCTATATCATACAGTATATCATACACTATGTACGTTATTATTATAATAATAGTCCCTTCAGGATACTTTCCTCCATCATCTGGTGATCTCTGTACTCCTTCATGTAGCCGTCTTCATTCTCTTCAAGGGATTTTGCAGGTTTCTCAGGCTCCTGTGGTTAAAAACAGACAAATTAGAGAGGTAAATAAAATGAAGTCAAAAGATATGGCACTTTAAATTGAAGCAGAAAGGTTAAGGTCACGTCTAGGTAGCATGTTATAAACCTTTTTTTACAATTAGCTAACACACTGAGGATTGATTACAAGCAAAGCGCTAATTTTAAGAAGAGTACATCTCCCATCAGTCCTAGAATCTTTTAGCTCCCTTCCATAAATAAATGCAGGAAACTTTGTGGCCTCAGGAAAGGCTTGCCAGAATGCTTGAGAGGGATTACAACTCTGTATTATGGACATGTAAATTATAGTTATCATCACTTTGAGCAAAGTCCTACATTTTTCCTGCGGAAGTTGTAACAGCAACCATGCAGTTGTGTTTGTATTAAATTCCTGAGATGTCTTGTCTTTGCCACATAGTACAGACAAGGTGCAATAAGAGATTATTCATGAACACATGTAACATTGTGAGATTAGTGCTTCACTTCATGACTGCCATCCAGTCTAAGATCTAAACATTTAGCCACTCAATGATTTAGCTTCTATAGTTAGCAGACAGACAGTTAGCAGATAACTATACTCTCCCAGGAGCAAAGGATCAAATAATGATCTGAATGAATAAAACATGAGGGGGGGGGGAGAGAAGGAGAGAGAGTAAGAGGGACTGAGCAGAGGACACAGAGAATGAGGGATGAAAGAGGAATAGAAACAGTTGTAGGTAGACTACAAACCACATAAACAGCCAGTACTTCCTCCACCACTGCCCTGTTTCACCAAACACCCTGCTGTGCCGTTGGTCTATACGGTAATGTACAAATCCTCTCTACAGTCAGAATCCACAGCTCACCGTCCTCTTCCTGAGTTCCTCAGCTTCCTTCTTCTGTTTTGCCCACGATTCTTCTCTCGTGAAAAACGTCCTCAACCCCTTTTCCTCCCGCTCAAAGCATTTGTTCACATTCAATCTCTGTATGCAAACAAAAAGAGAAGATTCTAATAAGATCTAATTATAAGGCATGATGCACAATGTTCAGGCAGCCATTAAATAAACTCACGGCTAAATAACACAATAACCCATTATCACCATTTCTGTGGAGGTTTGGTGAACATTGAATCAGAATGCTTAATGCTAGTATTCATTATATGTGGACCAGTTTAGCACTAGAAACACTAGAAATAAACTAGAACTGGATTTTTTTTCCATCCATGACTAGGAGTACATATTTATTTATTTTTTGGAAGTAAACAGAGAACTCATAAACAAATTAAAAGCGAGTGCATACGACGAGGTTGGACAGAATTACCTCATTACTGGAGGGAAGGTAGATTGCCTTTGGGATTTGTAAAACGCGGACCGTTCCTACGTCGTCGCCCACAGCTAGGAAATGCTGCTTGGCTGTACATTAAAAAAAAAAAAAATCAAGTAAATGTGTTAGATGGCTCAAAAAAAAAAATTTTACAACAAGGAAAAAATTAACGAAGGCTGTGAAAACATGAATTAAACAGGGAGGCAGACATATTCTGTCATAGCACTTACAGCAACAGATTATTCCAATGTTTTATGGTCGTTATTTGTTTGATCTAATCACTTATTTTATTCCATTCATGTAATAAAATATTATTCTTATCTTTCATACATTGTTTATCTATTTGACTGGTTTTACTGGTATTCCATTTTCATCATTTTTGTTTCTCATCTGCATTAGTTTACATTTGTAACACCTTGTGTTACCTTGTAACACCTCTAAAACATATTGAATGGTAACGACCTGACTGAAAGGTGTTGATATAGCCTGTGTGTTTGTAGCCGCACACACACACACACACATACCCACACACACACACACACACACACACACACACACACACACACATACCCACACACACACACACACACACACATACACACACACACACACACACACACACACACACACACACACACACACACACACACACACACACATACCCACACACTGGCTACAAGCTTATCTCAATTTATGGTCATTCAGGTAAGGACATAATTGTAGTAGGAGGTGAGGAACTCACAGGAGGAGGTCCAGGGTTTGATACAGGTGATCTTGGCTTTGGTGACGTGTAAATGAACGTATGCAGGTTCACTGCTCTTTTCCAGAAGGTTCCACACCTCGACGCTGCCATCCTTATTCCCTATGAAGAAAATAGCTGGTCGTGACGGGGACCAGCACCCTGCAGTGTAAAGCTGCTCAGAGGTAGGTGACAGGATGATAGGGCCATCCTGGATGTGGAAGATGACAAATAAAAAACAAAAGGCAATGAATTGAATGTTGAAGGATTTATTATATTAAAATCTAGGATGACGTAGTATTATTTGTGTGATTTTAAATCTAACTCAGTCAAGTGTGTGGGTGTCAATTTGAACTATTTGCAATGTTTTTCACATGCACAACATAGTTGAAGCGACCGGTGCTGTTACCATGACTCCCTCCCTCCAGATGGCGAAGTTACAGCCACCGATTGTCAAAACGACGTCTTTGAAGAACGGTGAGCGCTGCACCGTATTCACCCACAGGTGATGGCTGTTAAAACAGTGGAGGGGCTTGGAACCTGGGAGAGACAGGAAGAGAAGGTGAACGGTTATATTTGAATTACAGAAGAAACTATTTATTCAGAATGGTTATTACATTCAGCATTAGGTGAAACCAAAGACTGTGATGGTGGTTTGGACTTCACTGTTTTTATGATTGAACCTATTGCTTCTCAAGACTTTCATTACTATTGTTGATAACATCAGAACAAAATCAAACCAAAACAAACCACAGTCAGCAAAGTTTTGAGGTTTGGACTGTCAAGAATATAAGTTTTGCAGGTTTATTGTGTTTTCCAGTCACTTTAATAATCACATGGCAGAAAACTCACTGTGCAGCCGACCGGAGTCATCCCTCTCCAGTTTCCAGTCAGTATAAACAATCTCCCCATTCTGGCAGTAGAAATAAACACATTATGAAACATGTTACAAGGAAGTAATGGATAATCCTGTAAACACTTTTAAGGATATTTCTCACACAGATTCTGCAGGTTTCACCAAAGTAAACTTTGAGATGTTTTAAGAACACTACAAATCACAGAACTGTGTGTACACGAGTAGTGTGTGTACACAAGAGCAAGGCTAGAATAATCGGAGCTCTTCTCTCTTGGCTACAATTCCCACTTTTAATGTTGGTATAGATCCAAACACTTTGTGGAGGTCGCTTACTGGAGTAGCTGGAATTAGCATAGTTAGAGATGAGTGGGTCACACTGGGACCAGATTTTGGTGATGCAAAAGTTCCTGATTTGAACATTTTCTTGCATAAAGCTGCAGCGGGCCTCAAAGCTGGTATTTTCAACAGGTTTCAACCGAACTCTAAAGATGCTGTTCTTCAACCAGATCTCATTGAATTTTCACTAAATCCATATCAGATGAAAGTAATGTTAACAAAACTGTCTTATTGACTTATTGCTTTGAGAAGTAGCTATTTTTTTTTTGATGAAGAGACACCATGTTAGCCCACAGACCAAATTTAAACACAAAAGCTATATGCGCTTTTAAAAAAAATTATGACTGGGCTGCACAGTTTGTATTAGTGGTTATTGTATCCATGTTTCCCGTTTTGTAGTTTTGTTACAACCTGATCAATACAACGTTTTCACAAGAAACACATTTAAAAGCAAGACTGAAGGCTTTATAAAAGTAACTAGACAATCCAATCAATTTTTAAGACTTTTCAAGATTGTATAGAAGTAACTTAAGGCCTAAAATTCAGATTATTGGCTTTTATTAATGGATTAGATTATTGGATTGTTGGATTCTGAGATGAGAAATTCCTCAAAATGTAACATTTTTTATCTATAAGTCAATTTCACTTACAGATATCTAATTTTTGCTACAAAGATTATTAGAAAATATACTACATGCAAAGATTAAAATGGAATTAAAGTCTGAAATCTGTATGATGAAAAATACAATAAAAAAAACAACATAAATTTTAATGGGTTCTTCCATTTTTTCCTGTATCTGACTGTGTTTTTGTTATGTACAGTAGGTAAATGTACAGTAGGTAAGAAGGAAAACTCTGTTTGTCTTATTAAGGTCATTCAGCAGTGGTACTGAAGTATAGGACTACTTAACATTGTTGATACTGGTAGGAACATTTACCTCTGTTCCAATATAGAGCTTGGTATTGACATCTTCCAGAGGTTTGAGTGTTTTAGCTGAGGGCACTCTGAGCTGGCTGTAGTCTGGGATGACCTCTGATCCAGCCTCATTTTCATTTGCTTTTTCTGTCAGGGAACAACAAGAGGAGAGCAGAAATGAAGGTAACTTTAAAAGATCAACTCATACTTAAAAAGCCTCATGAATGTTAAAGTTAAGTTAAGCAGGAGAGGTAGCAAAACTCACATTAGCGAGAAAAATGTTAACAATACACTGTAGAAAACGACAAGGAAAAATAATTTACAGGAAAAATAACAGCGCATGTGTTTTTCACAATATTTACCTGACTCATACTTGGCTATTCCCAAAATACATTTAACACACAATAATAAGGGGGAAAAAAACAATAGGGAAGAATTTCAAAATACATGTGAGTTTTCAGGAATGAAAGACAAGTAACATTAAAAACAATTATTTCTTATTTAAAGTATGGCAATGAGAGATTGAACAGTGGCATTAGCGTAGCCTGCTCTGTAATCTGACCATGAACACGATGACAGAAGGACAAAGGAGAGGGAGGTGGAGAGGGGTACAGCTGAAGTGAATGGGTTGGTAAAAGGGGATGTGAGTGGAGTGGGAAAGAAAGGAGGCAGAGGTGGGAATGAGGATTGTGTTGAGAAGGGGGGGAGCAGTAAGGGAGAAGGGTGGGACGGTTGAGATAGGCAGGACTGGTTGTGATGGTAGAGTCATTTTCCATCACAAAAGCCCAATGGTCTGTCAGGGACAGTGCAGGACTATCTGTTCACACCCGCTTATCAGCGGGCTGCTCCCAATCAAGTCTCTGCTCCACTCTGCTGGATTAGCCCTCCAAGGTCAGATCAGATTACCCAATCACACATCTTCTAAGTCCACTTTCCCCCAGTTAAGATGTGTGTAAAGATACGAGACAGACGATACAGCACGGCTGCACCTGCAGACGTTCATGCACCGAGCTGCACTGACGCTCATCTGTTGCTATGTCCCCACGAGGAGGTGCTCACAAAAACGCTGTAAATGATGATGCAGGCTAGAGTGGAGCTTTTCTACAGTGGCTACTACTACTGTAAATGCCAATGACTCCAGTTTTAAAAATGACAAAAGGGCCCAGAGAAAAACGCTGAATAAAGAGCGCAGAGACAGGCTCAATATCAGCCAAACATACGAAGTAGCGCCAAAATAATTATCGCACAAGGATTCATTAAAACTTTAATAAGGGAGTGCCTGAGGGCAGCTGAAAAAAAGCTGCATATTTATTAACTCAGTTAGTGAACATATTAATTCCGTAACCGCCAGCCACCAAAGCTGTGTTTATGGAGGTGGACCTTCAGCCAGACAAAGACTGGTCTCTTCTTGACCAGCAGGACACACACGATCATCTCCTGGCCTTCGAGGAGCCCGAGCAGCATATTGCAAAGAGCTGACAGTCAGCAAGGTTAATGCTCTGCAACTATGAGGGCCTTGTTTTGGAAGTATCACTTAATAAAGTGGTATGAAACCGGAGGAGAGAAGAGGGAGACACACAGAGAATGAGAGTACCTGGGGGCTAAGTGAACCCTGCCCCACTGATCACTGTGTTCAACCATCCAAAGCAGAATTAAAGAATCCAAGATCCTCCAAAGGGAAAAAAACCCCCCAAAAACCTTGCAGACGTGCACACACATCTGAGAACGACCAGAAATGTGATACACAAAGGAATAAGCTTTCCTCTCACCTGTGATGTTTAGAAGACTAAAAAAAAAGACTAGAACTACTCATGCTGGCTAGGACATTTCTTTTGTTTTATATCTTATCATCAGCTTTATCCCATTCTTACAGGTTGCTGTGTTTGAAATTGTGACCAAACATCAATACGTCTCTTTTGGACGATCTGTTGTTTTGCAGCTAAGTGTCTGTGTGAGTGACTTATAACCCGTTTTCATGGGTTGCTCTGCATCAAAACTACAACCAGACAGTGTTTATTGTACAAATCACTGTAGCTGAGTAATTCTTAGTTGTGTGGATGACTGAAGGAAAGGGGAGAGTCGGAGCGACAGACAGAGACAAATAAACAGAGGCAGCCTCAAGGGCAGAATCCCTCACCTGTGGTCGTACCCGTATTATTACCATTACAGGCGGAGTGTCCCACGCTGAACTTCAAGGGAATGTATTCTCCACTGGTATCGATCTTTGGCAAGGAAACCTGACACATGACAGAGAAGAAGACAACTTCTGGCATTTGAAGAACTGACAGACTAAACAATATTTAAACTGTTGACTAAAAAAACATTAAATGAACCCCATTTGAATACATAGAAATATAAACATAAAAACAGCTTTTAAATTTAAGATGGAAATAATGCAAAAGCATTTTCTAGCTCAGATTTGGAAACTGCAGAAAACAAATGTCGATATTAAATTAGATTATTTGTTAAAAATATAATTATGGTTACACAAATCACGAGTGTTGCGTTGCACCCTCAAACCCAGCAGTACCCTGAACAGAGGTTTCCATGTCCGGTCCAGGTGTCTGAAAGTGTCGGGGACTCTGTAAGATGCCAGCTGGGTCTTCTGGTCCACATTCGACTTTATGTTGGAGGCTGACTGGCTCGACTGTTTTTGCGCTCGTACATCCCAGAACATCAGTGAGCTTTAGAGGGAGACACACACACAGACAGTGGAATGGAAAAACTAGCATCAGCCTGAAAATGATTAAAGGTTTAATCATTCTGTTCATATTTAAAGGATGAATAATGAGTATTTGCTAGAGGCTCCATATTTTAATAAATGAATTGTATTTTGATGTAAACACTTCTACTTTTACTCAAGTAAAATTCAGATTTGCTTTGTTTACCTTAATGGACTTAATGCTGGTAAACAGGTTATGCACGGTTCATCATAAAAGGTGTCTATGCCAGGTGAAAAAAAAAGTCTAATTTTTGCAGGACATAAGCCACCAGCCAGTATGATACTAAAACAACAACAACAACAACAACAAACGCAAGCAAGCTTGCAAAAAGGTATCTACAGTGCCAACACCTCACACATGTAGTCAGTGATCACAGAAAATTTCTGCAGAAAGACAAAAAAGTAAAAAGTAAATGAGGAGTAAAACCAAAAGAAACACAGGGACAGATGTTCTGCACCTGGCAGTGGCTGCAAACCCTGTTTCTTTTTATCAGGCAGACAATTTAACAAATGCACCTGTTAAGTCAGGTCACCTGTTAGTTGTATGAACAACAAGATGACATCATTTCATACGTTTAACATTTCATTTGAACATTCTTCCTGTATGACCTACCCGTCAGGGGAGCAGGAGACGACCTGAACAGAAACGTTAAACCTGTTCTCCACTGGTAATCCTGTCCGGCTCACCTAATCAGGGAGAGAGAGAGAGAGAGAGAGAGAGACGCCAAATCAACAAACGTCTGTCAGAGTTTCATGTAAAGAGCTGATGGCAGTGAACAAGGTTTCCTGAAGACATAAGGGAGCTTAATACGCCCTGGGGACACTTTGATGATTTGCTTTATTTATTTACCCTGATGAGTGCCAGTGGTTGTCGAGTTTTATTACGGTCCGCTGTATAAACACAAAGGCAATACATCCCGAGTGTGTTCCAGTCTAAACTTCATAGCCTTTTCTCTGGCCTGCCTACGCTGTGCCCACTGATGCCTTATCTCCCGTTAATCTTGTTGAATTCAAGTGGCTTTTAACCTTAGCCGGATAAGTTACTCCAATAGTAGACATAGAAATCATTAGAGCAATAAGAGACCTGACCGTGTGGCGTTTAGTGTTTATTATCAATGTGAGACGTAGGTGTGTAGGAATTCAATTTACTCTCCTTGCCTCTGGTATGCTGGAAAATATGCCACAGTGTTTACATTAGATATGCTAAAAGAGGCTTGGGAACAAGAAAACATTCCAGAATGTTTTGCTGAAAGCACCGCAGCGTCGTCACATAAAACACCTATTGTTAAGCAAGATAGGCTAAATAAAAAAAACACTGATTAACCTCGTGGAACATTTTAGCACCTATGTAATGCTATGACGGAAAAGGTAACCAGTACAGTAACCCTCTGTAGTGTTCAGCGTTCTGTCCATTTCAGCAGATTTGAAGTTGTTGCCCTTCAGCTCTGTGTACCTCAAATGTTGGTGGCAACCACTGGACATCAGTAATTGGAGCTTTGTGTCTGCTCTCTAAGGCAGACACTGCACAGCAGCGCACAACAGGAGTCGCATTCTCGTGGTCATCACCGAGTTCCTGGCAGGAGGTCAGACAACAAAAGAGACAAGCATGTACAGTGAGCTCTGACAATTCAATCCAAACACAAAGACGTTATGCGGTGGTGAACAGACATCTTAAAATGGCCCAGCTGGATATTCACACACTGTAACATGTAGCATGAAAACTGAACTACAGTGAAAATTTCACACTGGTGTTAAAGGTCCAGTGAGTAGGATGTAGTGAACTCTAGCGGTGAGGTTGCAGATCGTAACCTACTAAATAACCCTTGCCTTGCCTTTCCTCTTGAAGCGTCTAGGAGAACCGGGGGTTGGTAAAAACGTGAAAGGCCCCATTTAGAGCCGGTGTTTGGTTTGTCCATTCTGGGCTACTGTAGAAACATGTCAGTGCAACATAGTGGACTCCATGTTAGAGGAACTGCCTCCTCTGTAGATGTAAAATGCTCATAATGAAAATACAATAATTCTGTTTAAGGTGATTTTACTCTAATGAAATGTTGTATTCTATTCCAAAGCATCCTAAATCCTACACACTGGACTATTAATAGAAATATGGATTATAGTCCACTTATTGCAACAAGATACTGTATAATAACAGCTCAATATGTACCAAAGTAAAAACTCCTGCAGGTGTGACTGTGACACAAATTTGCAGGTCAAACATGATGCGGTTTAAACCCTCTATTCACGCTGCTGCATGTTGCTAGTTGCTAGTGACAGTGCCGTGCACCCACAGATGGATTTACAGCAGGATTTTAATTCTTCATTTATCTGATAAGCTAGCAACAGGTGTTGGTGTAGCACAGCTTTCACAGCACTCAAATTGGAAATAAAGACTTTTAGCAGATATGAAGGACACTGTTTGCACGGCAAACAAAAGGGGGAGAAGTGATCTGATTTTTGCCCCGTGTGTTATCTTCTACGTATATGAGGACAAACTATGGTGGAGGATGGAAGGCTTGTGTAACAGCTGGAGTCTGTGAGCTGATGCTGTTGACTCTCTGGAGAATGAAGAGCAAACAAGGACAGAGAGAATGGAGGGAGGCGCAGAGGGTGGGAGAGGGGAAAGTATGAAAGGAGGCAGTATGGATGGACAGGGATGGAGACAGCTGTTCCTGTAGAGATAATAAAAACACACAAAGCAAATGGGGGCTGGATGATGGGGGCATGTGTGTCTGTTTAAATACAGCAGCCGAGTGGAAGATGTCAGTGGAGGTCAGGCTTTAAGTGACAGAACAGGTTTGATGTTTGGTGTCTGGATGTCTCGGCGGGCTACGGGGGATTTAATGTACAAGCTCCCCTCATCTTTTCTATATTACAGTTCATAGTACGATTTAAAAAGAGCAGATTTACCATTAAAATGTCAGTTTACTATGATGTTAAGTCAAAAAAGAAACTCCCTAAGGTTTCGGGGTATTTTTTTATCCAGTAAGATCACTCTGCTCTGGCTGTGGGGTTTTTTGTACGAGCCACGATAGGCTGCTATTGCAGTGGGGTCATGCAAATGACATAAACTTGCTTTGAGTTAGTTTTGGTATTAGTGGGTTTGTGGAACTGGTTTTGACAGCTGTGGCTGGTTTGAAAAGGACAATTAGGCCACTGCATTCCCATCTAATGAAAGGGTGAGGATGAGAACTCGGGAGTCAGTGTTTCATCATCTCACTCTGTCATACAGCACCGCTGAAGAGTACAGCCTGTCTTTACAGGGAATATGCTGCATGCTCTGCTGAAACCGAGGGCTCATACTTAAACCATGCTGACATCATCACTTGCAAAAGAATCACGGTAACTGATACCACATGTAACGCACCAACACAGATACAGAACACCATGTATCAGTGCATCGACAATGTGCACATTAGAGACAGGATACTTACAAATGTGTCAGTGTTGACAGAAACCTTTTTACTACTAGGCTGTGTTCCTTGCAAGTGTGTGACGTGACCAGAAATGTCCCACAGCACAACCTGAGACAAGAGCAAAATAGAATCAGTCGCTGGATAGCAAATATGAATAAATATGATTAGAAAAGTATGGGAAGAGAAACAGCACAAAGGGGGATTTACAGGACGCGGACAACATGACAGAAAATCTATTTGATGAATCATATTTATGTCATTCTTTTTCATTGTGTTGAAAGTGCTAAGGTAAGTGCTAAAGTATTCTAAGGCAGCTGATGTAGACAGAAATCAGGTCAAGTCAGTACCTGGCCATTTATGCAGCCGCCAACAATAATATCTGGATCAGAGGGGCAGAACTCAAAGGCAGAAATGTCATCTGGGCACTCCAGCAGCAACTGCAAACAGAAAACCCACATACACAAGGCACAGATATTATATTTCAATGTAGACCTTTCCATGTATTTGGGTGCTTGCCATACCAAGTATTTATTTATTCTAGCCTCTCCATTTTAATCCACCGAACCAAATGCATACAGTGGATTCCATTTCATTAGGCAAAAGGGGAAAAAGACCCAGGAGGGGCAGGATATTATTACAGTACAGTCATTTTTCAGCATCGTGTTCAAATCCCCTGGAGTTTAAAATTAGCAGCAAAAGTGAATTACACCATTTTACTCCCCAGACTAAATAAATATAATTATTTCCATTATATAACGTATCTGGTTTCCTCTCACTTGTGCTCTTTGCCACTTTGACCACTGCTCTGGCAGGCAGTGAAACCAAAGCACCGTGCACCAATGAAGGCACACGTCATCCAGACCTCATATTACGTTGTGAGTGATTTAGCAGCACAGCTCCATTGATTGAAAGCCTGGGTCAGATCAATAGGGCTTCTCAAATTTTGCCAGAGCAAATAATGGTCTTGAATGACAGCACAAAGCAAATCCTTGCAGCCGTTTGTCAGGAAAGTATGTCTCGAAGAGAAATGTTACAGGACAGACTTTGCTTGTAGGCTGTCAATGAGAGAGAGAGAGAGAAAAAAAAGCATCTTCTTGATCTCTCCACATGAACTCTGAGGTGTTCTTTTCATACCTGGGGGTTACAGGGGTCCGAGAAGCTGTGGAAGCGAATGAGAGAGGGTGTGACAGTAAAAGTCCTGGACTCGTCTGACCGCTCATCCTTTCTCTCTGTCAGAGCCACAGCTATCACACCTACGTACCACAACAGAAAACACATCATCATACAACATAATGTATGTTCTAACTTTACTGATTGAGAATAACATACGGTATATTCCCACTAATCTCATGTTTTGACACCAATGTTACTCTTTCACATCTTGCAGGAAGCCTACCCTGTAGGTGATTAGAGCTGAGCATCATTAAAAAGCAGCATTAAAGCGCTACAACGCTGTTACAATAGATGAAGATTCTAAATTCTGAGAGTAATATTGTTGTATTTATGGGAACGTTTTCATCAACACTATTCTTGTCAACATTATGTAGCTTTATGCCATGCAAAGCCATATTCTCCTTAATGCTGCATCCCTTTTCAATCAATATCGACCGCATTTGTTCTGATAGATGAACTAAAGTAATCTGATACAAATAATGGATTTTACACTAAGAACTGACAGAAAATCCTGGATGACCTCACATTATCTGGGGAGCACATGCTATAGAGTCTTTTGATCAATATTCTTGAGAGATTAAATTTGACTGTTCATATATGGCAGACAGATCTCTTCCATGATTTTTTTTTTTTTTTCCTGTTGCATTTTACCGTAGATGGTAGGATGCCACTTAATGCAGCTGATTTTCTTGTCCGTTGCGTTCTTCTGGTCTGCGAAGACCTGATAAAGCATCAAACCTTCAGAAATCTTCATTGACCAGTCGCTGTTGTCAGCCACAGTACTCAGAACACTCCAGTCATCAGAGAACACGTTCATGATGTCCTCCTGCTGAAGGGCGTGCAAAACCCTGAAAAAAATACACATTCTTTTTACACAGGTCAAACTTCTAGGCAAAACTTTTATTAAAGTGTGTATAATTATTCATTTTTCTCCATTATACCTCACCATAGCTACAGTATAAAGTCTTTTAATACTCCAGATGTTCTCACAAAACATCTTGGAAAGTGCAGGTGGCCACCAGTGTCCTTTAGTTTTTCCCATTGAATCTTCTAATGCAGTGGGAATTTGAATGTGTAGAGAAGCTGATGCAGTAGTGTTTGAGCTTACATTAGCTACCAGTCTTGCCTTTACACTATACAGTCACTTAGGAAGCAGACAGAAGAATTACTGCCATACACCGTTTTACCTGGGGGTCACTGAGTTGCAAAAATTCTTCAGACTCTCAGACTGGAGGAGGTTCTCTTTTTCTTCATCACTTAACTCTCTTGGGATGTACTGGGTAAAGATATTCCTCCGAGACGCCCTGTAAAGAGGGCAGAAAAAAATATGCAAAACATTAGTGGGGATGAAGTTTCTATTAAAACAAAAAAGAGAAGAGAAAAAAAAGGTATACAGTGAACTTTATCTCATGAATGCGTCTAGAATATGTGGCAATATAATCTGCATCATCTAACTATGAAGCACAGAGGGATGAATACTTGGCTTTTCAGTGCTATAATAAAACAGATGAAAACATTTCACCAGACCGGCAGGTATTAATAGAACCAGAAAATGTTTTCCCCCTGCAGAACAAATCCATATTATGTGTACTGGCTTTGCTGGCATACCATTGTGTTTGAGCGCTGCTGCTCTGCACCTTGGGAACAGCCTGTATGCCGCAGTCCCTCTCCATCTGCTTGATGCTGAATCTGCTGTCTTGATAGGAGGCATACTCCACGTAGCAATCCTTAGCAACTGCAGCGCTGCAGTCTGAAAAACACACCGGTGCCCCAAACGTACTCCGCACTCTGGAGAACTTGAACCGCAGCTGATGAGAAGGAGATGTAGAACAGAAGACAGGCGCAAAGGAAGGACAAGGGAGAATGAAGAAAAATCACATTTAATAAGCATTTAATATGTGTTTGATGCATTTTTTATATACTGCAGTACCTTTTGTCTGGTCTCTTTGTCAGATTCTTTGTCTATTTCCTGCTCACTGCCAAGAGATATCCAATGCTTTGGTTTTGGAGATTTGCTGACTTCATTCTCTTCTGGTTTCTCAGGCTCTGGGGGCTGCAGAACACAAAGAGAATTTCAAGAACATATAAAGAACATAAAGCACACTAAATTTGAAGTTTAGTACGATTTTTTTTTTGTGATAATTAATCCTCAAATTTTCCCTCACAGTCGCAGTCATTAAATGTCTGAGCTAGAGCGAGATTGTGAAGTGGTTTCATAAGTGTTTATGGCAGCTGGTAAAAGAAAATAGGCTTTCCAAATGTGTGACCTCTGATACCAGCCATTACTGTTGGCAATAAGCAGTGCTTAATTTGTAAATCAGGACGTCCTGGAACACAGAGAGGGTGCTGTTCCACTGAGTCAGGGGGAGAGAAAAAGTCACAGAATCCTTTCAGTGCTATGGACAGCACAAAACCACACACACACATCCACTAATTTAGCCCCATTTCACCATTTCCAAACACCAGCAGGTGCCGACTCCGTTTCAATAAGTGCCAGTCCCAAGCTGTAAGGCACAAATTCAGGCCTGACAATAAGTGAAAAAAAAAAGAGTGGATACCTACGATGCAAATATTGGCCCCACATTGTTGCTAATACATACTTGTTGGATGACTAACGCATTTATCCTCATAAGTAGCAAAATGTCACAGACATAATTGGGGTAATTACTGCAAAAATGTACTGCACGCCTTTTCAAACACCAAGACAGTAAACGCTGTCACAAAACAAAAACTAGTGTCTGCTTACGTTGAGGATTCTGCTCTTAGCTTCTGGTGTCAGAACCAGGTAGAAGCTGGAACCGTAGGTGTGGTCTCTGTCAAAAACCAGCAGTAACTCATCCTCTGGGTAGTCCTGTCGAATAAAGACATCTGGTATTCACAATAGTCGGATAAATCTTGTTGAGAAATAATTCATGTGGTGTGTTTGAGTTGATTTTGGCTACAGCACTGATTTGGTGGAGACAGAGGAGGTGTGAGGTGGGGATTTCAGACAATGAGGATCGATGTTGTGAGATTTAGAAAAACAGAAAAGGGCTACCATACACACACACACACACACACACACACACACACACACACACACACACACACACACAGGTCACTCAAACACACTTTAGCGTAACGACTAGCCTTTAGAGTCAAACATGATATGCATTTTGTTTGTGGACATATCTGTCTATATGCATATTGTGTATGTATATATCTATAAGTATCTATGCAGGGATTTGCTTGTATATATATGAGTATTAATCTATCATTTGTCCTATTTTCTCTCCCTCTTCTGTTTTTCAGCTGTGGTATTATTCTCTGCCTTTAGGTGTGTGTCAGTACTCCTTTAACCTTGTGTAATAATCATAATTACAATAATGATGATCATAATAATCATCGTAATGATCGTAATCCCAATCATACTGATAATAATCATAACAATGAGCAGAAATTAGGTTAAACCCATTTCTGGTCTGTTACCACAGCCCTTAAATTGGGGTCTGCGTATGATCACTGTGTCTTCGGGGTTTTTGTCTGAGTAATCTGTATAACAATGGACCAGCCTCACCAGCACAATCTGCTTAACAGGGCTGAAATCGGACACTGTGGCTCTTGTCTTAATGTCTTGTATGATGTCGTCTTTTTTCAGCAGCTTGTAAGGGTTCTCCCCCGTGACGTCCTCATCAGCAAGGCAACCGAAGAGCTCCTGGGTGGCTGAAGTCACGGCCATGGGGAGGATATCATCAGGATGATCTTGGTGAGAGAGTTCACAATCAATCAATATTTTAAAAAAATCCATAGACATAAGGAAATGGATTCCTAAAATCAGCTGGATCTTAAGAATCAATCTTAAATCACAAAGTGTTTTTGTGATTACAGACGATTTTAGGATGTCAGGTGCTGACCATGATAATTGTCGTATCTGTGTTCTGTTTATCCCGCAGACAGCACAGACTGATCTGTGTCATCTGCATCTAAAAGACATCATCCTGAAATTGAATGTACAAATATTGGGCAGACATATTTTTCAAATGGCTTTACAGCTGGTGGCGGCAAAACGGAACAGTTAAAACAAAACAAATGGTTGATTTATGATTGTTTTCTGTTTATAAGATGGTTGGGGGGGGGGAAATGAACACAAACATGTGTAGGAACGTGGAGTTACAACAACTAAGGGCCCAAAACGCACTGGTCACCACAGATTCACACCATGGACAAGCTTTAAATTCACCATTGCCTGAGGACTTTGACACAGATTCTTGCCCCTAATTCTCAGATCAAACACAGGCCTGTGATCTTTCACCTGCCCCTCCCTGCAGGGTGGACCTCCCTACACAGGATCACAGGATGAAATGCAATCCTTGTGACTATAGCTTACATGCAATGTCCAAAATGCTTGTCGGGAATGCTGCTATATTTTCTACTGTACTGGTATGTGAGAAGCAGATCAATGATGCATGAAATCAAGACATAAACTGCTCAGTTATACCACTATATAAAACTGCAGTGCTGGACCATTACCACAACAAAGTTTTCCAAAACAATCTATGCAGACGCCTCCGTATCAAAGTCATGCTTGGTCCAGGACACACGACAGTAAACATGGTTCTTCATAATGACAGTTTTCATCCTGCTTGCGGCCTCGCTCTTCAAAGTCTCTCCGCAAGGTTGCTGAGGGAACGCTGGGAATGCTAAAGCACAGCTTAAGTAACCACTTCCCAGCTGGGTGTGTCAGCCTTCCCCACTCACACCACTTGGGCTTCATGCCAAGTCATTGTAGTGGAAACTCACACCCCTCATTTCAGTTATATGTCAACTGTGGCATTTGTATTTATATTTGCGTAATATAAATACACAAGATACAGGGTAATGTGCAACGATCCATAAACCTAAATAATTATAATTATGGCTGTTTGTTTTGATATTTATCTTTCTCTGCTAATCCTAGTTAAAGATCTTAACCTGGAAAACAGATGATCAGCTGAAAAGATGACCTATTGCTTAAATTATCAATGTCTGTGGGAAATGTTCCACATTATAATTTAGGATGAAGACTTTTAGGTTATGTTTAAAGTCAGGATTACGTTGAGGTTTAATTTAAAGCCATGACTTTTAACTGCCCCAGGAGTAAATGACATAATCTATAGTAAAAAGATACACCTGCATTTGGCCAGAAATATGTTTTCAAGGCAGGTATGTTGACAGTAAACCAGACCAAGACAATGGGGACCCACAGCTGACTAGAGAGCATGTCCAAAGGCTATGCAACAGTACACTCAAGATCACGTCAGAAGAATGAATATCGTTTCTCCAATTCCTCAAAGACTCATTAGTTTCAGTTACATTTTTACATCCCCAGTTCAAGGTGAGAGGTTTTTTTTTCTCTCATGTAGGTGTCGTACATTATCCAGGACCAATGTGAATACATTTGATAAAAAGGACCCTGTCCTATCAAATAAATGAAGGCAATCAATTTCAAATTTAAATTTGAAATTAAAATAACTGCATTCAAAAGATATATATCTTCAAAATATATATATTTTAGTATATATATGAAAATATCTTTTTAATGTCTCTTAAACTTCATAATTTAGGATAGGTAAAAAAACATAATGAAAAAAGTAAATAACTTTCATACCAGGCTTTTCCTCATGTGCAGGAGGCTGAATCTTTTTACCTAAATGGGAAATTGGTCAACAGTCATTTCGCTATTTTATTTACTCAATTTCATTATGCTATGAAAAACATGTATGCATTTACACACATTATGTTTACTTGAATTCAGACACTCACCTGTGCTTTTCCTCTTTCTGCCTGCACTGCTTCCCGGACTTTTTTGTCTCTTTGGTGGCATCCTTGCTGATAACTTCACTAATGAGAGGGACAAAGTTTACATACAAATTCAGCAACATACAGTGTTATGATTCTCCTCACAAAAACATCACACATTATTTAAATATACAACTTTTCTATTTGCACTGGA
Source organism: Chaunax sp. Z400 (assembly GCA_037577475.1). NCBI lineage: Eukaryota > Metazoa > Chordata > Actinopteri > Lophiiformes > Chaunacidae > Chaunax > Chaunax sp. Z400. The sequence goes on from CM075188.1 coordinate 24,639,254, forward strand.
CAGATTGGCAGAGCAGTGACTTGAAACAGTGTCTGAAAAATCATTATTAATACACTGGCGACATCTTGTGGAGAGATCTGTCCTGGATCGTGGAAAATGGTGAGACCATCTTAACAAAATTTGGGCTGGAGGTTGAGATATAGTTTTATCGTGCAATTTAGTTTGTATGTCCTAAGGTTATACAGTAACTAATGAAAGGCCAAGAGTGGGGAGGCAAGTATTCAGATAAAAGTAATAACATTGCAATAAAGTCCAATAATGAAATATAATTGCATTAAATATGCATATTAGTAGAAGAGTCTTTTTTTCCCCTTATATTTATGTAACTTTAACTTATTTTCTTATTTTGTTATATTGCTTCAAAGCTTCCGCTCTACTCCTTCAAAATAAAAGCACTTCCCATAAAATGCTCAGCAACAGGAAACAGAACTATTCCGAGCATTTTCTTATGCGATAAACATAAAAATAGGTTACACGATTAATATCTCTACATATTTACCTTCACCAATAGTTTCAGTTTCAGCGGTGGTAGCAGCAGTACTGCTGTGTGGCAGCACTAGTAGGCTAATCTAGGGTAACTTATATAGCACATTTGTAAAGCACATTATACGTGCAGCAGGAATTCAAGACAAAAATGCTATTTGAGTCATGGGTGCCTGTGCCCCCGTTGAGTATTATTTCTAGAACGCTCCTCTTACCATTACATTTAGTTGTCTGTTTGGTATTCATAAGCTTTAATTAACTTAACAGGTACATTTCATCCGTCCTAAGGTCCTTGCTGTTTTGCTATCCTGATGGCCAATGGCCAGCAATTAGCATGTTTGCTCTCAAACTACCGGTAGTGATAAAGTTAGTTTAATACGTAAAAATGTGTTTAATCGAATATGCTGCTGTTCGGAGTTAGCGACAACGTAAATCCTATTTGCAGCTTATAGATGAATAAATAAAGTTTACCAGTAGTTGAACCATAGTAGTTAGCTTGAAATCCACTTCACTCATCCGGAGGACTGTTTGGTTGCCAGGGTTACAGGAGTGCCATAAATATTTGAGTGACATATCCACGAGCCAATCAGATCCCAATGCGTAAGATGACGTCGGATGATCATAATTAGTTTCCTGAGACTGTCACAGACTGATTTGAGGGATTCGCTCACAAGACAAAACAAACTCCGGTTCTATCGAGTTCTATGAGTTCTATCGAGTCTGAATATAGTATTTTAACGAATCTGAGAGTAAATTAGTTAAATTAGACCAGAAAATTTGGACACAACACGTCTGCCTTTGACGACAGGTGGATGCAACAAGAAGTTGATGAAGTTAACCTCGTGCAGGAGTTGGGTAAGCAGTCCAATAGTAGTTTTTAAATTTAATTTCCTGTTCACTGTTGGCCTGGATCGACAGGACATATTTTTTTAACGACAAACAGGTCTAGTGAATAATTGATGGTGGAAGCTGATCAGGTTTTTGAATGTGATCTGCTGTGTGTTATTTAACACTGCTCTGGTTGCAGCCCTTCATTCCTTCCTCCTCAGACAGTTGTCTATTACCTGTAGTCAACCATTTCCAATTTGAGTTGAGAAAATGAAAGAAGGACTCTGTGCCAAGGGAAGAACACGAGGAAGAATGATCATGAATGATAAGAAAATAGTTCCCACAGGTTTATCAGGTTCACCTGTACAGTCAGTGTAATGCAAGTCAGTACAACAGACCTGCAATGTTATCTTTGAAGTTTTCAATGCTTAGTTAAGAATATATATATACTGTATATCCTGTGTGTATATATATATATATATATATATATGGTATAAAGGTATAATAATGCTCAGGGCAGTTGGTTGTGAAGTTGATATATCTTTTAAGTGTTGCCATGCCACCAATGCTACACTTTGACATGTAATATTAATTAAACTCAATCACTAATATTGTCACACCTGTTGTTATTGCACACAAGTCACATATGTTCATTTCATTGTAGATATGGAGGAGTCCAGTGACTTCTATGATCTGTGTGCGACAAATGACCCCCCTCCATGGACAGATCCCCAACACCAGTGTCTGGAGGATAGGGACAATGTGGAGTGTCTCAGAAGGAAGATTAAATATTACTTCATGAACCCCTGTGAGAAGTACTACGCTCGTGGCCGAAAGCCGTGGAAACTCATACTGCAGATCATCAAGATCGCCATTATTACCATCCAGGTATTCTCAGACACAACCTGAACAGGTGTTAAAACATGTTGCTTCACCATTCAGGTAACAAATGTGCTCCCCCCCCCCCCAATTCAGTTAGTGTCTTTTGGCCTGAGCAATCAGATGGTTGTCACGTTTAAGGAGGAAAATCTGATGACGTTCAGGCACCTCTTCTTGAAAGATTACGTCGATGGAAGCATCGATACGTATGCAGTTTATAGGCAGGCTGATGTTTATGATCACATCGATTACGTCATTGAACAGGTAACTGAGTGCTACCTTTTTCTTTTTATCTCCTCCTTTTTCATAAGTAACACCACGATGTATATCTGCTGCGATGTGTTGTTTTTCTTATGTGACACATCGCATGATCATATGACAATTTTGTTTTTCCTTTTTGCCTTTATGTCACTGCAAATCATTGTTGGAATTTTATACCGCTGTGTGCTTGTATAGGCGAAAAGCTTTATGAGCCCCCATGATAAGATATAGCTTGTCATGGGATTGGACTTTGATCACATTTGAAGTCATTTTGTTTTCTATGCTTGGACTGCATAAAAAGTGTAAAATCCCAGCTTCCCTAAACTGCTGCAGCTTCTGTTTTCAAAGATGCTAAATTGTCAACAAACCCGACTTTATTGTCCCTGACATTTCAATTATTCAATTCCAGTATGAACATCTGCACAACATCACCGTCGGCAATCACGCATATCAGAAAGCTGGCGGTCTCTACACCCCCCTGTCAGTGTGTCAGGAGTTCTACAGAAATGGCAGCATCTTCCCCGGAAATGAGACCTTTGAAATTGATGCTCATGTGGAAACTGGTATGTGAGCATAATTATTTGAGTTAAAACTAAATACTTGACCATCAGCCTGTCACAACTACAACGTTTATTATTTTGCATATCTTATTTACATATAGACTTACATAAGAGGCTTATTTTTTGCTGCATGATTTAATTTTACTTATTATCCCAACCAGGGTGGTTATGTTTTCAGTCTGGGTTGTTTGTCTCTTTGACAGCAATATTACTGAAAAAAATACTGACGCGATTGTCATGAAACCTGGTGGAGAGGTGTAACATAGACCAAGGAAGGATTCACTAAATGATTGAGCAGATTCGAATCACCGAACTGATACATTAATAATTTTTTTTTTTTTTGCTTTTCCAGAATGAGTAGGAATCAGTTGTGGCTCCACCTCCCCGACTCGAAAGCAACACCAAAGCAGCGAATCAGAAGTTATTTTAGTTGATTGTTTCACAGCAGTTATATTCTAAAACACACGCCTCCTCATAACCCTGCAGGAAAGTATTACGTCGCCAGATTTTGTGTAAATTCACACAAAGGGTCTCTGAAGATCACCAGAACCTCTAGTGGGTCATAAGTGATGATTGAGAGGTGATGCTGATTATTTGCACAGCCATATTTCACATAATTATAATGCTTATATCCACACGTAAGTGATTGGGCTTGCAGATTTGTATATTATAGGAGACTGGGATGAAAAGGATGTGCTTGCACTATTATGCCATTATATTATCATATCAGTGGAATATAATGGTCTTAAAATAACAATAATGTTTATTGCAATTACTTCTGGTACAATATAATGTCCAACAAAAGTAGCTATCATGGCAGGCTGACAGCCTGTGTTTTACATCCTTGTTCTACATTGTCTTGTGGTTTGTATCCAACAGACTGCCTCGAAGTGTATCCAATGTGTAACCTATCATCACGGGAAGCACTTCCACATTTTGAATTGCATTTCAAAAGGTTTGTGCATCAATCATTGTCCTCTCTTGGTTTTGCAAATGATGTGAAACCCCTCAATTATCTTGTACCTGCTCTGTCTTCCAGGATGCTCTCCATCAAGATCACATTTGTTCTCAAGGCCATAAATTTGCAGACAGTGAGACATCGAGAGCTGCCAGACTGCTACGACTTCACTGTGATTGTACGCCACTCGATTTGTCTCCGAGGCTCAGTAAACATGAGCGGATCACATCAGGCTTTGTCTTTTGAAAGCAGTGATGTGACGCATTTGATCACTGCTCTCCGTGTGACTGTTTGTGTAGCATAGACAGCAGTTAAAATAACAACTGAAGAGTCACTGTTAATCTTGTGTTTATTAAAGGGAGCTACTTTGAGGACAGAAATCTGAGGAGGCTGTTTGTACACGGTGGCGGGTATTTCCATTGTTACATGTTATTTTCAGGCCTTGACAGGTGGACATTTAGTCCTTTCCTCCGTTAAACAAAGTTTTCTGGTTAACAGATCACTTTCAACAACCAAGCTCACAGCGGCAGGATAAAGATTGACCTGGAAAATGATGTAAACATCAACGAATGCAGAGACTGGAAAGTAACCGGAGCATGTAGGTTCTCTGAGCTGAATTTAGCACGTATGAAGGAATCATCTGCATTTCTTCAAACCTACGTCCAAGATTCCTGTTTTTTTTATTTATAAAGGCTGCTCTTTAAGCTGCAGACTCTGCTGCATGAAATCTTTTCAGATGAGAGTAATTTTAGTTTGATTTCTCAGATTCTAGAAACATCCTCCTGACTGTGCTGTTCGACTGCCTCATCATTGTAACGTGCATCACCTCCTTCACCCTCTGCACACGATCGGTGACCAATGGGATTCAGCTGCAGTTTGTAAGCACATAAAACACTCCACTTTATCTGTTCAGATGTAAGAAAAGGTGTGATCGTCTCATACGTATCTGGGGTCTCGTTTATAACCGTTGCGTACGCACAAAATCAGACCTTTGCACACAAAAGTTGTGATCTGTAAAAATGAACGTAATGGGAAAATGATAGAACCACTGATCAGCTGGCTTATTTCTAATCCATCAACACGAATGAGGTGCTTTGCATTCATTGGTGAATGTGGGCGTGTACACAGCGGGGTATTATGCTGACCCACATGTGCATATTTCATGATGGACTGATTGCCTGCTGTTGTAAAGGGACTGTTTTATAAATCTGATTTTTTTTTATGCACATGATTTTTGGCTTTTTTTTTTGCACTTAGTTTTAAGTATGGATCCTACGTACTAGTTTATAAATGAGACACCTAAATGACACCCCAAAAAAGAAGCCAGCAAAGACTTTCAGTCATCCACTAAACTCAGAGGACTCGATGTCGTTTCCCCGTCTCCTCCTCCTGCTTTAGCAGAGCATTATCCAGCCCATCTTTCTGCACGGTTCCACCTGTTTCTTCAGCATGCAATCAGATGCACCACTAAGTGAGCCAAGATAATTGGTCTCTCCATATCCAACCTCACAGACCTAAACAATAAACCCATAGCACACATTGCAGCCTCAATAGCTCAGGATATCACACACCCACTCAACCACCACCTCACCCTCATGCCTTCAGGCCCTCGGTACAGAGCACTGTAGTGCAGAAGGGCTCGCTTTGGGAAAAGCCTGATTCCTGTGGTTATAGCCACCTCAAATAGCAGGCCCTGATAAACAGGCCTGTGTGTGTTCTGCTGTCTGTCATTTTTTATGTCACTAGCGTCTGTTGTGTTGCCGTCATTGTGTGCCGTTGTCTGATCTGTGTTGGGATGTGCATTGTGCTGTGGAAAAGAATTTCCCCTCGGGGACAATAAAGTCTTAGTTTACCCTGCACTTCTTTGTGTTATGAACAGGAGTACACACTCTACTGCAGGAAGCATTGTGGTAAAGAAGTGCCATGGTCAGAGAAGCTGGAGTTTGTGAGCGGGTGGTACATCCTCATCATCGTTAGCGACACACTCACCATCATTGGCTCCATTCTCAAGATAGAGATACAGACGAAGGTAATGGGGATTGGCTGAGGCTGATCCATGCTACATGATGAATGTAAATCGCAATGTCACACTTGGTTATGCCTTCAGTCACACTACTAAACATGCACCGTTTGTTTCAGGCCCTCACTAGTTATGATATCTGCAGCATCTTCCTGGGGACGGGCACCATGCTTGTGTGGATTGGGGTCATCCGCTACATGGGCTACTTTAAGAAGTATAATGTAAGACAAGATCAATTACAGTTCATTAGTTTGCATGAGTGTAATTTAACAGTACCATTACCCTACTGATTATAATGGAAATCCTATACATTGCAAATACAACAGTAGCGCCGATCCTTTCTTTTGCTCTTTTATGTTTTTATGTGGTGTAAGATTGATCGGCCAGGATTTGAGCATCTCTTCTTGAGGGAGGATTTTTCTCACTGTAACATAGTTTGGTGGATAAAACATCTCATGAGACCACAGAGTATTTCCTACACTTCAAATTTGTGAAGCAGAGCAAAAATGGACCAAACTAAGACCATTGGGTCTTAGTTTGAACTCTCAGATTTTTTTTTTTTATGCCTGTTTATGACGATTGCGCCAAGAACATTTTGAATTCTCCTATGTGGTTCTCCTGATGCTCGTAGTCATTGTACATTTTCACATCTTTTACCAAATGTTCTGTGGTCGTTTCAGATTCTCATCCTTACACTAAGGGCAGCTTTCCCAAACGTTATCCGTTTCATCTGCTGCGCTGGAATTATCTACCTGAGTTACTGTTTCTGCGGCTGGATCGTCCTGGGCCCGTATCACGAGAAGGTTTGACGCGTTTACAGAACACAAAGAAACATTTTCTGGATTTTTTTTTTTTTACAGAAGACAGAGCAGAGAAAATAATTCTAATACAGTTCTCCTTAACTGTTTTTTTTAGTTTCGGACCTTGAACACGGTGTCGGAGTGTTTGTTCTCCCTGATCAATGGAGACGACATGTTTCCCACCTTTAAGAACATGAAGCAGAAGAGCAGCCTGGTGTGGATCTTCAGCAGGGTCTACCTCTATACGTTTGTGTCGCTCTTCATCTACATGATCCTCAGCCTTTTCATCACAATCATCACCGACACCTATGACACCATCAAGGTACTGTTTACCCTCATTTTGGTTATTGGTAACCCATCATTCTGTATTCATTATGGCTATTAATCCCACGGTGTAGAAATACTGTTATGTAATAAAAAGGCATGCACTCCAATTATTATATAGTCTGACTTTTGTATTTAAGTGGCAAAAAGTCTTAGTCCAGTGTTATAAATGTAGTGTTAATGTTGCAGTTTTTAATGTGGGCCTGATTCCAATATTAATGTGACTCCCCCTAGTGATCAGTAGTAGAGTCTTTCTTTAATATATGATACATTTTTTAATTATATATTTTTGTTTTATTAATCTGACTTTGCAAAGTAAAAAAACTAAAGAATAATAAATATAGTGGAGTAAAAAGTATAAAATCTGCCTCTGAATTGTAGTGATTACTTTAAATTGTAATTATAGCGCTTGAGTAAATGTACTCTACAGAACGGGAGAAGATGAAAGTATATTTTTTATATATACTATTACCACCCTGAGTGTCACTTTTCTGACTTATTTAGCAGCAGCAGCAGAGTGGAACGCAGACATCTGAGCTGCAAAGGTTCTTGTCGGAGTGTAAAGACCTGCCAAACTCTGGATTGTACAGACTGGACGAGAACAGCAGCTGCTTCTTCTTTAACCACGTCATCACCAGGTAGATCAAACACTGCTCACTCCACTGACAATGAGCCATTCAGTACTAGCTGGGAGTCCATTATTATTGGTATCCTGGTATTTGCTTTTGGTGACGATGTCAACCGTTTCAGGAAGCCCTTACTGGCACTAATTAAACTTGGAATGTAAGAGCAGCATGTCGAAGGACTGTTGCTAGAAATTGTCTCTAATTAGCCTTTTTCTCCTTTCAGGTTCAGGAGGCATCAAGAGAGGCTGACCTCCGAGGCATAGCAGGCCTTTAATGAGAAAGGCTACACTTTACAATCCAACAATAATGTGCACTTTATATTATTATATTCTGTAGAGGGTTTTTGAAAGTGTTCTTTAACATTAGGCCTCAGGTTTGTTCAGGTGATACTTAAGATGCCGGAGTTTCCAGTTCTGAAAGACCAAACCACAGTAAATGAAGGAACTGACACAAATCTGGTCTCAATATGATGGACTGGCAACACTTGGTATATACAATTATTTATATTGATACTATATGTGGATGGGGGGAAAAAAAAAGGTTGTGACACTTATATTTAAGAAAAGCATGTCACTGGGAAGGAGCTCATGTTTTACACTGAAAAGAATAAATCAAGCTGTAAATTCCATTTATGAAAATTCATGATTTTATTTCTCCGTTGTCAGGAGAAAGTATCAATAAAAAAAAAGCTAAAAGTCACATTTCTCTTTTTCTCACACCGAGTAATCCTCTGTAATATATTGTTATAACGAATCGATCCCATTCCAGTTCAATAACCCAAACAACCTTTAACAATGTAAAAGCAATTTAAAAGCCTTATTGGGAAGCAGAGTCTATAAATGGCTCCACGAGGGCAATAGGAAAAAGTGGATGTGAGTCCAGTGAAGAGATATTGTTGAAATTCAAACCAGGCCATGCAATGTTTGAATCAGAAAGGTTCATAGAATTGTTGTCGACTGTCTTCAAGTAGGAATCTCTTGTTTGGCTGATTGTCCTTGGAATACAGTACTTTTAGTCCAAACACATACCACCACAACCTACATTTTTTTGACTGGCTTGAAGCAAGCCTTCAGAGCAGGCACCACAAAAAAATAGTAGTGACTACCCAACAGGTCCATAAGTCTTTAAAACAATAACTCCATGATTTTTGTCACGCTGTTCGGTTTCGTATTGTTTGACACCTTGATTCCTTCTAGTGTTTCTTGTATTCTCGCAGGAACTTTTTCGAGACAATCCAAAAAGGCAGGAATCAAGAGTATTGTAAGGTTACAAAAGAGGATCTCTTCATAAAAAAAAAAATTAAAAAAATTAAAGCTTGGCCACTTCATCTATTATCCTGAGACGATCAGAACAAATCACTCATGGATCAGTCTGGTTTGGATTGTGCGTCACCAGGTGGCAGGACTCGCTGCTCCTCCATCCTGTTGGACTGAGAACGGAGGATGAGACTGAAAAAGTCCTCATCTGGAACAGTTGGTCCTTTATTTGCAGAGGGTGGCGCGGCACACCTCTGGTCGTTCAGCCGGGAGCCCTGACAAAATTAAGAAGAGCCAGAACGGTTAATTTAACTTGATGCTTATGAAGAGCAATTTAGAAGTTGGTAAGTGAGAGCCAAGTATGCAAATCAGGTTCTGTTAGATCTTTTAAAGTTTGAGATATCTGGATAGAAATTCTACTTTATTTGGATGTGATCGATTGCGCCTGTTGGAATAAACCCTCAGTCTAAATTATGGCAAGAAAAATGATACCATTGTTTCCCCATCATGCATTCTGCAGGCAGGGAGGAGAAGCTGCAGCATCTGGCTCTGTAAACTGCAGCTGCTTGATCTCATGAGATTATCACCACCTGTGTCTGTGAATCTACAGCAGGCCACGTATCACAGGGAGCCAAGACTATCCTTCACTGGTCTTGCTTTTTCTGGAGCTGCCCACTGCTTTGCCATAATGTACCAGTGATGGATTAAGCAGCTTAAAGAAATAAAATAGTGCACCAAGATAGTTACTTCCCAGTTAAATTTACAGATTACCCTGAAATGAACCTGCAAGAATCTTCTCTCCCTTCACACTGAATGGAGCGGACATTTAAGATAATGTGCTACTAACTCTGTAATCCCAGTTTGGGCGTTTCCGACATGATCAACTCAGAAAACAATATGGATGTCCTGATAATTGGCCATAGACACAAGTGGGCTAACGCTGGCAACTTCACGTCACTAAATAATTAATAATCCAAACAAATCACATCCAATTATAAGATAAGTAAAGTAAGTAAGCAAGTAAATGACTTGAAAAATCAATCAAATGGTGTTTCTAAAACTATTGTCACCAGTCACAACAGAGGATGCCAGGATTATGATGTCAAGTCTGGAAATTCGCGTCACTGAATTTACACACGAGTTTCAGAGCAAAAACGTGTTAAAATAATTTTGTCCAAGTCGGCGCTTGTATTTTCCAAATTTCCTAAGTGTCACAAAAGCAGCAGAATTATATGCAAAACAGCGACTTGCTCAATTAGTGTTTAGAAAAAAATCTAAATGACTTGACAGTGTAACCTGGAGTTTTTTAGTATGTGCACAGCAGGTCATATCAATATGTAAAAAATGTCAAATTCATCCACAAACAAGGAAATAATTCAACACATATGGAGAATTATGTTTCTCCCGATAGATAATTAATATTTATTTGTCTTTTAATGCTTGTAATTAATTAATAAATTACTTGGAAATCAGAGACTGGTGGACTAATCAATAGACAATATACTGAATTATATATTATAGTTATTCACCTGGCATTTCACCAGCATGTCGAAGAAGACATCATCCCCCTCAGGCTGCTCAGCGCTTGCCTCGAGGCAACTGTACAGGGAGGGTGTGTGAGGGGTATCTGTATGGGAGACCGGGGCTGGAAGGTGAAAGGAGTATTTGTCATTTCCCTCAGAATCTCTACCCAGAACATGACTGAGATGGGAAGAACCTGGCATTTCATTACATTGTGGATGGACTTGGTCTATGCTGGAGGTGGAGGGTGTGCGAGGCGGGTTGGGGGTGCTGAGACGCAAGCCAGGGAAATGGCTCAGGCTGGCTCGTTGGTCGTCCAGACGACGGGCCTGGGAGCTGGCCAGCAGCTCCAGGAAATGACCGGGATCCTGAGATGGTGTTTCGGACTCCAAAATAGCTAGAATGAGACACAGTTATTATCTGTGGGTGATCTGTAATAAATGGAGCGTGACAGTGATTGGACCTTTCACTTTTTGTAGAAGGTAAATCCAGGAAAACAGCACAAAATAGAATTTGATAAGGATGAGATGTTCAAGTGTTGTAGTTATTCTATGAAATTTTAAGCAAAACTCCACCAACAATCTGCTTGAGCATCAAACACTCCCCCATGGGTTTCAAAGTAGGCTGTAAAAAAGTTTGTTCCATCCTTCATGGAGCACAAACATGGTGATAAGTTTGGATTCATGACGATTACAGAGCAACCGCTTCTTATGATTCCAGAAGCTGCTTTGTTCACTGAAGTATTTTCCATTAAACTTTCACGGCTAGAAGTGGAGAGTGTTTGATACTGGATGATTTATAACTAAGTCATCACTCACACAAACGCCACAAAGGATTTATCACAAAACGCACTATGTTCACACCATGTGTAGCTAAATAAAAAAAAAAAACAAGTATAAAAGTCGTACATGTTTCCACTCCTTTTCTATCCTTGAAAGATACTTCAGGAAATGGAAAACTGACATATGGCGTGAACACGAGAACACAAGGGGCTGACTTACATTTCCTTTCAGCTACAGGTGGGGTGGAGGAGGGAGAGGAGGGAGCAGGGAGATGGCTCTGGCCATCCAATAGGGAGCACCTTTGGTCGTCCAGTCGGTTTCCCTGGAAACGAGAGAGGAGGTCGAAAAAGCCATCCTCTCCAATAGTGTCCCGCGATCCTGGCTTCATGTTAAAAAAAACCAAATACAACAAGCATGAAATAATCAGGATCCCCACCAGGGGTGCATTTCACTGAAGACAAAGAAAAAATTTAAGTCGCCTCTGCTAACTGCATATCGGACAAATAGTTAAAATTTCAAAACAAATGAATAAATAAATAAAATATCCGAAAACATATTGTATATCATAAATAATAAGCCAATCAAAATAAAAAAAACAAACAGGCATAGACAACTCATGATGTTCCATCAGTATGTGCTATTGGATCCAGATCATGATCCAGATGTGGGAGATTAACATATATACTTGGAGAAGGGCAATACTGTATGTATTGGGTAACAGTACAGTAACAGACAGGGGTCGAGATGTGACACTGCCACCTATATGTAGCTGAGATAATGCAGATTTTGAATCATTCAAATGGACTCATGTACCTGTGAATAATAAGGAGTTACATCTAGATGAAAAAAGATCCGGAATTGCCGTTATGGAAAATAATAAATGCATGATTCCAAATACAGGAAGTACGCTTGCAGGGTCGAGGAATTCGGTGGTATTACTTCATTTGGAATGAGGCACATCGGAGTAAAGCGACGCCACCATAGTATGTGATATGTCCCGGGTGCAGTTATACTATTCATTCTCACAGTGATTCAGAATCTATCAATGTGAGTTTTTGTTTTCGACACAGCCTGGAAACTCTTTTGAGATGGTTCAGGTTTTAATGGCGATGACACTGGTGGAGGTATGCACTCTAAAAACACAAATCACCTTTAAGGGGATTAAAGTTGAACTTTAAAAAGGCGTTTTCATTTTTCCCCCCCCGATTTGACTTTTTTCTTTCACATCCACAGGGGGTTTGACATTGTTGTGAAACACATGAGTCAGAAATGGTGATCTCATATTGCCTCACCAAAACATTTCCTCATACAGTCTTGATACTGAATGAGAAATAAACCTTTGGGTGTTTCATGTTTCACTTATAGAAACTTTCTTGAGGGTGAATCGCCATCGCTCACAAACCTCCCGTGGGTCCCAGGGAAGTTGTGAGTGGGCAGGACAATCTACTGTTCTTAGAAATACCTTAGGAGACTCTGGTTCCTTCAGCTCAGGAGCAGAGGAGTCAGGCTGGTCTTTAGGAGGCGATCCGCTGCTCTTCTGCTTCTTGCTTTTCAGCCGGTGAAAGAGGAAGAGCTTAGTGGAGGCCTTGATTGTGCTGTTCTTTGAAGACCCGGGGGAAACCTCCTCCTCATTGTCCTGTGCATTCAAGGTGCACACAAACAGATCCTCTTAGCTGACGATGTCATGTTTTACCTATGTTGACAATAGAGGCTAGGCTAACAGTATCTTGACGTAGAGGGATATTTATCATAATTTTACACAAAAGAACATCCATGACAGTTTTTACTCACTTTGGTCTACATGTTCCTGCAGCAGCAACACAAGGCTGATTTAATTCATTTTACATTAGTTAAATCAGATAAATTGCCTCATGATTTAATTATCTAAAAAAATTAGAGATTTTTTTTTTTTTTTAAGATCTTTACAGTTTTATAGGTTACAAGCTGCATGTCAAACCAACTAGGAATGTTGAGTATATTAATGTAAACTAAGATGAGCATCTTCCACTGAGTTACTATCATTTAAGAAACTGAAATACTTCACATCATCAGTGTGTTTATCCGTACCCGATGTGTTGATGAATCTACAGTTAGATTTTTGTTGGGATGTGGAAACAGGTTCTCTGCACTGCCTTTACCTCTTGGAGACTTGGCCCCTGAAACAAAAATATAAAATTCTATCTGATTATGTACACAGCAGTTTCACAACTACAGGACAAAAGTCATTTAAAGAGTACCCGATGGAGCAGAAAAAAGGTTTATGTTTGCTTTCAGTGTAACTCTGAAACCCTGAGGTAAAGCAATCCTGTTGAATGCATTTCTTTCCCCACAAACACACATCTGCAAAGCTGTTTTTTTATTTTATTTTTTCAATCATGTGTTGCTTATATTCATGTTTACTAGCTTTCAGTCTGTATGCGCATGCAGGAGCATGTGTGCATCCTCATGTGTGCATGAGACCAACAAACCAGGATCCCACTCATAAAATAACCAACAGAATCATAAAGTCAGAACAGACTACCACTAAACCAAGTATCAAACCTAAAGTGGTCTTTTTCTGGAGATTAGGAAAAAAATGATTTTGCAAAGCACGGAATTTTACATCTCTAAATCCACATGCATTCAAAACATAAAGATCAATTAATTGTTTTCAGATTCATGCAATGAAATAATGCTACATGTTCCAGAATGGAGGGGTTTAAACTTACTTGAGAGGCCGGGGGGACCCTGGAAGCTCGCTGCCAGAGCAGAGCTGTTCGTGTTGGTGTTACGGAAGATGCTAGGGTGGATGTTGGAGTTGGACTTCAGGCCTACGACCAGCCGTAGGTCTGACAGGTTCATCCTGGCCGTCACCTCACCACTTTTGTCTCCAGTCTGCGAGAGCGACAACATCAAACTTCATGTAAACAACAAAGATTCATGTAAAAAGGTAATTCTAGAACATAATATCAGTAACTGGGATTCCTTTTTTTTTTTTTACAGTCTGTGGTTTGCATGTCCATAAAAATCATTAATAACACATACATAGAGTTGCTGTGCACAAAGAAGCTATTGTTATTATTCCCTGCTGTTCTCCACACAACCAGTAGAGGGAGGTGTGGCCTGATGGCAGCCACTGATTGGCCCGAGGAATGAGGTGAACCAACCTCTTTGGCGATTTCCAGATGTTTCTCAGCAAAGTACATGGCTTGCTGATGATTCCCCAGGGCAGTGTGGGCATTTCCGAGACTCCAGTAGGCTCTTCCTTCACCGACTCTGCAGCGGGACGCAGAGAGAAACAGGCTGAGCAACTTCAGCTGAGATTATGCAAGAATGGGAAGGGCTTTCATCACGCTATCACACGGCATAATCACAAAGACGCGATCTTAGAACGAGGGAATTCCGTTACAAAAGCTGGTTTCCAAAATTGCCGAGTAACACGAACGATTCAAAACCAATAATCATTTGTGAACTCCTTCTCTGCCCCTCCTATTACATGCATCCTATTTTATACCTTTTATGAGACTTTAACCACAATGTGACTGTTCACTTTAACACAAAAATAAATCTTGGATAGTTTTCCTAAGCCTATAAAAATAAAGAGGTACGACCACACTAGGAATTACAGCACTGCCTTGTTAGCAGAGCTGAAGTAAAATATGTAGTAGAGTCAGTGTATAGAGGCTGTCTATATACACTGCATCAACCAGGCTTTTTTTCTGACCTGATTTTACTGATTATGTATTTAGGATGAAATTGGAAATCTGTTTAAGCCTACTGAGAAGAAAGAAACAAAAGAAAAATGGCTGATATGCATGTGAATTTTGGACAGCATAGAACAAGAGCCATCAGTAGATGCTGTTTCCCCCTCGTAGCTGCAAAAATCGAGCCGAGTATATTTGCATGAATATAAGCTCTTTCAGTTCAGCAGTCAGTTAGAAATATCGAAATCGTGCTGAGGATAATTAAAAAAAGACACATCTGGCATCGTTCCTGGTAAACAGAATTTGTCAACGAAGACTACACAGTTTACAAGATGTCCATCAAAAACAAACCTCACTTTTTTCTTAAAGGTATAAGTTGTTTTCATGGAAATGGAAAAAAATGAAAATTGCATTTTCACTAGTAACTCCAGCATATGGTTGATGTTTGTGCACAATTTGATTTTAAGTTAGGTTATAGACAAACACTCCACACTCAAAATAACAGCCAAGTTTCATGAAAAAATATTGAGCAGTTTTTGAGTTATGCCCCAGACAAAAAGTGTTTACAGACAAACGGAGGGAGGAACAGAGCGATCGCTAAATCCCCCATATTATATGCCAGGAGGATAATAACTGGGCAGAGCTTCTGGGCCTCAAAAGTGAACTTAATGCAGAGGTGTCTTAAACCTGGATTATTACAGGGGGCGACTCCTCTGGTTTCAAAAAGAGGTCTGAATGTAAGCCGATTGTAAGCTCATGAGAAAATTACCCTCCTTCTCACTTGATTTATCAGCTCAGTAAACAGTTTCCTAATGAGTTTATGGCCTCAATCTGGTTCAAGTCTTCTTCAAAAAACAGCAAGATGCTCAATTTGTAAATTATGGCCTCATTAGGAGTAAAATGCACAATAAAGCAGGGGATGTTTTAGGGCGTGGCTGCATTTTTATTATGCAGTCTATGTAAGTATACAGTGGTAGGAATCTAGTGTCTCAGATTTTTTTTTAAAGTAATGTAGTAGACTCTGAGGAAGACAATTAGACACTTAGCTTTTAGTGAAACTCCTGAGTCTCTCTGCTCATTAAACTGCTTTATGAGGAGCTGCAGTGTCTGGAATCATTAAAGCTTCCCTCAACACCAGCTGCTGTTGTCAGCAACGTTTTATCTTTACTAATCAAATTACATCAGTTTTTTTCTCTTTTTACTCAAAAGGAACAGTCTAATATCTTTATTAGCCATTTGTTTTCTGCTTGTATTGCACATTTCTAAATTAAATTATAAGACCCGTCAACAAATCAAAGAAGACTTTGTCGGAGCCGATGCATCCTGCTTCCATCTGCTCCGCCTCCAACAAACCGAACATCTACTCCTCTTCCACTCTGCTTTTGCTCACATCATGCCTTAAATAATAAAGCACTGTCATAAATTAAATGTTTATCATTAATTGACATCCACTATTTATGACATTCTATAGAATTCGGAAATCTTTGATTATTAATAATATGACGAGCCTGATTCTTAAAATGTTGGGGTGCAGATATGATAAGTTTCCAATGCATTTTGAGATGTACTCAAAAACAGGAAAACAGTACAAAGACAGAGTCCATTTATTCATTCATTTTGCCTCATGCACTCCAAAAAGCAGCTGTTTGGATCAACCTACTAGAAAACATGTTAACTGATAACAGCTGATAGCATCATGATTGGTTATGAAAGGAAAATCCTCAAAAGACTCACAGTAAAGGATGGGGCGTGGCTCACCACGGCTAAATACACAACTGTGTAAAGACTATTCCTACAAGGGCTCAGGAACACAATGCAACACTGTCGGTAAACACAGTCCATCTGCAAACGATTGCTCTCTATATTCATTGGTTGTTTTAGATTCGGAGTTATGGATAGTCGTCATGGTGGCATCTTGTGTGTTTGTTTTTTTTTGTTTGTTTTTTCCAGTTTACGGTAGCTTCATGAGCGCTAGCAGGTGATTAGCTCAGGAGCCACCCACTTTCAAACTGTACACGCTCACCGCACGTCCAAAACATTTTGGCTGAAGTCTGACAACAAATGGCTTCTATGGCCGATACCTGTCGTTGAGGTTCTGAGCGATGACCAGATGTTTGAGGTGGTAATCAATGGCCCTCTCATAATCCTGAAGCAGTGTGTAGGTGTTGCCCAGACTGTAACAGGCCTGAGCCTCCACTGCTTTGTCCTTCAAAAGCCTGGCCAGCTGCAGAGTCCTCCTGAGGGCGGAACAGAGGAGGAGGAAGAGGGTCAAAGAATGTCTAGGGTGGGGAGCAGAAGAATGCTAGTTATCTACTCCCTTCTCCTAAGAAAATAATGGTGTAAAGGATTCAAAACTTTTCAGTTTCATCTGCTTTAACAAATCATGTCTGTGGGTAAAGAAGAATTTTGTATTCTTCATATAAACACTTTAATTCAAATCCTATTCAGCGTCAACAGGCAGTAAACAGACAGTTTTAAGTGGATCTGATGCAACGTAGGTGCCTTAGAAGACAAATCTTCATGTATCATTACAACTGTATTTAATTTTCATTCATTTATTTTCAGTTTACACACCAGTCTCTTCTTATTAATGCCCACAGGAGGATTTAAAGTAGTTGATGAATACATTACATTACTTATACCTGCTTACAAATGCATTATAGTGTTTTAAATTATTCATTAAAGGGCTTAACAAAATTCTCAGCAAGAGTGATGAGACAATTTCTCAGTGGGAATTGTGTAAATTCGGATTTTTCCTTATCTCTAATTGAGTTAAGGTGGAGTTTTCAATAGTTAAATTACACCTTCTTGCTTCTTGCCACAAATAGAAAACATACAGTATGGGCTGTCATGATCAGGACATTTTAGCTGACGATTATTAAAAAAAATGAATTGTGATTAAAGACTCAATTGTCTTAATCACCTAACCCTATCACCTGGATGGTCCTGCGGCTGCGACCTGTCAAAGTTCAGTGCATTGGATGGGGTGGTGGATCCATGGATGTTTTTTTTAATTTTTTTTTAAAAATTTGCAGTATTAGTTTGATCGCAACCTTTTGGCTGCAAATTTGACAAATTGACTCTAAGTTATTGGACCGTCTCTTCTTTAATCTGCTGTGGTGTTTGCCACTAAATGATCCATGATGCTCACATCAATAGATGCTCATTGGAAAGTTAAGCGCCTCCAGAGATAAACATTCAGTGATGCTAAAGGCTGATTTAATTCTCCAGTCAGAGCAGAATAAGCGTAACTAGATGACGTCATTAACGAGCGCCAGTCAGACATCGAACGATGTGGAAATAGCTGGTTCAAACAAATATGTCACAGTTCCATCATTTTACACAGATGAATGGAAGTGATTTTCATAATCATAAAGACTTGTGGTTGGCTCAAATAATAGCAATCATGCAGTTATCTAATAATTGACAGGCCTCACTTGTTTACTCACTTGTAATGACCAGCCGCCACCTCGAACTGGCTGAGGAATATGTGAGCGTTTCCGAGGTTACAGTGGGCTCTCCTCTCAGCTGACTTATCCCCAAACTCTTTGGCGATCAGCAGGCGCTGCCACACAGGGCAAACAGTAGGGAGCACATTACTGACAGATTAACAGGAAAACATTTTGAGGTCGACTACGCAGGCAGCCTTCACAATCCTGACGTCAGACGAAATTAAAATTCATGAACACTATACACATAGTACAAATTTACATATAGATCTCTAGAAATACGGCCACTATCAACTAATATAGTCAGTTGTCTATTTAAGGCCTTAGAAATAGGAGGAGGAAAGCCAGTGTTAAGGAAGCCAGAGGAGGTTGCTACATACTTTTTCATGTGCGGCTACTGCAGTTTCAAATTCACCCAGCAGATAGTAAGTGTTGCCAAGGTTTCCGTAGGTGCGACCCTGTGCTGCCTTATCGCCCAGCTCCTTCACCATGCACAGGTTTGCTCTTTTAAAGAAACACATTCACATGTTACGATGCGCATACACATACAGATACAGATACAACAGGAACACTACTTACATTTTGTTTCCTTGTGATGCATTAACTGGGGTAGGTGGACCCTGACTTAAGGCTATTTTGTCAAAATACTATTTTCAATGTCAAGACTGAATTTTCAGACTCAAAAAATATATATATACACTGTATGAAACTAGCATTGCTTCATGTCAGTGGCAGCTGGGAGAACGTCAGAACACTTCCCATCAGAAGTATTTTACCTACAGACTGACTGAAAAGACAAGGGGAGCAATACTTCATCAACAGCTTGTAAGCTTTGTCGTCTGTGCTTTGGAGACTATTTTTGTCACAAATGCGATACAGCATCCAGTTCAGCATCTTACTGGAGGATACTTTGATGCACGGTACAGCCGTGGGCTGATGAACTGTGTGTATTTAGGAGAATAAATGTCCCTATGGAAGAAGAAAAGCAGATTTGTTCACTGTTCTGACAGCTTGATTAACACAGATTTTGTAAATTCGCAGGGTTTTCGCTGGTAAGCCCGGCAGAACGGCAGGGGGTCAACTGAGGGCCGATGGGTCGGGTGTAAGCATTGCAAATTTTCTTGAAAATCAAATTTCTAAATGTCGGTGAATGTGATGCTGACCGAACGATAAAAGCGGAATCTTATCTTATAATTCATCTTCAAAAAATGCACGTGGTTGCAAGAACGTGTAGATTTAATGACCCAAGAAATACCTTTCAGAGACGAAAGAAAAGTATATTAGGCACTTTCTATGTCATCACCCGGAGCCCAACTTTGGCAGAACTCCAGCAGTAACAAAGGAAACCGCCTGACCAACACACACACTGCAGGATTAAAGAAGCTAAAGCAACGCTATGGGGAAGAAAAGAAGTCTGTTATCAGTCGGTTTCTGTTCCTCTTCAGTGCCTTGGACGGCCGTATCGTTCCCCGGAGATAACGGTGCAGCAGAGAAGCTGCTCTCCACTGCTGGAGATGAAACCCAGTAGAGCACTCCGCCTCCTCCCCCCCGGTCACACTTATTACTTTCAAACAGGCAGGAGAAGTTAAATGAAGTTAAGTTTGCTTTTAAAATAATTCACTCATTCCTTAATGTGGTTAACCTTTAAAAATAAAAAACTCTCACTGGAGTTTACTGGAGCAAAAGAGTAAAAACTGAGCCCCCTAATCAATTCATTCAATTGAGAATCAATTCAGTGTCAAATCTGCAAGCATGGGGATTATGTATGTATTACTGTTAGATGCATGTTTTGTAAAATGACGATATAAAAAAAACAAAAAAACTGGTCAGTCTCCTGTTGGGGAACTGAAACTTTAACAGTCAAGTCACTTGTATCATTCCTTAGGGCATGACACCAACTCACTCATAGTACTGAGCAGCTTTCCTCAGGGCTACCCTGGCCTCCTCCGAGAACTCTCCTGGCTCGGCTCCAGTCCAGCAGATGCTCTTCCCTTTGGCGTGGTAGACGTTCCCGAAATTATACAGCGCACGGGCCTGCCCAACCTACAGCAAGCACAGCAGATTTTCACAGATGCTAACCAGGGTGACCAGAGTGTTGTAATTATATACTTAAAATACACTGCCACCAGACCTGCTTGGTTGCCTGCATGCATGCAAACTATTCTAGACGTTGGTGCGCCGATGCTCGGCGGAAATCGTGCATACCAAACGTGTGCTGTGGTGGCAGAGCATGTCATGTGGTACGATTAAAAGCAAACGCAGATCCGTGTTTTCTAATCAAATGGGCTTTTTTTTTAAGTCATTAACAGAACTTTTTATCTATAGAGCAGTGCAAAGAGATCCATTGTTAGTTTGCTAAAATAAATTCCCCTCTTCTTCGTTCTAAGATATCACTAAAATAGGACCCACCTTGTCATAAATGGCTCTGGTGATGTCCACATGCCGTTGGCAACAAACCACTGCTTCATCATACCGTCCCAAAAGCTTTAATGTGTTCCCAAGGTTGCCACTGGCTTTTGCCTCACCAAGCTCATCTCCAATTGTTCTGGGATTTCCAAGGAGAACAAAAAAACCCCAAAAACAAACTATTAGGATATAATTAGACAGGAATATTATTGCATTGCTCAAGTGTATTAGAAGGCAAAACACAAGAGGCAAGAAAGTATTTACAGCCACAAGCAGTGCTACAGTGGAGTCAAGTCTAATAATTTAATTTTTGGGGAGGGAGGGGTGATGATAAAAAAAAAAAAAATTTTAGCATTTAAAAATCACACAGAAACTCCAAGGCATGTTCGTTTAAACAATTGAAATGCCTTTATTGTCTGATTCGATTCTGCGTCAAGCCTTTGTCAGGGTGTCAAACAGATCTCATGGAACAAAAGGCTCTTTCATATTGGTAATAAGCAATACCAGCCTTCCAACGGCATATAGGGTTGTGGCCTAGAGAGGGTGTAGACGCATAACAAACATTGATTTTAGTATTTGTTCAGAATGTGGTTACAGAGTTTTACCCTAGATTATTCATATTAGAAATGCAGATAACTAGTGTGCACGGTCGCTAACCTGAGGCAAGAATCCCACCAGCGGGAACCACAGGTGGATATGGTTTTAGAGCAGATTACTATTGTTATGAAACCGTTTACCTGGTCAGTGTGAGGTCATGCCGATGGTACTCCAAGGCTTTGTTATACTCTTGTAGGTGAAAGTAGGCATTGCCCAGCTGGCTGTAGATGGCACTAAGGATTTGGAGGTCCTCTGTTCCGACCTGGATGGCAGATTCGAAGAAGGAAACGCCAGCGCGATAGTCACCGGCCTTACAGAGCCGCTCACCTTCCAGAGCCAGGTCCAGACAAGATGACTCCATCCTGCAGGAGAAAAGAAAGTCATGTGTCCCAAAGTTGTCCCGAAATAATCCTATTAGATTGTAGGGGGATACATTAAATCTATGAATGAAATGAGGCAACGCAAAGGATCAAAAGACCTAAACCTCGAAGGGTACTCAGTAGAGTGCATACATCGGCCAAGGTACAACAGTCTCTCTGAATTAATTTAAACTCCAGTACCTAACAAGCGTCATTTTAATTGATAATGCTGGGTTCTTCCTTGCTGCATGCCAAACCATTCAGTCTAGTTTCAACAAAATCCGTCAGCTGGTTAAGGCATAATAGATGCAGATGATGAAAATAGTCCTATCTTGCAATGTTAAAGAAAGAGATTAAATAAATCCTGGAGGACGGCCGGTACCGCCTGCAAACCCGGATAAGAGGGGCAGTGACCTGGCCACCGCCGCCGGCCTGCCAACCAGAGAGCATTGAGGATAAAGGCCGAAACACTCGGTGAAGGTTTGGCACCTCCTGAAGACCTCGTCCCGGACCAACGCGTCCAGAGGAAGTAACCAGCTACAACCAGGTTTAATAAATAATAGTTCAGTCTTTAAAATGTCAAGAAATATTAAATTATCTACCCATCGAGAGTCTAAAGAACCTCATCAAATGTCAATCTTTGTTTGATCAAGAGTACAAAGGTCAAAACTATTTGGTTTCTAATAAGAAAAAAAAGCAAATTATTACTTTTGATTTAGTGCCTCCCTAATAAATTATATATGAAAGACACACAAAACAAACCTAACAACCATATGCTTATCTCAGAAGTTTCTGAAAGCGGCATCAATAAAAATCAGAAACACAGTTCTGCAAATGCAGGAGAGTCCGGAACATGTGAAGCCAGAGACGAGCTCTATAAATTCAAAATAGGACAGCGCCCTTCCTGTCTGTTGTGAGCCGAAAAACTCCAAAATTACCCTGGAATGAAAATAGGTGCTTTACATATAACCATGAACGCAAAGTGAACTCAGATGTGTCTGTGGTGAGGACGACAACTTTACAAGCCCCACACCGTTCCTACCAAATGAGACCACTCCTTCCTGTCAACTTGTAATGAAACAACAAAAAGTAAATCCATAAATAATAAGGTTGTAAAACAAATCCCGTCATCCATGAACGCACAGGTTTTCACAGAATAAAGACATCCATCATTTATTTCATTTGTACTGTAGCATGCAGTGTAAAGACGAAATTTCAGAAGCCGAATGTACTTTATTCCAGCCGATCCTAAATTTGGACCAAACAACACCTGCCTGCTTCCAGACATCAAAAACGTTTCTTAAAATCTTTTCTTTAATCAATGTCACCCATCAAAACAAGTAGGCACTAGGCATCTAGCTCCAGGAAGTTTTGCGGGTATTCCCCTATCAGCCAACTTTATAGCATCCTGAGAAAACCAGTACTTCCAGATAGTCACCGCTTCCTTCCAGTCTTCCTCCACACCCCCCCAATAAACTCTACGAATGCTTTATGAAATTGATGGTTAAGGTTAGGGTTAACCACTCCCAGCATGCCGTGCTCTCTTAAGTTATGGCTTTCTATGTTAAGAACATTCCTCATCTCCATTCACCTGCGCTCCCTCAGCACACCTCGGTGTCAAGGACGGCATCTAATCTCCGCTGGAAAGCACGGAACTTTTTTTTCTTCTTTTTTTTTTAAAAGATCTTTGGACAATATTCATACGGAAATAAAAACAGGAATATTGGTATTATGTAAACATCTGTTTAACGTCCTTCCTGGCATCTCTAGTAGAACAATCCATTCCCTCGTGTTCACGTGAAGCGACCAGGCTCACGTACCTGTTGCCTCTCCCCATATTGATGCACTCAAGACAGTTTGACACGACGGACATTTCAAGCTTCCTGACCACTTTCCGGAGCAAACGCGGCTCTTCCAGCGCAGCGCCCTTCGCCTTCTCTTCCTTCACGTGCACACACATAACGCACAGATCCGCAGTGTCCCGGTTTCATTCAAAGGACCGAAAACGCTCTATCGGATCTGCTGCCCTTTCTTCCGAGCGCTCTGCTAACTTGCGGTAACAGAAAAACAAAAGGACTTTAATCCGCTCAGCGTTCAGACTGACCCTAGCGGTCAGGCGCCGTGGGTGAGAAACCCTTTTGTTTACATGAGACCACAGATTAACACCGTGTTGTCACCGAGCAAAAACTGAACAGAGGGTGAGGTCATCTATAGGTTGTCACGTCAAGCCGGTTGTCATACTTTTCTATCACTTAACCACTGGTGACCTGCATCTCTAAGCCACCTGATGGTGTGTGTCACTTTCAATTAGGCCAGACTTCAGTGGTGATTATAGCCACTTTAAGTGGCTCCAGTGAAGCCTAGGGCTATCTGCTCAACCCTCCATGAATAATCATTCAGTGGCAGGCTGCCGGGATGGGTAGGAAGTCTTCTGTTGGCCCTTCTAAAATAATACACCTGCATGATAATATACATTCTAATGAGATGATTATTCATGGTTGGATTTCCATAATTCTCAATTATTTCTTGGGGGCAAATCCCCACTGAGATGATATAATGAAGTATTAGAGGAGGAGAGCCAGAAATAAATTTGCACCCCATCACACTCCCTCCCTTCTCCAACGCTTCTATTAACTCGGCTGTAGCCAATCCGCAGAAATCCTCTTGTGTGAGCCAACTAAGAGGTGTGCAGCAACTTGCCCTCTAGAGGAAGAAACAAAGTGTTACCTCACCAGTCGTTCCAACATGTGACATTAAAGCTGCCACCTCTGTTGACCAAAAGCCAGCTCAATCATTACATAATCTGGGGGAATAATTACATAATCTTTGGGGAATAACCCAACCTCAGTGCATGTGGAAATGTTTTAGACAAGTGAAAAACAGATGATCCTTCCATCTAGCAGCGCCTGGGAACAGTGGGAGTACAGCCTAGTGAAGCTGCTCCAGCACAGTTTGTCCTGGTTGCCTGAGGGAGAGCACCAGACTTTTACTAACAAGCTGACACCCCCCCCCCCCTTACTATCTCCTATCTGGTAAAGACGTTGCAGAGCTGAAACCCTGATCAGCAAGAATCTGGTTGTCAGATTGTGTCAATAACCTGCAGTCAGTCTGTTACCCGAACGCAGAGAGAGGAAAATGTGCCTCGGGGTAAAATGACTTGATGAGGCTTGTGTGCAATGCTTAACATAACAAAGAGGTGACACGATATATTTCAGATCGACGTTAACACAGCTTGCAATCAGGTGCATGTTCTCACAACTGCTGCAGTCGTGTCATGAAATATTTACACCGCGGTCAGGGAAGGACCTCCTGCGGTCTTCTCAGAATCAGTTAGACTAAATAAGGTGTCATTTTACCGCCGCAGGAAACACTTTCTGAGAACTGTTCACAAGTCTGTTACAATACCTCTAAAATAAAGCAGAGGCACTTTTTTTTTTTATTAAAAGTCTATTTGAACATAAATGTGTCTGATATTCCCTTCAGAATTAACAAAATCATAAAGAAGCTATCAGAAGAAAAAGAAGAAAAAAAAGCTATTTTGACCTATCAAAATTGCATCCATTTAATCTTTGATGGAATAATCTATTACCATTAATGTTGTTTAAACTCTAATCAATATCAAATATTAGGAGGCAAATCTATAATCTAATTTTATCACAATATACGTGCACAAAAAACCATGTAGACCTTCAGATACTAATCAATAAACACAGACTGTTTTGCAGTCAACCTCCCATTCAGAGAGTATTTAAAGACACTACATCACAGTAAAGGTTCAGCTCACAGCCTACCTTTGACGGACGTGAAGTAAATGTTCCCTATCCTGTGCATACTGCAGAGAAAAGCTGCCATACATGACAGTCAGCCTACCAGTGCTGACAGAACCACATGACGGATCCCTGTCTATTGCAAAGCTGAAGGGGGGAAAAAAAAGAAGAGGGAAATCTACACACTAATGTCAGTGAAAGTTCTCTGTAAAGGCTGAACGACTCCATGCATGGTTTCCATGGGACAATGCAAGAATTCAACCGTCACGCTATCTCTGTCCCACCTCTTATCCTGAAACCGGAGCTGAGAAACAAGAGTAAACACTCACTGACACGCACTGTCATGTGTTACTGCCAGCAACATCCTCTGTCATCAGCAAGTCACATTTAGAGGACACGGATGGGGAAAGCAATGCAATTATAGTATCAGTTATTTTAGAGACGACATTATTAAAGTGGAGGAAAATCATTTGCAGGCTAATCAAGAATGAAATTAATAATTTATCTTCTTACTAGGCAGTTCATAACTTTGTTCGAGACACGAATTTCCCACGTTTCTTTAACATGCATTATGCAACTTTAACAATAAATAAGCAGATGGTGCTCAGCTGATAATATTTTCCCTTATTGATTAATCTTAATAAATAGATTAATCGTTTGGGACATAAAATATCACAAAGTGAGGTCATAAAATTGCTTCTTTTTTCATCCAACAATCCAAAATTCGTCCCTTTCAGTCATAAATGACAAAGAAAAAAGCAGCAAATCCTGACATTTAAGAAGCTTGGAACCAGCAAATGTTTATGACTTACATAATAGCTGGTAATTAATTTTCTTTCAATAGAGTAATTTATTACTCAACTAATTGTTGCTGCTTTGGTGTGGTTTGACTGGAGGGCCAATAAAAACCACACCAGTCAAACCAGCCTGCACTTTTGAACCAATGCAGACCGATTAATTCTTTTTCAATTAAATTCGCAACCCACAACAAAACAAAAAACTTGGCATTCAACAGTCCGACTACTTTTCATCCCACCTCGTCCCACCTCTCTTTTTTTTTTTTTGGTGATTATGCTCCTACTGCGAGCTTTTTTTTTGTTTTGTATCTTCTGCACACGCTGCAGCATTTGAGCTGTGCAGGACTTGTTCGCCTCCCTTGTTGACTGGGATGAGTCTATTATCCTCTGACATCATTCACTGGCTGAAGTGGTTTCACCCAAATAACTTCAGCATGATTCTTTTGATGATCACGTCATCCTCTCTTTAAACTCTAGGGTGAAGCGTTTCTGATGCAGCGACCACAATGTTTACCCAAAAAAAAATCATATGTTCAAAAACCACATTTAGGAATGTATGCGTGTAAGACAACTGCACAGCAAATCTTTCTTTACCACCACCTGCAACATTAGAAGTGCTGTCACTTGCCTATCTTTAATAGATGAATGATTAAAAAGTTTTACCTGTGAGGGAAATCTACGACTAATAAAAAGCATGTCAGCATAAGCATGACATACTCAGGATCCCCCACCACAGGTATATTTCAGGGGAAGAAAGACAGAAAGAATTTATCTAACTTGGCTCTGATAATTGCAATTCTTAAAATTTTAAACTAAAACAAATAAATACAAGGCTTGAAATACCCAAAATAGCAAAAGGCAACTCTCCAGTACACGGGGAGATGTGTACATAAACGTTTTGTGCAAAAATATTGAACAGTTTTTGAGTTATGCGTCGGAAACCCTCCGAGATAAATCCCACTCAGAATGAGCCAAAATTCAACTTGTAACCATGGAGACAAAAATATATATATATATATATAAACTTTAGAAGTTCCTAATTGGCCAAAGCCACCACTTCAGTACTTGGTGGTTGTGTGTAGAAAGTTTTGGGGTAAAAATATTAAACAGTTTTTCAGTTATGCTCTGGAAATGAAACATGATGGATGAACAGAACCTATTTCCCCTCATCACTTTATTCAAGGCGGGGGATCAAAAAGCTCTGATTGTTCACATATGCTTATGATAAAAACCCCAAATATGTCATCCTAAACTGTAACTATTTCAATATGCCAAAACAATTCCTGTCTCCAATTAAATGATACCCTCCAACTTTCATAGTAGTCTTTTCTCTTTACATAAGAGGAGATTGGGTGAATGCAGCTATATTAGGACACTTTTTTGTAATCCTATCTGGAAATAAATCTATATGAAATTCAGACATTTCTGAATATCCTCACAGAGTCTACTTTGTTTATGTGAGGAAGTGATGTTTTTACAAAGCAGGGCTCACCTTTTTTGTTGTCGAAAATCTTTCAGGCTCCCATTCAATTCTAATCATATTTCAAAAATATCCATAAATTAAAGTGTAAGGTTACTTGATATGTATTTTCTTATGATATCTTAATTTATAAATTGATAGCTCTCTCTGTATTCAAATATTATACCCTTAGATTAAAGTTATTTCCCCTTACTTTTTGGGATCAACTTTCTGTCTGATGCAGAAGTATATTGTTCTCTTAGCCTGACCCAAATTATCTGATGTCCCCATGTAGCTGAATTTATTCTATACATTCCCAATCCTGCATGGGAAAAGAGCAGATTTAGCATACGGCTTTTATTTTTAGAAAGGTTGAATGCTTTAACCCACACAGATTTTTATCCGTATGGGTTAAAACATTATCAATAAGTACACATAATAAAAGTGAAATGTTTAGAAAAGCCAATGAGGGCAGGTTTGTCATGTATGCCTGTTTAAATTTAGACTCATGATGATGACACAACTCTTGTGATGTTAAGTGTGTGGGAAAGTACTACAAAGCTGGAAATGAGTCAGTTTAGTATTAGCATGCCATCACATGTTCACTGTCTGGATGTGCGACAGATAAATAAAGTGGCGAGATATTTTAGTTTGCTAAATAAACACAAGGAAGAAAAACAAAACGACGTTAGGAAAGTCTTCAAACTCAACAAAATAAGCTAATGTTAACGCTAAAGGTAACCGAGAATCGCCTTTCCTGAGTGGAGCGCGACAAGAGCGACCAGAACTTTTCCAAGTATTCATTTCACATACCTCAAAGTGAAGTGCGCGAACACACCGCAAACATGGCACCAGCTTCAGGAAATCTTTGTAGAGAGTCAAACTCGTCCAAACTTCTCTTTCCACCCTGCTCGCCCGTCCATACGGGAGGAACAACACTCCGCTGTGTCGGGGAGCTGAAGTTGAAGAAGCCACTCCTCGCGCTGAAAATCTGCCTCTCCAATTAGGACTCCACGGTCGATGCCTTCAGGGGCCGTCGGACGTGTTGATATCACTACACAAACCGCTAATCAATCAATTAAATCAGTAAATAATGGATTTGAATGTGAAATTTAGGGCATGGAGGAAATTTGAAGACCCTCAGTGATTTATTATGTTTTATACAGCAAAATGTTGACATGTACACAAAGCCTGGTGTTATAATTACATTTGAGGGTCTCTACCGCCCCCTGGCGCACAACGTGGTCAGTGCTAGTTGATTTCTAATAAACAACAACAATTAAAAGCCTTATAGGCCTATATTATTTGAAAAAATTTAAACATAATCAACGATCAGATATATATTTACTATACATGTTTACAAATATATCTATAAATATATCTATAAGTTTTAAGTCTTATTTATGTCCAAAGTAAATAGCTTTCTGCTAACAGAACTATCCCGAAGGTGTTGATGGTCCCCTTCTGATGGGGTCCGAGCTGCAGTATTGATCCGCTGTGTCTCAGTAAAATCTTAAGTTCAAGTTTTGTCTTACAAGCTCCAATGTTAAGCAGTGGAGTAAACAGAAAAGCAGAACACATGTTCCTGATTTGTCCTGCAGTCTACACACACCACAAAAGTGAAAGTCAAAACACATCAGCAGCAGATTAAATGTGCTATTTAGGCCAAAGTTGCCAAAACCACATTAAACCATAGCCGTGGTCGCACAAAACGCAGCAAAATGTAAGTTTCTAAATCAACCCTGTCATTTATATTATATTAAAACTCACCATTGATGTTTTAAAGGAGTACAGCAGTTCTTATCCAACACATCTGGCCACTCCTCTGCACACTTTGAAAACAGTATATATTGTTGACTCAAGTCATAAAATTATTGCTTTAAATATTATTTGCTGTAAAACCATTTTGTGGAATGCAGAAAAATACAAAATTACAGTAGTTTAATAACTTGAATTGGGTTTTTGTTATTAGTTAAATATCCAGGGTATGACTTTTACACCGTAAAATGACATACACCATGTTGAGAATGTTTTCCAGTACCAGTAGCAGTAGTAGCCTTACCAGTAGTGGAAGTTCTAAGAATGAGGATAGTTCTATCCTCATTGTATAAAACATTTCATAAATGCAGCAGGCATGAATTTATTTAAAATCTCCTAGAATTTCCACATTCAGCCACATAATATTTCTTCAACCTTTAAAAAAAAAAAAATATATATATTCTATTCCTATTTCCCAACCATCTTTGAAGCAGGGGACAGTGAAGCTACTGTGGTCTAATATGGTCAAAGCCCTGAGCTTGAGTCAGTGTATTACACAGTCAGTAGGCTATACGCCAGTGCTGGGAGTTGTATCATAGACTGGGATCAGATTATTACATAAAAAGGTTTCCCTCTCAGTTCACGATAGAAAGGATCAGACGATCGTTTGCACCAGAACTCTTCTTCTCAGAGCAAACACCAGACAAAAACCAGTAGAAAGAGAAAGGATGGATTCAAGTTATTTAAATTGTTTAAATTATTTCAAACACACGTTAACTATCATGTACCAGCTGTCTGAATAAAAGTGTGCTATTCATAAATATACACAGAAAAGATGTTTTGACTCTCACTCTCCCAGGCCAAATGTTCTCAGCCATGAAATCCTTTGTCTCGGGATGTTTCTGGATGGTTATTATAACCTTTTCCCACTCATCTTTCAAAAAGCTTGTCGTCTCTATAAAAATGTGTACTTTTCTGTCCTCAGAGGACGTTCCATGTCCTTTAAATGAAGACAGACTACTGCGCCTTGACCTGTGAGCTTCGCTCTGTCTTGGTTATGTCTCATCTCCTGATGTATAGGTCTCTGTGGCTGTCATTGCTTTAGAGCGCACATCGCTCTGCTCATGTTCGGTGAGTGGTTTTCACAGAGGACGACTTTCTGGTGAATTTGAAAGGCAGGGATGCTGTTTATTTTTATTGCAGATCGGACTGAGTGACACTCCGGCCATGATCAGCATGACTTCTCATTACACCCTCACCTCTTTTCTCCTCTGGGCTCTTTCTAAAAGCTTTAGTTTCTGTGTTGAGAAAGACACACTTTTGGCAACTGCCTGCTTTTATAGCTTTCGTGAGATGTTTGTACTCATCTTTCACCTCAGTGCTATTTGGCACAGTGTCGGCCCTGCGGTGAAGAGTCTTAATAAATTCTGTTTTTTTCCTCTGCTTCACTGAACATCTTTCTAAAGTCTCCAGTGAAGTGATCCTGTTCAAAGACCACTTAACCTATACTGTATGCTTGTCCTACCATTACAGCACTTTTTACAAGACAATTTCTCTAAAACTCAAGTTGTGTTCTGCAACATTCATATTCATGTGTTATACTTTAAAACCTTTTAGACCAACTTCAATGAAGAGGGAAATTAATGTATCCATTATGACGCTGTAGTTTAGTGGGTTAAACACTAAAACTGCAGCTAAGGGGTAAAGGTTATGTATTCAAATGGTTTTTTTTTCTAGCCAACACTCTAAAATCTAAATCTGTTCAATTTAGAAAGATTAAAAAAAATATGAAAATCACAAATATGAAGCTGGAATCTGCAGATTTTTGTCATCGTTTGTCTTAAAATGACTTCAAAATTGTTGCAGATTTGATTGACTTATCAATAAATCAACTACTTGTATCAGCCCTGAAATATGTTGCTCTAAAATAAATATTTTATTGCTTTTTACTACCAAAATAGTTACTGTAAGTATTCTTGAAGAAGTTAATGGGAGTTTAAAACCAAGATTTATTCAATTTGTGAACATTTTTATGCCATTTTAAGATATATGCGGTTTAAGCTTTGGCTGGAGCAGTGTTACAGTAGCAGCAGATAATTTAAAAGCAAGACAGAAGAGACTTCCTCTAATTAGCACAGATGATTATAAAGCAGCAAAATAGTTGATCATTCCAAACTATTGTTCAATATATCAAGCATTAATAAATGGACTCCTGAGCAGCACCAGTTAAACTGTGGTGTATCGAGAAGGACCAGGACAGGAGCGGAAAGGAGACGACCCGCTGGGGAAATCAGACAGGAAGAAGGGGTTGCGAGAGGGTGAGGCCTCCACCAACGCCTGCCGTTTCTTGCGGTCACGTCTCGAGTAGTGAAAGTTGAAGGGTGGTCGCAGAGCCACAGGGCCTCCCATCTCTTCAGACGATGAAACAAAAGGACCGGAAGCTGGTGGTCGCTGTTGCTGGTTTACTTGCTCTTCATCAGACTCACTGGAAGATGAGCTCAGGGATTTAGCGGGGTTAACCTCAACAAAGGGGTCAAAAGGCACAGGGTGAACGGGCGTGGGGTCAAATGGCACTGGCTGAACAGCAGGGGGCAGTGTGGGTTCAGAGGGAACCGGCTGCAGATCATTTCTCCCTTTGCCAGGGAGAGGGGTGAAGGTGTGGACCTTAGGGTCTTGGGGGTGGTTGTGACTTTGAGGTTTAACTGGACTGAAGATGTCGACATTCTTCAGATGAAAAGACAAAATCATACAAAAACATTTACAAGCATGCTGGACAAATGGTGTCAATATTCAATCTTACATTTCACACACCAGAGCTGCATAAAGGAGCAACAAGAGGATATAATTATAGCACAGAGTCATGCAATTTTAAAATCTCACACATACACGACACACAAGAGATGACAATATAATTACATGGCCAGTTGCATTAATTCAGAAAGTTCAATTAGCTTTTAAAGGTTGTTTCAGCAAAACATTTGAAAGAAAAGAGAACGTAAAATATTCATCACATTTCAGCCCACCAGTACATTATTAAATTATCAACTGCTGTCCAACATTGTGAAAGGGATGACACTTCATATTGATTTTGCTCATGTTTTTGCACTTTATTGTCCTCATTGACTGTCTATTCCAATACACTTGCATGTTCTGTTCTTATTTGGGGGTTGTTCCATGTTTTTTGGTATAAGTGTTAAACCTATGTGCTGCTATTTTCCTGTATTTAATGTACTATCATGGTTCACATACTATGGCAAAGGAGAAGAGAAATAATTTAATTTGGTAGTCCCATGTAGGTTAATTTATCCCCATATACTGTATGCCATTTTATTTCCCATATTTGTCAAGGAAGAGCGTGAACGCTCTAAAAGCCAACACAAAAGCAAAGTTCTTGTATGCGAAATCTTGTAAATCTGTTTCTGATTCTGATATTTCTTGACAGCTTCCCTTACCTGTATTTTGAACATCTCACAGGACACCTGGACTTCATAATCTCCATGCACAGATCCTGCACAGAATCCTGCACTCTGATGGGAGAAGAGGACACATTTTATAACATTTTCTTTTAGGATAATTTGACACTAAAAGACAAAAAAAAAAAGCATGAGAAAAGAGCAGGGAGGGAAAAAACTTGTAAAATATATATAAATAAATACATGTTTAAAAAAGGAGGAGAGGAGCTGTCTGGGTCTTTGATAAAAGAATCAATTAGAGCAGCCTTTTAGTGGAGTTATAAGTAGAAATTAATCTGACAGGCCATCAAGTAACATTTCCTGCTGCAGTGATAGTAAACAGATGCTGGCTGATTGATGTTTATTTAAGTTCTTAAAACAAAATTAATTTGCATCAGACTACCAGCATATGAGTCATTGATCATCATCAATTTTTTAAATAGATGTAGCAGCTTCACACAATGTTGTTAAATGACATGCCATCGCTGTCCTCGGGAGAAACCCTTTCATATATCCGCATTAAGATCAGTATGATATGCAAGTAATGTTTTCATGTGAATATCAACATAGGAGACTAGTCTAGCATTCTAATGTCTAATTTTGAGTACCTCTGCCTCAGAGTCGTGTGTCAGTCGCTGGCAGGTGCCTCTGTCTGTCACTCTCTCTGGACACTCTTGGACTGTGTACTCCACAAAGGTGGCTTTCACCGGCACAACCT
Source organism: Chaunax sp. Z400 (assembly GCA_037577475.1). Taxonomy (NCBI): domain Eukaryota; kingdom Metazoa; phylum Chordata; class Actinopteri; order Lophiiformes; family Chaunacidae; genus Chaunax; species Chaunax sp. Z400. The sequence continues at coordinate 24,672,997 of CM075188.1, forward strand.
CAAACACAAAAACGACAAGGGCAAAATCCCTCATATAAACAACACAAATATAGAACGGTAGTGATGTTGCTGTAATGTAACGGGTATCATCTCGGTTTGACAGTGCAAAAAAAAAAAAAAAAAAAAAAAAAAAAAAAAAAAATTGTTCACCTTATGTGAATTTTGCAAACAGGAGCAATACACTGACCTTTTGTCCCCACGTGGACTCTTCAATTTGTTATTTGTTATTTTAGCCTGGCTGGGCAGTAAGGTCTAAAGTGCCTTCAGCAGTTCTTTGAAACCTTGCAAGACTCTTACTGTATATCATTATGTTAAATGTGGAGCAGTAAATTTACTTATCTGGCACACAGAAGCACAAAAGTGTACATAGAGCGAGATTTTTCTCCCATATAAACATGACATTTTACCATAGTGTTGTGTAATGAAATTAGCCTCGGGGCTTCGCTCGTCCAATCAGAATTAATAATATGCAGTCATACCTGTGCTGCGGCTCTAGTGACCCTCTTCACTCCAAGCCCTGCACCCAGTGCTGACTGCCTCTTATAGGATGCCAGAGTGACCTGAGCAGCGTTCAGGGCCTGTTGGCTGTCTACAGGCAGCAGGAGGGGGCAGGTAGGACAGGTCTGCTGGAGCTTCTCTGGGGGATCTACAGGCATCAGATAGGGTAAATAAACATGTGCTGAAATTAGAACTAACAAACTTGCATACAGAAAAGAAATAATTAGCTGAATTGATAAGCCAATAGTACACCTAAACAGGTGCTTTCATTACTTTTGGCTGCTTAAATACAAATTAAACTGTCTACAGATAGATTTCCTTTTCTTGTCTAGTCTTTCTAATGAACCCTGAATACTGAGCATGAATATCACTTGATGACAAATTCAAACTAGCATCGGTGGTTTGCGAGATCTATATTTTCTCCCTATCATATCCCATTGTAGAATTTTTCTTGATATTTTCAATGCGGGTGGTTTGAGGGCATTTATCCTCATCATATACAATGTTGACTCAGCATACAGAGGAATTAAATTACGTTCCTTCAGGCTGCAGCGTATACAATCATGAAATCGAAACAGGAACAAAGAGCTTCTTGGGCAAATTTGTGTTTCGCTGTCATTCTGTGATATCAATTACAGAAGTAATGTATGACTAAGTGTCAGCATCAAACTGCTAATCTATAATTATGTTAATGATACCTGGGACCAGAGTGCAGTCGTAGCTGTACAGGTAGGAGTATCCGTCTGGTGTGTGGAGAACGGTGGTGTTACAGTTTCCAGAGATTTGCTGGACAGAGTCAAATAGAAAGAAACCACCAGAAATAACAATCAGACATTTTGCTACAATGATTTGTCAAATGATCTAACTAAAACAACCCAAGATGAAGTGACTTTAAATGTGTATTTGTTCTTGTTTTGCTACCTTTGTGAGGACCTACGTTTTAGACCCTGAGAGTGAGGACATTTTTGGGACGTGAGGACATTTTGGTCTTCCGTCTTCAATGGATTGTTTTTGGGGTAGTAGTAGTAGTACTAAGGTTTAAGGTGAGGGGCTACACAACAAAAAATGTCTGTCTGCAAATATGCAAAATACAACATGGAAATTCGTAAGTATGGTGTAATCAAAAATGACTTCATGAGATCACAGATTGTCATGATAAAAGAGTGTTTTCAAATATGTTATTGCAAGTATGGTATAACTTCATGCAGATGTGTGTGTTTGTGTGTGTCTTACCGTTTCCATGAATGGTCTGACGTCACAGCGTTTCCATGATTTTGGGCTGCCTATGTGACACTTGGTCTCCAGGACATCCAGGTCCAGGTAATACACATTGCCCACAGGGCCCTGACGTGCACAGTGCAAACACAAATAATAAAAAAAGGGGATATGTAAACATTTCTGTTTGCGGAAAAACTAGAAGCATTACACGATCTATAAATCTAAAAGGAACCTTAATTCAACTAGATATATCTTAAGGGGCCATTAAGGAGGTGTTCTGTGTAATTTTATTTATATATGGTAATTTTTCTTTTTTTATTGCAAGACTACAGTGCATATCAAATGTTAACTACATAAACAATATATGTGACAAAAACAACATTAACAATTTAAAAACAAACAAAATAACAACAAAAAAAAACATTATGTACAGGGCAGTTAGCAAAATTTGTTGTAAGCAGGGTGTGTGTGTGTGTTTGTGTGTGTTCAGGTGTTCCGCCCATGGGAACCTATATTAGGTGGATGGAAAAAGCATAGACAAAGCAAAAACTACAATTATAATATTGTTAATGATCATGGTGGTGGACCGAGACTCTTAAGACCTGATCTATCCCCCAATCAGCCTTCAGCAGCTGCTAGCGTGAAGCTCATATGTCCTGTAGCATAAGATTGGTCCTAGAGGTCCTGGACTAAAGTGACCTGGACTTCACTAACTGTTCAATCTTGACATCTCATTTCATTACATAAAAGTCTGTACTTCCATTATTAATGTCACATTAATTATAAGGGACGTGTAGCGATGACGGTCACTCACAACAAAGAGTGAGCAACAAATATTTATTATTGTGCTCATTCTAAAGTGGTTGCACACTAATGTAACTGCTGCTATTTTTCATCTAGTGTAGTGGTTCCAAAACTAGGGTCTGGGGACCAAAACAAGACCTTAAAAGCACAGTTTAATTTCATTATAATTTCCCCAGAGTGAGAGCAATCATATGGTGACAATGTCAGAGGTTGATTCCTGATTATAAATTCAGCTGTGCACAGTCATTTCAAACATAAAAACAAACAAACAAATGGGATCCCACTGACATTAAGATTGGCCACGGCTTCCTTTTCATCACAGCAACATCAGAGGAGAAAAAAACCTTTCTACCTCACTTCCCTTGTTAGACATGAACAAATATCACCCACTGACAGAGTATCACAAAAACCACAGGCAGCTTTCTCCACTGGGCACTCGTCTCCGCGCTTACCTGAGCGTGCAGGTGGACATTTGCAATGCGGTTGAGGGCAAACTTATAGCCGTCGGTACGGTCCTCATTGATGTAAGTGGTAGCCAGACGAGACAGCTTCTCCACCGCTTTGTCATTACAGGGGATGGGAGCGATGGGCGTCAGTGCAAACTCCTCGCTGTACACACACACAGTGTGAGAGGAGAGCAGGGATAATAGTAGTAATAATGTGCAAATGGATTTGTCCATGGTGGCAGAAGTTCAGACTGGAGCGGACGGATAGAGCAGGTTTAAAGTGAAGTTTGTTCTCTTGTGTTTGCCTTTTGAGTCTGCAGTGACTTTTGGAATCAAAACAGCGCACGGATGTTGAAATGAAGCCAAGGACAAAGTGTATTTGATGTCAGAGGGTTGATATTTGTGAATGAAGGTTCCAGTGATTGTGGAGAACATTCATTCCAATAAGTGAAATAGGGTTAATGAAAAGCATTTCATGATATATGTGCATGCAAATAAGATTTATTCTCAGAGCAAGGGAGTGTTTTGCTCCTGGTCAAAAGATGCATGTAGTATATTTAGGAAAACTATTTTCATGCATTGGTGTCTAATTTATATTATAACCTGTACCAGAGATTCCTTTTGTGGGTCATATAATGTGGCTGTAATACATGCATCCCACCATGAGGGGCCACTGTGAGTCTGACGTGCTTCATTGGAGGGAAGTCTAGTAAAATGTGGGTCCATCAGGCAGAACTGGGTTAATGATTCACCTACATCCAGTTTATTAGACTCGCTGTTGTGTTAGAACCTCGTAACTCTGATATTTGTCTTTCCTGTATTTTACTGAAAAACTGTTGACCCTTAATCTGACTGAATCATTAAGATAAATGAGTGATGGTAATTATTTCAGCTGTTCTACGTCATACTGTTGTTGTTGTTTTTTTAAAATGATTTCAGATGAATTACACAAGAGCTACAATGTATATATTGTTTTGAGCTGCAAAGTGTGTTATGGGTGGGGTTCACAACTTTGGAGCAGTCAGATTGCTTCCATTGTTCAAGTCAAGATATTTAACACAGGACATATTGTCTGTCTGCCAAACACATTTCATTCATTTCATATGAAGGGCAGCGACAATACATGTGAATGATTTAGAAACACATGGAGGAAATGATCATTTTATCAGCCACAGTGTTGGTTGGTGGGTCAGTCGGTCCACCACTTTGATCCAGATACTCCAACAACGACCAGATGGATTGTCATGAAATCTGCTACTGATATTTATGATGCCTTCAGGACACATTTTAATGATGGTGGTGATCCCCTTACTGTCGTCTAGCACCACCAGCAGGTCATAGTTTTCAGCTAATATCAGTTTCAGTTAACCTCTCAGCATCTACTTGATAAATAAGATAATGATCAGGTTGACTTTTTTTTTTTTTTTTTTTTTTTTTTTGTTCAGAGTGAAATGTGGTCATGGAATAAACCTGATATATTTACTTAAGCACTGCAATTAAGTACCTATTTCACTTATACTTTTTTACTATATACCTTCATATTATATATATATATTATATATATAGTATAACTATATATTTTGTATATTTTTATACTATGCACTTTTATGTTACTTTATACTTCACTACATGTAGGAGGGGAAATATTGCACTTTTTACTCAACTACATATAATTAACTAATTAGCAGATGTTAGCATTTTAACACACTAAAATGGAGAACATGGTAAACGTTACACCTGCTATAAACATCATATTGTTAGTATTGTTATTATGAGGATGTTAGCATTCGCTCAAAGCCCAGATTTACCCTGACAAAGCTGCTAGCATGACTATGGCTTATTTACACTGTTCCAAGTATAAAGGCCATAATTTTCATAATTTGAAAACAAAGTTTGCTCATATGTTTCACTTTGGTAGTAAGTCCATTTTGAGTGGTTAAAATATTTAATGTCAAATTCAAGTGCAGTGGGTTCTTTCTGCAGCCATCTGTCCAGGGATAATCATTTAACCAGTTTCAAATATTCACTGAACCAGGTTCAGCTCCCAACAGAAGCTGCAGGAGGGAGAGAGACTCACTCAGCAGAACAAATTCTGCTAATACATATCAAAAGAAAAAAAAAAGAGCTGCCTCGATGTGTGTCGTTGTGAATGCTCGTGTGAGCACGTGCGTGGGTTTAATAGAAGAATATGCGCTCTCGTGTTTGTCTGTGTGCACGTTTGACCGTGCAGAGCCGTGACTGCATGTGTCAGTGTTACCGGCAGCTAGTTGTGTTGCAGCAGAAAGCAGAAAGAGTCTGTGGGGGAGAGATAAGAACGGCGAGGCTGCTCCAAGGACTCGCTTTACCAGCACATCGCCAGACCCAAGTTAGACAACCCTCCTTTGATGTGAGCACAAAGTAATCTCCTCTTGTGCTCACTGCGGAGAGATGCCTCGCCGTAGTGATACCCAGGCCTAGATACAATCGGGCTGCTGCCAGTGGGGCTCCTGTGGCAGCAGCAGTTTGTGAACTGATGGGCAGAGGGTGACCAGAGAGGAGAAGGGGAGAGAAGATCATTTCTATTTCTATGTGGTCTGAATGCTGTTTTGAAAGGTGTCATCGGAGTAACTTGTGGCGGAAAGTTTTACTCTGACATGGTCGAAATGCTGTTTATGGGAAATTCATTATTGTTTTCAGCAGAGCATTGTGCAGCATGGTCTGAATGCTTCTTTCACAGACTGTTCCACCTTGCCAAGAACACATTTCTGGGGGAATTACTGGCAGAAATCTCATCCATTATCACATCGCCTGCCAGTTGGAGAGGAAAAGTGTTAGTTTCTTCACTGCATGGCACATTTAAGTTAAAATAAGGCCAATGCCATTTCTCCTCTTTCACTTTATAACCACTTGGGATTTGTGTGTCTCAGTCAGCTTATTTACATTTTGTCTTTTATCCTTTTTTGTTGTTGTACATCTCTAATGAATGGAACAAAATTATAGGAGGGAGCCAGTCTTTATCTTTTGCAAATCATCCTCTTTATACCCAGCTTGCATGCTTTCATTTACACAAATGCTATCTTTGATTTTGTCTCCACACTCAGTCACTGTTCACTGTTACTTTCTGATGCTGCTGGGATTTCTGTCTCATTCCTCACAGTCTGCAGAGAGAAAGGAAGGCATCATGGAGAGTGAGCAGGAAGACAGATTTCCTCGTTTAATTGGTTTCAAACTTTTTCTTCCCTGGAAGATTTGCTTCCAACACTAAAGGGGCTAAAACATTCATGCTAAACCTTTTACATTCCACCGTAATTGGTCAAGCTACGAGCTCACTTTAACAAAGCTTTCACAGCTGATTGGCATTCTCTGCAGCACTGGTCACAAATCTCTGTCGGTTTACTTGGATAAAGTTGTCAGCCTTAGACTCTTAATTTCCCCATTATGTAGGCTTTTCAGCTTCTTTTACTGCAGCCATGGGAAGGAAATGGGAGCAGGACACCCGCAAAGAAACAGTGTAATATAGGAAGTTTCATGTTTTTATGCCCATAGCTGGTGGAAGATGCCTATAATAGAGACAGAAGAATACTCTCTTGAATTCTAAAGATTTGACGCTTCATTGCACACTTTCCCCTCAACTAATGGTTTTCTTTGTAATTGTTTTTTTGTTTTAAAAAAAATTGTTTAGCACTTTGACAAGTTTAGGTGATTCTGCTGTTGAATTGTGTGCCTTTGGCTCTATATAATGCACTGTTGGCTTCATCAGTTCATGATCTTCAGTACACACTGGAGCGGTTTGCAGGTGAATGTGAAGCAGTTTGGTATAGTATGAGAGTCAGCACCTCCAAATCTGAGTCCATGGTTCTCTGCTGGAAATCGGTGGATAGCCCCCTCTGGGTTGGGGGTGAGTTACTGCCTCAAATGAGGGAGTTTAAGTATCTTGGGGTCTTGACGGGAAAATGGACCATGAGATGGACAGGCGATTCGGTGCAGCATCAGTGAGTGGTGAGCTCGGACATCAGGAGAGAGCTCGGAGTAGAACCCCTGCTCCGCGTCGAAAGGAGTCAATTGAGGTAGTTTAGGCCTTGGGATCCCCCAAGAGGAACTGGAAAATGTTGCTGGCAAGAGGGACTTTTGGAATACCCTTCTTTGTTTATTGCCACTGTGACCCACCACCAGACAAGCAGAAGAAAATGGATGGATGGATGGATGGATATTGGACTATGAGCTCACCAAGGCTTCTTCCTAACAATGTTTGTTGTAATGGAAAAACTCAATTATTTATCTTTTTGCAGTATAACACTGCTTACATGTGTTTTTCCACACACACACACACACACTGCCTATCTGAAATGTCTTTTTCATGGATTAACTTTGAGATGCAGTTATGAAATTAATTGCGATTTTTAAAAATTTTATTGATATCAATTTTTTTAAGTAGCCCTGTGGACAAAAAATGCGTTCATCTTGTTAATGCAGTCGGATGTTTGAGCTTCACTGTATAGAAATGATGTATGTGCAGAAAAAAGATAAGTGTAAATGTACATCTTCTTTTGAAAATGCATGATTTGTGACATCACAACTAAGTGGCATATGGAAAGTTGAAGGAAAAGTGAATTTGACAGTAAGGAATGAGATTTCTTGTTTCCAGCAGTTAAACTTGTGACATGAAACATCTTTGCATATTTATTCATTCTATATTTTTTAATGAGCGAGAAGGAGTAGGTGCTGTTTTAAGGATTTTAATGCAATGATTATACTTTTTTTTTCCTGCAAAAATCATGTCAGACACTTATTTGAAAAGTTTTTTGTATACCTCAATGCATGGAGGGGAGCTTTAAGGTAAAAACGCAGCGCTGCTTCAAGGACCTGTAGCTATTTTCCTAAGGCTGTGTTACCTGTCTTGATAGAAGATCACTCTCCTGTGTTTGATGTAAATGTTTCTTGCTTGCTTGTTAACTGTAGAATGGTTAAGGTTTTGTAAAGATGGTAGCAAACAATCTCTGGTTAAGGTATTATTAAGGGGCTTTTAGGCAGAACTTGACAACGGCACCGCTGCACTCTAAAACCCATTATTTCTAAAGCTTTTGCAGCACCAGGAAAAGTGCAAGTGCAGTGCCGCTGGTCAGAGTTCAACGCGGTGCGCTCTGAACCGTGTGACCAATAGAAATGAAGCATCCGGCCAGGCATGTAATGCAAAATGGAGGAAAAACCATTGTGTGTGACTGAATTCCTGTAATTACATGAGAGAGTTGTTGGTTATACTGAGACCTCGGGAGGACAGCCTTATCTTGGAAACAGGTGTCTATTCAGGCAGGCCTGTCAGGTAAGTTGTAGGTGGTAAGCAATCTATGTAAACATTTGTTATGTGTTCCCCCTGAACAGCTTTGTGTCTGAAAGGGGCATTAGGTAAAAATCATTGTTGTAATTGCAGGTATGTACAGGAGATGATCCAGCCCAACTCCAACTTGCATACACATTTTCAGCTAGATATGGCCACTCGCTACATTGGATGTAAGTCATGAGGTGCAGAAACACCCAGTATAGAGGTAACTCTACAGACTTTGGTGGATATTAGGCTTTCTCTAATAGTGGTTTTTTATCAGAGCCTCTTTGATGCGAACGAGGAAATGAGGTTGTTGAGAGCTAAGTCGGGCGATTATTCTCGAGTGGCCGTCTTTCACACACACATTCATTTGATTCACTGTTAAAACAGAAAAAAAATATTGATTCATGCAGCGTTGATGTTTTGACTTGTCATTTTCAGAATTTTCATGTTTTCTGTTAAATTAGACTGAAGAGACAAAGCAAAAATAGATTAAAAGGCATCCTGAAGCACAGCCGTTAATGCTATCGGTGAGAATATACAGAGGAACATGCTTTTATCACGGTGCAATATAGAGTATAGAGACCCAGAGCTGGGATGATGATGCACAGTATGGGAGGCTGGTTCAATCACTGGATGTGACTGATGTGCTACTGTATGTGTGGTACTCCAAACACCAGCCCTCATGACACAAAGCCGACTCCTCATTTTACCTCCTCGGCTAATTCTAAGACGTATCACGACTTCCCCGCCAGACCCATCATCCCAAAATATAAGTATTTGGCGGTAATATTGTGCCTCCTTGGCAAATGTCCTCACTTCCACTTGCTATTTATATTCATGCCTTGTTCATGTCTATATTTAAAATGTGTTTGGATGCTTGTGTTTGTTTGCTCATGAGGCTCGTATGGTCTTGCCTCTGTGTATCCACACACTCTTTGTTTTTGCTCATGCGTTTTTATGTATGAGAGGGGTTAGAGAGAAGTCACTGAGTCAATACATGACCTCGTCCGTATCAAACTCACGACAGCCAAAACTTTCACAGCCCTAAAACCTAAAACCTATTTATATCATACAGGGCCTCTTTGATGTCGGCACTTAAAAAGCACCACTAACTTACCCTGGAGGAAGAGGCTGGCGCACAGAGGATGCTCTGGATGTCTCAGCCTGTGTGTGGATGTTCTGATGTGCACGAGTGTGTGCGTCTGGGTTCGTGCGAGAATGTGCGGATGTGCTTCGTGATGACCACCCACTTTTTTTTTAACTTTCACATTTCTAGACTTTACACCTCTCATCCCTTTTATGTCCATCTGCTCCGACGTCTGTGGTGCGGTCTTTTGTTTAGGTGCGAGACGTTTTCCCTACAATATCACCCATATATAATTTCCACATAAGCATTTTTAAAGTAATTCCTCTTCAGAGCAAACCTGTGCTGTAATCTTTAAGTTGAGCATATATACTGTACCTGTGCCTTTTCTGTCAGTAAGCCACGGATCTGTTCGCTCACATTGTATTTATCAGACTGCCTCATATACCATGGGATGTGGGACGTTCTTGGCATCAGGCCATTTCAATTATCTTTTGCTTTCACTTCTCCAGAGCAATCTTTTAATCTACTTCTTACACCTCAGTCTCAGCCCAGTCTTTGAAAATCACTTAGCTTTTTTTTTTTGGTCTCTCTTTATTAATATCCATCAAATATTGAATTTTTTTTTAAGTGTGTCTGTGTGTATTTTGCAGCTGCCTGTTGCATGCTTTGTGGTAGTTATTGCTGATATTTAAATTAAATAAAAAAAGAAAAAAGAAAGAAATCCCAGTTCTTGCTGTTCAGCTCCCTGATTAATGACTCAACAGTGACTCATGGCAACAATCATCATGACATGGGCCTGTGTAGCTTCTGGTCTAAGCATTATAGAATAAACTGAAATAAATGGATAAATAAACCAATTGAAATTTCTCTTGAAATTGAGTTGAGTCAGAAATAAAAAGGGATGGAGCTCTCTCTCTCTCTCTCTCCTTCTCTGGAACGGCAGAGCGAGGGGAGACTGTCGACTAGTTAATCGATCACGGATGGCATTGCTCTCTCTTGGATGGATAATAAAATTAATATGAAAAATGCTCAAATGAGTCATCAAATATACTTCAGCAGCTGGTGATATACCTGGGCTATCGGCCAAAGTGGCCTTAAGTCTATCTGATGGAAACACATTATGTGTTTTTGAGAGAGAGACATAGACGAGAGAGAGAGAGAGAGAGAGAGAGAGAGAGAGAGAGAGAGAGAGAGAGAGAGAGGAGCTAACAACTCCAACTTATAGAAAATGAATATATTATAGGCAATGTTGATATCATAGCTGACCAGACAGGCTATGAAGGCTGCTAGAATCATTCCACGAACAGAGAATGAGTTTCAGCCTCTATCTTCTAGCTGCAGGTTTTCAAATATCCCCCAAAATTAAGACCCAACTGTGTGAAAAACTATTTTAATCCAATGGAAATAACACAATTTGACGCCAATGGCAGTAACACAGTTAAATAAGGTGTGGAAGCATTACTGGTGAGGTGAAATATATATACATGTATTCATAATTTCAGCATAGCAGCAGGCTGCATTTTAGATATTTGTTTATACACGTTTTTTAGCATGTTGGAAAGGGTGCAGTTTATGTATTTATTTATTCATGATCTGATTCGCCTTGACTAAGGGCTGATGCAGTGTTTTTGTTGTTGCCATTAGTGCGCTCGCTGTTGTTTTTGGCCTTGTCCCTACCTACCTGTTCTGTGCTGTGGTGTGCTGTAGGTACAAATTGCCTCTCAGAGGATAATCAGGTTTTCTAAACTAAGGCTAAAGTAAACTTTTCCATCACTGCAGCAAGGTGAGAAGCTAAGCCGTCTGAGGTCAGCAAAACTTGACTTTTTTAAACTAAGTAAAATAAATTATTGGATGATATAATAAATTAAGTGCCAAGTTGTTTTTTTAAAGGGAATTTTCCTTTTTTTTTGAGTATGGGAACCCTTCTAACATTACTGTGAGGACATGATGCAAGAGGCATATTACTATTAACCCAATGTTCACTTTGTAACATGTACAACTAAATTTTACAACCAGGGACACAACTCAAACAACCAGAGACACACAAGAGCACACAGAAACATAATAACAACACTGAAACTCAAGCTCAGTCAATATCGTTCAACTAAAGGGATCTAATGTAGTGAAAAATAAAGTAAGAATAATCAATAAACTAGATTAAAAAAAGATGATTATAACATAGGAAATAAATTATATATATGATTATAACATAGGAAATAAAATGTATCATTAGTTTCCCTGTACATCATTCATTCCCTATACGCCTAAGCAAAATCCATCATGCCCTCATCCATTGGCATCTTAACCAAAACAGAGTTTTTAAGATAAAATAAAAATAAACATGTCACTGAAATTCAAGAATCTCCCGTCACATGAACTTCACCTTTCCTTCCCTTGGTCTGATGTTTGATTGAAGACGGCTGGTTATGGTAAAATAAAAATTCAGGACCTGGCACCACTCCTACACAGTTTGTCTCTTTGTCTGACTGCCATTCTTTGCTTGGCTGCCTCTGACCAACTATCTGCTTGATTGCACTCTCTCTCTGTCTCTCTCTGTCTCTCTCTCTATTCATCATATCAGTGTTGCTCACAGCCAGGGAGAGAGGAGGTGTGAAAGGCTCATGCAGAGAGAGCAACCCCAGGAAATGCCAGCCAAAGAATGACTGAGACAAGGAAAGTGTGTCAGTGCATGTGTGCCTGCGTGAGCCGACTGTGTGCGTGTGCGCGTGCAGTTGTTTGAAGTTACGTGCGCGCGTGTGTGTGTGTGTGTCTGTGTGTGTCTGTGTGTGTGTGTGTGTGTGTGTGTGTGTGTATCGTGTGTCATTCCCTTCTCTCTCCAGTTTTCTGCCTGTCTAATTCTCTTCACTTGAAAGGATGAGACCCTCGGTCTGACAATGTTATAATGCACGGCATGAACGGTGGAATATCAAAACCTAGTTGTTTTGGTCAAAGTGGGTTATTTTTATATAGCTCTAAATACGCTCACACACACACACACACACACACACACACACACACACACACACACACACTCTAAATATAGAGAACATTTGCATTAACGTGTAACAGTCGCGCACACACAGTGTTTCAGACCAAAACATGAGTGCGTGCACACCTGCTATGACATCACTGAAGAGGTTGTCCCAAATCAGGATGCACATGAGGAGCATGCAGGGAACACGATGATGTCGTCATTTCAGCGCTTCAATCATAAATGTTTCGACACTTAAATGCTGTAGGAGAGGATATGGAGAACCGTGCTGATATTAAGTATTAATGGATAAGAAAAACACTTCACACACACTCACACATACGTACACACACGTACACACACTTCAGCGCCTCCTGCGAGGAACAGTTCTGCAGCTTTATCAACCCTGAAATGGGAAGTGGTTTGTGGTATTAAAAAGGAATACGTGACTGTTGAAGCAAGTGGAGGCGGAAGGGATGTTGGTCAGGAGGAAGAGAGAGGGAAAGATGGTCCGGCAGGCAAACGGGGTCTCTGTAATCCTAGTCAGCCCTATAACATGGTGAAAATGAAGAAAGGGGCCGGCTGACTGCTGGACTTATAACTAACAGAGGACACACACAGAATCACAAACACTGAACTGAATGCACACATATGTTCTACTTTCCTTCAAATCAGGGTACAAATCATTGTGCCTCATATCCACCAAGGAAACTTGTTTACATTCAAAAGGGTTCATGAAGGTTCAGGTCTGGTTTATAAGAAGACATGTTTGTTAGGTCATGTCAACCAAATATTGGCATCTATGATATTAGTCATATTATTATATTATTATTATAATGTAATTATTATTATAATATATTATATAATTATTTTTACCATAATATTTAATTGGTTGTTGCTTGATGTTTCATTGTTTGTGCTTTTTAACTTGTTTTGAAAACTTATATATATATATATATTTTTATCATTGTTATTATTATTATTATTATTAGCAAAAAAAGTTTAAAAGTAAGAGGAGGTCAAATTATGTAGTAGAGGTTGTTTTTTTTCTTTTCTTTTTTTTTACCACTGTAAACCCCTTTCTGACAGTTTGAAACCCATGAGTCTCTGCTGCCATTGCTGCCTGACAGAGGCACCATCAGATCTGCAGCAAATTCAGAACAGCACAGTGTTGCATTTGGGAACAAAAAGCTGCAGCACGGTTCCTGAATTGGTTTGGATTTGACCAAAAATCCCAAAGGATGACTGGTATAAAATGATGAACAAATTGTCTGAGCGTCTTCCGATTCAGCTTCACAGCACATCCTTTTGCATGTATGTCATCAGCCAGCCATGCAAAATAACTTTAAACCTCAGATGTGATGTTTCTTTGGAGGTGTAGTTGAAGCAGAGATGAATTTGGGAACAAAACCTCAGCGTCCTTGTTGCTGAGTTATTCCAAAATTGACCCTGGATACAAAACTGACTTGATTTAATAATGTATTCTCTCAACATCATAACTTTTATCTTCCACCCACCATTATCTGAGCAAGGACAGAATTTAAAGCTCTGTGATTGGATGTGTCTGCACCTTGGGAGTCATGATTAATTTTGCCCTTGACATTTATATCCAGACAGGCTCGTACCGTGGGCATTTTAATAAAAACAAACAAAAAAAAAACAGAATTTTTCTGTGGCATTTGTTCTTCTGTTGTACTGATGATTCATCTGTTAGAGTTCAGACAGTTTCCTGCTCATCTAAGCTGTGAGGAGTCCACATGACAACAATCCTACAAAGAAAATGGACCCAAAGACAACACACACAGATGTTTTACCTGCAAAACACTTTGAAGAGAGATGCTTCTGGTTGTACCATCAAAGTGTGAGCACAGGTGAAAAGACATGGTGTTGGTCCATCAGTTGCAGCATTGTAATGAGCTCCAGCCTCATGTTTCTGCATGTATAATTATTACCTGTGAACAATGCCTTCAACTGTGTGGGTACCTCCCTCTGTGGGTGCCCGTGTCGCCCGTGCTTTCACATCTGGGTGTAGCTTTGAAGCGGCAGGTGCGCCATCTACACATGCAATACACAAAACACAAAATGACACACATATACACCGATACAGTGCTGGAGAATAAGAGAGACATAGGCCTCCGTTGGCAGGTTTAAAGAACATACACATTGTCGTTTTGGTGAACGGGGACTGTTTTTGATACGGCATAATCAGATTCACACATCGCAGGTTTCCGAGGCTTTAATGAACAAAAGAAAACAGGCTTCAAACCCCTGTGGTTTGGGATGAGTGTTGACTTGACTGGTGTCTCTCTGCTCATGTGTGAAAGACCTGATCTAACTTGATTTCCCCTCCCAGCAGCACAGCAGAATTGTATTTCACATAAAATGATGGGATTTACACAATGAGCGCGGGCACAAGTATAAAAAAAAAGCCTTGTGCAGGTGAGCCAAAGCCACAGCAGAATAAGTCAGAGAATAACAGGTAAGTCCTCACAGACTCACATACTGTACAGCAGCATGCACGTCTGGTTTTTGAGGTTGCAATAAGTCAAAAAGTTTGACAAAACCACCAGGCTAAACAAAACTCTTTCCTCGCTCTCTGGAGATGCATAAATGTTATCCCCATAACATTTTGCAAGCTACTATGTAGATTCTTCCGGCAGCGTGTGTTGTGTTTTAGTCCCTGGTGAATTGTGGGGACAAAGAGAAGGAAAATAATAGCTATGAAATCATTTGTGGAGCTTTTTAATTGTCATACATCCACTGATGGGATAAATACTGTACTATTCTATACTTAAATGCAGAGAAGATTTTTGTAATGGCTATAGAATAATGACACTATCTGCATTTAGTTTGGTTCCCTATAAACCTCACTTTCACTTTTTTTTTCTGCCACCAGGCACAAAATCTCCTGTAAAAATGAGGACATCATTTCTATCATGTCTCCATACAGACTAAATCAATGAATAAACTCACTTTAGTGCACAACGCCACCTCATAAACTGGACCATTTGCCTCAAAGACGATCATATATTACATTACTGAAAATGTTTACTAACTAAATAAAGTAGTTAGTCAGTTAGTTATGATGATTTTGTTACCTATTCCTGTTTTATTTTGAAGTTTATTCCCATGCTGTGTTTTTTGGATTTGCACTTCCTGTCCTTGCTGTTATTTATTTTGCCCTGTGTTACCCTCCGTCCTTGTTTCATGTTCTGTATTTGGATTTTTGTTCTCTCTCCTTCCTCTCGTGTCTTTTAGATTCATGTTTCTGTTCTTTGTGTTCTTTACATGTCTGCCTTTTTACGTTTTCTGTGCTTGTGCTCCAGTGTGTGATTGTCTGATTGTCTCTACCTGTTGCTGATTGTCTCCTCCTCCCTGTACTACCTGTTTATCATTGTCTCATCTCCCAGTGTATTTAGTGTGTGTTTTATCACGCCTCCCAGTCGTCTCTCCTTGTGTTTTCCCAGTAATTGTTTCTCGTGATTTCCTTGTATTAGTTCTGGTTATTTTGACTTGAACTGTTTCATGAATTTTGCCTCTCTTTTGTTTTACATACTGTTGCCTGTTTTCCTTTATGGTTTTTGACCCTGGATGGTTTACTGTTTTTTTTGTTTGTTTTTACAGTAAATATCTTAACTGCACCCTCAGTGTCTCTGCCATGTGTCTGCACTTGGGTCCTCACAACTCCTGCTGAAACCTGACCTTTTGTAGATTCATTTTTTTGTAAAGCATAATAAACAGTTCTAATGAGATATGACTCTATACATACTGTTCACCTACACTCTCAAAACTGTAATTAAGTACTTTACTTAAGTAAGTACTTGAGTAAACTTATTTCAAGCACAATGAGCATGACTTTGGAAATAACTTTATATATTGGTGATATAATGATGTGGGGTAGTTTTGATCACAGACACACACATCACACAGAGGAAACACCCAGAAACACCAATCCTGGTTTAAAAATAACCCCAGTCTAATTAGTTTCCTGCTCTGTGTGTGTGTGTGTGTGTGTGTGTGTGTGTGTGTGTGTGTGTGTGTGTGTGTGTGAGGGCAGGATTGGGCTGCAGCGACAGAGTAATTAAGAGAAACGAGTGTTTGATCTTAATGAGGTTTTTCTGCACTCATCAGTGAGTCAGGGGATGTGCATATATTTTGAGAGGGTGTGTTCGTGTGCATGCTAGTTCATAGTTTCTTAAAATAAATAAATAACTTCAAGTAAACTTCAATTCTATGCAAAACAGTGGGGTGAATTTCATTTCTTCCTGCTCTGCTGACTCTCTGCCTTTTGGTCACAGACCACATGTGTCACTCATTTGAAACAACAGATTTAGGTCCTTCAAAGGAGAATAAAGTTCCTGGATCAGTTTTTCTTCTAAACTTTGCGACTAATTGACTGGAAGATAATTTGAATGCTGAACGGTGGCAGCAGGAATCCACTCCGTTCAGTTGTGAGATGGATGAATCCGAACAACACCAACAAACATGGCCCACAATCACTCCAGGGAGCGCTCCACTGAGAACATCATTACCGGGTCTATGTTGTCTGATAAATCAAAGTAGCTTCCCCGACTTTGATAGAAGAGCATGGTGCCGACGAGGATGGACGTCTGCTGCGGGCCTGATAATTGTCCAATGATAAACCAAGATGCTGCTGAAATTAAACAAAAAAAGACAAAATTAAAGAATATCAAGGATTTATCTGGTCGTTGTGGAAATGAACAGAACTGCTGGTTTAAGTGAGATGATACACAAAGGGACATCAAACAGAATAAGGCTGGAAATATACTGTACAATACTATCAAACCGAATAAAATATGAGTGAAGTGGAACTGAACAGATCAGAATTAGGTCAAGTTCAGTCGAATTTATTTATAAAGCCCGTCGCCACAACACAAGACTCGCATGACTTAATGTTGAGAGGGAGAGAGAGAAAAAGTGATATTTTGTGCATCCAACTAATCAATAATCAATCACAGAACAAAGTGATGTGACACAGTCTGCAAAAACAGCAAAGGAGCACAGTAACGCAAAAAAACGGTGTTTGGAAGAGACTTCCCCAAATCAGTCCATCCATCCATCCATTTGCACAGATAGATGATAGATGGACGGACGACAGACAGATGAACGACAGACAGATGAACGACAGACAGACGATAGATAGATGGATGACAGACAGACAGATACATAGACGATAGATAGAAGATAGAAAGATAGATCGATGATAGATAGATAGATAGATAGATAGATACTGATGACTGTCAACAAAAAGTAAAGGAAAAACATGTTGATCACTACTTGTATTAGCTGATATTGCTTTCAGCAATTGTTAATCATTGATCTGTGATTGGAGTACCCTGTACATTAATTACATGTGTCTATAGATAAGATTTAAAATGCCTTTATATAACATTCAAAACATCTCTCTAATCACTGACGCCACAGTTTGGAAACATAAAAACGGGACCAGAGGAGTTTAGAAACCCGATTTGTCAGAGGGAACGTATTCTGACCGTCCTCTGCATAATGAGGCGGTTGAATGTTCAGAAAAGTTATCGCATACAGACGCCCGCAAACTTCAACAGAGTTAAATGCTTCGTGAAATGGAGAGACGTCATCAGATAAATGAACAAACATCTCTCATTTTCTGAAAGCTTGACCTTCATAGAGCGCAGCCTGTTTTCCGTTGGCGGGACGCGGGCGATAGGTGTCTTAATCAAAGTGAAACATTTGGTCTGGGCTGCCCCTGACAACTTCAGACAGTTTCTCATTACTGAGCTGGCATTTAGCATTTAGTCACTTTAACATTCAGTTCCACTCCCGTCTGCTGACTCAGAGCACAGTCTGTTCACTGCTACAGGAAAACAAACCCAACCATGCAGCTCTACAGTGAGACATTAACAAGATGAGAAAAGTCTTGATGGAATGGTTAACGCTGACTAATAGACTGATCAGGATTGATGAAGACATGTAAAGATGGAGCGAAAGTGACGGAGGTTTTTTTTTTTTTTTGCTTGACTTGCTCATTTACTGTATTTGGTTAATTTATTGTATTGGCTCTGTTTAGCATTCACGTATGTGGGCTGCACATACACTAGCCTTTGCAACATGATCAACAAGCAACTGGGAAAATTTTCATTTCCTTTAGAGATGAGAAACAAAACTTGGGCCAGGATGTGGATGACAAACAAACTTGTCAAAAGCCA
Organism: Chaunax sp. Z400; assembly: GCA_037577475.1. Classification (NCBI taxonomy): domain Eukaryota; kingdom Metazoa; phylum Chordata; class Actinopteri; order Lophiiformes; family Chaunacidae; genus Chaunax; species Chaunax sp. Z400. Next base: position 24,691,529 of record CM075188.1, read on the forward strand.
AACAAACAGTGGGCCGTCAACAGCCAATGAAATTCTCACATTTCTTTGTACCCTTTTGCTATAATTGCATTTCATGGGTGCAGAAAAGTGCTTGGAGAAAGGCTGCATCCATTATTGAGGCCATTGTTAGACAATAACTGGGTCTGTGTTTTATAGCCAGCATCTTGGTTAGGTTTTATTTACATTTTCTCATACTAAGTGAACACAAGCTTTCAGACATAGGGGGGGGGACTCCATCCGTCTTGCAGAGTTGTAGAGTAAATGTCTTCTGTGGTTGCGGAGGTTTGTCTGACAAGATAGTCTCTCCCCTGCATTACCGTCCATCTCGGCGAGATATGCAATCTTTCCAGGGAGTTCTGGGTCTACCCTGGGGTCTCCTCATAGGATGTGCCCAAAAAACGTCAGGCCCAGGAGACATCCTAACAAGATGCCCGAACAAGAGGGAGAGACAGCTTTACTCCGAGCTCCTCAACCTATCTCGAAGGCTGAGTCCAGCCATACAGAGGAAGGTCATTCTACCCAGAGCTCATGACCATAGGTGAGGGCTGGAACGTACTGTAGATCGACTGGTAAAGCGAGAGCTTTGCCCTCCGACTCAGCTTTCTCTTCACCATCACGGACCAGTTCAATGACCTCATGGCTGCTGAAGCAGCACCAAACAGCCTGTCCATCTCACTCTCCTTTATTCCATCACCATCCATTCAGCTCCGTCATTTGATGCAGCAACTCACTCACAAACCAGAGGGATCAATCCACCGTTTCCCGGCAGAGAGCCATGCTTCACGCTCAGCTGCAAACCGCTGCAGTGTGTGGCGAAGGTCGTGAACCCGGCGAAACCCACAGTCATCGGCAAAGAGCAGAGACGCAATTCTGAGAAAAAAATGTCACCAGAAGCTGAACTTTATCCTAGTTTTCACGGAACTGTAGATGTTCACATTTGTTTCCCCCCAAGTAAAAGAATGAACATGAACCAAAGTCCACTAGTAAATCTTTCATACAACTGTGCAAAATGTAAAAAGTATGATCCAGTGATCGCCGAACATGTATCCCTGAGAAGCATTTCAGTTCAAGCCATGATCAGATAATTGCTCCTCTGGTTGACCTGAAAAGCTGTACAAATAAAACCCAACTCACTCACAACTCTGATCTGTTTCTGCTTCCAGATCTCACTGTGACTCACTCAGAGAGGAGATCTCCCCCCCCGCTGCACTGTTGCTGGTAACCCCTGCCTCTCTCAGGTGCAATTATTTGGAAAACACCAAAGTACTAAGGCTGCAATCTTCCCAGGTAATGGAACATTTAAATACCTTCCACAAGCTAGCTGCACCGCACACCCCGCTTTGCACAACACAGTATCAGGAGATTATCCCCTGGCGTGCAGTGAATCCTTATCTTTACGCTGCAGTTGGGATTATTTTGTTTGGTATTTCGGAGGTGGTGGGAGAGCAGACTTGGTGATGTAATAAAAAGCTCAACCCATCAAATCAAAAATAGACCCAGACACCTGGAACTTTATATTATCAAATTACTCTCCAGTACAGGCAAGTTAGCTGCAATAACATTTGGCAGATTTATTTCTTTTGTCGTCAAAGCAGCACATGACTCAGAAAATAGGCAAAGCACAAACCAGTAGTGGATTCCTGAGCCGAAAATTCCTCTGTCACGGCAACCCATCAGGTACCGCAGGTGACACAAAGATGTGCTGCAGCAGAAAAAAAAAAATACACACTGAATTAAATTCAACATTTTCAACACAATATACATAACATGCACAGGGGAATTAGTGTATTAATCAACTTCTGTGTGCACGTGTGTTTTTCTGTGTATACGCGTCAGAGGGATGCTTGAATCCCAATAGATGTCATTATTTTCCACTTTCAGGCTCTCATCACAGCATGAGCGCAGATGAATTTTTATTATTCTGTCTGTGTTATCTTGTATGTGTGTGTGTGTGTGGCTGTGCGTGCTCACGCTCACATGGGTGAGTGTGAGTTGCAGGGAGGGAGGCATGCATGAGACACACAAATGTTTGTCTCTCAAAAACTTCCAGACACTTTATTGCGCTGTCAGGTTACCTGCGGAAAATCTCATTTCCCTCTAAAATTTCTGCAACAAAGAAGCCACGGCGCATCAAGTGTCACAGTCTCAAGGGAATCGGTTTCATCTCATTCAGGAGCAAGCTTTTAAATTAACTCTGTGTGTGGTGTGACTGCGTATACCAGGCTGGCAGGCAGAGGCCTCATGTGTTGGAGAGTGAGACGCGTTTCATCCTGAGAGGAAAAAGATGACAAGTTCAATTTCATCTGCAGAAAGGATCCAAAAGATGTTAAAAAGAAAAAAGTGGCTGGATAAATCAGCACCATGGCCGGCACGCTGCTCCCTGATTTCAGCTCTGATCTCCATCACCTCGATTCTCACCATCCAGTCCATGCAGATTAATCAAAGAGGAGGTTAATTAATGATTCTGATGTGTCCAGAGCCAACTAATCTCCATACTGGTCCGAGGCAGGCACACCTGCTGATCCTGAAGCTTAAATGATGTAAATCTGACAGAGGATCAGTTCCAGTGCTTCAACTTTTCTGAGGAGGTCGAACCTCATTGACTCCAGCTGTAAGGTGTTGAGTTAGTCCAACTCTACCTTTCAAAAGGAATGGAGTTTTGAAAATGTGTGACATGCAAATTAAAATTCATCACACTGTTCATCAAAAACAGCAGGACTGCAATTTTTCACCGAAGATTTCCTGTTTCAAGCTTATTCTGTTAGAATAAAAATTCTATTTGAATTTGTATTTTTCTTATTTTCCTTTTTAGTTCTTATATTATTTTGGTGATTTACAATGATTTTATAGGATAATTAAAGTTCAGAGCTCCAACTTGATTCCTTCTATAATGTCGATATCTCCTCCCACAGGCACACAAATCAACAAATCAATAAATGGTTATGCATTACATTGAGAACTGTTTGCCTCATCAGATTTTACCTGTGATCCGTACTCACTGCAAGACTTTTTAACGCTACATAAAATATGATGTGTCACCAACAGACCGTCCAAAGTATGAAAGAATGTCATTTATTAATTTACTATCCATTTCTCAACTTTAATGATATAATAAATTAAATGAGAATGGATTATAATTAATCTAGACCCAAAAAAGCTGCAAAGAATGAACTAATTAACACCATGAAAATCAAAATTTTATATACATTTCATTGAAGTTTTCCCCAAAATCAACACTATTTATAGGGTTTGTTACAGGTCTGATGTTGCTGACTGAAAGTCCACAAAAAGGGCTGAACAGACTCTTGCACACATAATCTATTGAAGAAACGAGAGTCTTCAGAGACTGCAAACATCTGCAAGACTGAGCCTCATCAGTCTCAGCAGAGTCATCAGCCGCCACCACCACCACCATTGTATATGGACTCCAATGGGGGATTTATTTTCCTTCTATCACAATCTCCTAGCGTCTGTGCAAGCACCAGAGACTATCAGACAGATTAATTCTAACTTTTTTCTATCTTTACTTCATGCACTTGTCGCTCCTAACTGAAATTCTTTTAAAGTCTAGGAGTCAAAGACCTCAATCAGCAGAGACATTATCTAATTAACATTAATGCCTACCGTAGCTGTTAAGGAAAAATATTTAAGCCATTTTCAAACCATCTTTTTGACCTTCTAAGCCCCTTTAATAATGAAACTTGATGCCCTTCAAGAATGGCAGATACTCCGTATAAATAGTTATCTGTCCTTGTAAGATTTAACTTATCAAATTATGTGCAAATATACCATATTTCTATCAAATACACTCTCTTGTCCTTTCCAAACTCCTTTATTGTGTTATTTTTTGTATCTGTACCTTAATAACTTCATTGTTTGTGCTAAAGAATAATTCACACTCTCTGCCACACAAATGAAGTGAAATAAAACTCAGTGCCTGTGCTTCAATTTCAATCTGAAATGAAATGAATACGGTTGCCTTCTAGTCACAGCCTTCTTAATGTTTATGAGAGGGCTGGTGCTGAGCTAGCTCTACTAAAAAAAAGCACCCATGAGTCGATGAGTTGTTAGGATCTTTAAACAGAACTCTACATCACCTTTCATAGTGTTTCCCAAAGGTGCAGTGTGTTAAATTGTAGTGAGGTTCACACACATTTTCTTACTTATGTCACACATTGGAAGTTGTTATTTCACGTTGCTCTTTACCTGCATAAATCCTAGCAAACAAAAACGCACAGAAAGGTGATGCCCTTCCACCCGCTCCTTACTCTTCGTACTCATCTATCCACGTCTGCATGCTCCTCCTGCGTTGTTAAATCTGTGACTAATGTGATGCTAACTCCCTGCAGGACGGAGAGAAATAGGGAGAGACAGAGAGAGAGACAGGGAGGGCAGAGAGATGAGGAGAGAAAGGTGGAAAAGTGAGACAAAAGAGAAGGAGACCAACATTGAGAGATGGATAATGAGGATAGACAGAGGAGAATATTTCACCACAAGAACATTTCACACTTCACATAATATTTCATTCATACCATCAGATTCCCGGGCTGTGATTCTTCCCAGAGCAGACATATTGACAGACTATTTTTCATCAGCCACGCGTTTCCTCCCCAGTTCCTGCAACTGTGAATCTCTCCGTAAATGACTGCCATAAATCCTCCACAAATTCACATCTATTTCTGCTACGTTTATGATGACAGCTGATTATTTCTGCAGCGGTTAATGTGTGTGTTCACAACTACAGTGTATTAATCAAAGCAACGTAAATAAAATCGATGGAGCCATCACTTTGTGGGTGAATGTTGATCCAGAATCATCAACAACAAGAGATCATTTAGAGATTAAAACCAGGTTCCTGACCTAAAGGTACATCCAAAATGCTTCAATTACTTAAAAAGTACATAAAAATAGTAAAATAATATGTTTGAAAGGCATCATGTAAATTATGTAGGTCTGGGAGAATTGACCATTTGTAGGATTTATGCTTTATGCTTTCCCAACTCTTTGTACTTTGCGTACTACAGTATGTACTGCACATAGAATAATGTTTGTATGTCATGGTCATACTTTTATGATTCTTTTGAACACATGTTGAAACAATTTTGTCAAACTATAGAAATTAAAGTCATTATCAAGACAAAATTAGCTTGATATAGTCCTTAGCCTTTGAGATCCTGTTACACAGGTAGTAAGCTAGTAAGCCAGAAATGCAAAGAAATGCAACTAAGTTCACTTTAGAACAAATAAAAACACAGTTAAATTCATATTTCCTATTATTTCCCTTTGTATATTTCAGTTTTATTATTTAAAAAAAAAATAATAATAGTAATAATGATACAATAATAATAATAATAATAATAATAATAATAATAATAATAATAATAGTAATAATAAAAAAATATTACTACTACTATTACCCTACAAACTCTTGGATGCTAAATATTTCTTTCCTATCCATTAGATATATTATTATTCACAATACACTGTCACATAATAAGAGAAACATGTCGCAGAAATCCATCCCATAAATCATAAATAGTAAAGTGAGGTGATTATCATGATGAGCTGTCTGTCTTGTTTGACCTCTGACCCTTCGTCTACTCTTGATACCACGATATCCCCGGAGTCTTTATTACAGAGTCCTGAAAGAGCTAAATTAAGAGTAAGTGTCGATCATAAATGTCAGCTAGTTTTCTGAGTGCATTGCTACGTTTCATTGGTCACCCCCCCCACACTGTTGCTGAGGAGAGATGAGCAGACCTTCATGACCAATATGCAGCCCACATTATGCCTTAATATGGTGTTAAAACAAGTTACTCCCCCAGATATAAGATGAAATCTGGGTGTAAATGTAGGTATTTAAACATCAGTCATTGCCAAGCTATTTGTGATATCTCATAATTACTGTACTGTTAACCTGTAAATCACACTTTTAATAGATTATTGGTAATCACATCCTTCAGTGATACTGTCATTGCAAATGTTTCTCTAAATTAAGATTTTATTTTCCCCCAAAAATAATAAACTTTCAATCTTTTAAACAGGAAGCAACACTTCCTCTCAGTTAAGAAGATGCCTTTTTAGACAATATCTTTCTCCTCTAGTTTACTGAAGAGGATAAACAGCTAGAAAGCGATTTTCCATCTGTCTTTCACTCCTATACCATCTGCCTTTGTGAGAAACCCTGAACCATTAGTTTTGTCTGTGCTGGAAGAACATGAATCTCTTCCTCGTTTGTGTCATGGAGTGATCCAGCACATCTCTAGTAAAAACTGACCCCGTGGCACAACATGTGTTACATGTAGCGTTCATTTAAGGTAAATATCTGAGGTGGGCAGCCAGATTTAGACCAGCTACAGCTTAATGTTGGAAGAACAAAAGACACTGCAACAATCAGTTTGTCTCTAGTCAAGCCCTCGGCTGGGCTGATATGGAGATTAGGTGCTGGAGGTTAAATAAGGAGAAGTCTTTCCTTATGGGAGAGAATCAGACGTCTGCTCTGACTTCCAATCATGTGAAATATTAACAAGGCCGCGAGCTTCACAACCCCGGCCTCTGCATACAGTAGAGACACAGAGGAGACATTAAAAGAGCCTCTGTTCCAAAGAGGAAGACGATAAAAAAAAAAAAAAGAGACTGGAAGCCACCAGCCAAGGGATGTGTTCACAAACTCCAAAGGGTTTTGTTATTTTGAAAAAAAAAAGAAGAAAAAGTTAAAGACGATAGAAATTCAGAGAAACTGTGAAAACTCGTTTGATGACTCAGGCGTACGTCTGACACATCCTACGAAGTGTTAAGCAGGTAATCAATCAGTAACTTTAAACAGATTGCAATTAAAAGTAACCTCCTGAGCCCTGCTGCCTGTGAGTCAGTCTGAGCTCATCACTTTAACTCTGAGATGATGCAAACGTCCTGCAACCGAGGCACACAGAGAGAAGAAATATGCAGAATATGCTGCTATAATATGCATCTCTTCTATTTTTAATAATATTCCTAAACCGTATGTTGGTGATGTTAGTCTTATTTCAGGGCTTTTAGTAAACCAGAGGCGGACTCTGACTCATTCCTGATGTTGCGCAAAGGCTCCCCCCCCCCCACGAGAAGTTAAAATAATGCTCATTTCAGCAAAATTGTGAGCTTTTTCCACCGCCGGACTTCATATTTGTACCACAACAGGAATACTTGACACTTGTTTACTGAAAATAAAAGCGTCTCTCCATATAAGTATCTAATTTACCCTGTGAAGGACATCGGCGGGGAGCAGGCTTTGACAAGAGAGCAGAAGTATTCTCTGGTACACGAGGGGGGGGGGGGGGGGGCAAATGAGGCAGGCTTATGCTATTCTGAAAGGCAACGTTGTGCAGGGAGGAAGACAAGGCCAGCGCGGAGAGATAATCTGTACTCTGACAGAGGAGAAAGAAGTGAAGTGTGTGTCTGTGTGCGTTAGGGAGAGAGAGATGGAGAGCACAATGGCTGTAGAGATTCATTCTCTCACTCAGAGTCATTTCTCCTCTCTCTCTCTCTCTCTCTCTCTCTCTCTCTCTCTCTCTCACACACACAGAGAAAGAGAGAGATTGTCAAAGAGCTATCACATCTTTTCAAAGATCATTTAAAAAGAGATTAAAAGAGCGAACCAGATTTCTCTACGGTTCCCCGTTGCTATGGCGATACAAAATTGAGCTTCTCCCCTTCCTATCCTCTTCTACTTCTCTCTCTCTCTCTCTTTCTCTCTCCCCTTCTTGTGGTCAAATCATCAAATCAACACGTAGGTGCAGTAGCTGCAGAAAGTGTGTGTGTGTGTGTGTGTGTGAGGTTGAGGCATACATTCCTGTTATCTTGTCTCACAAAGCCGCCTCCTACTCGCTGTTATCGTTTTTTTTTTTTTTGTGGTGATAATGAGCCTGAATGAATCAGACCTCTGTGATCTCATGTGAGGGGCTTCCTCACACCTCTGCTGCCGCAGCATGAAAACCTCACATCTCCAGACCAGCTGTTTTCAAGAGACAATGACAATGAATACCTTAAAAGGTTAATGGTCATTTAGAATGTAAAACTGATGCAAAACTGGCAACATTCAAACTAAGAGATCCCTGATAAATTAACAGCATGGTTTGCTTTGTTGCAACTTTTCAGCTTCAAGTTGTGACACTCTTCACTTTGTCTCTTTAGCCACAGTGTGTGTCATTTGTGTGATGCTAACAAAGAATAAACCAGAGATTGTCAACAGCTAGCGTAGATTTTTAATTTAAATAAGTTTTAAATCAGTGCATGATTGCATTAACTTACTTTATAATAATATACTGTATACTACGTGTTATGACAAGACACTGAAGCACTGTTTGGACTTAGCACATCATAAACATATACATGTCTTTTTTCTATATATATATACTGAATATATATATATTTTTTTTCAAACAAAAATACAAACATAAACAAAGGAAATAAATATAACATGATAATAGAATAATAATAAAATAGAAATAATCTAATAAAATAAACCAATAAATAAAAAAAACCTCTATATCTCACTGGTATTTTAGTATTTGACAGCGTTCCGAAGGAGGCTTACTTCCAGTGCATCTATACAGGCGATGAGAGAAGCAAAGGATAGAACATTCAAATTCCCTTTGGAAAATTCAGCATAGTTAGGAGGGACTCCAAAAATAGAGAGGAGAGGACCAGGTGTAAGGTGTATGTCTAGACACAGACATAGTTACTAGACTGAATTTTGCCAATCAGGTTTCAACTTGCTGACATTTAAACCTTCAGTGGGTCGTACCGTTTCCCTACCTGGATCGTTACGCTCGTGTTTTTAAAGTGTTTGGTTTCATCGTGTCACATTAAAAAACACTCCAGCAGGAGACTCGCACCACGAACAAGAAGGTTAGACTGAAGTACGTCCTACAAACACTGAGGGAGTCTCAGAAAGCAACACAAGTATTGATCCCCCCCCCCCAGAGGAATCACTGGCTAAATTTAAACTTCAGAGGCTCCGGGGCTGAAAAAGAACAATGGTAGGCAGGAAACGAGCGAGGGAGGAAGGTAGAAGGAGGGAAAAGTGGGAGGAAGGGGGAGACTGAGAGGAAAAAGAGGAGTGTGAGATGCAGACAGAGAGGAGATAGCGCCGTGATGTACGACTTTTCCTGCCTGATTTAAAGCTTTTGCTATATCAAATACATGATCCTACCTGTTAGCGTCTTACAGCATTCTTTTATCACAGTCGGGGGCATCCCGGGTTTAGACGGGGAGCGACATTTTAATTTTACATAAATCTCTCAACATAAAGCAGCGATGACTCAAATGAGCCGGCGTGTCTTTTGCACGACATTGACCCGAGTTGAAGACAAAGTTGTTTATCTTGCCTCTGAATCTCCTTCAGGCCTGACTTAGGGAGGATATTAAGTTCAGAAGTTGAAAGAGTTGAAAGTCATTCTCTCAAATTAAAGTGCTCAATGCAATCCTTTTAGGTAGTGTTGGTTTTCTGTGGATATAGAAACTGCGGAGTCTTATTGTCAACATGTAAGAAAATACCTCCTGAATTCATTAAGTTGACATTTTAAAAAAAAATGAATTGTTCATTCCAATTTCTGGCCTTCCAAAAACATTTTTCCTCTCTCATTATAATCCAAAGATTTATATCTGAGCCACTTTTTTTTTATTTTTATACCTTGATAAGAATATACTGTGCGTCTGGACAAAACTCTGCATCATGACAAACATTTTAACTTAAAATATCCAATAACAGCGTAAAGCACCAGCCCAACTCTGCCATGCATATAGACTCAGTAAATGGAATGTGATCCGGCTGTGAACCACTGGCCTGAAGTTTCAAACATGTAGCTGTGACACGATGAGGTCAGAGGTGATTTAAGTCACAGTTCAAAAAGGCAGGAATGCCATAAAGTTTTTTTTTTTTTTATAAACAAGGTGTTTACTCCCTGCTGGAGCCTAGAGCCATTTTTCTTTACAGCATTCCTGTTCTTGTCAGTTCTGGAATTTCCTTGACTGGTTTAGCTTCTTTTCTTCTTCTTCTTCTGCTCCACAGAGGTTCATACGACAACGTCCAAACAGAGCTGAGTCAAGGCTGTAATCAAGCTGTGAGAGAGGCCCAAACTCTAATTGTGATTAACATTAAAATTGCTGCACACATTCTGTATTCAGTGCAAAAAAAAAGAAGTGATTAACCTAATAGTGTGTAATAATTTGACATTTTAGGACAGACTTGGACGAAGCAGAGATGATGCACAGAGGGTGTTTAGGAAGTTAAAAAGTTGCTCTGCTAATGTAGCAGCCATGAGGAGCAGGCTCCGAAAGTCTGGTAAACTCCTTTTGGAACTCTTCCACCCCTGGATGCCTTTTCATTTTACGTTTTGTAGTCTAAAGCCCTAAAAGGCAATTATTCGAGGTAATTTATCATCCTCAAGACACTTCAGGCAACTTTTTTCCGCCAACGCAACACACCCAGAGACCTCCAAACAGACTTTGATGGGTAAAATCAGCTTTAGTTGACTCTCCGCATATTTGGACTCTACACTGGAGATTTGCCTCTGAGCCAGCAGTGCACCGAGCTAATCTAACTACTGTGCGTCTATGCAGTTACTACTGCTCAACGTCGCACACCAGCTCCAACTTCAAATGCCCAGAGAGGTGACATTCAACGCTCCAAGCTTTGAATTGCCAACTCCCACAATTAATCTTTTCCCGATCCCTCATCCCTGTACCAATTACAGATGGCATCTCCACATGGTAGAGATCCTGCCTTGCTTTCTACCTGCAAGCAGCTCCACTAGACTTGGCTCTTGAGCCGGGGTGTTCCCATTGCCTCATGAGCAGGTCAGTGTCATATTCAGGAAAATCTAATGCCGTGAAATAATCTTATTTAGGTCTGTAGCACCGGCGCTGAGAGGCAGAGCAACAGAGCGGACATCTTGGGAATAAACAGTCGTAACTGAGGTAAATGTGGCTTTTATGGCAAAAAAAAAGGAGGTGATCAAAAACAAGCAAAGCAGGAAAAAGGAGAAGAAAGCTGCAAAGCTACGGCAAAGAGGAGACTCAGATAATCAGGGCAGGAGTGAGTGTTCACTGGAGAGTGTATATACTGCTTTAATTAAACTCGTTTTAATTAATAAGGGACAGGTGTGTGTGTGTGTTTGAGATTAACCAGGGGAAAGGAAGTAGGAAAATCATTGAAGGTGGGCAAACAAGTGAGTAACACAATCGAAAATAACAGGAAAAGTTAGACAAAGCAGAGACATCTTAAATCTAGAGGTCAAAAAAACCTAAAAAATATCTAAAAAATGTGGGGAAGACAATCATTTTATTTCCATATTTGCCACCAGCTTTCCTTTGTGATGCTTTTGCTTTGTGGGTAAATGTGTCTCAGAATTCTCTGAGCACAAGAGGTCTCAATTCAAACCTGTAAAACCCTCCACCGCTGTGTCATATTTATTTCAACAGCCCAGCAGATAGAGATAGCTGCTTCTGACTGCTGTTCAATAATAGATAACCAATTCGTTCCTTAAAAGAACGCTCTCAATTTAGAGGTTCCTGCATACAGCTGCATCTGCGAGGTAAAGATACAGGCGAGTGAAAGAGGAAAAAAACAACAAGAAAACAACAGAGCCAGAGAGAAAAAGAAAGAATTGCGTCGTCTCATCTCAATAAACAAAATCAGGGGAACAAAATGCCTCACTCCAGTGGATCGGTATTGGAAAAGTAGGAGTCAATTATTTATCCAGGAGGTTGTTGGGGGAGGAGAGGGAAGACAGAATTGAGTTGGCGAGGCTGCGTGAAGATGACTCGCTCTACTTCACACACATGCTGTCATAAGGAATCAGTTTTCTATCTTCTCTCTCTCTCTCTCTCAACCTCCTTCTGTTACAGGACGTCTTCCACCAGCGATGAGGTCGTGCGACCACGCCCGAGGTTGTGTTCCCCCCACTTAACACGCCCCGGCCAGGCTTTGGTCTGTTACTGCTGAAATCCATTAAACCTTGAAGCAGAGGATTCATCCATTCATAAGATATGAGCTCCATTCGCCTCTCCTGGGCCGTTTCTCTAAACTCTGGAGATAATGAGACGAGGGGGAAGCAAGTTAAATTTGACGAATGTGAAGCATTACTTTTAGTATAGATGAAAATGGCCAACTGGTACACTTAACCTGGATGGATATGGACGGGAATTGTGGAATCTCCTCCATGCATTCTCAGTAATTTGCCGCTCTCCCTTCAAGACTGACCTCCCCGGAGATGGAGAGCAGTGGTCGTTTGAGGAAAATGGTAAAAATGACCTATATTTTCATTTTCCTGGCGAGCAGCCTCCCTAGCTTTCATGTTAAACACACAAGCATGATATTGGATGAGAAGAATGATATTTTCAATGGAGGTTTTCATGGCGGCTCATGGAACTCAATCCCCAGCTTCTTGTTCAAAAACATGCCGCGCATCATTTATTTTGACCACGCATGTGCATCTCTGTCTATATCAGACTTTACAGGTGATGCACGTTAACAACCTAAAGATATAGGTTGGTTTTTTTTTAATGAAAGATTTTAAGATTTGGTTGAGATTTAGTTAAGATTTAGTTAAGTTTTAGTTTAAAGGTTTAGTTAAGATTTAGTTGAGAGTTAAAGTTTTTTGTGTTTATTCTTTGTTTGTTTGATTGTTTTCTCTCTCTCCTTTGTCCATTATTTATGTATTTACTTATCTATCAATTTCCCTTTTGATTTAACTGCAAAACTCAGAAATGTTATTTGCCTTGTGTTTATCTGTAGGAACTTATCCGAGGACCAATTTACAGAATTTTAAAGATATAAAATGTCACCTGTCTTATCCTTTAATCACAGAGTAAAGGTAAAAGCTCCTATGGGACGGTTGATTTAGAGTTCAGGTTCTTATCATTTAGGAGCCCATTAGTACAGGGACTCATGGAGAATGTATTCATTACTGTTCACTTGCAGGCCTCACTTGATTGTAATCAAATTTCATTCTCTGTCACTTAGCCACAGTTAATGTCTTTACGTCCTTTACACTTGTAACGTGTATTCATGGTACTCATTAGCAATTTTCCATAGTTTCTGTGCAGCTAATCTGTTTCAAACGCATTGATAGGGCTCTAACTGCTCTGAATAATACACTGCAGCAGACTCCACAGGCTGTCAGGTAATGGATTTCTTTTATTAGCCAATCTAGCTTCATACTGTATGTGATTCAATTTAGGCCACCTCTTGGGTTTTTCAGCTTTTGCATGTCTTTTGTCAGCTCTGCTGTGTTTAACGCCTTTGAACCCTCCGAGAAGTTATCGTTCAAAGTCATCCTCACAGGTTGTTAAATTCACCATCTATCAAGAAAGAGTTAAAGTCGCAAACATGAGGTTTTTTTTATGCATAAAAAAAAAAGACTCACTCGTAAGAATGATTAATTTAGTCTGCTGGCATCAAAGAGGAAATCATTATGGAGGTTTATTACCTTTTTTATTACTTTTCAAAATGCAGTTGTCTTCTATAAACGGAGGAATCTATCAAACAGTGTATCAGGTAAGATTTAGGCTTGAATTTACCTCCAGTAGAGAACATTAAGCAAATAATATTGAACATTCCCATTATTATTGTTATTATTATTAGTTATGTGACCTACTCATATATCTGCCATGTCCTGAGAAAGACTTTAAATGACTTCATTTACAAAACTTCCACGTGTCTCCCTGTCATCCTTCAAATCTGGTGTCATTCATCATCATTCTCCTCTATATTCCCTCATTGTTTGTGGTCCCACAGACCTCACTTCTGTCTATATAAAAATAATAACTTTGAAGTCAAACTATTAAAAAGAAATCTTTCTCTACCTTTATTAAAACCAAATATGCAGCAAAGTTAATTTATATCACTCTTGACTCGATGGCAAATATGAAGCTACTGCCAACAGCCAGTTAGCTTAGCTTAGCATAAACATTGGAAACCTTGTCGTCTGGGCAAAAATGCCCAATGCCACCTCTAAAGCTAAATTATTAATATATTTGTATGTTGTTTGTTTCATCTGTACAAAAAAGAAGAAAAAAAGAAGCGTGTTGCATTTTTATTATGTGTCGGACTATTTTTCGCTCTTAAAACCACTAAAGTTTTTTTTTTCACAATTATGGGTTAAATAAGCGAAATATTATGTTTTAATTAGCAAGCATTTTATCTTATATAAAGAAAATATAAGCATTTTCTAATTTCAGTTTCCTCCTCTCCGTCCCTCATGTTGAACTGGTTAATTGATTACCAATGCTGATCGGTTCCAATGATTTGCCGTCTTTATTGACAAACAGTGCATTGTAAATGTGAGACTCAGAAAGTTAACAGCTACAAACTCACGCACGCACAATGTACAAACATTTTACTGTACACTGAACAGCACACACACATTACACACACACACACACACATACACACACACGCATTGATTCACAGTGTGCATACTCACATTATATTACAGTATTATAATACATTACAGTGGGATGCTCCGACTATATGAGCAGTAACACCAATAACAGTATTGTAGGTACACAAAGAGAGGCTGACTACAGCTGATTACCGATTTTCCTTTTTTTTTTTTTTCCAAGAGAAACCATACACATTACATACATACTGAAGACTGTGGCAAGCAGTATAAAAGAAAAAAAAATTTAAATTAAAAAATTAAAAAGGAGAAGACCTTATAAATGGAACAAGGGTCACTGGTTAAAATGAGAGAACAAACCCTTTATCTTTGGGCGGAGCAGACATTTTCTTTCACAGTTTCGGGATAAATGCTCTCCTGAAATCCCACAACAACACACTACAGTATGATTTTGTATAAAAGTGATACTTGCCAACACATCTCTACGAGATGCGAGTTTAAAAAAAGCGGATCCAAGAATTAAAAGAGTGCTCGAGTCGCCTGCCTTTAAACTGTGGAAGCAGAGTGATTCGTACAGAGAGGTTGTGAGCATTAGAAGAAGAGAGAGAAACAGTGTGATGGAGAAAGGAGCGAGAGCGACAAAAAGAGAAAAAGCAATCTCTTAACACCTAGCCTCATTTTTATTCAAACACGAGTCCAGCTTTGCCTCTCGTACCGCCACCCCTCCTTTTTCTCTCTTCTGCTATTATCCTTCCTCTCTCCCGTTGCCCCCCTATTACCTATTCCTTTCACTTTTTTTCGTCTCTTCATAACTCGCTCCCTCTCATCTCCAGCTTCACCAACAGTATCTATTACACCGGAGCAACAGGAGAGGAGAAAAACACCCGAGCCTGTCCAGCTTCCAGAAAATAGCTGCAATGAAAAGATAAATCCATCCTAAAGCACTCGGAGGAGCTTCTGGTGACACGTCTTGCATTCTTGGGTCTCTTGTGTTGGTATGTTTTTCCTGTTTGAGTGACTAATTGGCCTATAATTTATATAATAGTGTGTTGATATCTTTCCAGCACAGTTACAGTGGAGTCTGAATGGAGTTTTCTGTGAACATCTGAAAGTAAATGTCAGATTTTGTGTCAATCCCTAAGAATCAAAAAGCAAGTCTTGTCTGCAGACGTTATTTCTATTCAAATGGCTTTCAGTGATGAACAGAAAGACATGCTTCGTCTCAATTGGCGGTAATCCCAACAGACCAGAATGCACTGCAGCAGCAAAATATTGCATTTTTACAATAAATTTTTGTGATCACAGGTGTGCCCTAATGCTCACAAACTGGCCAGATACTATATACTGTATATATGCTAACATGTTGACCTTTTTCAGAGCAGGAAATTTAGACACGATCATAAAGTACCATGCAACACTAAAAAAAAATGACATCCTAATGAATGAGCAAGGAGTATTACACATAGAAAAACCTTGAAAGATACTCATCCATCTGAAAACTATAGCCATGTCCACAATCAACACTATACAGAGTCATGAAGCTGGAGTCATTTTGCCAAGAGTCTTTCAGTGCTGTTTGTGACACCGTCTTTTGTTCCTTGACAAACCAGCTGTAGGGAACAATACTCTAATTGAGTATTTTGAAAATGGGGGACAGTCAGGTGTTTTTTCATTAAGGTTTCTGCCTGTTAAAAGGCAATTTTTCCTCACCACTGTCGCCAGCTGTTTGCTCATGGGGGGATTGTTGGGTCTAAAGAGTCCAGTCTAGACCTGTTTTTCTTGGAAAGTGCCTTGAAATAACATTTGTTGTGATTTGGCACGATATAAGTAAAACTGACTTGACTTACAACGATGTTATAGCATTTGGTGCAGCGATTGCTACACTTTCTGCAGCATTAAAGGTACAATTAAGAGTTTTGATCACTAGTAGCACAATGGATTTCTCTTCTGCTGACCCACAAGGCACAAGAGTGACGCGATTCATATTCTTGCTAACGGTGTCACATTATTGCACTCATCCACAGGTGGCAGTGATGCACCAGGAAATGCTGCGATGCGGAATTAAGAGGCAAGTAAGAAGAAGACTGATCGCAAGTATGTAAACAATACAGGTTTAAAAGGTCAGAGTTTAAACTTTGCTAATGTTTTACATGAAATAAAGCATATTTAACTTGTTTGTTAGACCTCAAGGTTGTAGTGGAAAACTCCATTACTCCACAACTGTTTTGTACTGACAGGAAATGACGCAATTCAAATGTAAATTCTCAAAGGGTCTTCTTAGTATGCATCCTCTCTTTTGTTGAGCATCCTTCCAGAATCAACATACTCCTTCATCTGCACTCCAAACCCTGATTTTCCATGATAGCATGTATTGCGGCTTTGGGACAGAGCTGATGCCATTGGAAGCTTTGTGATTTGTATTTTTCACCATGAGACCCTTCATAAAAATGAGAAAAGAGAAAAGCATTGCTCTCCTATGTGACGCGTCAAAGTCACACAGCAGTAAAACGTGTTGAAAGCAAATGACTAAACGCAGACACTTCTGTAATTGTGAGCAAGGCTCACAGCGAATGACGGCTGAAATCATGACATCCAATCACAGACTGGTAATCCTCCGGAATGTGGGTGCAAATGCATGACCAGAGTTCTGTAGCTGAAGGCAGCAGAGTGAGCCTGCTGTTGTTTCACAGCCGGTAATCTGCTCAGAGATTAAAGCGATGTCCCAGTGTTCTCCACCAGGCCTTCTTGATATCATTGTGGAGGCTAGTGAGTCAAACATCACATTTATGCACACAAACAGGATCCTTCCTCACCCTCCAAGCATTCTGCATCATTCATTTTTTTTCTTTTCTTACATGTCTCCCGTCTTTGTTGCTTGTAAATGGGTATTATGCAATCAAAAAGGTTGCTGTCCAACGGCTGTGGATAGGTCACTGACACAACAGTATTAATCAGCTCTGTCAATTGCAAAATGTAGCTGTCAAAATCGGTCTCCGATAACAATGACACATCTGGCAGCAAATGAATAAAAACGCGGCCCCTGCTCGCCTGTTGCCGTAGAGTGACGATTACAATCTGGACGGCGGCCATACGGTTATGACAGAAATGAAATGTGCTTCGTGTTTCGCGGACAGCACACGAGCATTGGATTTCCGGTTTGTCGTGCTTTGTATTGATGCCCGAGCTTCAGGATTTGCAGCCACATCAAAAGAACATTGGATGAGATTACCTTTTACCGTTTTCCGAAATGGTCGAACTGCTGCTGTGCGTCACAACAGGTGCGTCTCAGCAGCTCGTAATGACTCAATACCCACAGTCTCTTAAGCACTTTTTACTCTTCTTCTATATTTCAAGCATACAGCTGCCTTGCTCCCAAGCTTTAGAAAAGACTTGTTGCACCGTTTAATATTTCTATACGTGATTTTGTGTCTGATCTGTAATTTTCTTTACTCAAAGGGTATTTGTGCTTACTGTAAAACATCATCCTTTATGACTTCCCTTTTAAGTAGGCCAGGGCATTGCAGGCTGTCTGCATGGAGGAGTTTATCTTTTCATGGCTGCATGGAAAGTACAAAAAATAGAAGTATGAAACATTTGTCGTTTTTTTTGTTTTTTTGCCTGCACTTAAAAGTTTGTTCCGGCAGCGGCAGAGTCAGGCAGAGGAAGATAACCATAGAAAGCTCATAAATACGCCAGTGACAACTAATTGTTTAATACTGTTGGTAAAAGTGAAAGCAAATGAACAAATGGGAAATAAACATCCCATATCGTAATGTACAGACTCTTCAATATGAAGATAAAGTCACTGAGTCCTGTTTATCTGTTGGCTCCTGTCTGGATTCAAATGTTCACCAACACAGTGATGTAGTCTCAACAAAATCCTGCTATGGTCTCCAGAAACACTGTTTTTAAAGACTTTTTGCCGCTTCCAGTTTGTGTCCCTTCATATAAGCAGCGCTGTCCAGTCAGTTCACTCTTCACAGTAGCATCTTTTCGTGGTATCCTTACATAAAACCGAAGGCATGTCGTCCTTGAATCAAACAGTCAAGCTGGTAAAAACGACTTGGAGTGATGGAAATCGAAGTTATCTTGCAGGCAGATTTGGGGTGAGAGGGAATGGATCTGTGTGATTAGAAGCTAAACTGAATTTTCTTTTTCACTCACAAATCATGCTTGCCTTGTTTTTACCTCTTGGATAAAATCTGCATTCAATTTCTCCCGAGAGGCATTTAGTTTAAATCAATGTGGGGAAGCTAAATGGTATGAGAGAAGTCTCTCCGATGACCGAAGGAGGGACCTGGTGTCTGCCGAGGCCGTTCAGACACTGAGCATTAAACTGAAGTGTGTTATGGTAAAACAGAAGTCTAAAGATGGCAGCATGATCGTTCAACTGTACACTTGTCGAGTTTTTGACACCGTATCGCCCCATATCGGTTACACGGATTCAGTTGGTGACTGGTCGTCAACGTTGTGCCTCATTGACTCAACGCTGGTCAGGATTTTCTTCTGGTGTCCAGCTAGAGATACCCCGATCTTCTGAAGATCTCTGGAAAACACAGGAAGAGACGCAGGAACCATCATCAGAGAAAGCTATTGAAAGGCACTGTTTACACCAATAAATCAATCCTGGAATTGGAATAAAGAGGTTTCGGTGCTATAAATTAGCACATCATAAACATGCAGCGCATATGGATAAGGGCTGTTATTGACTGGTTTGAAGAAGGGTGAGACACGTTGATTAAAAATCTCACTTCCATCATATTTCACTTAAACGAGGGAGAGTTTGTGGGAAAGAGGAGGAAAGAGACTTCTTATTATTTTGTCAGTGGTTCCAACTGTTTACAGCGACTACAGGTTATCACAAGTTATTTGAGTTAAATGATTGTTCTGTGATGGTGCTCATAGTGTTTTATTGTACGATAAACAGAGGAAGACAGGATGGGAGTAAGTAAGACTGCGGGAGATTGTTCAGAGGGAACACATGGACCGGCAGTCAGCCAACCAGCCGCCCTGCCAGTTGTCCAACTACAGTAACAAGATAGACTTGGCAGGTGAGCAGTGAGACACAGACAGGGGGAGACAGATGAATAGAGAGAGGCAGTTTAAGGTGGAGGACATACTCGGCTGTGATTTGTGTAACGAGCGGCAAAGAAGTGAATCCCGAGCCCAGGAAGGAGTTTCGATACTGGGTCATCTTCAGCGCCGCCAGCCAGTCTTCCACAGAGCTCACCGTGCTCAGGTCTGGAGCACCACGGTCTAACAAGGGGTGAAGGGAGAGTCTGCATAGAGTGGGAACGGAAGGAGAGACAGTGGTGAGAAAAAAAAAGAAGAAGTTTCACCGTTTGTGTATGCAAATAAGATTGTATCTCTCCTCACCCTGGGGTAATGTTGTTGGTGCCGGCTTTGAGAGATGCAGGGTTGCGAATCATTTTGTCTAACATGCTGACGATATCGGGGAACTTTGGCCTCGCGTTCCTGTCTTTCTGCCAACAGTCCAGCATCAGCTGGTGCAGCACTACTGGACAGTCCATCGGAGCTGGCAGCCGGAAGTCCTGCTCTATGGCATTTATCACCTGGGACACATCAAGAGAGGGAAGGAGGCAGACAAATGAACACAGCCGGTTATTAATAATGAATATATTGTGATTTTAGTTGATATCTTCACTATTTATACTGATAATAGGCCAAATGACTATGGGGAGGTATTCTGGGCATGTCCCAATGGGAGGAGACCCCAAGGTAGACCCAGGACGTGCTGGGAAATAATAACAAGGGTGACACGTGTGTTTCCTCTCATTAACTCGAATGAGGAAGACACGATTTCCCCGTAGTATGTGGGTGGAGACAAAAGCAATCAATCTCCGACTAACTATAGATTACAGAGAATTTTACCCTAAATAATCATGAAATCATGCTTGCTATCGCATTCATTACATCAACTTTATGAGGTGATGTTATGTTAAAGGTGAAGCTCTTTCTGTTGCCCCCATGTGGCCGGAAGAAAAGCTGCTTCGTATTTTAGCACTAAAGACACATTGAAATGACAGTAAACGCATCATAAGCTTCCATGTGTCACAGAATATGTGAACAGGGTATGATTTTGAGATTTGATCAAGTCCTTCAAGGATTAGAAAGGCTGAAAAGTGGTCTTGATTTAATGAGGACAGAGTCTCAGGGGTACTTTTGAAGTTTGAAACAGCTTTACATGACTGTTCACCTTCATACACACACCTCCATCACCCACATTGTTGAGGATGCGGAGGCAGAGATAGAGGAGAAAATACATTATGTAAACACAGTTTTTGCATTCCGTTATGCAAACACCCACCGGTGCTTCGTGATATTGTTCCGCTGGTCGCTATGAACCACAAGTTAATGATGCCAAATGTGGTTTTATATAATGGAAGGGGTTAGTAGGTGACCCTTAACTCATATTTGATTGGATAATCTTCTGTTTTTGCCCCCCCTCTGCAGGATAAGTTATCAAAATATTTTTACAGAAGCAGAAATAGAAATTTATTTGACATAAACCAAAGAATCCGAGGGCCCAGAATGAGAACTTTAAATGTTTTTCTGTGTGTTTTGAAACTTTTCTAGTAGGAGAGGGGTAAAAAATACTTTGAAAGAAACAAATTATTGTGATATGACATGTGTAAATTGCACTCAGCATGGTGCTGGTCTGCGATGCCCAGGATATCAAAAGGATGAAATAGGCAAAATGATCCAAAGCTGAATCCAGCTCTCTCTCTCTCTCTCTCTCTCGCTGCTGTTACTTTATATTTTGCTTTCAAGTTTTGATTTGTGAGTTCTTTCTTGGCACAGAGCAGCACAGTCCTCTGTCACAGCTCCTTTGTGATTTCGCCTGATAAGACAGGTGTATTTTAACAGAAGAATCTTTTCTCGTTCGGCTTTATTTAAGCCGTTGGAAAAAAAAAAAAGAAGAAAACTCGGATTAGTTAAGAGGATTCAATTTCCATTTGAGAACTTCATCCTGAAGCAGAGCGGAGTTGCTCTGTATATCCAGATATTCATCACGAAGAAGCAGAGACGCCTGCTGCAGCCTCTGATGTCAAGGCAGGATAGTTTTACAGGAGGAGCCTCTGATTTCATTAAATCAGTGAAGGTTGAGAATGATAAGGGCGTTTCAAAGTTTCTCACCGAAAACTTTGGTATTGCAGACAGGTTGTGCAAATGCGCCAACACACCTTTGGGTGCAGAATGTAATTATCCTGAACATCACGGAATATAAAATGTATTTCAAAGAGTAACCAGCTGCCTTGCCACCAAAAAATAAAAAAATAAAAAATGAAAGAAAGGAAAAATCGTGTTCAGCGATCATTATCACAATTTATTCTGCCCCCTGTCCCAGAAATGTCAGGATAATTTTTCAAGTGTCTGCCCAAACGTAATTATTATGCTTGTAATGTTTAAAAGTCACATTGCTGTGTAACCTGGTGGCTCAAACAAGCAGATTAGAACATGTTCTGTATTTGTAAAACCTTTAGATAATATCTGTCTTTCAGCTTTTTTCCACAGATGGCATATCTGACTGACAGGAACGTCTTTCTTCTCACCGTGTCTGACTTTTACGGCTTCATGAATCGCAGATAAAATCACACATAATTGAAAAAAATAAGAATTTTGTGTAGGTTTCAAGGATTTGTAAAGGAAGTGACAAACGTTAATGATGTGAACAGACCTTTTATAGCATCAGGATTCTGCAGCCTTTGATTGAAATAATAAAAAATAATGACAAATGATGAGAATTTGCCAAAGTACAATTCAAATAATCACATTTAAAGGAAATGTTTGACACTTTTGGAAGAGTTGCAAGAGTTAGAAGAGAAGATCGACGCCTCGCTCTCTGTACAGTAAATATTTAGGTACCACCAGCAGCAGGTTTGCTTAATTTAGCATTAAGACAAACTGTCTCACAATCTTGCCAAGCAAACAGTGGAAACTCCAGGAAACTGTACCAAGAACCTACGCCAAGAAATACTGCGGCACATAAATCCCTCATATCCCTCCCTCAGTTTTTGCTTTTTTATTCCAGTTTTTTCCTGCAATAAATAGGAGATAATTTGTCAGCTTTAGAAGCAGACAGCTTTAGTTACCTTTAAGTCTTTGTGCTAAGCTAAGCTAAACGGTCACTGGTTGTCTTGACGTACCAATTTTCTCATCTAATCCTCGGCAGGAAATGAATGAGCGAACTTTCCAAACTAAACTATTCCTTTAAATAAATGTATTACAGTCAGATAAAGCAGAAGTCATGGGTGAATTGGATACCTTTTTAAAGAATGCTTCACTTTTATTTTTGTAATTTATCCTTGTGTGTTGCCATTGTTGTAAAGTATTTTTTGTTTGCGCTTAAACTCAATACATTTGAATTTTCTGCATCTTTTTTTTTTTTTTGTCTGCAGGTCACTAACCGTGTCATTTCATACCCTGCCATTCCCCCAATTGTCCCCAGTGTGTTGCCACCATTCCCCATCACCTGACCTCCACATCCACCTGCACACCTTCTCCTCATTCCCTCATTATCTTCCCTATTTTACTTTCCCTGTAGCCTCAGCGCTCTACCAGATTTTCAGTAGTGCCTTCCTGCCAGTCGTCCAAGCCTACTTTATTTTATGAATTCTGCTTGACTTTAGCATGCCAGCTTTTGAATGCGACTGGAAATTCAGCGCTGGGGATTCGTCTGAACGCTGAGTGAACTCTACTTGACCCCGACACACTTCTCAGGCTTTGGTGCCGCATAAATTCTCTCTAAGCACTACTGCCAATCAAAACAGCGAGTGTAGTAAAACATCACAGGTCTGTTTCATGTTTAATTCATGTCGAACACGGCACCTGTGGTGGCTCCGCTGACAATTTCATAGTTCTATGTTCTTTGAAATCTCGCGCGTGTGTGCCTTCATACATGTCGGCTGGCGTGTGTGTGTGTGTGTGTGTGTGTGTGTGTGTGTGTGCGGTTCAGCTGCTTGAGTGTGTCGTATGTGCGGGTTTAGGGTGTGAGGTTCATGCATAGTTAATGCCCCAGCAGACCCTCGTTAACTATAGTGGTAACACACACTTTCCTCATCATTATACACTCTCTTCACCACTGCAAAACTGTTGCTACCATTATACCGACTCTGTCATTACTGCTGCATGGATTGCTTCTATTGCAAAGGAGCACCCAAAGCGGAATGAGTGGTGAGCCTGCAAGGGAGGGGGTGAGGAGAGACATCATGGAAGAGGTAGGAGGTGCGTGGGGTGTGAAAGAAGGAGAAAGAGATAGTTAAGGTAATGTAGGTGCTAGACAAGAAAAGTTTCTCTGCTGACAACAAATTTGGGATTTTTTTTTTTATTTAGTTGAAAATGTTTCTCTGTCTTGTGGTTGCCCTTCCAACTTACCACTGATCAACTCCTCATCAGTGGGATGCTATTGAAATAGAGGAAACTTCACATATTGTCTGAGTATTATATTGTAATGAGTTCAGCATCAGGGGAAACATTGATATGGTCTAAAAAATGTGGCCTTATCGAGAAAAAATGAGACAAAACAGTTCATGATGGATATTTTCCTGGTGATAAACACAACTAAAATCAATCAGAAATTTTTTGGAAGATTTTCTGCAACAACAAAATTCATTTAAAGTTTAAAGTCAAGACAAACAGGAGGCTTGTAAAATTTCTAGGCCATTATATATTTTAAGGGATTTGGAGTCTGTGATATGAAGTGGGTTTTAGTGCCAAAACTCGCTCTAATCTTTGCATCACATTGCAGAATAGAAATGTAAAAATGAAAATGTCTGATCTTCTTGAACTTCCCTTTTCAAATACTGTACAGTACATGATTCCCTTTAGGCTTCATCAGCCAAACGAAAGGATGAGAGAGTACTTTGTGTGAAACATTTAAAGAACAAAAGAACAGAATTTCTTTAAAAATCGTGATGCCAGCACAAAGAAAAGAATGAGGCAGGAAATGCTGCAGCAAATCATACTACGAAGGTAATTGGGATAAAGTTGTTGGGATAAAAACAAAAAAATACTCCCCGAAGAAAACATCAGCTGGAAAACAAAATTCTGAAGGTCTGATGTTCTACAAACAAAAGTTTCTGACACATAAATTGATGTCCTCATTTTCCGATTGTTTTTCTAGATTTGCAGGCACCCTGCTGTGAGAGACGGCACAGGAGACAAACAAGCAACCCCCCACAACCCCTACGCACAGAAGCATGCAGTGACTCACATCTTGGTTGCTCATGTCCCAGTAAGGCCTCTCTCCGTATGCCATCACCTCCCAGGTGACGATCCCGTAACTCCAGACATCTGAAGCTGACGTAAACTTCCTGTAGGCGATCGCCTCCGGAGCCGTCCATCGCACCGGGATTTTACCGCCCTGAAGGGAAGAGGGGGAAAGAAGAAGAGAGGCAGAAAGAAAAAAGTCAAATTACCTTCTTTTAAGTTCTTTAACAAGATGTTTACACTTCCATCACACAGCCATAAACAGAGGCATCCCCTAAATCAGCCACAGTATATGTTAATGTGATGCTCATCACAGTCCTGTGGGGAATGGGAAACATAAAAAAACAGTTCTGAAATTGTTTCATTATTATAATTTTGTATCTCTTTTGTGTAAACGATGACAAAACAGCTGTTTGATATCGTAGTATAGGATAACATATCTAATCCACATACATATATCCTCATCCCCCAAGGGAAAAATGGAATGGAGCACAATGATTACTTTGCATGAGGCAAACAACCCAAGTATGTTGGTGTACAGGTGTACAAGTGTCATTGGATAATTATTTGAACAGGATTTCAAATCTATTTGATAATAGATCCAAAGGTCCAAAGGCAATATCCCAATGCACTAAGGGGCTTTTTACAGGACGATCGTTTTACCCAAAAACAGAAACCTTTTGTAGCATTTTGGCCGTCCGTTTATATGAGAATAGTGTTTTCGGGGACTGAAACTGCAAACTTTTGAAAATGGGCTCCAGAGTGGAAACTTTTCAAAACACCACCCTACATTCCCATCGTTCTTTCCTTACCCTATCGTGTAAACGGGCAAAACGCAACTCCACCGAAAACGATGACGACACAGCCCCGGTTCATGCATGCCTATTACGGTTCCTGCCGGCCTTATTGGCGTATACAGACAGCAGACAGCCTACTATGGCCAGAACAACAACAAAAATACAACGTCGGACTGTCCGGGTTTGTTTGTGCTGCAGACTCTGTTAAGTTTATTTATGCTCCTCCAATGTAGATTTGCTGAACCACCAGTTAAAAGCGCTGCATCCATCAAAAGTAATAAAGTAGAAGAAACATCACATTAATTTCTTCATTTAGGCTGAGAGGGAGTATCCATAACGTCTCTCTGCAGAGTCGTGAGTCAATAATGTCTCCACGTCTAGGAGAGGCACCTTACCTCTGTGTAAATCCTTCCCCTGCCAGGCATGTTAATTGTTACAGAATGTCACAGGTTGCTTATTTACACTGAGAGCTCATCACGAGCTTGTGAGCATTTGGTTCCTTCCCATGGGTCGGCATCATCATGTGTACGCTGAGATTAATGTAACTCAGCACGCGTGTTACCAACTGCACAAGCCTAAGCATTCAGCTTACAGTTGAGCCTTAGAAAACCTGATGCCCATAACGCACGGCTTTGACTGATGACTAATGAGCCGCATCTGACAAGGTGAGTCTTTCATAAAATGCCAAATGCATAGTTTTCTCCAGCACCACCCTCAGGATAAACTTTATCGTCCCACTAGTGGTAAAGATTTACAACCACGGTTCCCCAACAGAAGAGACTCTGTGCAACACATGAATAAAAACATAATGCAATCATTTGCAGACAAATGTCTTTTACCGCTTTATGACGTGAAAGACTGAGCCTTTTGAGGAAACCCCTTTCATATACAATCATGATACTATCACCTGTTCCTACGGCTGCATAATATATCGTTTCAGCTTTGGAATGAGAATGTGCCTTTGTGCGTTTCTGATGCTCGATACAAAAGGAAACTAGACAGAACACATGGAGAGCAATCCACCACCAAGGCAGCTCAGTTTTGATCTGAATCACCACCAAAATCTAATGGACCGCTCCAAAAAACGTTATCAAAATCCATTCATAACTTCTTGAGTAATCCTGCTAAAAGACAGACAGACAATCCAACGCCGTCAAAAAAGTTCTCAGTTTCCTTGTCTGATATGAAAGAAAAGTCTGTTTATCTTTTAAGTCTGTATCTTCAACAACCTACATTAAGCATACAACCGATCAGCCATAACATTATCACCACTGTCAGGTGAAGTGAATAACATTGATTATCTTGTTGCAATTGCACCTGTCACTGGGTGGGATATATTAGGCAGCAAGTGAACATTTTGTCCTCGACTATGATGTGTTGGAAGCAGGAAACCGTTTAAGTGTGAGGATCTGAGCGACTTTGACAAGGGTCAAATCATGATGGCTAGACGACTGGGTCAGAGCATCTCCATAACTGCAGGTCTTGTTGGGTGTTTCTGGTCTGCAGTGGTTAATACCTACCAAAAGTGGTCTAAGGAAAGGCAGCCGGTCAACTGTTGACAGGGTCATGGGCGCCCAAGTCTCAATGATGTGCGTGAGCAGCTAGCCCATGTGGTCTGATCTCACACTGCTGAAGCACAAATTGCTGAAAAAGTTAATGCTTGTTCTGATAGAAAGGTGTCAGAATCCACAGACCCATCAGAGCACCCATGCTGACCCCTGTCCACCGCCGAATGTGTCTACAATGGACATGTGAGCATCAGAACTGGACTACGGACCAACCTTTTTTGAATCAGATTTGGAAATTTATGAAAATGTCACCCATCCAACGATTTAAGATACTTAATAATAAAGTATAACAGCTTGACATGGCTGCTAGCATGGCTATATGGACTTAAAGTGTTGTTTTTTTTTAATCAATGACTATGGAATGATCAAGACTCTTAGGTGGTTATTAAAATCACCATGGCACCGAGGAGCTTTCAGCATTAACGTGTCCTCCTTTAACATTTATTTGCTCTTGCATGTGTAAATGTGAGTCCTCACCAGTGAGCTGGTGTAGGTGGGGTCCGAGGTGTCCTCCTCCAGATATCGTGATAGGCCAAAGTCAGACACCTTACACACCAAGTTGCTGTTCACCAAGATGTTCCGAGCGGCCAGGTCCCGGTGAACATAACTCATTTCCGCCAGGTATCTGTAACATCAACAGGATTTATCAAGTGAATGTGTGTGTGATCCAAGGCCAGCTGTCTGGACTACTATATAAAAAAAATAAAGTTTTAGCGCGTGTATATTGTGATAAAATAGGACTGGGATTTAATGTTTGTGTTCATGTAAAAGTTTGTTTGTTATCGCAGTCAGATACCGATAGGATCTAGTCGGTGTCTGTGTGTGTATGTGAGCAGGGTTCCAAGCTGCCAGGCCCATAAGTCGTGGTGCTCTAAACAAGAATAAATAGAGTTTGTGTTCGTCCATGCATGTGTGTGTAAGACAGAGATTTTGCAGTATGCGAGCACTTATCATGCTGCTGATGTCTGACAATAACACACGACCACACAGTGTTAGATATCACCGCAGGTTAGAATTGGCATTGTTATATATACATTTAATTTCACTGAAAAGGTCTGAAAAAGTTTCTTATTGATCTTCATGATAAAAATGGATTCCTCTCTCTCTCCCTGTGTGTGTGTGTGTGTGTGTGTGTGTGTGTGTACCTCATCCCAGACGCGATGCCCCTCAGCATACCAACCAGCTGGATTACGGGGAACTGCCCATCATTTTGCTGCAAAACCATGAACCATGACAGGATTATGTTTATTTTCCGTTATCACGCTTCTTCACTTACCTGCAACAAAGTCTAGCAGTTGAAATGATATGTCAGTATATTCCATAAAATGTCATGATAGGAGAAGAAAAAGAACCTGTTTCAAATCAGACGACCGTAATAAGTTACAAAGTGTGTCTGTAATGTTCTCAATGATAACAAAAGAAGCGTAGAAAAAGTCTGATTATCACTTAACTGTTTCTAAAACCTCCTCCACCCACAAATTTCCAACGACACAGCTGAAGGTTTTTTTCTAAACCAACACCCCAACATACACACCCACTTCAAGCGTTGATTGGCCATCGATTGTGCAGTTTGAACTAACTCTCGTGAATTAACACTTTTTCTAGGGTTTTTTTTTTTTGCATCAATGAATGCTAACTATTTTTTCCCTGTGCTCAGGATTCCTGTGCCCTCTCCCTTGCCTGCCTTCCCTGCCCCAGCTCTGCCTTACCCCTCTCCTCAAACAACTCAAGCCAGATCACCTGCAGACAGCCTCTCTCTCACCTCCCCAGAACTCCCTCCAGCATTTTTCCATTAAATTCACCTTTGAAACCACACTGCCTGTCTCTGAGCCTGCTCTCCGGTCCAAACTAAAACTTAGAAGCAACACACGTATTAGAAATATGAACACTGGAGCACACATAAGTGTGATACAAACTACCTAAAATGACAGAAACCATCTTCAGGAAAGATTAATGTACACTTTGTGTCTCAGGTTTGGCTCATGTTGCATCTGCTAACAAGGAGGAGGAGGGGTTTATAACCTAAATTGTATTCAGCCACCAGTGGACAATCAACATGGTTTGGTTTCACTTTTCAGGAGCAACCATATCATCCATCTATATATATACACAGTCTGAACAAAATGCAGCATTTGAGGTGAGATACAGAAGCAGCATGATACAGCTGGGAGGTGGCTGTGACAGCAGGCTTTTTGCACCACATTGCGCTGTGGCCATTCAACACACAACATGGTCCAACAAACCTCCAGTAAAGTAGTTTGCTGTCAGAATACTGAGCCCCTTACGTTTTAACACCCTTTAAACATTAGCGGACACACCTTAAAAAAAACAAAAAAAAACATGCATACTTATTGACGGAACATGAACATGCAGTAGACACATCCTCATTGCTTCATTGCTGCATTTCTATTTGTGTTATTGCCATTTTACTCGTTCGCCTCTTGGCCAGACAGTCTGTGCCTCTTGTAAACAGCACTGACATCCTCGCTGACAGTCCAAGGTTAGAGTTTCTGTCTTTTAATTCACTTTGTGCATCAAACTGCACCTTTGATGCTCCTCTAGCCTAATCCTCTGCAGGCAAAACCTTCTTCTAGGTGCACACACACACACACACACACACACACACACACACACACACACACGCACACATTGATCCTGTAGGTCCTGTGCCTGCAAGATGGTCACGCTAGGACAGCAACACCAATGAGATCGATAAATGTGTTTGTGTGTATGTGTGTGTGCATGAGTCAGCGGATGATTCCTGAGTCAGCGGATGATTCCTGAGTCAAAAGGGGTCGCGCTGTGAGAACCGAACATCAAAGAGTCTCTCTTTCTGTCTTTAGAGCTGCCTCGAAAGGAGGGCGCGATCAAAGGGAAAGGACAGAAAGACAGGATGAGGAGGAAAAGAGCACAGGAAAGAGAGGACAGGAAAAAAAAAAACAAGAGCAGGAGGTTGTTTCTGTTCTCTAAAAGCTCCCATTCCTCACCTCTCCGTGTTTTTTCTGTTTGTGTGTTTATGCGGTTGGATTTTTTTCCAGACGACAAGATGAATAGATACTGAAGGCACAGACATTATATTTGAGCGTGTAGAGAATTACATTTAAAGTGTTCGGGGTCTCAAGCTGACAGAGTTTTGTCAACTCATGCTTTAAAGGTAATGAATGAACGGTCAAACTCGATTTTTTTATAAATAATCAGGAGATACTCATTTCCATGAAAAGTGAGCAGACTCAATCTAACAATGAGGATAAAGTTATACAGCAGAAACACAGCAGAATAAGTAAGATAAGATCTTAGTATTGTAGACATGTTACAAATGAAGAGTACAATGGTATGTATAATGGTAAAATGACTACATCTG
This sequence comes from Chaunax sp. Z400, assembly GCA_037577475.1. Classification (NCBI taxonomy): domain Eukaryota; kingdom Metazoa; phylum Chordata; class Actinopteri; order Lophiiformes; family Chaunacidae; genus Chaunax; species Chaunax sp. Z400. Next base: position 24,721,866 of record CM075188.1, read on the forward strand.
TACATGTGCGTTACTTACCCTGAGAAACAAGTCAAGTGCTCCGTTCTCCATGAACTCTGTGATGATCATAGTAGGCCTGCTCTTGGTGACCACGCCCTCCAGTCTGATGATGTTCGGTTGGTCAAACTGGCCCATGATCGACGCCTCGGAGAGGAAGTCCCTCCTCTGCCTCTCAGAGTAGCCAACCTTCAAGGTCTTGATGGCCACGGGAATTTCTTTCTTCCCGACGGGCTTCAGGCGACCTTTGTAAACCTCCCCAAACTCGCCTGCAGAAGACGAAAACATAACCGGATGCATTTAAAGCATTCTGCAAGCTAAATTAAATAGTACAGTATACATCTAAAGGCACATTTATGCTCCCTCTTTGTACACAAATGGATACGGCAAGAACATATTTTCCTTAGCCGGGCAGCAGTGAGAGGAGGAACAGGGCCTGTAAAACACAAATACTCTCAGTGGTGGGAGCTACCCTCTGCTTCCTCATTGTAATACTGAAGGCCTCTGAGCAGCGCTGTTCGAACAGATTGAGGTCAAGGGCTTTTGATCAAGGGCACACTGATGGTACTTTTTTAGAATGAAAGAACAAGGTTCTTGGCTCTGCACACCTCAACTTTCTTCTCTTGGTTTTAACAAAGGCAGCCAGGTGACCTCATGAATAAGAAGAATAAAGAGGCCTCTGTCATCACATAGAAAGCAAGCTTATAGGTTAATTAGCTACCAGACTAGAATAAAGAAAGGGTAAGATTGGACTATGTAATTCATACTCTACGGTTATATAATGTTTCGTGATATTGACATACTTTATGGTCAGTTTATAGTCGAGAGCTGCCAAAGAGGAAGGCAGACTGAAAAGCAGATCATCATTAAGAAGGTGGAGGTGATAAGATACGGCCCCATTTCATAATTCATAGTGTTGCACTTGGTTGTTTGCATGGAAATGTAAACAAGAGTCTGCATGGGGGGGCGGCTGTGGCTCAGGAGGTAGAGCGGTCGCTCATGGAACGAAAAGTCAGTGGCTCGCTCCCCAGTCCCTATGAGTCTACAAGTCAAAGTATCCTTGAGCAAGATACTGAACCCCAATTTGCTCCCTGGGCGCCGTTATGTAATAGCAGCCCACTGCTCCTCAGGGATGGGTCAAATGCAGAGAAAGAATTTCCCAATCTGAAAAAAAACCAAAACAACTTAGGATATTGTCTTTGTACTGTTTTCAATTGAATGGAGTATCAAAAGGGAAATGTTTTACAGAGCGTCACAACTTTTCTTTGGAATCAGGGTTGTACGTTAAAGTGGAAGTTAGAAAATGTATAGACTAAAAGCTCCAAGAGGTTCTCTTGTTCACGAGTCTTTTTAATGCATCCCTACATAGATCTATTGATCTATGAATTGGTTTCGTCGGTTACAATGTAAAGACTATGAACTGGTTTGAACCTCACGCCTTGTACTCGCCTGATATGCAGAAAATTCCCTTACAGTGCTGGAGACACATGTGTCTTTTGTCAAAATAAATGCAGCCACACTCTACTTGGGGATATGAAAATTGAATATCACTTCAAAATAAAAGGCCTTATCCCTGAGATAAAAATCAGTGTGTGAATAATGGATGAGTGATGGGAATTGGATGACAGGCTGCATCGTCCTGTCTCACTGTGATCTCTGCTCCGCATCTCGCTGCTCATTAAAAACTATCTGCTGTCACTGCTGTAAACCAGCAGAACTGGAGATGGATGGAGGGCAAAATAGGAGGGAGGATTGGGGGGGGGTGTTGCAGAAATGGAAGAGTGAAAGATGGAAATGAGACTGTATTGATAATAAAGGTGAAGAGGAAAGAAAGTACATGGAAGGATGGAAGAGATGAAATTGGGAAGGGGGGCCAGATTAGATGACATGCCACCACCTCTTTTTCAAAAATAAAGGTGGTTGACGAGAAGATGAAACACAAGACAAAAATTAATATTTATTTGTTTCTGAAACTTTAAAATTTACAGTATATTTACTCATACTGTAAGTAAACTAACTAGCTTGTCAGGGGAGACACTATTGCCCCTTTCTCTTGTAAATTAAAGTATGTCTTCAGGCAAATAAAGGGCTTTCATGAATGACATTTTTTACAGTGTGGGTGAAAGAAATAAGAGGAGAGAAAAAGAGAGGTGTTATCACAGGGAGGGAGAGGAAGAGAGACTGAGGTGGGATATTTTTACTATCTCCTTAGGGTGCTTTCGTCTTTTATCTTCCCTCCTCAATCTGTTGTTCTGGTTTCATCCCTTTGGTTCTTTGTTTTAGCATTTCTCAATATGCAAACAAACTCCAAGACTCCTGAGGGGCCCAAATCACAGAGACAAGTGAAGATAGGAGGACGTATCAAAGAAATATAGGAGGAAAAACAAAACGAGAGAGTGAGAGAGCGGGAAGGGAAGGATAAATTTGAACTTCCTACTGCAGCAGAGTGGAAGAGATTCAACCGTTTAAGGGCTCAAACTCCGGCCACATCTCAATCACCCCCAGTTCATGTTTTCCCCTCCCTCCTCCGCCTTTTTTTTTTATCCCTCCCCCGTCACCTCTGGCTGAGGTGAGAAACCTTCCCCTGAGGAAAATAAAGCAAGAAAGGGAGGGATTACGGAAAGCCTCTCAGAGTGGCTCAACGGACCAGAGCTGAAAGCACATACTCTCAGCGGTGCGGGGCTGAATCTGGTTCATGACCTTTATCACCCAGAGCTCCATGGCCATTTGGATTTGACTGGTTTTGGTCCATAGAAAATTAGACTATGGTGGATTAAAACTTCCCTCAATCTATTCTGGTTTGGAGGTAGAGGACAAATATCACTAATTAATCATTAAAGATTCAAATGTGCACAAGATAATGCATTTTATTGAGCATTTTTCATTGATTATTTTGTATTCTCATTAGCTACTGAAGACATAATGAAGAAAAAAAATCACACATGTAGTAATTGATGGCTGGGTTGGATGATGATGGCTGGTGATGAACTCCCGGTGTCAGGATCTGCAGCCTCCCTCTCCCTTCTCCCTCATGTTTCCTCTGTTGTCCCTTTTCCCTATAGTGTTCCTGTCGTTCTCTCCCCATCTGTGGTTGTCTGTGTCTCCAGGGCGTGGCCACTGTGACCTACTTTCCAGCTCGGTCTGACCTCCTCCCGTTCACCTGTTCATCTCATCAACTCCACCTGTTCTCTGCTGCATATGAGCCCCGGCTTCTCATCCAGCATCCGTCAGATAGTCAGTCCTACATTGTGGTAATAGGTCTGACTCCAGCTTGCTTCTGGGAACTTTTTGGAAACCTGTTTTTGTTTGTCTGTTCGGGACATTTTTGTCCTCTCTGCCTCAGAGCCACTCATCCTCACTCTGCTTCAGTCGTGCCATGGAAATCAGTCTGTTCTCTGTGAGTTTGGTCTTCTACCAGCGGATCTGCTCTCTGCCGAGTCTGCCATTAGATCATCCCATAAATCTCAGTGATCTGAGTTTTGCACTTTGGGTCCTATTTTTTGTGTAAACGTAACACGTGGTCTGCTGTCACTGATCAGTACTACATTTTGTGAAACTATTTACAACCTTGAATGTTGGGTTTTAACATGCTTTACATATTAGTCTTATGTAGCAGAATAAGGCACACAATCCCTATTTTTTTTCTTTCCTCGTTCCATCTGACAGCTGAAACATAAAAAACTCTTTCACAGGATGCTTTGGGACTTCACATCCAACTTTGCCGAACATCACACGGCATTTTTACAGTAAGAGCTCAGATAGCCAAACAGAGTGCAAGAAGACAGTTTTAATTTATTCCGGTGAAAGTTTTCAGCATGAATAAAACATCTCCTTACTTCAAAGGGAGAAAATAAAGCAGTTTCCAGATCTTTCTCATTGACACAAAAGTGCGGCACATGCAGTTGAAGTAATTGATTAATTTAGAGTATCTGAGGTTTCCTGCGACAGTTGTCAGACAGCCTCATTAAAAGAAGCAGAGATTTACTCATTACTTGCTCACTTTTGAAACATTATGAAGAGTGACTGTGATTTTAAAAAAAAATCTTATTCCTCAATAAAAGCTCTTTTATAAAGAATAATTAAAGTACAGTAATATTTGACACATATTGAAATAATCAACGCCTTAAAGAAACAACACGACAGAGTCTTTAAAAATCTCTACCTGATCCAATGACTTCCTCTATTTTGACGCAGGAGGGGTCGATTTCCTTGGCAAACTCCCGGACCGCCTCATTGGGGTCCTCGTAGGTGAAGGGGTCGATGTAGATCTTGACCCCTGGTGAACTGTGACCATCGGACAGTGTGGGAAAGGTCACAGTGGGGGTGGGACCGCTGAACATGTCAGGCCTCAGAGTCACCTCTGAGGAGAAAATTGGAAAGTGTAAATATAAACGCTGTTTTTTGAAGTTCGGTGTCAAGGTAGAGCTTATTTAAAGTCGCACCTCCTCCTGTGTTGTACTGCTGCAGCTTGTCACCGTACACACTCTCCTTCAGCTGCCTCCTTCTGCAGAAGCACGAGCAGAGAGATGTTGGGGAAGGAGGAGAGAGGGAGACAGCAATGTTGCACCAAAGTTAGAAAAGTTAGAAATGCTAATTGCCTGTCTTCTCTTGAGTTGCGCTAAAATGAATAGTCTTACTGAATCCCCCCCCCCCCAAAAAAAAGCTTTGAGAGAAGGAAAAATCTGTCAGGAATTCATTAGTTTTGGGTGACATGTTATTGTTGTGTGATGTTTTGTTTCCTGTTTTCATCTGAGGATGGAACTAAATAAATACGCTCTAATATTTTAATATGTCGACTGATCCTCATAATAGACACCGGATCTCACATGAGAAGAGGCAGCTTGTCGCTAGCTATTTCTGGGAGACCGTCCAGTCACAGATACTTTAAGAAAGTCCTGATCAATGCTGGAACCACCATATTTTTGAGAAAAGGCCATATAATAAATAGTAATTATTAATGTTGTTCAACAAATTGCCACATCAAGTAAGCTTAGAAAAGGTTTTGGTCATTTTAGCCGTATAATGTATGTATTATTATTATTATTATACAGTAAGTCTTATATAATGTGTACACACTGTATGGTTGAAAAGAAGTAAAACTAGCAGTTTATTCTTTATATTTTTGTGTGGTGGTGGGGGGGGGTGGACTTTGATGACTTTAGTTTACAGTAAACACTTTCCTCTTCTTTAATGTGGGGCTGCACAATATATCATTTCAGATACCCGATCATTATTATTGATTTTGTTTCCGATTCTATTTTTTTAAAAATGTGAATCACAGACACCTTCCTGGATGAAAAAGGGACAACGATGAGCTTTATTTAACCCTATCAAGTGAGTACATGTTCAATTTCTTTCTGTAGGATATTCGGGCCGTCTTCACACTACATGGATCAAGTGATCCAATTCCGATTTTTTCCTCCCATGTGGCACAGATCGGATATGAATCATGAACATGTAAGCAGGAAAGAAGCACATGGAATCGGATATTCCCAGATCGGAATCGGGCCTCATTCATATGTGGAAATGAATCTGATATGAATCGGATATGTGCATTTGCTTCTGTCATCTAAGCGGACAGATTGGATATTCCCTGTCAATGCGAGTCATACGTCATTGAGAAATGCGACGGTGGTGCATTGCTTCATACACCCAGGATGCAATAAGGGCTCTCCTATCTCTTCTCTGCCTTAAAATGCGACCAATATTTTGCACACCTCTAAAAATGCTTCGGAAAGCAATAGCGTGGATAATTAGCCCTATGTCACACTTGTCTGTGTCCATTGTAAATAGTGCTGTCCCCAAGTGTTAATCAGTGTAAATGCAGATGCCGTTTATGGGTCACTTTTAAAAGTAGATGTAAGCAGGCAGTCTAAAAAAAATCAGATATAGGCAACAAATCGAAATTGGGCATAAATCCAGCCTTGGATTGGCCCCCTAAATGGGGCGTGTTGAGCTCAGCCGGTAGAGCGTGTGACCCATATATGGAGGCTACAGTCCTCCGGGTTCGATTCCTCCCATAGCCCTTTGCTGCATGTCCTCTCTCCCTCATTTCCTGTCTCATCTTTGGCCGTCTGTCATTAAAGGCTGAAAATGCTACAAAAAAAACCTTAAAAAAAAAGATATTCCTGTTTTACACACACACACACACACACACACACACACACACACACACACACACACACACACACACACACACACACACACACACACACACACACACACACACACACACACACACACACACACACACACACACACACACACACACACACACACACAAAAGAGCATGGGTTTGTGTTTAAGAGTGTGCATATCTGTGTGTTACCTGGTACAGATGATGGCGATAGCGACCAGTGAGACGATGCACACTCCACCTACCAGAGAGCCTGCGATCAGGGAGAGCTGCTGTCCGAGCTCTGACTTATACTCATCTGCAGAAACAAACACACACACACACACACACAAACAAACGCAACCCCCATGACGTTTCTGAGACTCTCACATAAACACAACGGAGCAGAGAAACTGAGACGCTTTCTTTCTCTCAAACACACATAAAAAATCATCTGCAAGGCTCATTTTACGGCTCATGACTGCAAGCGCACATAAATTCACGCCCACGCACAAATTGACGCCCACACACGCACACACACACGCACAGAAAGTAGGACAGAATTTAATTACTTCACAGCCAGATTTTCACTCTTGCTCAACCTCTCAAATTCGCTCTTTAAGTCGTGCCCTCTCTTTCCAACCTCCACCAACACGCACACACCTCCACACACTCCAGCCAACCACCCACTCACTTACCGTCAGTGAGTGTTTGGAAGAGCATGTTCTTGCTGTAGGCTCCGTAGCCAGCCACTGTGCGGGCCCTCACCTGGACCACGTAGCCGGTCCCCGGCCTCAGACCCTCCAGAACAACGTTGGTAGTTTCGCTCTGGACAACTGAACTGTTCAATGACGTCTGGGACTGAGGAGGAGGAGGTAGAGCGGGAAATTAATGTTTCACAGAGATCCAGACTGTAATACTTCATCAGGCGTAGACTTACAAGAGACTAAATTTAGAACTCAGTTTTGGCCTTCAGCTAAGACAAGAATAATTCTTCCAGTCCAAACTGTGACTTTCACCAGTTTCAGCCTGTGCTACCACAGAGACCAGAGACCTTGGCAGGATGGTGTAGCTGTAACACGTTTGGTTTAAATTCATCTGCCAACTTTGTGACTTTGTGCCAGTTCTTGTTACTATCTGTGTGTTTTTCCATTTTCAAAAAAAACAATTAAAAAAAAGATCAAGAATCTGTCTCAAATCTGTCTATTTATTCACTATAAAGGTTCAATTCACTCATCACTTCAACATTTCTAAAGATATTGTTATTTTTACCCGTAGTGGCACATTATCTAACACTATCTAGCCGTGTGAATACATTTGGTAATATTTGACAATATTGAGACATTTGCCTCCAACTAAATACAATGCAGGTGTGTGGAATTAACATGTGGTGATCAAAGCATAGAGAAATGACATAAAAAAAGGCATAAAATTTCCTAAAATATTGACCCAGTTACTAAGAATAATCCACAGACCTCACTATGGAACTACTTTCTAATGAAACATGAAATGGGGTAAAAAGTGAAAATAAATCTTATAAAATCTATTTGCATTCATTGTATTGGGGTGGGCAGAAGATTCAAAGAGGGCATATTTCAACGGACCCTTTCAAGGAAACTTAGCATCTTAATTAAAATATTTTTTTTATGCCCTTTCGGCAATCAAGTTTGAATCTGTTCCACCTCTGTCCACATCTAGCATCACTGATGTGTGTGGTCAGAGGTTTGCTGTGTTGCATTTGTTGCCACACCCAAAGTGAGGTCATGAAGGGATCGGCCAATCATTGTCCCGGCTAAAGATTAAATCTGATTTTTCTAGTCATTTTTAAAACGCAACACATCCCCTCTGTGTCTGTGACAGTCTGTCTCATTGGGGTTGGGTTTAGTTTGTGATTTCCTGTTTCATTTTGAAAGTGCGTTTCCCCATGTCGTGTTTTTCATTTTACACTTCCTGTCTCTCCTTTCTTTCCCACCTGTTTTACTCTAATTAGTTTTCACCTGTCCCTGTTTGGTCTTCTGTGTTTTCCCTTCACATACTTTCTTTCTCTCTCTGTGCCTGTTCATTCCTTTTTCTTTGTTTTTCATCCAACAGTATGTTGTCTCTCACCTGTCTTCTCCTTTAAGACTTCCTGCTTCCTGTGTGTTTTCCCTCCACTGTGACAGTCTGCCCCGCCCTGATTAGTAACACCTGTGTCTCGTTATTTCCTATTCACTCATTATATAGTTTGTGTGTTCCTGCTTGGTCATTGTACCTTCTTGTCACGGGTTTCAGTCATTTGTCAAAAGTACATTTTTGTTTTTGGACCTCTTCCTACTCGTCTGGATTGTTTGCTGTGGATTATCTGTGTATAAACCTTATTGGCGTGGCTTTCTGACTCCGCCTTTGTCCTCTCCTTTAAGGATATTGTTTGCCTCTCATGGACTGCTCTCCAGTTCTGACCCTTGCCTGTAACATTATACTGAATGAGATTAAATCCCTCAACTGCATGTATTCAGCATGACCTCTGTCTCTGTGTCAGAGGTCAGGCCCTTTATTCTGGATGCAACACTCTGGTCTCATTCAATATCCCGCCCACAAAAAAAGCCTGATTGGTTACACATCAGCAGTGATAGCCTATCAACAATGAATGATCTGAATCTGCAAGTTACTAGTCATTTCACAGATGTCGGAGTTTTGATTGGAACTACTGTCTACTGGAAAGTCGTCCCAATGAAAACTGGTAAAAAAAAGAAAAAACTTCTGCTGAGATACTGGGTCATTCATGCTACAAAGAGGCATTCCTTTTACATTTTGTAAATGTCATTTTTCCAGCGTTTCATGCAGCACAGATGGAATTCCATTACGTCCATTATTTTACTGGGGTGTTAACAGAGAGAAGGTAAAAATGGCAATTCAAATCTCCAGCACATAAAACCAAAACTATCTGCAAGACACCTCTAGGGAGAGAGTAATAGCCTATCAACACTGTGAAAAGTAACTAATAACTGATGTTGTGAAATGAGGTGGAGTTAAAAGTACAATATTCGGCTCTAAAATGGAGTGGAAGAACAAAGTAGCAGAAAACAATTAAACCTAATAAGTAAAGTAAAATTACCTCAAAACTCTACTTTGGAAAATTGGAATTGATCACATTCAATTAATGGTTATTCTAAATTTTGACACTAACATTAAACATTTTACTGCAAATGTAAATTGGTTCCCATAACAGTTATCAGTCTCTTCGATATGTTTATCACTACCCTGTGCCAATGGAAATAAATGGAAATTTCAGTTTTCTTAATCACAGTTTTAAAAGTATTTTTTTTAAAAACCATTATAGAATTATTGTAAATTTTAAATTCACAGATGCTGGTGTGAATAGTTTCGATTGGAGCTACTGAACAGTCTGCAGTCTTTTTGGAAAGACACGTTGTAATTACTTCTCATAAATGTCATTTTTCAGTGTTTTTTGTGCAGCACAAACAGGATTTCATTAACTCCGATTTTACTGAAATGGTGACAGAAGACAAAAAAAAGGGACAGAATTCAAATCTTCAGCACTTAAAACCAAAACTATCTAGAATGCAAGACACCACTGGAGTTGAAGAAAGTGTTTTTCAGTGCCACTGTTCCACCTCGTACTTTTCTTTTTCACTTTAACTCCCCCTCTCTCCCATTCTATCTTCCCCTCTAAATTCCAGTCATTAGTCCTTTAGTCCTTCTTCATATTTGAATCAAACCTTCAGTATCTTTCTCTTTGACTCCTTGCTCTTTTCCCACCAATTTGACCCCTTCTTTACTACACATCCTAAAATATAATGAACTGATGATGCAGTTAATTAGCTATCGCCCACAGAGACGGATCCTCCAGAGCATTGAGTCTTCTTTCAGCCCAGTCCTCTTGCTGAGATGAATTAGCCATCAGACCTATCATCCCATCTCATAAACCCAAGGCTACAACCTTTTACCTCTATCTTAGTGTGCCCTCCTTTTGTGCTTCCTCCTGCCCATTTCTTTCAAATAAAAGGGGTTTAACTGCGGCAAAATCCAAATGGTCCAGAGGGAATGACGGTTATTTTGTGGCGATGGCGTGAAAGGAGGGGGGGGGCATTGTGCCGTGAGGATGAAAGAGGTGGCGGGGTCGACGGCAGAGTGAAGAGAGGAGAGCGGATGATGATGATGAGGAGGAGGAGGAGGGGACTTGAGTGGGAAGGAAGTGAAGGGCTGGAATGTAAAGAGAGGAAGGCTAAATGAAAGAAGTCATGCACATGAATAAAAGGGGGTTAAATATGACTGCATTACCATTATAATCCTTAACAAATAGCCATTTCCCCATTCTGTTACTGCATGTGGGTCATAATTATTATGTCATACCTTGTGTCATTTATTAGTGTTAATTCCTGTACCTTTTTATGCTGCATTTAATATCATTAGACTCTCTAATTTCCTATATGAACTGTTTTATACTTTGCTGGGATCAGCCAGACTCCTATTGTCATAATTGGGACATAAAACAGCTGCAGAGTTTGCAGTATTAAAAGCAGGGAGAGAAATATGGGGAGCTATACTTGGAAGTGGCCTTAGAAAAAAAGGGGGTTTTGTGATGGGGATGAGAGTTTGGATTTGGATTTGGAGGTGGGTGTGTGTGTGTCTGTGTGTGTGTGTGTGTTCCCTTGCCACAGGGAAAAGGTTAGGGGGGCAGCCTATCTAGAAATGTCTGGTAGCCAGAGATAAGTAGTGGGTAAAAAAAAAAAAATCCTGCCTTCCCCGTGCCATATCAAAATTACTACATTAAGACCTCGTTATCTATAGTGGCTATACGAGGGGAGGGGGCGGGGAGGGATGGAGGAGGATATGGAGGGAATGAAGGTGGAGAAATTACAAAGTATCAGAAAAGGAGGTTCTAGTAAGAAAAAATCCTCTCCGCTCTCTATCCAGGCTTATCAAACTGCTCCCCGAGGAGGACTTCACTTACGAGCTAAAATTAGTCACTTCATGCGGTTGGCTTGTCTACAGTGTGAGATACAGTACTTCTCCATTCTTAAGACGCGCATCAAGGAAGGAAAAGCAATGAGAGAACAAACTGTCAGCTTTTGAATCTGGGCCTTAATTGGCCTCCATGTTAAATAGTGTCAAAGCAATGCAGGAGCAAATAAGGCCATCTTACAGTAAAGTTGCTGCCCTGATTTTGACAAAGTAAAGGTTTTATCTGTGAAGCTGAAGTACATCTCAGTGAGTGCAGCTCTTCCCACTCTAATTGCTCTCTGCTCAACTTTCTGCTACTCTCCCATCTTTCTCTGAAACTTACATTTTACCAAAACCGTGGGAAGTATGAGTATACCGCCACGCTGCACCCTGACCTCTTGAGACATTTTTTTTTTTTTTATTGTTACAGGATTTTCTTCTCTGCACAGTTTCCTGTTGCAGCATGAACAGGATATTAACATTTAAAAAGGTATTCAAGCAACAGCTGCACCTACATAGCGTGACATGAGTGGTGATTGTGTCGCATTTTCAACATTTTTTTTAATGTTCATTTGCTTATCAAACATTTCCTTTTGTGTCTCGGTGTCGATGGCTTTTATTGCATGAAGTTCTTTTTCAGTGCTGTCCAAAATGTAAAAATATGACTGTTTTCTCTGAGCATTTTCTGATCTGCAACCTCTATAGTTGACATTGTGCAAAGACAGACATGGTTGAAACAAACCATTGTTTGTCTGTTGGGAGGAGACCAGATATAAAAAGTTGCTTCTAGTAACAAAGTAAGACAGCTTGTACAGCCAAGCCTCCGACAATCCTTCCTAAGAGTCCTCTGAGGTTAAATGAAAAAGGAGGTGGACTTATTTCTAGGGTTTGAAGACATTTCTCATCTGAGAGGCTTCATAAGTTCCTTCCTAAGAGGTTTTGCTGCAGAAAAACGTCAAACTGTTTTTGCCTTTTTCTGCGTCTGAGACAGGAGAGCAGGTCGGGAAAACTTAATACAGACTTCAGGCTCTTCATCAAACAACAATGCTGCGGTTTTCTTGGTGGAGTTAATGCACAGCTCTGCAGAGCAGAGCCTATACAAACAGATGGTTTCAGGTACCAAACTCTGCTAATAGTGCAAAGCCATTTCAGTAATTATGGAGGAATTACACTTAATGAGCTCTGAAAGATCGCTTTTAATTGTATGTCACTGAAGAAAATTAGTAATTTGGACAGCTACAACCCAGAAAATTAAATTAAATTATCAGAGAAAGACAGGAAAGAGGATGGTTTTAGAATATGTAAAAGAAATAAAAATAAAAAAATCATCTGACAAGAGGAATAGGTTATCAACATACAAAAAGACAAAGCAGTATTATTATAATAACTTATATCATGATGAACAGTTGTGTCAGAGCTTAGTTTAGTTATAGGATTTAAATATCAGTGCATCGCACACAATAGAACCAAGAGAAGCAATAACAATAAAACACAAACACACATTTTCTCTTTCCTATCCCTTATGCAGCACAGAAATATTATAGCCATATACTACAGAATGTTGTGCTGGGAAATTGGAATCTGTAAGTGAGCTCCTTGGTGTCATGGAATCAATGATTGTGTTTCTATCAAAAGGTATAGATTAAAAAAAAAAAGAAGAAAAAAAAGGTGACAAGAGTCTCGAGGATTTAAAGTTTGTGGTTGTGCTTGTACAGTATATGTAGAGTTTAAGTGAGCTACAGAAGCACCAACTCACTGACGGCATGTATTGAGACAACATGAGCATAGAAACAAGACCATATATCCCAGAAAATGGCAAAAAAAAAACCTATATTCTCCCGTTTTGTAAGAAGGATTGGAAGACGGCAGGCAATCCAGTGTGGGATGTGGATGAGTAGGCATGGTGTTCTTCTTGGTATATCTCACACCATCTCTTGTAGGTGCTTTGTTCTTCGGTTTTTAATTTATCTGCAGTGTTTCTGCAGCTGTTGGCCCAGTTTTAGAAAGGATGTTTAGCTCTGGGTGATAGATACACCTTTAATTTCACTCTCAGGTTCCAAATGCATTGTACTTCCCGCTGACTGAATTACAAAGACGACAAGATATGCCGTCACGGTTTGTCCTTCTGAGTTTTTTTTTTTTCTTTCTCTTTCCTAGAGCAACAGAGTTTGATGGGAAAGCAATCAGGTCCTGCAAGCGTCTCCATGGAATCGGAAGCCCTTCATAGGTGCCGCGGGTTTGACAGCCTTTATGCAGGCTAGTTTAATCAATGGATTTCTTTTCGTGAAGTGTTTTGTGTCTCAGACTAGGAGCTTGTCGACTGTAGGAAAGCTGGAGGCTTGATTACTTCGGTCTGAAAACCTCACAGAGCACAGAAGTAGGAGTTCTGATTCCAACAGCATCCACCAGCAGATAAATTGGTGTGTTAGTCCTCCTGTGTTTAAGTGATTCAGCGAGGCAGATAGAAAGGCCTTCCAGCTCTTAAAAGGTGTCGACATACCCAGCAAAAAGCTGTAGAGGGACATTTTTATCATCACAATATTCTTTTCTGCAAAACACAGACAACAATTGAAGGTTGAAAATTGAAACGGTGCTTGTTAAGAAACAAGACAAAACATGGTGAGTTGGTCCACAGAATGGGAGTTTATCACACAGCTAGAAATACCTAGAGGATGGAATGTTTACGGCACCTGGCTGACAAAGATATCGACCCCTCCTGCGGGCCCACAGGGCTTCAGATCCAATGTAGGAGGAGGACTGACTGTCCTTCTTACATAAAGGTAACTATGTAAAACTGAGACACTAAAGTCCACAGAGAGAGTCACATCAACCCTGGGCTGAGTCCAGGAAGCAAACTCACTGAACAAACAATACAGCATTATTAGTGTCTGCAGCCCAAAACCTCTGTGGGATTCCTCCTGATGGACTATGGGATATGTGCAACAATCAATATAGAGTTTATTTACTTTTATTTAACCAGGAAGTCTCGTTGAGATTAAAAGTCTTTTTTTAGAAGAGAGACCTGGCAAAGGTAGCAGCCAATCACACATATTAAAATGCAACAAATATAACGATGTAACAAAATGTAACAATGTAATACAAAAATCCACAATAAAACACAAACTATTCATACATTCATACAATTACTTCACCACATTCATCAAGATACCTTTAAACCTGTCAGTTTATACAAGCAAATCAAATTTTAGATCCTTTTGTAATTTGTTCCACGCCCATGGTGCATATTTGAAGAATGCAGTTTTTCCAAGATTTGTTGAAACGAAGGGTAAATTGAGAAGCGTAGCTGGTAGCTGCCAGAGCTAACACAGAGAAGGTTACCCAGTAGCGCTTTGTAGAACAAAAAAGTACCAGTGCTGTTGTCCACAGGTGGTCAATGACGCTCAACCCAGTAAATCATTCAGTATTCAGTGATGAGTGACAAACTTTGCATTGGTAATGAATCGTAAAGATGAATGGTACACTGAATCAAGATGTACAATATGTCACATAATAGCATCCAAGCTGCAAAAATGTGTCGCATCATTGGGAAAATGGATAATGATACAATTATATTAATATGAAATATGTAGTTTCTTCTTCTGTGGTGCATCATCAATTTTATTGGTTCAACTATTTGCCAACATTGGTACATTTGTTATCTATTTAAGTTTCTCCAAATCACAGTTCCTAATTTTCTTCTCCATTTTTCATGAGGCTCTGCTTCTCATAATGATGACTTCATTTGGAAGTTACTTGACCGATTAAACAGTTGATTTAATTGGATCTGCCGGAGCCAACAGACCCCATACTGTGTGATTCATTCATCACTTGCTCATCAAAGAATTATACACAGCATCCTCAGATTCAATTAATCAATAAGGCATTATTTGAAGTAATGGCGTCTCACAATTTGACAAGATCCCACTGTGGCCACTTGTTAATGAATGGCTGCTCATTTTGCTGCACGACTACGATTATTACTTGATGTGTGCCGGAATAAAGAGGGGCACCTCCATCACTGTAAAGCCCTGTTAGTTCGACAGCAAGCCGCATGAAATATGTATCGTGGCCCCGAGATCAATCCAGACTTATTAGAAATTAATACTTTATAAAGGATGATGCATGAACAAAACTTTTTAACAGACATTAAGCACAAATGAGAGAGAAAATACATCAGTTACAGAAATTATAAGCCTAAGAAATATGTTGACACTTTTGTGCCTGTTCTTAATTATTCATCATGTCAAATGTATGAGGAGCACAAGCTGAACTAATAGTATTTTTTTTAATCAACCACTACTTATGCTAAGTGTCAGGTGATGATTAATAATAAGAACTATGCATATTGATAGGTTATTATTTTAATTATTATGGCGGTGAATGGACACATGGATGTAACAGTAGACATCGCTGTATTTATTACTTAATAATTTTAGATATTCGGTCAAATAAGTGAAATGTAATCTCACAATATGCATACCTGAATCATGACAGGTGCACCAAAGGTTATATTGATTTTTTTCTTTTTCTTTAGAGTTAGGGCTATTTCACGGATGACAGATTATGCATTCATTAAACTTTGAATATGGTCCAGTGGAGTCATCTGCTGTGTTGCGTATTTGTGTATGATGATCGTTAGCATCACCAGCAGTGGAAACGCAGCTTAAGGAACAGGAAGATATAGTGATCAGTATCCCCCACCACATGATGGTTGTTTCAAATGTACATACTTTTGTAAAAAAATAAAAAAAAATAATTCAAACCAAGGGCCATAACTCCAGTAAAACTAGCTTTCAGGAGTCATTTTCAAACTAAATCTACTGCAGTATATCAGAAAGTTCTCCATGAAACTTCATTCTTCTATCTCTAATGGTTTTAGAGAAAACGTGTCATGGAGGAGATAACCTTTTTTTTTTCTCCAAAAGGTTGAACTAAAAGAACTTTATGTAATTACCTGATTGGTGTCTCATTCAGCGGCTGACTTTTTTGTGCCCTCCGATTGGTTGATGGTGCAGATAAACCCATCGTAAAATATACACAGCAGCAATATTCTTTGACCTGTAATCAGATTCTTCTGGAGTATTTGAGAAGCAGAGTGTTGCTGCTTCTCGGCAGCCGTCCTGATAATAGATGATTTATATGAAGTTGATACCGATTCACCTATTCTATCAACTCCAATGGATTACTGACCACCAGACAGCACAGACGCACACTCACAGA
This sequence comes from Chaunax sp. Z400, assembly GCA_037577475.1. Taxonomy (NCBI): domain Eukaryota; kingdom Metazoa; phylum Chordata; class Actinopteri; order Lophiiformes; family Chaunacidae; genus Chaunax; species Chaunax sp. Z400. The sequence goes on from CM075188.1 coordinate 24,738,142, forward strand.
CATTTATCATCCCACTCTACCTTGTCATAGTATCGTATCTCGTAGTCGAGGATGATTCCGTTGGGCCGTTCGGGAGGCGGCCATGACAACGAGAAACTGCGGCTTGTTGAGCTCACTTGATGCATTATGGGAACGACTGAAGGAGCTGTTAAAAACACATACACACATGCGGACAATCAATTAAGCAGTCTGAAGATTCGCAAGCAGGCTTAAACACCATAAATATGGAAATATAGTGTGTAATGTAATGACATATTACCCAGGATTATTTACACCCAGGAGAAAAATGTTTTGTCATCCATCCTCATGAAAACAAATTACTGCACTTGTCACTTATGGGGAAACAAGAGTAATGTCTGTGATGCATTTGCACCCATAATTTTAGGACCCAGAAGCCGTTGGCTGTAATCTATTCCTGAGCTTTGCCTCGGGGATCTTTTTATGAGATGGTTTTATCATATTTGTACAAGTTGAAAGTGTACAGTGGAGAGAGGAGGGGAGATTGATACTGCGCCTTTAAATGGTATCAAACTGACAGAGGATGTATGTGTCTTACACAGCAGACTCACAAGGAATATCATGAGAAGGCTATAATTCTCAGTGAATGCTGTGATACCTCATGAGCCCTATGTGTCATCAGCAGACATCATTTGACAGTGTTGCCTGACAGCCTCACATTCTTTTTAATATTGCCACAATTGACATTTTTGCTGGGTTCCCTATATGTTGCGATTCATATCCAAAGGGCCCATGAAAAACAATAAAATCTATTGCATAATGTAACACCCCCCCCCAATGCAGTCAACCTGGAAATCTCTGTTTTCGTTGAGTCCTGCAGGATTTCAGTGATAAGAAGGATTTTCATCTGGCAGCAGTAACAAATGAGCCCAGAAAGCAGCAGGGTGACAGTGGATCATGTTCCGATAAGGAATGAGCCCGAGTTTCCGCAGATGAGGTAAATGATGTGTTTTCCATCAGAGCGAAGCACCTTTTAAATCTAAATTTGGGAAGCGGTGGAAATATCACTTGTGTCTGTCTCCATAAAGTATTGATGGAGCCCTAACTCGGCTCACTTTATAGTCTCTGAGAATTACACAGAGTGAGAGAGCGGGGACAGAGGAGAAGGGGATGAAGAGGGGAACGAGAGAACTGAGGGAGAGTCAGGGGGGAAAAGAGGGAAAACAGGATGAAAGCTGTGGATGTGCAGGGAAGACAGAGAAGGGGGAGAGAGAGGGAGACAGAGGGGGAGAGAGAGAGAGAGATGACAAGCTTATAACATGTTTTATGAATTAAAAAGCTGTAGCTCAATTTCCTTTATCCCCCTAGCCGGCATAATCCACTGCGCCCCAGGGTGTGCTGACACACATATACACAGATGCTTGCACACACACACACACACACACACACGCACACACACACACACACACACACGCACACACACACACACACACACACGCACACACGCACGCACACACGCACGCACGCACGCACACACGCACGCACGCACGCACGCACAGAGCTTTTGCACTCCCCACTCACCAGCCTGATTGGTTGTAATGTTGATTGACAGTTGCTGGGCGGGATAAGGGCTCTTGTTGGAGACTCCGTTGACTGCCTGTAGGGCACAAAGAGTCATGGTCAGCTATTGCACCTTACAGACATTATTTGTTGTTGCCAGGCCTGTCAGGCAGTCTGTTATGTTAAAGATGGCAGATTTAACATGTGAAATTTCTATCAACTCTTAGAACAACCGGCATTTTATTTCAGACAGTAGTAGACAAAAGCAGCTTCTCATTTCTAACCAGTGATTGGTGATTTCACCAGCTGTAATGACAAGTGTCTCTATAGCAGGTTCTTATTAGCTGCAACTGAAACCACAGACATCTGTTGTGTTGTAATTTTGCATTGTGAAAAAGGATAAAAGTATTCAGGGTAATCATGAAACCCATAGTGGCCTAATGGGGGATGTTCTATTGTGTATAATTTGACATTGAAATTTTGAATATGATCTTTATAGATTGCAGAAATGTTCTTACAACATGGTGGTAGTACAATATCAAAGGGCTGTCATGGCACAACAACAACACACAACAACAACAACAAAACAACAACAACAAAACAACACAAATAACCACAGTGACAATGAAAATATTAACAGAAACAACAATAACAACAGCATCCTAAATACAAACACAAACCGTGCCAACAGCAAAAATAACAATACAAATAATAAAAGAAATAACATAACACTAAAAACAATACTAAAAATAAAGTTTGTTTGTATTTATTTGTTTCTTCGTACAGCGATACAAAGAACAACAGAGAACATGCTTTACAACAACAACACAAACAAAAAAGTAAAAAAACATGTGGATTAAAGTAAAGCTTTGCACGACTTTGACTTAAGTGCAGCATGAAAGGAATGAAGCCTGTCAGCTAGTTCAGGAAGTCAGCTTCAGCTGCACTGCTACACACATGACATGCCTCATTGTCCTCTGTCGTCACCAAACACACACACTTCCTATTTGGTGGACTATTTAGGCTGCAAAAATGTCCCATCTCTCCCTCTGCCTGTCAATGCCTCTGCTGGCATCTGTACTGCTCCCTGGTCTTTCAGCCTCACCGCCTTCCCAGCATCCACCTGTAAGCTCCGGTTAGGGGGGTTTAAGATGTTTGCTCATATATCTCTATGCAAACATCTGCAGGGCGCGATGAGGATGGAGCCCAGAGGCCAAACTCCAATGTCCTGCTGTTATAATAAACATTAAGATTAAATACAGTGTAATCCAAACAGTTAGGAATACAGATTAGCCTGCAAACATACAAAGAAACATCTTAAGAAATGTATTTTATACAAATAAGTGTTCATAAGTGATTTTTTTTTAAAAAGCTACTGATCGACCCATTTAGTTTTTAAGCAGGTCCCTGCCTGAGGATGTCGGGCTGTTCACTGTTTGGTAAGGGGACACAAGTTCAGATGAATATTCAGCGGCCAGGCAGTGTCGGGCATTAAAAGTAACAAGTCAAATATTAAATTCATTCCTAAAACAAAGCGGCGGCTCCCAAAGAAAATCTGGCCTCACGACCACCATTGTTTAGCGTCGTCATGGCAAATTGAGAAATCGAAAGCTGAACAGAGTAACAGTCGCTAAGGTATGATTGGAAATTTGCTGCTCAGGGCAGGGAATTAACAAACAGTCAATTATCAGCAACAATGAGAATGGTCTTCATGTCAGTGTGCGCTGCCATTGTTTGTCTCACCGTCACTCTCATCTCACCACCACAAAGACAAATAACAGCATCCCAGTGCATTTTAAAGACCACTTAATAAGCTGTCACATGTTGTTTGTCATGGGCTCAGTTAATCACACTGATGGTCGAAACGACGTCTTCATAGTCAAAACATGTCATTAAAGGCCTGGTAATTAGTGACGCCAGCTTAATGGCTTATTCCAAGCTCTAATTTTATGTAGTTTATACACTTTTGTATACTTAAACGCTTTCACACCTATACAAATTTAGTCGACTCTTCCTTGGCCAAGATTCACCCCCATACAAAATTTCAGCAAAATCCGTTGACAACTTTTTGAGGTATCTTGCAGACAAACAAAAAAAACAAAAAAACAAACAAAAACAAACAAACATGGATGACCACATGAAGTAACCAACACTTTCATTATCAGGTCAATATTTAGTAATTCATTCCTAAATCCCACAAAAGACGTCTCACATGTTCAGACTATGCTATTGATACAGTAGATTTTGAAAGGAATACTATTTTCCTATAAGTCCTATTATCAATAGGTCCACTGGACTATTTAACATTATCTATTTAACTATTTAACATTAACATTTTCCTTCACTTTGTGTCACTTGATCAAAGTTGCGATATTTATGTTTGCCTTCCGTTTTTTTGCTTTTGAGCTTGTGCCAACCCAAACTTTAACCGGCTCACCTGCCAGTCCCTGCCTTTAAACCTCTGTATGTAAATAAATCACTGAAGTCTTCCTGCAATGCTTGACATGTCTGCAATTGGGGGAGTGAAAGTATGAACTGACCAAAGACAGACCTATAGAAGCATTTTGGATAAAGTAGAAGAGGTGATTCATAATTTTCTGTGCTTTCTACATCACTGCAAAATAAAAGCATTGAGTCTAAGGTCACATCTCTGTCGCTATAGCAGATGACTTGGTCATCACTCTCGGCTGCTTGTCTGCTAACACTGCCTCTGCAAACCTCTGCAAGATTCTTGCCTGCGAACATCCAGTCTGTGTTCCTTCCTGATAGCCTCCAGCTTTCAATCCATTCGATTGGTCATGGATTCTTTAACCCTCTAGCCTGCCTCTAGCATGTCCCTACATGGAGACTCAGCTTCTCGCTTCTCTGCACCATTGAGACTCAAGCGGCCCTACCAACACCCCTGCCTACGCACCTGCCTGTCCAGCACAATGCCTTGGCCTATATGGATGAATCATCAGTTCCAGAGCGTCCCCGCCTATGTTGCCAACCTTCAGTGCAGTCTTGTCTGCAACACCAACCTCCTTGCCTGTCCTCCAGAGCTGTTCCATCCATCTGGACGTTCTCCTGCCCATCCTGCTTGAGCTGCTCGCCCATCTTTCCTGCCCCTGTCAGTTCAGCTGGGGTGTCATTTAAAGGTCTTTTATACATTATGTTGCTGTGATTTTGCAACTGAATACCAGACCATATTACAGCTTCTATCATCCATAAAGAGGAATTTTAGCTTTTCAATCCCGACAGCTGTAAGCGGTATTCAAAATGCTGATTTTGATCAGAGCATTTGTTTAATACTAAGCATCACACATGCTGTTCAGAGGACCAACCTGTATGTCGAAGGTGTACGACATGTGAGCTCGCAGCTTGCTGATCTCCACCCTCGTGTCCTTTAACCCCTGCTTGCCTGGGACGAACGCCACGCTGTCGTCACATGGCTGACACGCCCGGCGCTCGCTGCTGTGGCACCGACGGCACAGGACGTTGTATGACAGGTCGTCACGGTGCCCGATGTCACGTGGCGAGTGCCACTCCAGGAGAACCGACGTCTGGTTGACGACCGAGACCACGTTACGAGGAGCCGAAGGGACACCTAGAAGAAGATGATTAAATGCTGAGGACATCAATCAGGTAAATATCTCTGTCAAGCAAATCATTCCTCCACACCTGGATATAATTATACTCCATTATGGTTAGCGCTTGAGAAAACCACTTTTATTTTAATCGAGCAGTTCTTTCTAATGGCTTACATATGGCTGAATGTTTTACTATCAAAGGATATATCTGGTATTTTATTGTAAAGCAAGCTGTTGTTTAAGCAGAGCATCGTTGCATGTATGCAATAAGCATTTCAGCTGATACAAAATATGATTTAATAATTAGCAGGCCAATAAGTCATACATATTAATTTACAGAAATATAAGATGAAAGCGTAACTTATCACATTTAATGCATTATATGTCTACATACATAAGCTGGAGTGTTACTGTCCTGTCAACAAGTCTTCTCCATAAGCATGTCTGACCCATTACTTCAGTTTAAAAATGCCCAAATTCATGGGTTCGATCATGTACATTTATTAATGCAATGTAATCTATGGCAACTTAATATATTTCAGTTATTGTTTTTCAAACAAACAAAAAAACAACATTTTGACTGTGTCCATTTGCACTTTTGGGAAAGTGTGATACACATCCTCTACAATTTTCTAGACATTTCATAACTCAAAAAAATAAATTGATCGCTCACAAATAAAAGGGAATTAAAAATAAATAGCGAGCGTTTTTTAAATACAAAATGTAAAATTAGTGTGAAGAAACTGAAACAGGGTGTGCAACAGAAAATATAATCCGGTCTCAAAGCATCTTGGGTACTTGAGGAACGGAATACATCCGGCTGCCTAGATTATATTCTATACATTTTATTTTATTTATTATTATATATATTATTATGTATATTTATATTATTCTTTCTGGATTTCGAAGCTGCCGACATGTAAGGTGCAAAAGTGCAGTTTCTGGTACAGATGTAGGAAGTTTGGACTTCTGTCTCTACCAGAGAGAGGATGATCGACCAGCTCACCACCTGCCAGAGAATCTCTTGTGTCTGCCATTCTCCAGTCAGTCAGTCAGTCTAGGGTGTTTCTAGAGTGTTATAGTGAGTCTTAAATGCCCATCCAGAGTTTTCACACGGTTAAACCTTGTGGCTTCACTTCTCCCAGACGGCTCACGCACATCACAGAACCCCTGACACACACAGACACACACAGACACACACAGACACACCAGCACGGCAAGTTGTTGAACTGAAACAGACATTCAACCTTGGCTTATATTAAATCACAGTCAACCAAAGCATTTGAGACGGCCCTGTAGAATACGAGCTAGTGTGCGTTTGTCAAACAGACGCTGCAGAATCAAAGTGCTAACAATCAGTAGGGGGTTGAAAATCTACTGAGAGGCACTTCCAAAAAAAAATCATACACACACAGGCATGTGCAGCGTCTCGACACAGATATTAACTCCTACTCTGAGGAGCACAAATAAAAATCACTGAAATAGAAGAAAGTAAAGGGATAATGTTTGTTTCAAATTGACCGTTTCCGAACAAACAGTTTTCTGTTCTGCAGTCTGCAAACACAATGTGCACTGTGCACTTCTTCTCTGTTTTATAAGCAGCTTACGCAGTGACAATCTGACCCCCACACACACACACACACACAAACAACTCCTCCGTACGTATATGCAGCCCATGAGGCCTGCTGTGGGAACGATTTCCTGTCAGCAGAATATCCACACATCGCACACTCGCTCTTCCATCACCGATCTGATTTTATATGCCATTGTGATTATACAAGTGAAAACACAGTGAGCATCCGTCCCACGTTGAACTCCTATCCCACGCTTTTCAGAGGTTTCACTCTCCTTCCTCACTGCCGCGTTTGAAAAAACTCACACCTCCATTTGCTTTTGCCCTTGAATTGAAGGTATCAAGGTAATTCACGAAGCTGTGTAGGCAGAGAGGGTTGACACCTGACACCTTTTCACTGGGGAAGTAGATTTTTCTTCTGTCAGCATCAATTCAAGAGTTGGCTGCTGCTTTTTTGAGCTGAGGCTTTTCATGTGCTTTCTCTGTTGTCAGAGTAAGTTAAACCCAAACTGCAGCCAGTGGCTCCAACATATGAATTTTTAAGTGCAAAAGCATGAAATGATTTTTAATCCCGAATTACATCTGTGGGTGACAAAAGCACTTTGTAGGGCAGGTTTTGTAATAAATCTCAACATAGGAGGTTTGGTCACGCTTGACCGATTTTTGTGAGTAGTTTTGAGTCTGAACACACAATTTTTGGAGAAATACCCACAATGCATTCAATCCAGCTTGTCCAGAGTGACCCCTCCCTGCAGATAGTGCAGTGGTTTAAGCGCGTGCCCCATCCGCAGAGGCTGCAGTCCTCCCGCGGCGGCCGTGGGTTGGATTCCTGCTCACGACCCTTTGCCGCATGTCTAACCCCCCCCCCCACTATCAGCTGTCTTATCTAAATAAAAGCAAAAAAAATGACCAAAAAATAAATAAAACTAACCCATATCCACCTGCTGCACCTCAGAAACAGGTTCTGACCGGTTTACTGCTACTGCTCTCCAAATGTCTGCTTGGAGAAATTTATGTTTCCCGTGTTTTTAGTTTTGTTTTTCTTATTTCTCTTTGCTCCCGTTGCTGAAATAAATGAAATTCATCATTAAAAGTTAATAAGGGGCAAAATATGGGTGTAATTTTCAACACAAACAATCAGATTAAATCCCTCAAGTCTCTCGATCCATTAAACGGACCATTTAATGGATCAACACTTTCACAACTTAAATGTTTGGTTTACTTCAAACGAAGTTTGGTGCATTTGACCATTTAGGTCGATTTTATATAGACTGGCTGAGGGAGATATCAATCAAACTCTGGAACAGGATTGTGTTCCAGACCCCTGCACTTCTTTTCCATTCAACTTTTATTTATACAGGGTGGGCCAATGAAAGCAATTCAATCTCTTCTTCATGGGCACCCTGTGTTTATAGGACAATAAAAGCCAAACAAAAAAACAAACAAAAAAAAGATGCAAAAGCAATTCTGACAAGAAATACATAAACAACATAAACAAACCAAACCACAAGCTGTCCGTGGCAACAAATAAACTCACACTGAAAGTCAGCCAGGAAGGCCTTAAACCGAGTAAAAAGGGGTCACTGAGTTCAACCTTGAACTGTTTCCCTTCTGTGAAGTCTCCCAAACTCCATATTAGTACTGTGTACTACTTTGTACTACTTAAGTACAAATTTGATTCACTATTTCTACTCTGTACAACTTTGTACTTCAGCTCCTTTAACTTCAGTGGCAAATATTGTTCTTTATTCCTAACTATATTTTTAGTACTGGTTACCTCTGCCAATGGGGTTGTGATTTCACCTGTATTTGTTTGTTTGTTTGTTATTTGGTTTGTTTGTTAGCTGGATTACGCAAAAACCCATATCTATATCCATCCATCCATCCATATCTATATACATATATCTATACTGTATCTGTATATCTATATATTAGAGTTCATTTGTGTAATTTTGCATATATTTGTATGTAATTTAAAAAAAACTGTAAAATACTGTATAAATGTAAATTTTCTGTAAAATCTTCTGTAAAAAATTTAAAATAAACGCAATTTGTCATTATCGACATTACACTGAAAAAACAGTTGGTTAATTAATTTACAATGTCCGCAATTTCACAGTTTTGTATCAAATTAAATAAACAGAAAATTACAGTAAAAACCTTCAGTTATTTTCCGAAAAATTAGGATTTTTTTTTTACAGCGTTGCATAACTTTGCAAACTCATTCATGAATATAAAACATAAATTAAAAAAAAGACCTGGCCATTTTTAGCACGCCCAAAAAACATGAAGAAGTATCCAGGTCACCAGTCCACACACACACACACACAGACTACACACAGTATACACACAAACACACACTCACACACACACAGACTACACACAGTACACACACACACACACACACACACACACAGTTTCACAGTTTGAGACTTGCTGCAGAGACAGTCCAAATGATTCATGTCTCAACCTACTTTCACCAGCTCTCTGTGGAACTGAGAGGCAGCGTTTTTTCAAACTCTGTGCCTCGTCTTGCATAGCAATATGGCTCTTCAACACACTAAACACATATTCGCGTCAATGGAAAGCCAGTGGAATGTGGCAGTGTTATTACTTACTGATCCCCAAATCCCCAAACAAGGATGGGAACATTGCAGCATACTCTGAATGAGGTGCATGAAATTAAGGCTGGAATAATAAATCAAAGCAGATATTGGCCTTTAATTCAATGAGGAAATATTGGATCGTCACCGACGTCCACCACTGATGTAATGTCATTTGTCAGCTATTAGTAACTTATATGCAAACATCTGCTTTCACAAACCTGCCTCGGTCAGCCTGAAGCTTACTGTAATCACATATTGCTACACTATTTGAGTATGTATCTTTTTTTGGTAAGAGAGAGACGGACTCACTGGTGCACACGTCCTCCGGTCTGTCCATGTCTCCACGGTAATAGCCGTTCCGACAAATGCAGAGGGTGGCGGCTTCGATGGTGGATCGACTGTTGAGCGGACATTGCTGACATAATCCTGCCCCCTGGAATGACTTAAAGGTGCCCTGAGGGCAAGCTGTGGAGAAAAACACAAACACAAAATCATTAAAACATCTCTGCCTCCTGACCGTGACAGCAAATGTTGGTGCACCTTTTGTTTGTCTTCGCAACACAATAAAATTTGTTTTTGAAAGAGTTATTACTGGCAGTATGAGGTTGGCAAAGCACAGAGGGTTATCTTCAGAGGAGAGCAGCATATTATTTTTTTTAAGACAAGCAAAAAAAACCCTCAATTTTCCACAAAACATACTAGTTTTATTTCTCTAGTTCCTTCAGAGATGGTTCTATAGATATACACCAACAGAATCATCCTTTATGGCATGAAACAGATGGAATATGAGTATTTAAAGATATCACCCCCCTTAATCCAATCTTTATTCATCCAGGGACAGCTTGTGTTGAACATACACTGCATGTACGTTCTTCAGTTTACATAAAACTGCATGGAAAACTGAGTTTTTTTGTGGAGTTCTCGCTAGTTGTCACCATTACTGTACCATTGTATATTCTAATCCGAAGTCATTATGCTTCTGGGAGGCCACAGATATGAGTCATCCCCCCTTTTTCTGGTGAATGTTGCATTTTAAAATTTCACACGATTTCTTAATGACAATAAAACTAGACTTTCGCCTGAACATAACAGACACCACACACCAGAATTATGGCTGCTATTTTCTTTGGCGAAATATATAATCAGTATATGTTTCACCTATAGCTGTGGGAACAAGACAAATCTATAGATTTTCCTCCATGCTGGATTATGATCACAATCAGATATCTAATGGAGGTGTAAGAAAATATCAATACACGCGAGTCTTTGGTGATATTGTATAGATTCTCAAAATCATTGTAATTAGAAGTTTACAGTAAAAGATTTGTGGCTATGGTCAACAGTTTGATAGCAGTATTTTAATCTGTTTTAAATGTTTAAAATTTAAATTTCTACTCCGGCATAAATAGAAAGTCAGCCAATAATGTTTTGTGCTCTTTTTTTTTTATTTAAAAAAAATTAAATTTAGGATTATCATTTTTTATATTATTATTATTATTAGTGTTATTATTATTATTATTATTATTATTATTATTATTATTATTATTATTTGTTGTTGTCCTAACCTGTGAGTTTGGCTAAATGCATCTGTGGTTACCATAGACAAATGCTAGCTTGCTAGTAGTTGTAGTGTAAAGATTACAACATTACAATACCACCAATCAAATAAAGCAGCAGGGCGTGATTCAAGCTGCTTAGTGCAGTAACATTAGTAGAAGATGGCTACCGTCCCTAAACTGGGATTCAGTGGGAGCTAACAAGATTACGATTGGCCCGCATAACTCTGCGTGTTTGCTGGGAATATGTGTTTTAAAATTATTTAGCATTTATTTTACTGGGATGGTCTTAAGCACTTTTTCAACCATTCATTCATTCTAGCTTTAGAATCTCAAGTAAAAACAGAACAAACAAAACCTCAGGATAAATCCACTAATCTCAATTTCACCACTTTTATTCCGACCATGTCAACAAACTTTCAGAATTATGACTATGAGTGAAAAAGGAGCAAATGTGGAAACGGAGATGTGTGAAATGAGAAATTAGACTGGAAGGAAAGCTCCGCCAAAAGGCTGAGAAAAACCAAATGAGATTTTGTCTTTTAATCTCATTTCTTTTACCAGTCTGATTTATCTTTAGCACTTTGTTTTCCCCCTGCCACTGTAATGAGCGCTCACTTTATCTCTGAGGTGCTTTAGATTCTGCAAGGGCAAAAATGCAAACTGGAGTCTACATCACAACATGAATTAAGTGAAAGAAGCAAATGAGACAAAGTGTCAGCAAACTGGGAGCCAAAGAGCGTCACTTAATCAGATGTAAAAGGGTTTAAGGGTCAGGTGGATTTTGTTCCAAGACAGAAAAAGAAACTAGAATTGTCTGGAAATATGTTATCGGATTATATGAGAGTACAGAATGTCATCACTTCATCATAATTATGCTTTTTAGTTCTGGTCCGATTCCTGTTCAATTAGAGGAATAACCTTATACCTGCTTGATGCACATGTGTCATGATGTACTGTACATTTTGAAATCAGCAGATAGATTTATTAGTACTATAATTTTTGACATTATGCTAGAATCACATAGTTGCTATAATACAATCCATTGCTTGGTTTATTTGCTTGACAGCGGACTGAGACCCAACATTTAAAGTGGGCTCGGTTCAGTTGTTTGAGTTTCTTTATATTCAGACTTTAATTTGAAGTCCTCTCCTCAGGAGTGATAGTGGATTAACACTTTGTGCATGTAAGTGTAGGTGTACATGCAGATGGACATCTGGCTTTGTCAAGGTCATTTATTCAACAACCTCTCTCATACACATGGGGTATGTCACCATGGCAACAAATCTTGCTCTGTCTCTGTACTCGCCGTCTCTCTTTTTGTGCATGTTTGTGTGTAAAGTTTTAGACATATACAGACCGCAATGTTTTCTTCCAACAATAATGGGATTTTGGTTAAAATGTGAAAATTGTTCCAGTGAGATAAGAGTAATTCATAAATACTCTACAAAGTGTATTATGTAGAGTATTGTTGGAATTTTAAATACTGCAGACCAGGTGATGGTAATATAGATGTAGTTACTTTAATTTTAGTAGTGTTACGCATCTGCTTAAGATGAAATTGCCTTGATGCAGAAAATCCATCATGCAAGATCATGCACCAATCCATGAACGGATGGATACAGAAAGAAAGACAAAAAGACAGACAGAAAAAAACCAAGAGAGAGAACAAGATTATTCGTCTGCTTCCCTGGGTGCCTTTAGCCAGCTGTGTGGAGTCACATAGCGACCATGTGGGAGACAATTGTCTAAAATTGTCCTGCATGTTCACTGATCAATTATTTAAAACGTGCATGTGTTTGTGTGCATGTGTGCAAAAAGCCTGCAGAAACTCTTGTTGATGCTGGGGTTCACAGCAGGGGTAGTTGGTGTGTATTGGGTGCTACTGCTTACATTTACAGAGTGGTGGATGTGAAGCAAAGGTCTATTTGAATATTTGTTTGATTCACACACACACACACACAGACACACACACACACACGCACTACTTTGGTGCTGATCCAGTTTTACCGGATGATTTGCACAATATGCTGGTTTTGTGCTGAATAAATGCACTCTCTGCAGCCTGATACACACACATACACACACACACACGTACATGAAGACAACCATCTGTTCTAATAGTGAGTCCAGTTCCCTGCCAAGTTGTTATCAGCTGATTGGCAGAAGAGTACACCAAAAACACGCCAGCTTGATGGAGACAGGCGGGACACACTCTGTGCTCTATGACATCTCCAATCACTGTTCAGGAGTAAAAAGCTTTGGATGAAAGACCAGCGGCAGGTGGGTAGACACAGCATCACAGAAAATTCACCTTTATTACATGTTTTTGGACTGTGGGAGGAAGCCGGGGAACCCGGAGGGAACTCACACAGACACGGGGAGAACATGCAAACTCCACATAGAAAAGCCCCAGGTCCTCAGGTGGATTTGAACCCAGGAGCTTCTTGCTGTGAGGCAACAGCGCTACCCACTGCGCCACCGTGCCGCCTATGATATAAACACCGACTGCATAATAGAAACTTCAATATGTGCTTAAATTACATGGCTTGACAACATAACAGTAACTCTTTTCCAGCACAGAAACAAATATGGATATATTCTAAGAACAAGCAGCTCACTTCCTGAAATTGGCACAACATGGTCATGCTATAGGGGCGGTACTGTGGCGTAGCGGGCAGTATTGTTGCCTCACAGTAAGAAGCAACAGTGCCTCTGCTGAGGACGTTTCTGTGGAGTTTGCATGTCCTCCCCGTGTCTGCATGAGTTCCCCCCGGGTTCTCCTGCTTCTTCCCACAGTCCAGATACATGCAGAATAGGTAAACTGGTGACCCTAAATTCCTGCAGGTGTGAATGTGAGTGAGAATGGTTGTTTGTCTTTCTATGTGTGGCCCTGCCATGAGCTGGCGACTTGTCATGTCATTTAAAGTGTGACACGTAACAGAGGGGTGATGCATACGGTTTAGAAAGAGGAAAACCTGCTCAAACAAAGACAGGAAATACCAACAACTAATCAACTGAGGCGTCACCATGCACAGTCTCACCACTAATAGACCCGCATCAGAACGAGTAACAGAGAAACATCCCAGCAACAGCCTGTACTAATGTTTCTCCCCCTTAATGCATTAAACATGCTGGCTAAAGGCAATCTAAAAATCAGGGATTCTACTGATGATCGTAATGCGCCAAAGATATAAGCTCCCTGGCTTTAAACATTTCACACTCTGGGACTTAATTTATGCTGACAACATTGAAGACTGTGTTTATTTTTTTCATATAATGCTTGTAATAATGTTTGTATAATGTTTCTATTTAAAGCTCATATGATTCTCCTGAGACCTGTAATTTCTCCGGTTGTGAATCTTTCAAGCATAAAGAAACCTTACAGTCAACCAGAATGTGAACTTATTGTCACAGAAAATGACAGAGAAACATCCGAGATTACCACAGCATTACTAGATTACTGTTTCCCATGAGGATTACCTTTTACCCATTCAAATATTAAACATAGGAAGACATCATATCTGTGCTAAAGGGACACTGGAACCAAAGCTGATTTCAATCATTGTATTGAATGTATTTCACAGGAGACAGAGCCTTCTTTTCCCTCTCTCTCTTATCTGCCACAGCTTCTACCTTTCCGTCCTTGGACTGTCCTTCCTTTACTTTTACTTTTGTATTTTTGTTTCTTGCCAGTCCATCTCTCCAGAGGACTCTCCTGTCTTTCTTCCTTCCTTCCCTTCGTCCCTTCCTTCCTTCCCCCTTCCTTCCTTTCAGGTAACCCGCTATCTCTCTGAGCCACACTCGCACAGTTCAAGACTAATTTTCAGACCACTAATCTGGCTGGAACACCTTAAACTAATTAGCATTGGGATGACGCGGCCACGCTTATCATTTCACCGTATGTCTATACATCCGACACACACATATATATATAAACACATAAAATGGTGGAGACTCTCCAGGGAGATTAAGAAATAACGGGTACTACTTCGGAGAGGAAATGGGGAAGGAGGCCAGATATAAAAAGTAAGTGGAAGAGATAGAGATATATGGAACACTTGGGGAAGAGGGGCTATTTCTGTGCCATGTTCACCAAGTCTATGTCTACTACCATTAGCATGTGGAACATTGTGGGCTGCACCCTTGGGCAAAAAAAGACACGAAAATGTAAATACGCATCTGATTAGTCAGAAATAGTCAGAATTTACTCTTGCTCATAATTCAAAAATTACACTTTGCACATAATTGACCCAGCATGCAGCAGTCCTGCTAGGGCATTATCTTGCAGACCAAGCAAGGACCTAATTATGACACATTTCTGATTATAAATGGAAAATAAGAAAGGACTGACATGCATAAATTGTATTCAAAATATATTTTCCTTAGAATTTTTTAAGGTTGTAACTACTTGTTTGGTTCTAGCATGCTTGATGGTACCTTCCCCTCCTGCTGCATTAGCTTGGTCGCTATGTTTCATTATTGAAAGCATAGCTGGATATTGATTTGCTGTCATACTGCCTTGTTAGCTTTTCCTACAAAATTGTCAAATTTGTGCACAGCATGCAACAGTATTTGCTGAGGCTGTGTCATCAGATCAAGTTTACCAAGGATAATGAATTCAGTCATGGCATCGTGTCCAACATGCTACGATGCAGTGCAGTATATTTGCAGCCGTTTGTCCTCGTTTTTCCATTTGGTTCACTTTGAACCAGCACAGCGTCATTAATGCACAGATTTACCTCGACACACGTTGCCATTGTCAGGTTCATAACCTGCCTTGCAGCTGCAGCTGCCGATGGGTACCATCCACTCTCCATCTCCGTTACAGTAGAGCTTTATGGGCACGTCTACTTCCTCGGCGTTGGGGATGCAGTTTCCCCTAGCGATGACTAATGAGGTGGACTCTGCTCCAGTTAGGGTCTGCACGGAATCAGAATCATAAAAATATACATGTTGGACAACAGCTGCACCAAAGTTGGAAGAAAGGAGCACCACAATATTCAGTTAGTTCCAGCCCATACCTCTGGGAAGAATGCAAAGTTCTGCACTATGCTGGGACATTTCTTGTAGAAGACTCTGACGGCCAGTAGGGACATGCAAGCACCCAGGTCCTGGAAGGCTAAGTGGAACCCTCTGCCTCTGGACAGCGGCCCGAAACTCCGAACCTCTGTGTTTACCTTCATTAGCCTTCCTCCAAAATCAACCTGGGAGAAACTCTCATCTGCTGCAATGGTGTCCACCTTACAGTGAGGTATAGACAGGGAGAATGGCAGGAAATACCAAAAAGAGAAAAGAATGAAAGAAAAAAATACTAAATGAATAAGATCCTTTTAGCCTCTTCTTGTCCTTGTTGTTTCTAGAATGACCGATGTTCAAATCAACCTTATACCACATGATTTTGTTATGTTAAAATGTAAATTAATAGAATCAGAATCTATTATTTTCCCGACTGAACCTCAACGATGTCACCCGGAATAAGTGCCAGGGGATTTTTCTGTTTTCCATTCAGTTGGATCTGCAATCCATTTATTTAGCATTGGTTAAAAAGTCAGAAAACTTTCTCCACGCTGAAAGGAACATATTCTACTTATGTAAAAATCTAAACATTTGGAGATTAATGAGTTTCACTCAACAGTAACGATACACTGAAGTCAAATATCAAGCAGGTGGCCTGCATTTTCTCCAAAGCAAGTAAACTGCTGAGGCTCATTTGTACTGCAACTCCTTGCAATACCAACAGGCCAACAATACTGGTGTTGTTGTGCTGAGAAACAGTACAATTATCATCAAAATCTGAATTTGCAGTGCGATAAGTCTCCCAAAACCAGCAGCTCTTCACATTTTGCCGCTCTACTCAAAGGCTCTATAGCTTCTGCCTCCATTACCTTAAGGAAAGGGGCATTAGCCCAGTACTCCACCCCTTTGATGCCCTCCGACACGGTCCGGTCAGTCTCCAGGTAGTACAGGTTGAACGTCTCTTTGCAGGAGCCCAGAACACTGGGGATGGAGGCACAGTCACGTACTGTGAACCGGATTTCCACGTAGATGCGCTGCGCCGCCCGCCGGTCGATGTAAGTGGTGAGGAGCCAGTTGTTCTGGCTGGGCTCAAACACATTGCACACCTGGTACGTCCTGATGGTGTTGAGGTTCTCATCGTACCCGCTCACCTCCTCCCACTGGAAAATGTGTGTGTGTGTGTGTGTGTGTGTGTGTGTGTGTGTGTGTGTGTGTGTGTGTGTGTGAGCAAGGGGCACGGATGAGAGGGGAGGAAGCAGAGGGAGAGAGGAGATGAGAGGCTAAAATGATTAATGGGTTTACCAAGACCTGACACAAATTAAACTTTTTCCATCCCTCCCTCGCATTTTGTCTCTCCCTCTTTTCCTTCCTCCCTCATTCCATTTTTTTCCCCCCTCTCCTCTACCTTGTTCTTTTCTGTAAAGGGACAACCATTCATCACAATTAGAGCAACTCAGCTCAAACACACACACACACACAGGAGACCACTGTGACCGGCTAGTAGCCAAACCACCACTTAAAAAAAGTCCAAGGAGTTTAAGAAAGTGATTGCAAAACCTCATTCTAATGAATTCCATTTCTATTTTATTCTATTAATTTGTCCACTACGAACTTGGTGTTGCCCCTCGCATCTATTACAATCCCTTCTGTTCTGCATCAATACCAGTTAATTGGTGTCACCTTGCAGCTGTAATTAAGATTTTGACAGACTCGTTAATAGAGCAGTGCAAACTGTACTCAAACTCCCTTTCCTCAAGGGTACACACACACACACACACACACACACACACGCATTTGCACACACATACAGTATACACCTTTGCACATTGCTCTTACCCCATTGGCAGGGAATGATATCCAGCCGAGCTCAGCTGTCGCTGTCCTTGTATCCATCACTGTCTCTGTCAGACAAAAGAAAAGGCAGAGACGGGTGAAGAGGGGAGGCTGCAGGAGGAGGGCAGCTTTGAGTTTAATTAATAGTCAGCTCAGACATTAACTTTAGTACCGCAAAGTGATGCGTGTCATTCATATCCATAAAATCCCACTTTACAGCTTTTCGTCTCTTCTTCCCACCCCCCTATGATTAAAGAGACAAGTAGCCACAAAGAAGCCGGGCCTCTGTTTATGCTAATGCATTTTTAACAAAGGAACAGTGATTCGACTCAGTGAGAGAGATTAAAAAAATGGTCACTTTTTTATATTTACATTACACATAGGTTGAATTCATGTCATATTACATAAGTTTAACACCACCGGCGGCACCAGCATCAGGTTTCCAGGGCTTTAGCCGCAAATGTTCTGTTCAATGTTCTGTTAAATGTTATATGGCAAGAGGGAAAAAAGTCTATAATCATCACAAAATGTACATAATTTCATTCTGGAACACACCAGTCTTTAATGGTGGATGCATCTGCTCTGAGTTCAACCAAATTAACATATATGCATCGACCGCCATCCATCCAAACCGACAATTTTTTTTAGGATTTCATGTTATTGTATGTTTTATTTATGTATGAATGTTTTCTTTAACAAACAAAACAGCTCAATCTGTTTCACCTATATGCCATTACATCACAAAGCTGCAAAAATGTCCAAAAGCTATATGTATATATATCTCCCTTCATATTATAGATCCGACTGAGTTCATGGTGAAATATTGCTATGTGAGCAGCCTTTAGGTCTAGTTCAGCATCTTTCTGTCTTGTATGTGCAAATTTTCTCCCACCAGGCTGGGAGGAAAAAAACAACGCATTGACATGTCCATGCATGTTAATGATGGTAAGTGGAAAAAAAACACCACATGCTATCAGTATTTTAGGATGATACAGTTATGGAAGACACTTTTTATTACACATTGCTAGTTGTAGTAGAGACAGCGGAGGAAACATTCAATCAGATATAAAATCTTAAATGTGAATAAGAGGCCATTTCGCCTGTAAGTAAAAACTGATCAAAGAAATCTGTTGAGTAAACCAAGACCAACTTTGAGCTCAAATGCTAAAAAACTTCAGGGGAAATGAAAAGTTTAAGCCAAAAATACTCTTTGGACGACATCTTTGTTTTTCAGGACTATCATGAACTCAGCATGAAATGATGCCTATACCCTCCCATTGATGTTTTAAATGTAGTTTTTGCTCACGTTCAGCTCTCCTTCGTTAGATGAACGAGAACCAACACAGAGCAGCGAGCGGACACCCGAGACACTCGACCCGACATAGGTTAGTTGTCATGCTGCCACCACAGACCCTAACATGGAGTCCTTTGTAATAAAACACGGGCGAGAAGATCCGACGACATCACACGATGTGGCAGCCGCAGGCAAACAACCCCCCCTTGATTCCTGACATGCTCTCCTCCTCTTGCACTCTTTCATTCTGTCACCCTGCCTCTCATTATCTCCTATCCTCCACACCCTCCCCACCTTCTTCATCCTCTCCTTCACTCTACCTCCCCCCCGTCTTTTATCTCCCCCTCTACCTTGGGTGCTTCTTTTTTTTTTTTTTTTGTCAGAAAGCCTAGCCTAATTACAGCAGAACCCAGTTTTTCAGCTCCCCTTGGGAGTGAAGGTCGTTTGGGGGAAAGGAAATGCTCGTCACGCAAAGATGTAATCGACTATCAAAATCTCGAACCAAAGCTTACTCAAATGGTGACAATAGTTACAATCTCATTTGTAGCTTCACTGCGTTTAGTGACATGTTGTCAACAACGATTTTCATAAACCGATGCACAGCAGAATATAGATCCAGTTTATTTTTGCCTTCTGCATTTTTTTTTTTTTTTTTTTGTGCCTGTTCAGACGTCTTTGAAGTATGGCTGCAAAGATGAGGCTCAAAAGAAAAATGGTAAAATAGAGAGAAATCCACAATGTTGACAGAGGAGATGTTGGTACAGCTCATGTAATCTTACAAGCTCTACCTTCCAGCAAAGCCTTGCAAGGAGGGATTTGATTCAGGGCTTTATTTAAGGAACAGAACAATGGCTATGCCCTGTCAAACTCTACCATACGTCCATATTTCTGTTTCACAACAGGCATATTTTCAGGCAGTGTTAGCACTTATGATTCAATACATCTATGCGTCATCATTTCAGGTTATCACATCCAGCTCACAGGTTGAGCATTATGGCCAAAAGCTGGGAGAGTAATGTGGCAGAAGCAGATATCTTTTTTATACATATATGCAACTTCTTAGCTTACATAGATTGAATATCAGTAAATAAACAAATCATTTTTCACATTTGATCATTTCTTCATTCGTCCTGCATCTTTTTTATTTTACCAGTAAAGGGCTTCTTCTCTGGAGTTAAAAAATGTCTGTCTTGACCATTACAGCAGCAAAACATAAAATATAGAGGTTTAAAATGCATAACACAAAATGGCAACAAAAACAAAGGAGAGAGAAAGTGTCATCCAAAATGACCCAAAATAACATTTTCAAGCTGCTTGCTTTGTATTGTATTGATCATACATCCATTTTCTATAGCAGCCTTTCCTAGCAGGGCGTTGAAGCCTATATCCTACAGCTCACTGGGCGAGAGAACATGCAACTTCCAGGCCACAGGTCTGGATTGGAACACAGAACCTTCACTGCAAATTGTACTTATTTCCAAACTGAAACCAACTTATTTTAAGATTTCTTGACGAGTAAACTTATCTTGCTGCATGGATGGATAATTTCACTACTATTAAGCGATTCTCTCCTAAAATCCAATGTTTATTTCTCATATTTTAGCTTCTCTTATTTGCGATGTTCTTGCTATGAGGCATCAGTGCTCCCCACTAGAACACTGTGCTGTATCCAGTTTGCTATTATAAATGACAAATTATAAATCCTCACATTTTAGAAGCTTGAATCAACTACTTTTTGTCATTTTCTGCAAAAAAAACAACCAAGTGATAGTAAAAATTATCTTTTCATCTGTGATTAATTGACTAATTGCTTCAATAATCTTCTTGCAACTTCGATCATTTGCAAAGGGCTTGCTCAGAAGTAAAACCACAAAATAATCAAATCATATCAGCAAACCAGAATTCTCAGCTTCAGAGACACGTCTATGCTTATTAGGGTGCATCTGCTTAGCCGCCTAATTAACAGCGTACCTCTCTGTGCACAATAGGGTATACATTCCGATCAGCCTAATTACTTTTGACATATTGGAGGCTGCGGTCGCAGTGCGCCCACCTCCCCCCACTGTTGTGCACCTTCTCAATCCAACACACAAACAGCTCACACCGCTGAATGAAACCAAAGCCATTTTATGGCAGAGAAAACAGCAGGTAAATCTGTGCGATATTGTAGCTGTCAAAGAGGCTGTTAAATCTTTGTTGTGGCCAACAAGGGAGAAATAAAAGAATTCCTATCACAGATGCTGAATTAGGCGCAATTTTGTTGTTTTGCTGCCTCCTCCTCTTTTCTCTCTCTCTCTGTGTGTGTGTGTGTGTGTGTGTGATGTACAAGTACAGGTGGTCAAATGGCAAGTGGGGTTGGTTCATCTTCTCCTAATTAGCCTGGTTCATTCTAACCAGAATTACTCTACTGCTCAAAGGCACAAGTTGTGTGATTTATTCGCCTCTGTACCTGTTTGTGTGTGTGTGTGTGTGTGTGTGTGTGTGTGTGTGTGTGTGTGTGTGTGTGTGTGTGTGTGTGTGTGTGTGTGTGTGTACTGTATCTTTCGTATGTGTGCATGCTTTAGATACACAGAAAGAAAAAAAAAGTGTGCCTGGGACCACACTAGAATAACATGCAAACGTCAGCATACACACAAGGCAAACACATGCTGAAAGCCCTCCTGGAGTGAAAGACGTCACACCGCCAGCAGAGACGGCTGTTGACCAATCAGGCGTTGGAGCGGAATGACAGTATCAAGCACAGAAGGACAACCGAGTCACAAGCACAACACATTGAGATGCAGATGTGCACAAATCAAACATACATGGCCTATACTGAAATGTATCCTCTTACACACAGACACTCAAACATAAACTCTGCAGCAATAACCCAGAGCAGCTTCCTTGAATCAAACCTCTTGTGTCCGCAAAATCAATTGTGAAGACAATTATGAGCCAGGGTGCACAGCTCTGATATATCAACACAACTTCCACACATATAACCTAGGAGAACATTATGTTAATAGAATTAAACACTAGGAGGAGCAGCTAAACAAATAGCTGGCTTGAACCATCAGAAGAAAAAAAAAAAAGATTGACTGAAAGCAAATATATCACTAGTCTTATCTAATCTTAGCTCCCTGTATTAAACCCACAGGAGCTCCAGAAGGCTCCACCATAGGCTTTAATATTTCCAAACTGCTCTTATCTGCACGCAGTTCTCTGCAGCGAAACTTTGGTTTGTCTCACCTGATAATTTAGACATTCAGCATCAATCTGAAGCGCTGGCTAATGGGCTGACCCTGTTGTCTCAAAAGAGCCGGCTCAGCAGTTCAAAAACACATTGTATCAGCAAAAAAAAAAAAAAAAGGAGACGACATAACTATGCAGCAACGGTGGATTTACACGAGGAGCCGTGGACGAGGTGAACAAAATTACAATTCTGCTTCGATAGCATGACACCATCGTGTGATAAATCTAAGAAACAGTTTGTCTTTGGGGGCATTTTATTGTTCTTAGAGTGGGATAAATATAGGGATAGTATTTAGATGACTTTTTAGACTTTAGAGGTGTATTATCCTCAAGTTACTCAATTATTAGATGGCTGTATGGGATGAGTCACAGCTCCTCTTCAAACAGAAATACACCCTCATAATTTTACAGTGAGTTTAATTATGCTTCATGTTTCATATTCACCCAATTATTCTTGTTTAAGTTTATTGAATTATATCAAACATTTGACTAATTTCCTACTTTCAATCACCCATAATGATAAATGCTAGGATCTATTCATTGAAATTGACAGTTATTGACTTTGTAAACACCCATTGCTGAGCTAGGGTATATGGTATATGCTCATGACTGTGTATCTTACAGTACCTGCAATGCAGAGGGATTTATGGGTATGACTAGGAAGCATAAAATTAACAGACTGAATCTCATTAAAGAGGTACTCTAGTAACTTAGCACTGTACCTCAATAAAGATGAAGAACTCACAAGACAGACTCTTAAAAAATGATTCATCTCCCATATATCCTGACTGGAAGTTCTTAGCACTGATGAAGGCCAATTAGGGAATCACACAGACTAAATACACTAGGATAAGGAGGGAATGACAAACAGGTGACAAAGGGAGGAGGAGACAATCAAACAATCACACACTGAAAAGAAAATAAATTTTAGGGTAAGACACAAGGAGGATACAAAGAAAAAGTCACAAGAGACGAGGCTGCAAAGGCACAGAGGGAGAGAGAAGAAACCAGAACTGAAAACAGAAGACTAGAACCAAGACAGAGGAAACAAAAGGTCAAAACAGATCACAAGAAAAGGCAACAGGAAGTGTAAAGCAAAAAACACAAGGCATGGAAATGACCTACAAAATAAAACAGGAAACAGAGGCACAATATAATCACATAAACCTTTCAAACTAAATGGAACCAAAAGAATTTTAAAAATAAATTTAAAAAATGTTTAAAAAATAAAAAATAAAATATATCATAAATAGCTCAACACAGGTATTTTAGTCACTAAAATAGCTTTGAGGGGTATACTATCTGAGTTCTGTCAATTCTGTACACAAATTGATGTTTCACATACACACTAATCATTTCAGTTTTTGTCAATAATACCTATTTTATGTATCTGAATATAATTTTCACTATAAATTACTATAAGTAGGTGACTATATGAAACCAATGTGACTTAAAAAAAAGAAGCTTTTCCCCCTCTGCTCTACACGCGTTAACTCCTCAAAGTTAATCTTCTCCTGCACCTAAATCACAAAAAACCTCACTTTATTCTTACAAATTCAATCTGTCGTGTTTAATTAGACTGAAGTGAACTGAATGTAACTAAATTAAAGCTGCACTCAATATTTCATATCACTGTAACAATGGAGCAAATGACTCTGAGAAAAGGGGCTCACAGTGACAAAACACACAGACCCATCCTCCCACTGAGTTTCATGGAATCCATTCAGTGGTTTTTGCATAATCCTGCTGACAAAACCGACAAACAAGCGGACGCGAGTGAAAACATAACCTCCTTGGCCGATGTAATTATCGCCCGGCTCAGCTCTGTGGAACATCTCAGCGTCTTTTGGCTCATTTGTTTGGGTTTTAAAGCCAGCAAAATGTCCCGCTCTGGTTCACCCTCATGATTTTTTTTTTTTTTTTCCCCCAGTTCCAGCTTCAGCAGACAGATGTTTTCAGCACTGAACACTTCCAGTGCTGTTTTCGTTCCCAGACTATAGCTAAAGAGCCACATATTTCCCTCAGGAGTTGACGAGGACCAGACAGAGCTAAGAGCCGGGTGAATGTTGTACTTACAGTCCAGTAACCAGAACCATGGCACATAAAGAATGCTAATGCTGCTCAGCATCTACTAGATGTGTAAATAAGCAGCTGTTTTGCTCCCCTCAAGAGGCTGCAATCCACTGAACAATTACTGCTATCCACTCCACGGCTGCTGTTGGTATTATCATCTTTATTGCTGATATATCTTTACATGCTCAAATCAGGGGGTGCGTTCGCTTTGGGCCCCACCTTATTTCTTTTTATACTTACAATAATACATTTATGATTTATACTACTTTATTTGTGTTTCATTTTGTGCCTTTTTTTCTTGGTTTTACCATTGCTACCTCATTTCATCCCCCTTCATATGGGACAATGAAATATCCCCCATCCTAAACTCACTGTAGATGTTTTCGGGCTCACACAGCAGCGTGGTCTCGCGGCAACAGATCTTTAGGATCAGACGCGTAGCCAACGCCTTGAGAAATCAGGTTGTTTTTCTCATTGTTGACACGTCGTCGTCGTCGTCGTTGTTATTGTTGTGGAGAACGGCAGCCGAGGGAGGCGCAGGACAGCTGCGTTAGAAGGAAAGGAGCTGTCACACATGAGCTGGTGTCACAGTTTCTTAGTGAACAAACAGCCCACACAAAACGGGGAGCACGCGTTTTCAATCTCAGACTTTTGTTTCTCCCTTTATGTTTTCCTTTATGTTTCTCTGACTTCACCTCTCCTCTGACTCCCCCCCGCCTCGCATCCGTCGTTAACAGCCTTGACCTAGAATATTTGTGGCGTCATGATCCCACTTGATGAAAGTTAACTCGCTTTCCGACGCTTGTTGGAAAGGATAACAGATCATCGTTGCCGCGGAGAGCATCCTTCTTATCTTTTCAGAAAGTGGGGTAAAGAGGTCTGTAAATCCTCCCCCCCGATAGATGTGCATTTTAACAATTTATAGCTTTCTCCATTGTTTGTGCTGCTGACAAAAATATATATATATATATATATATATATATATATATATATATATATATATATATATATATATATATATATATATATAAAAAGAAAAATCTGAAATACTGGCACACAGCATTGCTTGAAGACTTGTCACTAAGACATATCTTATATAGATAATTCAACACAACAGAGTGAAACCTGTCAAGAAAATTCATAGCCTTTATAAAAGAAGGCCGAGTTTGTGGTTAAAACACAAAATGTGCTTGTCACCATATAAATATAATTGCCACATATTGAGTTTTTAAGACAACAGGATGTGCTGGAAAATGAATAAACAACTTATTGTCTTATAGAGAAAAGGAACAGAACAACAATAATACCAGAACATACTGGGTTCTTATTTTTAGAACGGAGTGATGATGAAGCCCGTCTTCCTTTCTTTCTCTCTCTCTCTCTCTGGAAGAAAACTTAACATGAAACTGCCGCCGTCACAAAAAGAAACGTGCACACACACTAACACACACGTGCACACGCTCGCTCAAAGACACCAGCGCTGTGTGAAGCATCCAGTCTGTCAGCGAGGCAAAATCCTTTGTGCCTCGCTGACAAGCACGGGGGGGAACGAGCCTCCGAGTGGCAATGCTCCGTTTTAAGAAGAGCGATGCCTGAAGAAGCCGCGTGACACGTCGCCACGCGTCGGATCGTTTGTTAAAAGTCCAACGCTTTCATACGGAGGGTGATTCAAAGGGCTGCATGAGTGGGCATGGGGCGGAGATGCTATAGCTTCTGTAGGCACATGTGAGAGGTTATCTGCTCACTGTGGAACATATGGCGAATGGGATGGGAAGCCAGTTGTCCTCTTTTGTTTAATGGGAACATAAAGAGATGAAATAAAAAAATCCAGGGGAGGACTGTATGGTGGGGGTTGGAAGACGATGCGCGATTTCTGGTGTAAAGACGGAGGTAATATACCAGCTGAGAGTTGGTTTCACACATGTCAGCATATATCTGAAGGCTCAGAGTCAGTGCAAACCAGGCGAGAGAGGAAACAGCTGTTGAACTGATAGATAGCGGATCCTTTAATTGATCCTGAGATGGATGTCGGCCAGCAGTAGAAGAAATACTCACATCCTTTACTTATGTGAGGGTAACAATGTGAAAGTACTCATTACAAGTGCAGGTCATGTACTCAAATTTTCATTCAAGTATAGTTCTATAAATGTTTTCTTACTGAGGATGATATATAAAAAGATTCTTTTTTTTTAGATAATTTATTAATCCCACAGGGGGGAACTTTCAATCCTAGCAAGCCAAAATCTCAATGATTAATCTATAATAAGTTTAGAAATGACCGAGCAAGTATCAATAAATTCACAAATTCAGCCCTTTATAAATATGCGTAGTCATCTCTGAAAAAAAAAACCATTTGTCTAATTCAGAATGTTATCAAGATTTTTTATTTTAAATCTGATGAGGCAAATCGTCTGCTGCTTTCTTCTCTTCCCTGTTTTCCGACGCGTTTGTGACATAAAAGATAGAATAATAGCATTACAGCCGCACTTGTTGTTTGCCTCCGCAAGTCGGTCAAGTTGCAGTGACTAATGGAGAGCGGTGTCACATTGTGCAATGACACCTGAGGCTCAGTATCAGCAAAACCAATGAGCTTGTAGTGGATGATAATGCTTCAAATATGGATGTTGCTGCAAAGAAGCTTCTAAAACCTGGATGTCTCACACACACACACGCACATGTTCAACCCCGGAGTGCAGCAGATCTCCTGCATACAAGCCAACATTCACCCATTCACACACACACATTCATACAGCGATGGCAGAGGATACAATCCAATGTACCACCTGCTCATCAGGAGTCTTATCCATTCACACAATCACTCTCACACCAATGGAACAGACGATCCGGGGTTCAACATCTTGCTCGAGGACACAACATTTAGACTGCAGGAGGCGGGGATCGAACCCCCGACCTACAGATCCGTGGACTAATACATTAAAAAATGGCCATAAATTTTTTTTTTTTGTTTTGCAGAATGATCGTGACAATTGACCTTTTTGATATACAATCTCATCACTTTATCACTTTATCTTTGCAGAAATGTGAGTCATAATGTTTATGAATTCTTGACTCGTGGCCAAAAAATGTGTTTAATGAGGTCACAGTGACCGGATGGATTGATGGATGGATTGATGGATGGATTGATGGATGGATGGATGGACACCTTAAAAACTCGTGCCTCCAGGCCCTATCCCCAGCACAGAGGCATAAATAAAAGAAAAGAGCTTATATTAACAATGGAAAAGTAATCAATGGCCTATTTCTAGTAGGTTTATCGCTTACCTTGGTATAAAACTGTTATTGTTTATGAGTGATACTCAGCATTTTAATGTTGTCACTGGTCGAGGTGTTAAACTGAGTTTAAAAAAAAAAAAAAAATTTTGTGAGATTTATTATAGAATGCAAAACATATAAGCTTTATAATAATCATAAAGAAATTAAGGAAGCTGTTAAATGTATTGGAGAAAAAAGAACAACATTTCTCAATGGAATATAGTAGAGTGTAGGTATAAAGTAGCAGAAAGTAGAAATATTCAAGTACAAGTACCTCATATTTGTAATTAAGTATGGTTTTAGTTATTTGTGTGGCATGTAAGTACTTCATAATGAATGAATTTCAATGTGAAAGCCCTGATGGACCATAACTGTTAAACCCGAGGTATTGAAAACATCATTTGTGCTCAGTATTAATACAAAATAACACAATACAGTTTTCATAAAACGTATATTTTTAAAAGAACCTCTCTCTGGTGAGGATATGTTCACATTTTAATGAAGGTTGATGCTTTCTAAAATAGAAACTCATAAACTCTATAGGGCAACGCTATGAAAAGAAGTTATTTGTAGCATTTACTAATGCAGCATCATATTTCTCCTGCAAGGATATGTTATTAGGATTTTGGAAATAAAATCAGCAGTGGTTAAGATTGATGGGGCCGACTCAGACAGACCAGACAGACTCGCAAACCACGATCAGTGCAGAAAAAGTCACACCGGTGCATCCGTCGCTGAAGTTAATTATTTGATGTTTATCTGCACATTGCACTGTAATGGTGATTAATGTACTCCCCGGTAGTGGTGAGGAGCTGAATTCTTTAAGGGTCAAACAGTGAAATGGGTACCTTGTTGATTTAATATTGCACTTCCACAAAGTTGCAGAACTCACAGGGGACAGATTCAAAAGGAGTGGAGAATACTGAGAATGAGATATCCTCACTTTTACTCCCAAGGTAGAAAAATGCTGGATCAGCCAACATCATTTCCACATTCCTGTACTGAATGGCACTGATTTCTTTTTACTGCATGTCTCCATGTACTTCTGTTATATGCAGTTTGAATAGTACTCATGATCATTTGTATGTCATTGTCTCAATTGTCCGCGACTGTCTCCCGTCTGGCTGATATTATACTGGATTGTAAAATGATTAGGAAACAGTGAGGCGCTTTAAATGGACTCTGCCTAGCATCTGTTTGATGATAACAACTTCAGTTCTAATAAAACTCACAAAAAAAAAACTCAACAAAATCCAGCAAGGCTTTCAGCATATCAAGAGATTTCCAGTGTTTTCACTGTGTACGTCTCAGAGCCGCCAGTCAGAAATCAAAAGATGAGTGGGAGACCAAATCAGACGAGGCAGGGCTGAGATCTACGCATTGAAGCATTAACAGCAGCAAACGCCAACATTTAATCTCCGAGCCCCGACATGAAAGCGCCCACATTTTTCATCAAATCAATCTTAAGTAAATATATATTCCTTTTTGCGTTTTGAGGTGACAGAAACTCGCAGGAGTCCATCAAAGTGGGACGTCGGAATCATTTTAGATGTGACTTGCGATCAGAAAAAGCCTAATGGAAAAGTACTCAGTAGCTGAGAGGAAATGGGCCACAGTGTGTGTTTGTTGTGCGTCTGAGAATATCTAGACTGCATCTCAACAATAACAAGCTCATCCTTTTCACAAAGAATACACCCACAGGAGAATGACGTATTCTTAGGTTTACAATGAGAAGGCGATGTGGAGACATATACAGTGTGCTGGAGACTGCAATGAGCCTCCATGTTCTTCTGAGCCTGCAATTATATGAAACAGATTATTTGAATTGTTCTGAATGTGGTCCAGTTATTGATTTGATGTGGCTATAATACCAAGATATGCTTATAAATACATGCTAGATATAAAAATACAGAAAGACGCATGCCGTCCATGCTAGCAGAGAAGCCAATCAATATTTCACCAAGCCATAATATGAAGCCAATGTACCAGTTTCACTGTTACATCATCCCCTAAAATAATAAAGATAATTAAAAACTCCAGCTTAAGGCATTATTTTAAGAAGGAGCTTGTTTAATCATCACATTTGTATTCTATTAAAGCCGACCATTAGTCACAGATCTGTTTATCACATGCCAGCATGTGTCTCTGCCCGTCTCCCCGGAGACTGCCAGAGAAAGACAGAAATGAACAAAGAGAAGGAGAGAGAGATATCAGCTGACCACATGCCACCGAGCCTCCGCTGCATCTCCCCTGACAGCCTCCATCTATCAGCGGGTCAATCTGTTGACAGATGCTCAAGCCTGGAAGACATCCACCAGCTCAGTGAGATACCTTCTGCTAAGTCGGAATGTGCAACGTGGCTAAGAGACACATGCTAACGCAGTGTGAGGCTTGGTCGTGTCAGCGGGGAGCTGCACGCTACCAGACTGACTGCAGACCTCATGTGTGAAGGTGCAGTGGCTGCTGGCACGACCTCTGAGAGGAGGACACCTGTGCAGAGCATGAGGCAGCGCTCGGTCGATGTTGCTTTATTGCTACATATGTATAAAATCTAAGAGATGATCCCAATTTCCTGCAGTAACATTAATAGGAAAAGTTCACTAAATTACAAAAACAAAGGACAAAAATCTGGTGGAAGGTCCAGTAACTAAAGTACTGCACTAGAGTACAATTTTTGGGGTGATTGTAATGGAGTATTTCCATTTTATTCTACTTGATACTTCCACTTCACTACATTTCAGAGAAAAATATTGTACTTTTCACGTCATTGCATTTAATTAAGGCAGGGGACACCCTGTACAAGTCACCAGTTCATCACAGGACCACATACCAACAACAATTCACACTCACATTCAAACCTACGGGCAATTTAGAGTCACCAATTTACCTATATTACATGTTTTTGGTGGTTCGAGGAAGCCGGAGAACCCGGAGAGAACCCAGGGAGAACGGGGGAGAACATGCAAACTCCACACAGAAAGGTCCCAGGTCCTCAAGTTGGATCTGAACCCAGGACCTTCTTGCTGTGAGGCAACAGTGCTAACCACTGTGCCACATAATAACAATAATAAATAATAATAAACCTTAAGTGTATTGCACCTTTCATGCAGGAAATGTGGCTGAAAGTGCTTTTCAACAAAGAAATGACATGCACAAAGCACCAAAAACAACAGAAAGAACATACAAACAGGAAAACCGAAAACCGAACAAACAGAAATGCGTAAAAACAGGGACGATAATAAGAATAAGCCAAAACCAGAAGAATAAAACATCAGTCATCAAAATTAAGAATACATACAGTATATAAAACCAAGCAAAATACAATATTTTGAAAGTAGTGCAGAAGTCAAAGACAAGGCACAATAAGTTTCACGTATCCTCCAAAGTAATAACTAATTAAATAATAAGGAGAAGAGATGTGTTTT
Organism: Chaunax sp. Z400; assembly: GCA_037577475.1. NCBI lineage: Eukaryota > Metazoa > Chordata > Actinopteri > Lophiiformes > Chaunacidae > Chaunax > Chaunax sp. Z400. The sequence continues at coordinate 24,769,112 of CM075188.1, forward strand.
TAGCTTTCTTTTAAAAATATTCAGCGAGTTGTGAAAGGGAAATTCTTCCTTGTCAAATTTTGAGAGTTGCTAATTCTGAAGAATTGCAGACTCGGTGTGATGAACCAGATCTCTTTAATACATGCAGCATGGAGGGAAGACCTGAGGAGAGTGTTCCCTCCCAACTATCAGATTCTCTCAGTTTATATACACTCAGGGACCCACAAGACAACAGATGCATACTTCATTACAGCTGTAAATCATGCCTTCCACAGAACAATACAACCAACACCTATCCTTTGATCTGAACCCCTGACCCCCTTCGGCACAGAGAATTGCCCTCATGTGAAACTCCTGATAAAAGAATTGCCCTCATCTCCTGATCACCCCACCTTCCAGGCAAAGAGAATCGACCCTCTTCTGACCTCCTTTGCATACATGCAGAAATGTTCTCATCCATACACAGATTTCTCCCACAGTTGTCTTCCCTGATATCTAAGGGTGTGTTCTCTAGTTTTGGACCATGATTGACAAAAGCTGCATCCCTGATGTTCTGTTGACTGTTTCTGGGAACCTCCAACAAACCAGCAGCTGATGATAACAGTGTTCATAAAGGTAAATAGTGAAGTAGGGAGTTAGCAATGTACATTGGTCCAAGCCCATTTAAAATTAAGTTTATAAATAAAATATGATCCATTCTTACATATTAAAGTAGCAAAATTGTATGAAATGGGTAAAATTCGCTGCACCTTGACCAATGACCACATTCAAGTACCAATAATAATTAATAAGGCAATTGATACAGTAGAATAAAGAAAAGCTGTAACCGTTTTGAAAATCAATTAATCATTTAAGTCCTTCTTTAACCAAATCAGATATTTTCAAGTTCCAATTTCCTGTTTTTCTCTGTTTGTATATTAATGCTAGATGAACAGTTTTGAGGTCGACAATTAAAGACATAATCTCGGGCATCAGTCATTTCTGAAGGGCATTATCTCAATATTTTATAGACCAAACGACTCTCCGTTAAATGAGAAATCAGCTGCCTGTGAAATAATCATTAGATGTAATCCTGCAACATCTGTTTCTGAAATAAACATCCTTATTAGAAAGGAAGATTTAAAATGAGAACCACACATGACCAAATCATGCAGGGTTTAACCTTTGCGAAACAAATTTGGCAAAGAATGTCACCTTGGAAACTTCCGCTTTATTAATAAGAAATCAAAAGATGTCTCAATGTTGAGAAATGGCTTCCTTGATCGCTAACGTAACTTTTAAAATTACTCTGGTGTCTCTGTTCTCATACAATAAAATCTGGCAAAAACATGCAATCTCTTTTTCAATTTTCTTTGATTGATCTTTCTGAGCATGCTCCTGTGGTATATGTTCCATATTTTAAAACAAAAAGCCATCCACTACAACACTTTATTATAAATTTAAATCATTTTTGAGCTCCTAAAGTGAAAGAAATTAGACCACAAACCGTCATTTTATAAGATTTTGCACCAGGGTCTCCAATCAGATAAGAATTTTCCTTTCAGATGTGTGTTGAGACCTGTGACCAAAATAGTCATAGATCCTTCCATTGAGGATCTTGTGGATGAAATTACTTTGAAGACTGCTCTAGTTTATGGGAAAAGCTATTTTACTTCACGGCTTCATAAAGCTGTCGTTGCAAACAATTCCAAATTAAGATAGAACTGTTCAAAACAGTGAAATGGCTGTTTTTGATTGCCGTATGAAGCGGTTTAATACGTACCATTACGGGTCCCCTGTTGCTTAATTAAATGCCGAGAGGCCACTTTGACGGCGTTTTGGAGAAGTGCTGCAAAATCAAGTGCAAGACATGATAAAAAAAAAATACATTCCTCTGTTCAGAAACCCATCAGGTTTGAGTCACGTATGAGATGAGAATGAGATGCAGGAGTGTAGCTCCAGTGACCGAGTTTGCCGAAAGGTTAACTCTACCGTGACCTGCCACATACAGCTATTTTCTGAGTCAGTGGGGATGATTATGCAAATTCTGCATGCAAGCTAGGGTAAACCAAGCATGCCTAAACAATTTAGCAATGTGAGAGATACGTTTCACTCTGAGAGGGGACCTCTTTGCTCCAAACCTGAGAGTCAGTTGCGGATGGGGCGGTTGAGGAAGGTGAGATGGGGGTCAAATTCATGGGTGATTCAGAGTTTACCTCGTCTTGCACCATCAGCAGTCTTATCTACGTCACTTTGATGTCTTTCGACTCTCGTCATCTGTGCTGTGAGGATGCTCTGATGGTGTTGGTGGGAGGTTTATTCCTTTGGGTGAGTGCGAGGGTCGTCAAAGTCAAGGCTTAATGTCTTGTCAACCGCATTGCATCGCTCCGGTGCGCACGGTTTGACCTGCTGTCATAGAGATGTGCAGAAGCTCCTCCTGGATCGACCTGCATCAGACTCCACTTTTCCTCTGTGAGTCTCCTCTTCCCTCCTCCCCACCTCGACCTCTGCCCCCTTCCACTGCTGCCTGTTGCTTTCTGTGGCCTCGGAAGCACACGTTTGTCAGTGTTAATTATCTTTACATTATAGTAACATCAAAGTATAAAATGGGTCCCCAACTGATTGTTAGCCTTTTCTCTGGCCTCCTCTAGTCCCATCAATAGACACAGGACACTCAGAGGAGCAGTGTAGATTGAGATAAGCATATTGGACTTCCATAAGTGGCACCACGGCTGACTATAGAGAGAAACACTGCTAAATATTTCATCAGCGTCATCGCCCAGGACAGGATGATGTTTAAAAGCCACACTACTTGACAGAATGCATACTTTATGTAATGCATACTACTGCAGCATCCATACAGTATCAAGTCCCTGAACTGTAATTTTCTTCTTGGCGTCTACATGACAGTTGAAATGTTATCTTCATGACCTATTAGCCTCAGGCAGCTATAGCTCGGCTGGTAACACAGGATGGGGTTGGGTGGAGTGTGATGCTGAAGCTTCAGCTATGCACCACCACATTTTGATATACAGTCAAACCTGGCGGGCCGACAACCTTTGCACGACGACCCTCTGCTCATAATGGACGTTTTTTTCGTGGTCCCCTTATTATCTCCCATTGACATCAGCATTTAGTGTCCTGCACAACCACAATCAGAATGGCATGTTATCAATCAGTACCGATAACGACCAGGTGGGAAATACTGTGCAAAGTTATTGTTTTCTAGTCCTGTATTAAACAGTATACAGTGTAGAGCAAGTGGGACTTTTCTAGGTAATGTTTAGAGATTTTTTTATTTCGTATAGATGCAATGGTGAGCATACCGAAGCAGGCGAAAGTGGAGAACACGACGTTGGTGCTGGGCGAGGGCGAGATCATATGGTCATGTAAACAAGAAACATGCTGCACATATATATAATGTACGCACAACAATGTTCAGCTGTAACTGTTTTCATAAGTCCCTTGACCGGTCACACTCATAGCGGTTGTTGCACTTGCAGATCTGCATATCGAACTATTGGCCTTGGCCGAGGTCTGCGCTCTCCGACAGCCCTTCTAGTTCCTGCTGTGTTCACGTGGTGTCTGATTAAAAGAATGAGATAGAGTTCCCGGCAAGGAATGTGTGCAGCGTTGCAATCACTGCAACCACATGGGCTTGTTGAGCACACCAAAGAGGTTGGTGGGCAAGTGATTTCACACAAATACAAAAAAGTATACTGATAATGCAACGACGTTTCAGGCCAGGACCCGAATTAAAATTTAATTCTCTCAATCTGGGATGAAGAAATGTGCTGAAGCTCAGAAGAGTCCAGGTGATCATTTAGCTTAAAGCACACAGTAGATTCTATGTTTGGAATATTGATTCTGGCTCATGACCAACAGGGTGTTGGATGCCGTCCCCACGGGGTTCCCTTCTCTGTGCAGTCTTTTTACAAAAACCAAGTCAATAATATAAAAGCAAGCAAGTATTTTCGTGGATGAGTCAATAGTTTAATGCAGAATGCTCACATCGTTGTTGAGAGGATGATATATTTTACTTGTGTATACCCACATACAGCTTTATTATTGTAATTCCACAGCGGTAAGAAGGTGCCAGGCTAGATCACAAGCCTGCTAACAGCCATTCAAATACTAAGAGCTTGTTAAAATGGCTCCCTATTGGGAGGGACCTGACACTTATTGGCTCCCTGCTCCATATATCAAGCAGCAGAAGGCTAACCGCTGGCTTCATTGTCTCTCTCCTAATATCTTTTGCTTCCTTTAATTTTCTATTCTCCTTCATATCTCTTTTGCTCCTCCATCTCTCAGGAGAATCTGCTATCAAAACTGCTGTCACGCAGAGTAACTGTGGCGTTGCCCCCGTCGCTCACCTGCCTGTCTGCTGCGCCCTGGTTTTTTGCTTTGCCCCGGTTTTTTTGCTTTGCCCCCATTGTGTTGGATTTACTGAGGAGAACAAGAGGGGAGAAATGTAACCACAAAAAAAAAGTGGGGTCATGCTACGTGTACAGTTCAAGTGTATGACATTTTACCAGACAAACGTTGACACTCAGAGTACGCGCATTAAACCCGGACAATAATCTTTCCAATTTCCTGTGGTCAGTTTCCTTCTGTTACCTGAGCAGACGGCTGAATGCCCAGTGGAGCAGCTTAGGGGCCAACGGAGCAAAAGCCTGTGGACGTAAAAGGCTGGAGTGGATGAAACCAAGAGTGAAGCCAGGTATAAAAGAAGATGAATGCTTTGACAAAATACTAGGCGATGATAAAGCTTAAACTGAAATAGAAACCCAAGGAAAACGTTTCTTCAATGTGGTCCAAAGTGTGGGATTTATGGGGATCTGTTGAAATGGAACATAATATTCATAATGAGAATACAAACACCTGAAAATAAGATTTCAATAAGATTTAATTTAATTTGAATAAGATTAATTTAATTTGGATAATATTTTTTTTTTGTTTTTTTTTTGGGGGGGGGGTAAAAAGGATTTTCAGGCCAATTTTACAGTAAGAAGACAACTCGGGTGAGTAAAAATGAAATGTCCGGCACTGATTATCTGGTAACGTGAGGGCTTTACAGATCCAGATCCGCCTGGATTCAAACACACAAACATCTGGATGATGATGCTTGTACTTTCCGAGCGGCACAAGCCGACAGCTGACGGTGCTGCCAAGCATCTGTAAACTTTAAAGCCCTTGAGGTTAAAGTTAGCTATAGCTTACGACTGTTTACAGATGTTAAGAAGGACCTTTAAAATCTCACAACCAGTTCACAGTGAAGAACAGACAACCAGTGTTGACTTTGTCTCTTTAGTTGACTCATTTGTCCTTCTGCTTTTTTATCTTTTTTTTTTTTCATTCCAAAGTACTACTACAGCAAGATGCACCATTATTTTCAAATCTTGCAGTGTGTGCATGTTTGAGATAGAGAAAAGAAACTTTGCCAAGCTTCTCCATGAGTGCGTGATGGAACCCGATTTCAGAAAGGATTACAGAAGACAGAAGAAGTGGGTCCTCCTCTACAGAGTCCACCATGCTGTGCCATGTTTCTACAGTAGCCCAGAATGGACAAACCAAATAGTGACTCTAAACAGGGCCTTTCACATTTCGAGCATCCATCATAAGAGGGAATTGAGGACAGCAGTATTCAGTTGCCAATAAATGCAACATGATAGACCTTTAAACACTCGGAAACAATTCTTATTCTTGTCAAAAAGCCAATTCAGCGACAGAAAACAGTTTTTTTTATTCACCACAAATACTCAGTTGAGCCTTTAGGTCATTTATTGAGAACATTGTCAGACATCAGCTCATTCCATTTTTTTTTAAATGTCAAGATTTTACGCTTTTCCGTTATCATCATGTAAAATATTAGTCAGGTTTTTGCCACATTGTTCTTTCGGTTCCTGCCATTAAAAGATCTTCTGCTCTCTGCAGATATAAATGTTGATGTTCACCCGATGCTAATGTGTGGCTTGAGTTGTCGAAATTAGACAAATCAAATGGGTATTTTCCAAAGTTACGGCCCATTGTAATACAAAATCATGCCTTTTGTTTCCTATCCTTTCAGCTTAATGGAGAAACTCACACAAATGAATGCGAGATTGTCCCTCTGAAATACAACATATTGATTCGTCTAACTCCGATTGCTTTTCATGTCAGCTTCAGATACACCTTTAATACATTTTCTTAATGAAAGAGAACTGCAGATTTTATCCCCGTATCACGTAAATGTAAAGCTATGAGCAGGAGGAATGATTATTGCCTCTGAACCTATAATTTAATTCTTCGACAAAATAGGCAATTCAGACATGTCCAAGAATGGAAACGGTTCTTGCAGCCCTAATTTGTTTACATATCATTCCTGCATCATTCCCCCGAAGATGCATTTTCATACATCAGCAATATTTATATTGTTTTGATGAAAACTGAACATCCCCGATGAGACACTTCCCCCGCGCCCCCCACAGCCATTTCAAGGTGAGGCAAAAATCACTAATGCATGTTGTCTCACCCATTATGTCCTTTTCCCTATTTTCTTTTGCAACAACAGTGACACAGCCCTTAATATCCAGCATGGCTATCTGTGAGACCATATGCCCACGGCAGGAACCCTGAAGAGGCTGGCAGAGGGCCCACTCTCAACCAGCAAATAAATAATGGGCCATTATGTTCAATCATATGCTGAGCTGTAAAGGTCTACAGCTCAGAGCTGCAGGGTACAGCATTCAGTGTGGACAGAACAGAACGCGTAGAAGGGTGTACTTTAAATACTAATGCTATTTCACTATTTACTACTAATAATTTATAAATAAGGGGGAGAAAAAAGAAAATCATATTGGTAGGATGTCATGCATATGCCCAAACACTGCATCACACTGGATCCTTTTTTTTAGGTGCAAGTGCTTCAGGTTGAGAACTAGTTTTCGGCTCGTTTGTTCTTGTGTCATGCTGCTTTGCAATCGCCTTCATGTTAAGTGAACACAGACTGACATTAGTCGGACAGGGCGGAGGCATGTGACCGAACATGACACAGAGTGAAATCCAAAAGTCTTATTTTTTTTAAAATCACAAGAAAATAACTTACAGGGAAATCCGGGATGGGAAACGTCGAGGAAAAACAGAGGAGACCACAGGGAGGAACACAGATATCTGACCATAAAGGCCACAAATCACAGACTAAATTATCTGTATAACGAGGGGAGACAGGGAACAGGTGAGGACTGAACACAGGTGAAAGCAATAAACAATCTAAATGGAGGGAAACCAGACAAAGACAGGAAGTGTAAAGCAAAAGAGACAACGTAGAGCATATAAATACCAAAATAAAACAGGAAACAGAAAACACAGAACCTTCCAAACTCAAACCACAACTAATTAAATTAAATTGAATTAACCGACATGAGCAAGAATAAACTGGTGAGAGGTTCTAAATGTTAGCTTAGCTATAGCCTCTCATCCATGAGTAGTGTCTTCATGCACGATGCGGATGACGTATATGAGTATACGGTGACTTACGTGTGCATAACATCTATATATGTCTGGCATACAAGCACATATACTTCCTGTATTTTGCCATATTACAGATTTATGTATGCTGGGTCACTTAAAAGGCTGCTTCTGGGCTGGATGTGTGTGGATAATCTGGCCCTGTACTCTAATCTGTACACAACATTTTCACATGCTTGACATGAAAATAATAAAAACCAAAAAGAGTTTCGTGTGACATGCTGTAGTGCAGAAGTATTAAATCGCAATTCACAGAGGAGAATGGCACCTAATACCAGGCAGGCTGCCTGTCATAATAAGTCATCGTTGCCATGGTAACAGAGGATCAGAAATGCCTTTTTCATTTTACACATCCTCCATCTGTGGTCCGCCTGTAAACATAAAAAAAAAGGCTGTCCAAATACAGACCTGAATGACATTTAGACAATGAGAGGATCGGCCCCTTAAGGCTGTGACGTTTGAGCATTTTCTGTCACCCTCGGTTGACTCACTGTCCAAACTGAAGCAGCATTCGTCAGGGGACGACCGTGTCTGAGCAGAACAAGGGGCGAAAGGACCATTCTGTCCACTGGACACTAAAAAGAACATGTGACATCAGCCCGCCATCAAACGCAGGGTAAGAAAGCAAAGAGGCCGATCTTCGTTCTCAAAAGTTACCACGAGAATTAAACTGAACCCAATCAATCCAAATCATGAGGAGGAAAGGTAAAAACCAAGCCTCTATTAGCCTCGCCATGGCACCTCGGTAACGCTGTTACACCACGAACAGCCAGGTTTCACTGCCATTCATGTTACTATACGCAGTGGGAGACACTGAGTGACTGGGTGTAATCCATGCTGAAAATGATAGTAGCAGCCCAAATGTAATGTAATGTGCACGTAATGTAAAAAAAACAACACATTTATGACTTAATAATTTGTCTACTAGACGCCAGCATTGCATATATAAATGTAACAGCATGTTTCTGAAGAGGAATAATGTTGCTGTGGCATAAAAGAATACAATCTGGTTCAGTCTCTGATTCCCTTTACGCCTCATTTGAACATAAAGCAATGCATGAATTCAAATGAATTCTCTACATCCTCCTGTTTTTTCATCTCAATAGGTAAAGAAGTCAAAGCCTGAGGTCGGATAAACTAGGTGTTTTTTTGTTGTTGTTGTTGTTTTATTGACGAGGACTACAGCGAGAGCGTGGAGAAATTATTTAGTCTCTGCCTGAAACAAAGGGTAATTGATTCTATTGCTTATCTTGCATGTTAAAAAGGAGAAGGCAGAGCAACTCAAAGAGCACGCCACTGACATGTGTCGAACATAGCGGCGTATTGACGTGACTCTTTGAGCTGCAAATTAGTCGAAGTGACAGTATAATGGACCCAAGTGAAAGGAAGAGGGGGGGAACTTAAGGCGAAAACAAAGGATTCTTTCGTTCCTTTTGTGCCACCATTGCTCTGCTCTCTAACAGCATCAGTTACTGTTTCGTATCAGGGAAATATAATCTATTTAGAGGGGTATGCAAATAATCTGAGGCGTTTTGGGTGGTGCATTGCTCTGTAATGTGCATCTCTCTCCAGTAAAATCAACTTCTGCATTTAAACATGTTGGCAAAGGCAGCTGTGGAGGAGACTGCTGTTGTTCCATGTTTGTGATGAAGGTGGTTTAGATCCTGAGAGACAGTTGGTCATTGTCCTGCAGTCTCAGGCCCGTGTTAAAAACGGTAAATCAGCGAGACAGAGCGCCTACAGTCCCTCAGAACTGTAGGCTGTCAGCCCCCCTGCCTGCTTTTAACCTGATAGTATGACCTCTGTCTGTCATCACACGCCACGGGTCACATGCACATCAGCACGAGATACACCACACTCAGTGAGTGGATGGAGCGCGCACTGTGAAAAAATGAACAGCGAAAGAAGAACAGAGAGGGAGAGGAAGCACATTAAAAAGAGAGCAGCCCAGGAAGAAAGTGTGTCTGTATATATATATATATATATATATACTGTTTATATTATATGATTATGAATATCATCACAAACAGGGAATGAGGTTTGTGTATAGAAGAGAACAAACATACAAGCAGGGCTGCCCTCAGCACATCATATCACAGTTACCTTCCCTGAGATTATTGTAACGCTTGAAGCTAAAGACAGTGGGGGCTGTTTTTAAATTATTGTGGAGGGAAATATCCGCTCCTGGCAATAAACAGAAAAAACTATATGTCAACAGAACAAATGTGATAAATTACCAGCCTTAATTATTGTCACAGTCCATCCCTGTTTTCAGCTGATTATTACCTCCACCAAGGAGGTTACGTTTTCACTCATTTCCAACGGATGGTTGGTTGGTTGGTTTGTCAGAATTGCACAAAAACGACTGAATGGGTTTCCAAAGAAAAGTGATAGAAGGACGGGGCATGTGCCAGGAAAGAACCCATTACACGTGTGCGCACATACACATCTTTTTTTCCCCACTTAACACTGTTAGAAAAAGGCGTCTGACATTTTCCTCTAATTACACCGAAACTACTGGTGCGATTTCCAGGAGACTTCGTGGAACGGCCACGGGACACAGACAAGAGTCGGATTGTTCAGCCTTGGCGGAGGTTAAACAAGAGAGAATATTGTACTTCATGTTGTTCCATATCTTTTGGATAAATAGGAAACTGTTTGCAAGAATGCCACGTCGACTATTTATGGTGGTGCTGTTAAAATGATGTGTCAAAAGTGTATGGACTTCAGCTCTAGTGCTGTCTAATGAGTTGTTTGGATCTTCTGGTCCGGAACTGAGTTACAACAACTGCGTACTGTACATAAAAATGGCAGATATGGCCTGTTTATATGCATATATGCACATATGTATCCATTCAAGTCAGTTGCAAAGTACTGGTTTTGCTACAGTTTGAGTCTTGACTTGGACTCGAGATGGACAAAGTCACAGAAGTGAGGTCTTCGCTGCCAAAAAATGCTTTGTTTTCAACTCTCACATTTTGAACTGTAACATTCTGGAACAATAAAAAAAAAAATGAATAAGACGAGTCAGGCAGGTTGTTCAAAACCAAACAGCATCAATATTTAATTCATCGAAGGGATTGAGTTATAAGAATACAGCCCTGGATGGAAAATGTTCAAATTCCGTGTAACTTCAAGCATTCAGAGAATAAAAAAATAAAAAAAACACTGGCAGATCCAGATAGAAAATAAACAATTTAACATCAGAAATGGATGTCCTTTATGACCCCATCATTTGGTGAAGGAATGCTGCCAAAAGTGTGTCTTAAACTACTCAGAGAGCACAAACCTCCACCAAGGCAGCTCAGCTTCCTCCATAACTCATTGCACCTAAAAGCAAAGGTCCCATGATAGGATGACCCTTATACTATGTCCCTCATGAGAATCATTTTGCTGCCATTATTAGTTTTTATAGTCATTCAAGAAAAATAATATTTCACTAATGGCTAATGGTTTTCTTCAGGATCTACCTCAGTAACTTTGAATAGGTCAAATTTGACACCTGACTGAATCAGCACAGTTTCAGCTACGATTTGATTTTAGTTGCAAGTCTGTAGCATTATTATATGTTATCTCACAGCAGTGAATTTTCCTTAAACTTATATATTTAAACATTCTAGATCCGGAATATTACTTGGATCCAGATTAGGGATGGGCACTGATTTTTGAATAGTTATTAATTGATTTTTTTCCAAGCGATTAGTATAAATGATTATCGTTTTGTCATTAAAAAAACAAAACTTTTTCCCCTTGTTTTTACCTGCACCTGTGGTAATACAGTACTACGACCAGAAGGTGGCGGTAAACAGGCTGTTTGCAACCGCTATTAACAAAAGAAGAAGAACGCTCTATGACCACAAGGCAGACAGCAGAAGCACGCTGGCTGTTAAAAGGTCCAGTGCAGAACACCTTTAAATAATAAATAAAGGAAAAATGAAGCCTTCGATTAGTCGTCGATTAGTGCAGAGCGATTATCGATTTGTAGTTTTGCTTGAATGCCCATTCCTAATCCAGGCCAGGATGTGTTAGATCTTAAGCGACATTATCCATGAAGTTAGACGCAAACATCTTGTATTTGTCCCCATCCCACAATGGTGAAGAATTCTGGATCCAGATGACGATCCAGATCATCACCAAAATCTAAAGGATTGTTACCTGGGCTGTACCCCATCCCAAACTTTCATCAGAATCTGTTCATAACTCAACTGCGACAAACAGACAAACCAACGCCGGCAAAAACATAATCTTCTTGGCGGAGGAAAAAAACACGTTTTTCCTCAATATCAGACATGACTCATCTCTGATCCAGTGGACAAACAAGTTCTTCCTCAAATATACGGTAAGTATACGGTGTGAAAAATCACAACCAAGGTGTGAAGATTCATAGTTAAGGATATGTTTTCACACTAAAAGAACTTTTTATGTACATCTAAGTAATCATTGAGCATGTTTTGTCAGAAATTACTACCTGAACCACAGAAAACTGTGATATTGAAGCCTGATTGCCTATGGGTATAGAGAGGCATAGTGTCTAATACAAGAGTGCCTGATATGAAATTGCCTCTTGATGCCCAATTTGCCGTAGGAAATAAAGCACCAGCCCAGGACTTTGAGGTGAATATTCCCACAGGTTCAAAGCACCTTACGAAAGAAGGAAACCTAATTTATTCTGAAACAATTTGAATGCTGTGTGGAAACAAATATTTAATAGTGAGGGGAGGCCCTAAAGAAAGACAGACAAGGGAAAAATAGAGTAGAGACCTTCTGCCTGGTGCGAAGGATCTACTCCCAAGCTTCTACTTTTCCCCAGTTCAACTATCCGTCTGTCACATTGATAACCTGTCACCCGATGAATATAGAAGCCGCATCTTTAAAACATGAGCTGAAGGCGCATGGTGCAGGGAGCAATGTGTGTGCATGTGTGGCAGCAGTGCAGTGTGTCATCTGCATATCTCTTCCCAATAAATGTGCGACAGTAGATCATTTGTTCATCATTTGTTGCATGCGTGCACGCACAAACACACTCGCAGTGAATGAAGTCGGTAATTACACGGCATCAAACGCTAATATTTAACCTTTAGCATTCCCACAAGGTGACAGATGGGGCACGGCACTTATGCAAGCTCAAGGGAAAAGGGTAATCGTTTATGTGCAGACACAGAAATGCTATATGTGCTGTGTAATCATGTATACAGTGCACATTTTACACGCAGTCTATCTCTGTAGAGAGGGGTAAACAGCGCCACGCAAATTTATGATTTCTAAATAGCCTCTTTTGGAGCTCTTGCATGACAAAGTCGGAAGACATTAACTCCTCGACCCCTCGACACTTAACACTGACGCAAATCAGCTATTTCAGTGACAAAGCCTGCTGCTGACTGGGCATTTGGTTCAGACGGAGATGACTTTGCCAGCCCTTCCAAGGCTTGTTTGTGGGATATGTAGCACTTATCCCCGCCAAATATCCGCTGGGTCAGGGTTTGCATTGACTTTCACAATTACAGGGTCAAATCCTGGATTACTGTGCTGCTTTCTGGGCTCCGCGAAAAGAAGTAAATCCTGAGGGACTGTAAAGGTCATTGTATTTGTACTGAAATTCCAGGCTATAGAGGTAGAACCGATACAGTCAGAATGATGTATTCCTTATACTGTTGCTCATAAATGCAAACTTTTCCAACACTTTGGCCCACATTTCTGGAAAAGACTGCCTGACTTCACACGTTCAAAAAGCTGCACCTACTTTTGAAAACATCTCATACGATCAAGACAAAATTTCACATCTAGCAAAAGCGCTCACTTCAAACACGGCAATCAGAAGGGCCGGGACCAAAAAAACGTTCAGGGAGGACACTGAAGCCTGGCTCATATAGGAGTTTTGAATCAGATGCTGCTATTGATATTTGAAATGAAGACATTTGTTATGACTGAGACTTCAGGAACTTTAAAATGAGCCTCACTGGAACTATAGTGTCTAAACTATAAATAAAAACCCAAGTAGGAAAAATATATAATAAAGATGCACATATTATAAGAAAAATAGGCTGCATGTTTGTAGTCATATCAATGGTATTTAAAAGGATTAATAATTAACTATACTGAGGAGAGGAAATTCAATTAATTGATACAAAGAAAATTAATTAACTGTTTCAGAATTGATAAATCACTTCAGTAAATTTCCAGCTAATACAAACCCTTCTCTGAGTGCAGCTTTTAATATGAGGATTTGTTGCTTCTTGTGGTTTTTGAACGATGTTCGGATCAAACAATGTTATAATGAGAATTTTTCTGACATTTTATGGACAAATAGTTCATTAATTAAGCTTTTTTTTTTTTTATAAATCATTTTCCAAGCAAAAATGACAAAACTTCAGTGGTTCTATCTTTTAAATTGCAAAATTTTTTTAGACAAAAAAGAATCTCAACATGTCAACTTGCATTCTGGGAAATTTTGATGGACATGTTTCATCATTCTGACTTTTTATAGACCAAGCGATAATCTTAAAAGATCAATCAAGAAAATAATTAGCAGATGACCTGATTAAGAAAATTCTCGTTTGTTACATTCCAACGACAGATTGGAAATTGAAAGTAACTTTTCAAAACATATCTTTGGAATTTCTGTACTGCAATTTCCTGCTACTTGAAAGTGGATTTTCAAAAGCTGATATAAGAACAATAGTTTGTAGCATGAGAAAGCCAATAATCTATTAATCTGCCAATGTCAACTGGCCCTCAAACTAACTACAAAAAAATCAAGATGGGAGCCATTTTTGTTTTTTAAGCTAATATTTCCCCTCAAAGTCAGTCCTTTTATTTGAGAAGTCAGCTGGTTGAGGCTGCGCAGCCACTGGCAGCTACAAGAGCCAAGTTCTGCCAATAGTGATTAGGACAGATTAAGCTGCCAAACTGATTAATCAATCTATACCTCTACTTATTTAAAGGCTAACTTATATATCCGTGAAGTCAGATCAGCCAATAACATTAACCAAGTGCATCCGGCGAGATCTAGAAAAAAAGAATCTGAAAGTCTATAGAGGAAAAGTAAAAAGTGTAGACAAAGCAGCTCTAAAAGCAGCAACTGTGTCAAAAGTGGGTGTATTTTACAGCAACAGACTCAGATCAGCTGATAAACCAGCTCATCAGGCACCTACTTACCATGAAAGACCACCGTGACCACAAAACCACCCACCACCCACACTGCACCGATTTGTACTCTTATATCTTAACATCCTACCTTGCTCTCCCACACACACTCAGACACACACACACACACAGCATTTGGTTTTTTATCAAAATAGACACGCACTTCAACACATTTACATGTCTCATAATGGGGGGAGCCTCACTATGGAGACCGTCATTACGCGCACCATTAAAACACAGCAGTGCGCTAATCTATGAGGGACGGCAGCAGCAGCACCAGAAGGAGGAGAAGCAGTGGAGGACACGGGAGTGGAGGCTGAGAGAAGATGCTGCAAGAGGAGCAGGAGAGGAAACAAAAAGGAAGGGACAGAGGAGCAAGCTGGAGGGCTTGTTTAAAGCCTTGGGGGGGAAGAGGAGGAAGGAGAAGAAGATGAGGAGGAGAAGGGGTCTTGAGGAATTGAAGGGGAGCATATAGGAGACGCTTAGGGAGGGCAGCATGGCTGCAAGATGGGGATGTCGGAGTGGAGCAAGGGAGGCATTAGCTAAAGTGGTAGAAAGAGCAGAAGGTGGAATAAGAAGTGATGGTTGGGGAGGAGCAACGGGACAAACAGTTGGTGACGCATGGGGAGGAGAAGAACATGGTCATGCGGAGGAGGAAGAAAAAAGTAAGTGATGCTTGAGGAGGAGTTGCAGCAAGAGTAGAATTTGATGCTGCAGCTGGAGATGATGCTCGGAGAGGAGCAGTACCAGGAGATAATGTTTGGGGACAACGAGCAGGAGCAACAATAGGTGATGGTTTGGAAAGAGCATGTGCACATATACAGAATATTAGGAGGAATATCAGCATTAAGAGATGCTCAAGGAGCAGCAGGAGGTGCCTTTATGGAAGGACAAGGACTGATTCTTTGGGAGGTCAGTATAGGAGATGTTTGGAGAGGAATAAAAGGAGCAGGATGTCATGATTGATGAGAAGGACCAGGGGAGGGTGAATCATGAGGGAGGAGATGCTGGATGCTGCAACAGGAGGAGCAAGAAGTGATGCTGAGGAAGAAGAAATGGCACCACGACAAAGTCATGCTGGGAGAGCACTAATGCTCGGGGAGGAGCAGTAGCTATACAACAGCCAGAAAAGGAGCAGCAGGAGGTGGTGGCTGTGGAAAAGCAGTGGCCGAGTCTGTGCATGGAGTAGCAGGAGCATCAATCGACTTTTAGTTAGGAGAAGTATAGCAGGAGGTCATACTTGGCGAACTGGAGCGAGGGGAGCAGGAGGTGATGTTTAGAGAGAAGCAAAGGGAGGAGCAGGAGCAGCAGGAGTAAAATGTGCTGCTTGGAGAGGAGCAGCAGATAATGCTTTTGGAGAGGTTCAACAAAAAGAGGCAGGCGATGCTGGGAAAGGAGGGGGAGATGATGCTTTTTTTGGGGGGGGGGGGGGGGGGGGGGGGGGACAGCAGGAGGAGCAAGAGGTGTTGGGGAAGGGCAGATGGAGGGGAGGTAGGGGAGGTGGCAGCAGCTACATGGAGTAACTGAGCACCTGTGAGATGTAATTACGCTTCACTTTGCTGCTCCAGGTGAGCAGCAGCGTGTGTTGAAGCTACAAACGGTGAGCTCAGGAGGGGAAACACAGTGTTTTCATAGGAATCAGCATCAAAGCACATTAGATGCCTTTAAGTGCATGAGGTTATTGGTGAATACCAGTTAATAAAATCATTAAATCCTCTAACGTTACACAAATAGAATGCTCAATGCTAAAAATGTCAC
The DNA here is from genome assembly GCA_037577475.1 of Chaunax sp. Z400. NCBI lineage: Eukaryota > Metazoa > Chordata > Actinopteri > Lophiiformes > Chaunacidae > Chaunax > Chaunax sp. Z400. Next base: position 24,785,477 of record CM075188.1, read on the forward strand.
CAACATTTTGTTAAAATCCCTGCTACCGATAGTAAAATGCGAAGATTTTGGGTTCTTCCTCGAGGATGAGATGCCATGCATCTTTTCGAATGGAAAGAAAATGACACAAACACAACTATAAAATGTAAATATGACTATTTTAGTCTCATTATGTCTGAAATGTAGAAACAATTGTGGTACTTAAAGTCATCTTATGTGAATGTCACGTTTCGGCTCCTTTTACATTCTGAGAATCGCTTCTTTTCTTTTTTTTTGTGCTGCACCCTGAGATTTCAGGGTGTTATGAAAAACTTAAGTCTACCTTACCATTGGAGAGACAATCACATGTGTTTGAAAGGAGTTTGTCAGGGACTGGTCCCCATTAGATCTGAGTGAGGAAATGTTCAAGAGTAATAAAGATGGGCATCCAGTATAGGTTCAACTGGTTGCCACTGCTGCTGCTACTTTTTTTTTTTCATTTGTTTATATCTGTTTTGCTTTATTTCAATGTCTCAGTTTTGGTTGTATGTGAAAAATAAAAATAATGAAAAATGAAAGCGGTTTAGATAATTGTACAAGTCTAGAATAAACAGTTTTAGAAGGAGGAGCAGTGATATATCCAGAGCCTGCAGGTTACTTCTCATGTGTGGACACATGGACAATATCTTTAACCTCTACTAAGACAGTCCACAATCTCACTGCACATAAGAAATGAACCCACTCCCAACACACCCAGCTCAATGCAACTTCTTAAATCATTACTAATCACCTTAAAATGACATATTTGTCTGTTGGAAAGCTTTAATAGACACAAACTTACCCACAACAATGTAGGAAAAAATAAAGATACTGACTCTAAAACCGGGTGAGGTGACAGGGCAGCTTTGCTTTAACCACTGTTAGTGCATAAATTATTCAAGCCTTCACCCTGCATCATCTGAACACTGTGAACTGTCCCCCCCCACCCACCCCCTTTTGCGCACCTACCTTCCACTGCGCACACCGAAGCAATCACCCAGAGAAGCCCCGCAACCCAAGTGGCCGGCGCGGCCGATATGACTCCACGTCTGTCCTGTCTCATTATGAGGCTGACAGAAATCAAATCCCACAGAAACACGCTGTATTCCTCTGGTTGACGGTCACATCTCAGCCCTCACTGTGTGCGCGTTGGTGTGAGAGTCAGCGGGGACTGAAGCGTACCGCTGCTAGATCTCAGCTCTCTCTCCTCTCACCCTCTTCTCTCTCTCTCTCACACCTTTCCGTCCAATCAGGAGAAAGTATGGCGGATCGTAAACCAATCACCCGTTTATTTCCACCTGACCCATGCTGAATGCCCAACGGACAGGTCCTCCCCGCCCCGGCGCAGTGGATGCGCGGCGGGACAGCGACATCTAGCGGCCAGACTTTAGTACAACAACTAAACCGGTAAATAAAATGTACAGGCTGAGTGTGCAGGTTTTCTAGCTCGTGCCTCATTATAAGAGGCTGGGAATGGTGCTCTGTTTTTAAGGGGTTTTGAATATAGTGAAATAATCTGGTGGAGCAGGTAGATAAAAAAACAAAAAACAAGTTAAAATAAACAGGCATGTTGGAGAGGTAGGAGCAAGGGACTGCAGCAGGAGCAGAAGGTGAAAGTGATGGTTGGGCAGGAGCAAAGGGAGAAACGGTAGATGACATTTGAGGGACATCTATGCTACAAGCTGGAGATGATGCTTGGAGAGGAGCGGAAAAAGGAGATGACGTTTTTGGAAGGAATTCATGTAGTGGGAGGACTATCCAGCAGGAGGAGGAGGTGGCAGAAGCATCCATGCTTGGGGAGGAGGAGTAGAAGGAGCAGGATGCCATGACTGATGAGAAAGTGGGTGAATTTTGAGACTGAGGAGGAGTAGATGAGATTCCCGAGAGGTGCAACAGGAGGAGGAAGAAAATGTGACAGCAACAATAAAGTGATGCTTCGGCAGAAATGTCTGCAAGAGTATTAATGCATGGGGTGGAGCAGCAGCTACAACAGTCAGAAGGGAGCAGCAGGAGGTGATTCTGTGCAGCAGGAGCATCAGTAGCAATAATCTGATGAAAAAGGTAGATTAAAAAGCAAAGACTTGGTGGATGATGATAAAGTGATGCTGATAAAATGATTGTTGCACCCTAACAGCTCACAACAAAGCCAACAGGAGGGTGACTAAATAAAATATGCACATGCCATAAGGTCCTAAACAGAGATAAAATTAAAAAAAATAAATACGTGAGAAGTCCTGTGCAGGTCGTGCAGGACCTTGAATTGTTTGTTAAGGCAGAGCAGAATGCCAGTCATGCTGTGACATCATCAGCACAGCTCTATCCATCCATCAAACTTCACACTGATGGGTCTATTCAGCAGCTGTAAGTGAAAATACCTGAGGGGGCACAACCTTGCAGCTATAAGCAACTTTAACCCTTTACTGTCCTGCCGCTCTTCTCATTCATCTCCTGCAGCTTCCTTTCTCTTACCCTGTCTGTGTAAAGGGGGGGGGGGGGGGGGGGGGGGGGGGGAGCTGCGAAACCCCAGTACACATCATCATTGCTGTGACATTGGATTCTGCAGCCCAGAGAGTCAATTTTCAGTCTCTCAACTTCTCACTTCAACAGCTTTCATGACACTAGATCGTGTACCACTACAACAATCACCTTTATTCAGAGGCTACCGAATCCTGTACACATATCTGAAAGAGTTGTGTGTATGTGGGAGACAAAGAGGGGGAGTTGCATCTCATCCGAACCACAGGTTGAGACCCTAAGATCGATTGTATACCAGCTGGCTGCAACATGAGCAGAACAATTAGCTTTTTTTTTTTTACTGTATCCAGAGTTAAGTTACGTCTCTTAAATTTGTGCAGCAAGACTTGAGGAGCCTGTTGTTTAGAAGAAACTCTCAAAATGGTAAATCATGGACAGACAGAGAGCTGAGCATCGATTGATCGTGTCTAGACACAGCGTGGCTGCTACATGTGTCCTCTCGCGTCTTTACATTCACAATTACAGGACAAGAAACATTTCTGGAAAGACATGTGATGCAGAATTAGGGTAAGTTCAGACAAATGCTCAGATCGGGTAAGACAATGATGCCCCATACAGTCAAACATGTGAGACTTTTCCATCATTTAAAAAACAAAACTTGGTGTGAAGTCTTTACACCTGTGAAAGTCCCTGCTGCTCTGATTCATTCTGCTGTAGTTGTCAGGAAAATAAATCAGTCATTAACTCCAAATCCCCATGACTGGAGCAGGATTGTCACCCCGACATGTGGCCCCATTATTCTCTAGCAGGGCCACATGAGGCTTGTCAGTGCCTGGTACAAAGGGAGGCATGTTTATTCATAGCTGTGGTGCAGCTGGTAGGTTGTTCTTGTTGTTGTTTTTTTTCTTTTTCTAGAAAAAGAGCAAAATTAGTCCAGATTTGATATGTGTGAGTGGGAGTGGCCTCGCTCGGCCCTGCAAAGGAAAGACAGCCAATCATGACTTAATCTGTTGGCCAAGAGCATCAGGGCCAGGACAAGACCACGTGGTACATCATATGTCTGTGGCTGTGGCTATGTATACGTGTAGGAAAAGCTGCATCAGATTACTTAAGGACTTGGATACTGATTTAGTTTTGCACTTCCATAGAATTGAGGGAGCCTGCAAGAGAAATCACTAAAAGACATGCTTAGATGATCTGTGAGGCTCTACATGAGCAGGGTGGTGCTTTGAGCTAAATGCTAATGCCAGCATATTAAAATGCTTGCAATGGCAATGCTAACATAACAGGTATGACATTTAACATGTTCATCATTTTAGTGGTACATGTTGCATGCTAACTGTATAGCCAATTTGCTGATTAGCATAAAAGTACAGTAGCACAGATGAGGCTGATTCGAATGACTTAGTGTTCTGCCTTAAACCAAAGTACTGGACAAATTTAAGTTTGACCTGATGATGATGCAGATGAAAAGATAACTGATCACCTAAATGATGCCAATTTCATATCAATCCATCCAGTAGAAAACTTTCACTTAAAATCACACTGCCCACAGTTAAACATAGGCTTTCTGTTCTAAATTCTAGGCTTGACATCCCCAAAGCATCATCAGGTTTATTTTCTCAAACTATCGAAAACTCATCGCATTATGTTTGAAATATTAAATAAAGATCTAGCTTCTCATCAATGCATGATGATCAATAATAATCCAATCGAAATGTACGCGGTAAAACTAAACTGCCATTACAGTCAATCAGAGTTTAATGAATGAAATGTGTGATTAAATACACCGATGAACAAAAACATCAGCTTCATCCACAACCCCCAGTGTGTGTGTGTCAGTGTGTGCATGTGCAACCAAGTCCCATATGAGCCTGTATAGTAGCGTGGATTGAAATAAAAGGCATGCAGAGTAAGTGACGTATCACCGGGCAAATGCATACTTGTTGTCAGTATTCTGCATATATCCTGTACTGTTTGTAGAAAAACTCCACTTTTCAGGAAGTGAACTGAAAATCATGGTTTTCTTCTAACATTATGCAGTTAAACAACCTGGTGACAGGGTTGTAGCTAATGTTCAACATTAGAGTAAAGTCTGCTCTCATATAATGTAAAAAAAAAAGAAGAAAAAAAAAGTTTAAAAAAGTATGCTGAAATAAGTGCTTTGGTTTGACCTACTTGTAAGACTTCATCCCAATATGTTACTTAAGTGTGCATTCAACAAGGAGTCCTCTTTAGCATCAGGAAACCTCATGTGTAAGAATAATGTGAGGTTTTCTGTCTTCACTGCAGTGCACTGCTTTTTTTTCTACTTCGTTCAGACTCATTTGTTAACAAACGTGATGAGAAATGAGGTTAAATCTTGCAATCACAACATCTCGTACATTTCATGAGTTGGATAATTTATCAGCATTATTTCAAACAAGTCCTACTGAATGTATCTGTTTATACCAACACACACCAAAACATCTGGACGACGACATCACAGATTATGTGGGGGGGGGGGGGGGGGGGGGGGGGATTCATTACCAATATAGTATTACACTGTACATTCACGGCTCAATATGGTGCCAGTCTTTAAGCTAATGTACACAAACATTTACAGCTAACACACTGTCAGGGTTGACAACCTTGACTCGAGTTGTTGAACGCACCGCGTACCGGGGCGATAAATATTTTTACACTGAGCTCTGCCGCCTGGAAACTGGAGCTAAATGGACCTGATAAAATATCAATAAATCATTATCAATCATCATGATCGGTCATCTTTGTCGTCTTCGTCTTCCTCATCGCCGTCCTCCTCCAACCATCCTCATCCCAAGTGAATCGTACTCGACTAGGACATATTAAAACGGAGCAAAACAAAATAAAGAATATTGTCACTGTCAGTTTTTGCTCCTTTTGGTCAAAGAAAATGTCCATTCATTCCTTGAAATGTCTTCTTTTTTTGGCAAAGTTCTAATCTTCCCCCTACTCCAAACCACTTTTTGTCCATCCCATATGGTCCCTTAGAGTCTTATTGGAGGCAGCGGCGGTCCATCATCGCTGAAGGAGCAGCAGGGTGAGTGGAGGCAGGAGTAGGAGGCTACAGAGGCAGGTTTGAGATGTGGCTGCACCCCTGACTCTGTTGTCTGGCGGATAGGCGTACAATCCAGGTCTGTTCTGAGAACACTGGCCACTTACACACATCCCACTTCCTGAACCGCTGATGTCATCACCTGGGGAGGTCATGGGAGAGACCAAAAACACTTTTTAATGGGAAATTGTTTGTGACTTTATTATTAAAACACATGCAAAAAGGAGTTGATTTTTTTGTTTTGTTTCTTGTCAATCGCTCATAATACAGTCCAACCTTTGATTCTGTAAGTAGGGATGAATAAAATTCATGTCTTAATTATGTTTACTTGTCACTGGTTGTATTTGATCCTCAATTTTCCCCTGTTTCTGCTCAAACTCTGGTTCCACAAATTTAATCAAATCAAATTCCACAATCAAATCAAACTCACTTGCATCCTGGAAGTCGACGTCATTGCCTTCCAGTGCATTTTTCAGCCTGTTGCTCATGATTTTGAGTTGCATGATCTGTTGCCGGATGGTCATGTCTGGCTTTGTGATGTCGAGCTCTACTTCTGGGTTGTTGATCTGATTCGCCAAGCCATCGCCCATCACCTCTGGAAGGTACCTGATTGGAGGATGATGAATGGTGTTTAGAAAAGGAAAACTCAGATTAGATGTGGTACTTTGAGCTAACAGAGCCTGACCGGCTGAGGCAGAGATATTAGGTTTTTATTTCTTATCTTCTTCAACGCTGACAGTTCAATTGGAAAATCAGGTTTGTTATGCTCATAGCTAATATGGCAGCATATATATTACGTATAATCAAACCATGAGAATCAACCAGACATGAAGAGACATGAAGGTACAAAAGCCTGGTAAGCTCACGGCTTTCTCCAACGTAAATTCATACCCCAGATTCTTTTTTTCACTTTCAAAAATGTTAGCCTATCATCTTGCTGCTGACTTTTTAAATATTATTCTCTCTGTATATCTAGTTCATTCATGCTGCTGTCATGCGGAGCCTCCACCTGCCCATTACTGCTTCATCAGCCTCACGTCAGAGTCATCGGCCGCCGCCACCACCACCAGTATCTGGACTCCAATCTCACTCCCTCTTTGATCACAATCTGCCAGAGGCATCTAAGTGCCAAAGATGTTCTGGTAGGCTAATCATCACATATCATCTGCTGCAATAAACAATTATCTTTACTTCATTCACTTGTCTCTACTGATTCCTCCTGTTATTACTTCGTTGTGCTCTCAGTGTATGATGGAGGAAGCTAAACTCCATCATCCTTTTACAAAAATCAAATTTGGTTCCACTTCTTTCACTGTATTAGGAAGAGATCTGTCTTATTGGTCAATATGAAACAAGAGGAATGATTACACACTATGTACCTAGTGGTACGACTTCATTTATGTTCTTGAAGCTGCTCAAAATGTTAAATAACCCTAATTAAACTCTGTACTCAAACTGTACTTCTGTACTTCATATTCCATCTTCCACTCTGAGGATTTGAGAACTCATTACATTTAGAGTTCTCAAGAAATCCACAAGATGATGCTGTTGAGTGTCCACCCATTCACCGTATTAATAAACTCTCTGCCTCATAAACACACAGACTTCATGTTTCCTAAATCTCTCACCAACAGTCTGCGATTCATCTATATTCCATGGCCCATCTCGCCTTTTTCTCACTCTGTCACACACCTGCAAATACTTTGGCTGTCATATATTTATTAGTCTCGTCTGTAATCCAACCATTTTAAAGTTTGCAAGGTGTGTGTGTGCAGACAACATATGCATAATGCATTTTGAGATGGACTAAAGAGGGCTGAGGAATTTGTAGGGTCTTATATAAGTGTGTGGCCATGAATGCCTGTGCTGCAGTTTGTGAATCTCCACACATTTTTAAATCACCGTGTGTCGGTTCAGAAAACCTGAGAACAAGCTTCCATACGCTGCTGTTTTCAGTTTGCCTGAGAGGAAATAGCTTGTTGCTTCTTTTGTGATGACACAAAGGATGTGAACGGCCTTCAGTGGGAGAGAACCGGCCTGTATCATAGCAACTTTACAGGAACCTAGCTGCCTCCTCTACTTGCTTTATTCTCCTCTCTTCAGAATTGTCTTTGAGCTTGAAAGTGCTAAAGACTTTCCTTTAGTGATGCATCTTGTTTTCATACTGCATGGGTAAAAAAAAATGGTGCAGAACATATTTTTTTCATACCTTGAAAGTGTTTTATGCAACACTCTATAATCCAGTTTTCTATTGGAGGGTGGATGGTTGTTGGTTTTAAAGCAAGGTTGCAGGGATATGATCAATATCAACATGGGTTCAATAACTCAAATCAGAAACATCTAATATCAAATGCATCCATGCATTAAGGATCCAGTCTCACAAAGCTCTTGTGAAATGGGTTTAAATAGGCAACAGGGAGGAGTTCAGTTCAGCCACATCTGAATACAGTTTGGACTGAGTGGCATTTAGGTAAATGGAGAACAGGCAGGGTGGATTTAGTTGGTGCTTTAAGTCATGTCTAAGCATGAAACAACCCTGTATCAGTCACAGACAATGCTTTCTTCCTCACCTAGCTTTGGTAATGCCATTCCAGCACTTATCCTGACTGCTGCCACCTGCTGCCACTTTGCTGCAAAGCGCCACAGGGAGTTGGATCCAGTACTGCCGCATCTCCCTCAGCTTACTGGACAGATCCGACACCTGAAGAAAGAGACAATTTTTGCAGATATAGAACTAAAAAAAAAAAAAAAAAGTCATGGTGATTTTGATTAACTTTTAATTCAATTTGTTATCAGCATTAAAATACCTGTAGTACAAAATTTTTTATGTAAATCAAGACTTTTCTGACAAGCCCGACAAAGGCAGTCAAACGCAACATACACAGGAAGAACCTGGAATGTGGAGTCCAAATAAAAACAATACGTGGTGCAAACATGCCCCCACAATAACGTGCACACACCTGCATCTCCAGTCTAAGTCCAGCAGTTGGAGAAGGTTTGTACTCCAATGCAGTCAGAGAACCGCTCTTCTTCCTCTGCTCGTGAAGGGTAGGACTTCCTGTTCCTGGCTCACCTGGCGTTCCACACGTCTGGTACACCTACACACATTAAAAACACACAGATGCACAGAGACACGTCAACAAAAACATGCACTATAGAAGGTACGAGGTGTGTAGTTGAATATCCATGCGTCACATTTCTGTGGACTAAACATTTCCACTAGATGTCGCCATAGACGTGTGTTTCAAATTGTGAGGACGTTTTCAGCTCCTGGTTGCCTGCAGACACTCCTTGTCCATTAAAGGGACATTGATGAATGCATAAGCGTAGATATTAAGGGAGCCGAGCTGCTGGGTAATGCTGCTTAGCCTCATTCGAAAGATACATCTATAAAACTTATGCAGGACTGCAGGGACATTTAATAAAAGATGAGACAAAGTGAGGCGTCGTACTTTCGCTGTGAATGTGTCCATGTTTTCCCGTAGGAAGTGAACGGCCTCATAGATCCGGGCAGGGATGGAGGAGAGCACCACATCGAGACTGGGCTCCGCGCTGAAACTGGAGGCCACCTGGATCATCGTGTCTGAGCAAAAGACAGGAGAAACATTTCCGAATCAGAGTTTAACAGCACAGTATTCAACTAATTCTGAGAGAAAATGTCTCATGTAAAGTCCATAAGTCCACTTGCTCCCCTTGTCAAACCATGCTAGGAATCCCAGCATTACATTTCTGAGTCAATCCAACATTAGTCGACTTCAGCCGTCAGACTTTTAACAGGGAATAATCGTAGATCACATATTACTCCTGTTTTAGCCTCACTGTATTGACTGCCTGTCGAGTTCAGAATTGATTTTAAGATTCTTTTAATCACTTACAAGGCACTTCACAGCTTAGCTCCTGTTTGCATTTCTGAACTGCTGACCCCTGACACCACTGACCGACCCCTCAGGTCATCCAACCAGAACATTCTGACGGACCAAACGCAAATCCAAAGGTGCTCGTTTGTGGCCCTAGCACTGAAACTCTGGAGCGATCTCCCTCCTCTAGATTAGTTGAGTCTGTAGTCTGTTTTTAAAAAAAAATACTGTTTAAAATTGGATTTTAGATGATTTGACAGATTGCTTTGTGTTCTGTATGCTTTGGTTGTACTGTAGGTATAATGCACTGTGTTTGTATGTATTTTGCAGATTTCCAATTTCTTGTTTTTCTCGTTTTATGTAAAGGTCTTTGTAACCTGTGTTTCGAAAGGAGCTGTATAACTACTGGAAAGTTTTATTCACTTGCTTATTATTCTATGATCACTTATTTAAAAACCATGTTTGTTCCTATTTTAAGTTACACTGAAAATCAAAACTGCTGGGACTAATAAAGATGGACAGTATTGGATTTTTTTTTTTTTTACAAGTGAATCTTGCATGTGGACTAAAATCTGCTACGGGGATCCTCTCATCTACTATTAGAACATCCGGATTCTCTCTCGCTTTACTCTACAATGTCTCTCATTCCAGTCTGAATCTTACCTATGAGGTTCTGCCACTCAGTGTCCAGGTCAGCTTGGTTGGCTAGGCAGCCCTTCATGACGTTGGAACAGTAGTTGGAGCAGGGTTTGACAGAAGCCAGGCCTCGACAGTGGGGGCAGTAAACCAGTTTCATCAGGGCCTTCGTGCACTCTAGACTGAGAGAAATCTGGGGGGAGTTCAGCAGGACAGTTAGTAACTTTTTGAACAATAATTCATGATAAATGATGATTCCATGATATACAGTCCTGTTTTTTTAAAATTTTTATTCCACCCTTGATTTCAATGCTGTAGGAAATGTAGAGTCATAGATCAACATTTTGCTCTGTGACGTGGCTGTTGCGCTTTTACCTTCATCTTTATTAAAGAGAATTTACTCCATGATGGCCATATATGCACGACGGAGAAAAAAAAAAGCTATTTTTAGGGAGGACACATTTTCTCTGACAGTTAGGGTGTGGCGCCCACACATTCATCATATCATCTTTCCTGGGACACACACACACCTACCTGTGAGACCTTCCTGACAACCTCTCCGCTGACAATCAGCCCCTGGACAAACGACCTTGCTGTGACAAAAGCCCGGATCACCTTCGTCTTCATGTCCCGTGGGATGTCTCCAAATGGCCGCAGCGTCTCCTGTTGCTTAGCAACACATTCAAGGTAGTCCTCTGACAGGTTGACCTGCATGGCAGAGGTGACAGGTGAAAAATGTAGCAGAAGGATGTTGTTACGTATTTTGTTTGGGGGAGTTTTGCCTTTATTAGATATCATGCCGTGTGCAGCGGACAGGTTATGCATTTAAGTGTGATAATAGATGACTACAGTGCAAGTGGTATACCTAAAAATAGACATTTTATGAGCTTGTCACATGCAAATGTTTATCACATTCTCTTTACGGACCAGGACAGAAACAAAGGCTGTTTTGCATTCAAATAACTGTGATTGTAATTATGCGTATTATCAAACATCTAAAACACGGCCTTGCTTCTCCTCTGTCCTCTGTCAATCAGTGGCCTGGTTTTTACTTTTCCCATCACACCTTTTTTTAATCATAAGATTGCTCTTTTCATCATTCTTTAATCCAGTCTCTTATATTAAAAATGAGTTTTCTACTTGAGCTTGTGTCTTTACTCACATCTGTGGAAGTGGAGGTTTTGAAGGTGCGCTCCAGGAGGCGGGACCAGAACTCAGACAGGGTCTCGTCCAGGTTGAGAGCGGAGCCCCGGTAGTACTGCCGCAGGTCGGTGTAGAGACCTCCATAGAGACGAGTGTTCTGGGAGTACAGAGGGCCGAGAGGAGACAGCGCCTCCTGGAGGAAACGCTCAGAGCGACTGTGCAGCTCAGTGAAATAGGCTGAGGACAAAGGACAGACAGGAGGAAAAATGGGAAGAGAGTTCTACATTTTCTTCATCTCCTCACATCCAGCGATTTCTGTCTTTCACGGGGTCTGCTTCAAATATCTAGCTACGCTCAATTGACCGCTGAAAACTACGGCGACAGATGCTCACCGACAGCCAGACACTGTCTGGCTGACAGCCGACTTTGTTTTGAAGCTGGTGTGTCAGGAGCCTCAGAGGACGGGGAAGATGGAAAAAACCCCAACAACAACAACAGAGATGAGTTTTACCCCGTCACAGTTGTCTGTTTACACCTACAGCAAAAACATTAGTGATCAATGAAAGATCCGTCTGTGAGTCCATTACGCTCCTCTGTTGCTCTGCATCAACTCCTTAGAAATATCTGGCTTGCCAACAAACTGCTGTTTGTGTTTATAGGAGTTTATCAGAGGTTTTCTGCTTTAAAAAAAAAGCTGTAATGCCTCTTTTATTAAAGAGAGCAGAGCGATATGAGAGGCCCCTTTAAAATGAAACATTTGATCATTTTCTATATTTAAAAATAACATAACGTCCTATTTGAAAATATTGATGAATGATGCTTTAAATGTCACTTCTAATAAACTTCTACTATCTAATAAATAACAATTGATTTACAGTTAATAAAAAGAAATCAGATTACTGTTCAGGCCAGTCATATTAACTAAGAGACTGATGGCCGATCCTCAACTCCCTGATGTGTCCAACAAACCCATGTGGTGTTGTATGACATTACAGCTACATGAATAATAATTAGTCTTATGCTGCTAATAGTTCATTTTGATTTCACTCCTCTATTTTCTTTTTTTTTTGCAGTCAGGGCACTTTCTTTACAATCTGGCTGATTGACACACATAATTTACACGCGTTTAACATTTTTTACAGCTTTCTTTATGATATTAATTTGCAGACAGATGGATGCACAGTGACACATCTCAAACAGAAAGACTGAGGGAGGCAGCTAGCAGTCTCTGCAGTAGGCTTGGTCCTTTCCCTTGTGCTTCAAAGGCTGTGCACCAGTGCCAGCCTGTTCTAACCACAACCAGATGGGCGGCCACATTACTGCTACTGAGGTGGCCTGCTGCGTTGAGATTAATAATACAGTCCACCTCCTCGTCTGACGAGTCTTCCTCCAGCTCTCTCTTTCTCTTGATTCTTTTTTCTTCCTTTTTATTATTTTTTTAAAAACTTGGATTCACAATTTTTACTCAGGACAAACGACACATTTCTCACTTGCTGCATTTGTCCGTCTCCCTATTGTTAGCAGTGGCACTTCACAGTCTTTCTTTTTTCCTCCATTCATCCCTCTCTTTCTCTGATGTGCAATGATCTGCAGACTCAGCTCCTCAGTGGGTCAACTGCTCATTAGCTGAACCAGCCGCTGCCCCAAGGGGACACCCCTCTGTTTGTGTGTGTGTGTGTGTGTGTGTGTGTGTGTGTGTGTGTGTGTGTGTGTCCCTTTAAGATCAGGGGATCAGCTTATCACATTTCATTGTGTCTGGCTGACTCCACTCTCATTATAACACCCTGTCAGGGGTCCCCTCGACGCGCAGGACACAAACACATCCTGCCTCACACACGTGCACGCCTGCACACAAACAGGCTGGAAGAAGTATTGGAGTTGCATGATTGAGCGCTGAGCACAGCGAGACCTTGTAGCCAACACAAATTCACAAATAAATAGGGTTAGGCTCCTCTGGGCTCACTGCTGAAGCTTTGGTATTGAGCTCAGCCAGTAATGAGTATCTCTCCTGCACACACACCCTCACACACACACACACACTGTACTTACTGTCAAAGCTCCTGTGGAGAGCGTTGAAGGCAGCCTGCAACGACCTGCCGGCTTCTCTGATCAGACCCTCCGTCTCCCGGGCACTCAGACTGGCCAGGTTCTCCTCCATGGTGCTGGTACAACAGGTTGGACCCTGAGGACACATCCTCAAATGTTCACCTGGCAAAATGGGGAAGACACAGAGTTAATTCATTTAATTGTTTTATTCTTCCTTTTTTTTCATAATTTAACAAGAATGGCACTCAGCAGAGTGGAAATCTCCATAAAGGATGATCCTCACACACATCTGATTATTCTTATAATAGAAATAATAAAAGAAAAAGGAAGTAGTTTAAGTAGACATGGAAGACAATATTATATTCACTCCTATGTCTGTTAAATTACAGTAAAAAAAATGGTTTAACATACTGTAGATGTTTTCCAGCGATAAAGAACAGTGGTGTTACAATTAATTTAAGAAAACTGAAAAGTTCTAAAAAATGTTCTGCATCTGCCCCTCTATCTAGATCCATATCAAAAAACAAAAAACAGAGATTTTGCCTGACCAATGCTCCACCCCTCCACCAACCTTTGTGGAAATCAGGTCAGGAATTTTCTGTGTAATTAGGGGGGGAAAAAAGACAAAGAAAAGCAAAACGTGCACAACCTCATACAGCCAATTACAGCCAGTTACAGTCGTCCTACAACGAGATCAATGATACTGTCATATATTCAGAAAATGTTGTCCCAAGTCAAGTTTTATGCCAAACTGGAAAACTATGAGAAGTTATGAGAAATGAACACACACACACACACACACACACACACACACACACATATACATAAATATATATATAGAGAGAGTTTTTACAAGATATCATAGAGAGCAGTAGTTCCCAGACTTTTTTTTTTTTGGCTTGTGAAGTCTTAAAACGAATCAAAATACCTTTACGAGCTTCCCTGACAACTTTCATGTCTACCAATTGTGGCCAGTTGAACCAGAAATTAAAAATTTAAACATAATCATATGCAGCTGAAACATATGATTTAATGTCTTCCTGTTCTGGAAAACAGTTTACAACCCCTCAGTGTCAACATGCTACTTTTGTTTTGGGTGTCCGACAGACAGGTTGGGAACCACTGCTATAAAAAGTTCAACTGATCTGAAAACATAGTATTTTTATTTAACAATGCAGTAATAATAAGACACCTTAACAAAACTTTCACTGCTGAATCCTTAAAATTCACCCTTTGAGAGATGACTATTCTTTGTGAGCACTTTAACTTTGGAGGCTATTGTTCCTTTAAAACCCACTTCCTTTTACTAGATTACTATTTGAATGCTGGACTGGAATGTTTTTCCAATGAGGTTCTGCTATACTTCTCCTTCCCTCCTCTATTCTTAAGAGGATATTCCCATGGGGAGAGTCAAAATGAAGATATTTTTGTCATCCACAAATACACACAAACACACACATATAAACCTTCTTGTGCACACTCCTCGGTGTGAAGATACCAGTCTGCCGCATCACTTTCTGACTGTGTGTGTGTATGTGTGTGTGTGTGTGTGTGAGTATGAGGGTGTGTGTGTGTGTGCCCACGTCTGAGATGGTCATGGGTGAGTAAGTACCCCAGAGCTATGTGCATCACTGCTCTACTTGTTCTTAACAAGTCCTGTGTGTGTGTGTGTGTGTGTGTGTGTGTGTGTGTGTGTGTGTGTGTGTGTGTGTGTGTGTGTGTGTGTGTGTGTGTGGTTGTTGGGGGCAGATTTTATCCATGAGGGTAAGTGGAGCAGAAGAGGAGACGCCTTCATCATCACTGCACCATGAATCTTTCATTGGCATTTGCTGGTGTGTGTTTGTGTGTGCATGTGTGTGTGTGTGTGTCTGTGTGTGCATGTGTGTGTGTGTGTGTCTGTGTGTGTACTTCATCACAAATATAAGATTCAACAAAGGAAGTGGGAATCCAAATCTGGAACTGGAATTGAACCCAACAGATCAACCAAATTATTTTTTTTTTTATCATTTCTTTAGCGATCCTCAGGTGTCAAGTGAATTAAGACTCACTTATGCTCGATGTTGTAAGTCGGATGTCACGATGAAACGGAACAGTGCTGCCAGAAATTTTGGAGGGCAATGTAGCCATAATTCCAGCAACAGATGACAAACGTTTATGGGACACGACAAAAAAAAAGAAAAAGGGAGGTGAAGAAGTGAAAAAAACTCTCGATTCGATGCATTTAATGACCTCACAGACCACCTCAGAGTACATCGCCGCCTCTGCTTTAGCTGTTTTTAAATTACTAGGCACACATAGTACACCTTTCAAAAAATCTCATGGGCTTCATAGTTAGTGCAGAATAAGGGCAGATTCTTCTGCTGAGGTCTAAAAACCACACCATCAGTGTTACACATGTGGTTCAGAGACATCAGACACCATCTTTGGCTGCTAATGTTAGCATTTTTGGTGTTGGTTTGCTTACCAACCCAGACAACGCGGGGCATTTACCACAGACACATACGCTTTACTGCATTCCTGGGTTGCTGGGTAATGGAAGCAGCTGGCATCCTGCTATTAAAACTTATTTACTTGAAAATACAGATGTGAGCGCGGTAGTGACAACAACACGTGTACAAAAAGCAAGCTGGCAAACGTGCTAATGGGTGGCATGCAGACAGATCCATTACAGTGGTTGAATAGAATAATAGTCAAATAAAAACACTTCCTATAGGTGATTTTCTTCCTCACACGGTTTTTGCCCTCAGGCTTTAGCATCCTGAGGGACACACACATAAACACACACATTTTTGTACTGCACTTGTGGGGACCCTCATTGACCGTAACGCGCTCCCTGCTGCCAAGGGCTTCATTCAGATGAGAAAAACAAGATGCTAAAAGACAGTTCCGTGAAGCAGACAGAGGGTAACAGACAGAGAGGCAGGAACTGTGACCAACTGCAGTAAAAATAGAGCAGGCTGGAATATAAATTGGTTTTATGGGATTTTTTTTTTTGTCACTCCTTGGTTTCCTGTTGCAGTTTGACAAACAAACTGCTTCTCCTTTAGAGTTGTTTCATTTTTATCACAAGTAACCTTTCAAAATGTGTTTCTTCAACCTGAACCCCAAAGGCTAAAAGGATACTTTAAAACAAACCTGTTCCTGTTGTAGGCATAAATGTCAATAACTGTTCAGAAAAGACCCGAGGAGGTGGATGTCCTATTTTTAAAACTTTCTTTCCATGAGAAAATATGAACAAAGATGAAAACTACTCTAATCAATTTGATGCAACTTTGCATTTTAGAGATTGTTTTGTTGTATTATTGTTTTCTACATGTTGTACGTACAGAAAAATAAACTTTTTTTGTGTGTTTTTTTTTTTTTTTTTTTTTTATCATGCCCTGAACTGCAAGAGGAGTTTCCCATCATAATAAAACCACTGAGCTTAACTAAAGAAGAAGAAAACCTTGTCATCATAGAGAGGCGGAGGTATGATGAGTCATGCAAAAGGACATAATAACACACACTTTCGGAAAGTTTTTTTTTTTTTTTTCCTGGTCTTTCACTCTGTGGGAAACATGACAGTTGGTAGACTGTTGAGGATTTGAACTCATCCTTTTGTCACTGTTGAATACCTGGCCAAAAACTGTTTACGTGGGAGTGTTGTTGTTGGTTTCGGAAAGTCACGTCAGACACATTCTCGATAATCATGTCAGAATGATGTGGGAGGACGGGTTTCAGTTTAAAACGGAAAAAAATTCTGTGTTCACACGATAGCGTTTTTGAAACGATCCCTGTACACACGGATCTGCAAAAATGGTTGAAAACGCTGCAGTATCCATGACAGGACAGTAGTTGGTGGTGTGAGTTGGCCTGACTATGCCTTCAAAGTTCAAGACCAGCCTTCTTCTTCAGGCTACTGCTCACTGATTTTTCTCAGGGACTCCACCTGTCAATCATATGGCCTCAATCTGGTCTCTGTAAACTCTGAGTCAGGATGTAGTCAAGGTTAATTCGATGTAACCTTCTTGCTACAGCTGCACTATGCGAGGAGTTGTTAATTTACATTTGTATTGATTATGTGCAAATGTTTGATGTAATATTTATGGTGACTAATTCATTCTATGCAGAGATCACAGGCTCCCACAGCCCTCCTGGAACTGCATCATATAAACTGCAGGGTATTTTGCACTTAATCATTAGGGAATCCATTTAATTTGAAACTTTGGTTTTGGTTTCGCCTGCAGATGTATAACACCCTACACTTGTCGCCAAGGAGACCACATCAAGACAACATTACTAAGCCATTCATTTCCTTTTCCCATCCGAAGCATCTGGCCCTCGCTTTCTTCTCTCTACCACGCCCTCCCACTCACTCTCCCTTTTTTTTTCTTCCCTGCATTCCTGGTGGCAGCCCCAACATACCTGAGCCTGTCTCAACAAGCATCAGCCCACGTTGGCACGTGTGCCAAGCAGGTGAACAGACATCATGCTTCACACGGCAGGCGGACAGTAAGCTGTCCGAGAAAAACACCATCTATATTCTAAAACTGTGCTCGGTCACAGTTAGCGAAAGCCAACCTAAACTACAACTCCAATTAAACTCCCATTAAAACAAACTAGCATTCATCGAGCCAAATGGCACACCCAGATTTAATGAAAGGCAGGACTTTGCTGATACAGAAACACTTGACAGCAACTGTCTGTGCATCTCTGTTTGACACTACTAATTAATTTCTCTCGGCTGTTATTTTTTCCAGTGCTATGGTGTCATGCTGCAGGGTGGCATGTCAGCCACAGAAATAGTTAGCGGTTTGACTTTTGGCAATTTTTCTTTCTTGTTTTTGTATATTTGGTATTTCCCCTATGATGAAATCTATACTTATTGTTCATGGGAAGATTTTTGCGCACAATTTGTTTGTCTTCCTCATTGCACTGTAGGATTATACAGATACTCACCATTATTTTTCTGTAACATTTTCATCCCTCACCTATCCCAAACCTAAGCTATATTCATTCAAATGATAATGATGTAAATGATTGTTTCTTTATGGACAAATGGAGGCATTCTGCTGCTGTTTGTTTGTAGATTGATTTTAGAATGACCTTTCGTAAAGATTTCCATTTTTTTTTTTTACAAGTAAGAAAATGTGTTCCACAAGGATCCGTCCTGGGCCCTGATCTGTTCTCTATATACTCAAGAAGTATATAAACAAAACACTTTTGTTTTTGCTCCCATTCCCACGTAAAAGACTTTAGCACTTGGTCTGTGCACACAAAAGGCTTATTCCCTTCAAATTGTGTTCACAAATTTGTTTAAATCCGTCTTTGTGAGCATTTGCCCTTGACTGAGACTACCCATCCACCTGACAGGTGTAGCATATCAAGATGCTGATTGAGCAACATGATTATTGCACAGGTGTGCTTCGGGATGGTCACAATAAAAGGCCACTCTGGAACAAGCAGTTTTATCACACAACACAATGACACAGATGCCACAAATTGTAAAGGAGGTCACGTCCCCACCACTGTTCAACACAAAGTTACACCCTTGATCCACTTGACAGGTGTGACTCATCAAGGAGCCGATTAAACAGCATCATTATTGCACAGGTGTGCCTCGGGCAGCTCAGGGTAAAAGGCCACTCTACATTTATTGGCTACTGCAGTATCGCATTGCACATTTTAGAGTATAGAGAGGATCTTGACGGATATACAGTGTATGCTACTACAGGTAAAACAAGTACAAACATTTAAACAGAGTGAGATCAATACCACACACACACACACACACCCACACATCCCCCCCGGCATTTATTAGGTGAATCAGGGTCCTGAGATATACAATTAAGAAGATGAGGTCACTGTATTTCACAACATAAACACACACACAGGCATGATACCCTGAGGCTGTAGGCTAAAGGAAATTGCACACAAGATAATCTCTTTTCTTGTCAACACACACTCACACATGATTAGAATACGTCACACACACTGCAGCTTTTAATATGTGCCATAAAGATATTAACATGTGCAGCAGCAGCAGTAAACTGTCAAACTGTCCTTTCTCCCAACTTCAATTTCAGTGATAAATAAGCAGTAGCTCACTCCTGACTTCGACAACAGCTACTCAAAGAGACAATTCACCACTCAGGATACATAATGTGCAATAGAAAAGTGCAATGCTGTACTCTCATAAGTGAAAAATTCTACATTTTTTACATATTTCAAAATGTCTAGCATGCTTGAATGAATGCTGTCCATTCTTTTTTCTTCTTGCTCTTTTTATAGTTTGTGTGCACTTTTTGTAAATGGCACAGATGCACTTCGATCCTAAAGCACACCTTAGGAACTTATGTAACTCTTTGTCACTCTTTGTGTTACTTCTCGTCTGATATTTTCTTCTATTTTACATTTTTTTAATATCATCTTAACTTCCGTCTGATATTGCACAGAGCTGTATGACTGCACCGCTGTCCAAGGCAAATTTCCCTTCGCGGACAATAAAGTTTATCCTATCTTATCTTATCATATCATATCATCATATCATATCATCTCATCTCATATTATTTTATCTTATCTTATCTTATCATCTTATTGTCTCGTCTCGTCTCATCTCATATTATCTTATCATCTCATCTTCCGTCTCATCTCATCTTATCTTCTCATCCAGTCTCATCCTATCATCTCTTCACATCTAAACTTATCTCATTTCATTTTGCTATCTCATCATCTTGTCCCATCTCATTTTATTTTATCATATCATCTCATCTTACTTTATCTTATTTTATCATCTCATCATCTCATCCCATCTTATCTTATCTTCCTGCTGCTAAACTAAACAAACATCCCAACTATCCAAAAACCAAACAGCCACACTTTACAATTACAACTTAAATCATAATGAAGTATCTGAATGGACGAACTATGCTGATCTGGTTAATGGTTGTTTTGGTCGACCTCCCTTTAGTTGTAAGTAATTAAGAATAATTTCTGTACCATGAAAAATGCAAGATGAGTTTTGTTCTACTTGGGAAACTCAATTGATGTTTCCAATATCTGAGCTTGTTGAGGCATCTAGCTGGTTAAATGAGACGTGTAAGTCCAATTACACTCTCAGCCACAGTAGAAGCTCCACCACACATCTAACCTGCACCAACGTTGCAGACTAATCTTTCTCAGAGGTGGGCAGTATACACTGGAGCTGAATCAGCACACTGTAAAGCATAACCGGAGTCTCTCAAATGACTAACTTCCAGATGCTAGATGATTTCTCAACTTTAGCTGCTGACAAAGGAAAATTGGAGTTTGACAAACAGCTCTCCTGTTTAAGGTGGAGCATTGCTGTTGTCCATTTAGAAGAGTGAAACAATTAAATCTCAAAGCACCTATGGCTCTTACACTTAATGATCACTTCCCGGCTTTTTAAAAGATAATTACAGTTCACCAAGTTTATTGCAGTGCTGTGGAAACTGACGACATTGCTGAAAGTAAGTGCATCAGGGCAAAAAAAAAAAAAAACTCAAGCTGTTCAGATCAAGGTTAAGCAAATCTCTATGTGGGGCAAACTGATTTGGAAGATAAAACTAATAACCGTAACTAGCGAGTAGCTCAGTCCGTGTTCAATGTCATTCAACATCCTGTATTATGAGCTATATGTAGATCGACTCAAAGACGCCACCACAGCGAGGCACCTTTGCACATTCTTTCCATTTTCAATCCATACATCCCTTAAATATCTCCCCACCCTGTCGTCCATTCGGCCCTACTATTAAATTCTCCTCCTAAAAATCAGTTCCTATCGCTTCTTCTCCCACCCCTCCGTTTCCTCTAATGTCACCGCCTTTCATCCACACATCCCACCTTTTCTTTCTTCCTTCCTTCCTCTCCTGCAGAGATGAAAGTCTGTCACAGGAAGTGACCTTTGTGGGCTACTGTTGTGTAAGAGTCTCTCTTATAGTCACTGATCTGACCTCTGACCCTTGACAAAAAACAACACGGTACATCGCTCACATGCACGTCACACGTTCCATGTATTATACAGTGACCACATTGCGAATAAAATGTCAAATCAGTGTTCTAGAGGACATAACTACCACTCTGACACACACACTCACATGCCCTGAGTCTGCCCCGGCGCTGCCATCACACACCACATCAAAGCGGCTCATTGCAGAGCAGTAAAAGTGGCGCAGTGGTTTGAATTTATTCCCCTCAGTCGGACGTTTATTCGCTGCTTCCCTTTCTTAATGAGCGTCTTACAATAACCCTGTCACTTACTGTGGCAAATTACTGCTGGCTAAATGAGGGACCGGTTGTACGTCTGTGTGCGCGTATGTCTGTGCGAGTGTGCGTTTCCATCCGACACTCTCGTCACCGTTTAAGGGCACCTGTATGTGATTTAGCTTTCCACATGGCCTCCCTCCTAAAGTAGCCTCTACACTTTTACCTTTTTACTATCCACTGAAAAGTGAAGGGGGGGGGGCGGCGGCGGCAGGGTTGGCGATGAAGCTGTAATGATGAAAGAGGAGAGACATGAAGGGATGAGAAGGCCATAAAATGGAAATGACGGAAGAGGGAGAGGTGGGAGAGGAGGAGAGAAGTGCAAAGATCCTGTGTGGAGACAGAAGAAAGAGAGAGAAAAAGGATGAAATGGAGTAAATTGTAAAGCTGTAATCTACGTCTAAGTGTATAATCGATCTCTAGCTTTTATCTTTTGTCGGCAATTTTGTGATTTAAAGTCACACTGTTCTTTTTTTTCCGCTGGTGTATTCAGGATTGATTGCATAATTGATTGACACAATAGTGATTTCCGTTGTGATTCCATGACAGGTCATCACAATTTTCCCAACATGCAAATCAATGAGGCTGCTTATCCTGCAGCTCAGATCAATATTTTTGCTGTCAGCTGTCCTCTTTCCTATAGAGGTAATGATCATCTTGTAACTGCAGATTGGACCCAGAGTAAAGATGAGGTCATTAGTCATTTAAGCAAATTGATCTTTTTTTTAAATTTTATGTTTTTTTGGCTGTTTTTATTTTTTATTTTTTGGGATTCGATCATTCGATTTGATTATCGATTCACGTTGAGTCTCTTCCACGCAAAACATCTCTTGTTTTCAGATTGGTAGTTTAGGCTTTGGGACATGTTATGGATTTTTCTTATAGAGTTTATAGACTGAACGATAAATCAATTAATCAAGAAAATATTTGTCAGAGTAGATGATGATAAGAATAATTAGTCAAATCAGTGAAGACTCTACAGCTATGCTAGCAGCTCTGCCAGGCTGTACTTTGGCACATGGGTGCTTTAAATAAATGCTAACATCCGGAGGTGGCAACAGTAGACGCATGGTTAGAGCTGGTTGCATCCTCTGGATGCGCTGGTCTGGGACGAGGTCATCAGGAGAAATTCATTTCAGAGCCTGTGACCCTTAATATTTGCATAAAGTCCCAACTCTATTTAGCTTGTTCGTTATATAACACACAAATCACAGCTTATGAAATACTGTATTTATTGTTCTCAATATACACAACACTGATGAAGTGAAGTAACAAAAATAAAGTGTCAGATGAGAGAGAGAGAGAGTTGTGTGCCAACCGGTGATTTGGGTGAACCTTTCCCCATTTCATACTATTACCGACCCAAAAATACCCCACCACCCCACAGTCCAGCCCTGTCTGCTGCCCAGTGAGTGCATGCACACACTCATGGCACCGACTTTGCAGTGTAATTCCATAATTCTATGTCATTTCTGGGAGCAATTAAAGGCTCTTAAACTAACTACTACTTTTACTCCCTTACACTCTGCCTGTAAAAAAAAAAGAAAAAAGAAAAGTCAAACACGTGCCAAATGGTGTGCCACGTTGAGGAGAGTCCCTGCCTGAGTGTGCACATTTGTGCAAGTATGTGGATAATTCTGGTGAAGGCAAAGGTCATGGCAGCTATCTTTGACTGTCGGGATTAGCCCTTATTACGGGTTGACTGTAAACAGGAGACTGTGTTGCCGAAATCACAATGAGATTTAAGTATCCTGATGTATAATGGGAGATTTAACTCGATGAATTAGGGTACGGGTCAAACAGAGGGAAACACAGTATGGAATTACTCAGCGAGATTGTGTGTTATTCCCTCAATGACGAGGTCAGTGCATTAGAACTGAGAACTGCTAGCACATAGATTAACAGGCTAGGATTAGCATGAGATTAGACATCAACCCCTAATCCAACAGCGCAGTGTTGGTGGTGTGGGGATGGGAAAGGGGCAAACAAGAGGTGTTAATATATGAATGTGACTCTGTCTGTGTGTGTGTGTGTTTTGAGGGGTGGGAACATGAGACGCAGATTCTCCATCAATGCTCTTTCTCAGCGGGGAGCTTCAAATCCCTTTGGATGGGGGAACGTTAGGTCACAGCCCGAGGTCGACCGTTTCCAGGTCAAATATTCAATGTCAGTGGAGAAACTTAATGAATGTGGCGACGAGTTCCTCGTCGGCGCTGCAGGGAGAACAGCCACGAGGTTTTGGACTGACGCATCAATGGTGCTGGAAGTTTGACCAAAAGCAACAGCAGCCTTCTGCACGGACAGATATACCGATTTTTAAAATGTAGATTTCATTAGTGGTGACTGTGGAGCTTTAAAAAAAAAAAAAAAAAAAGTTAGTTTTGGTGAAACTGTTTCACCATTTGGTGAAAAAGTTCTTATGATAAAATATCACCACTGGTTTGTAAAAGTGAGGGAAGAATCTACACAACTTTTACACAACTGCGGTACAAGATGACTGCTAAAGCTTTAGTCCGTGACAATGTCTGACAAAATTCAAAGAAAGATGGGGAAAATGCAAAGCGCCTATTTAAATTTCATAGCCTAGAAGCCTATTCACAGAAAGTCATTATTATGTCTCCCACGGTGCCTTTGGGCAACGACCTATAAGTACTGTGCAGGAGCTGCTGCACAAATTGTGGAACATTTCGAAGAAGTCGTATGGATACCCTGGTGTGTCGTGAGGACGTGACGCATGCTGTGTCTTCAAAATGTTATGAGTCGAGGATCAGTTTTTATGCAGTTCGCCACCTCTATCAAATAAAATCCTCTGGTACTCCCAGCGGCAAACTATCTAATAAAGAAGAGATGCCATGAAAATAAGAAAATAAAGTAACTATAGAGATGTGCTGTGCACTCGGGAGGTTAAAACAAAGACTGTCTGTGTGGAGCACAGAAAGGCTCATAGAAAGACTAGAACAGCACGCGTGCATGGAGTTTGGATTTTCACATCAATATAAGCCTCTGTTTGAGCCTATAGAAACACATGAACACACACACTGTGATGGATTCTTCTCTTCGGGCTCCCCATTAACAACCCACACCTCTCATGACATCCCAGGGGGAGTGACGAGCAGTAGTGAGTGAGTGTGCATGTGTTAAATGTCACCGAATCGCCAGCATGTTGTTTCCACCAAACAGAACTAACACTTCAGGAGAAAGGGACAGCGTCGTTCCTTAGTGATCTCGCCCTCTTGACGCAATCCTTGTCTTTTCGCTCCGCTTACATGCAATCCAGACGACTGTCACAGACGTCCAGTCACCCTCAATGAGATCTGACTCTGATACTCTCTCCACTTGTGATCCCATCAGTGCTCTGGTGGGCGCGTATGTTCGATACTGAGAGGCATTTATGGTAATAAAAACATCCTCTGTTGAACCAACGGCCTGAGTTGCTATGTATTTTCTTTTAAAGAGACAATGCAAGCTAAGAAATTGGTTAAAAAAAAACAACCTTCTGGGGTTTTGATGTGATGAGCTGTAATTGTGTAATGTCCCCCCTGTTGACTAAGTGCATTGAACAAATGTACAGCTACTTATTTAACATGCTAACATGCACATTGCCGGAAACTATCAATTCTAATTGTGGACGATGAAATTCTGGACAAGGGATGTGCAATTGGATCCAGATAATAATCAGGATCACGTATAACAGTGAGGGCAGAGACATGTCACTGCCACCAATGTATAGCAGAGATAATGCAGACGTATTATATTTATGTGTGAAAGGCAAAAAGCTATATCTAGATGAAACATAGATGCGAATCTGCCATCAATAAATAATCAATCATAAACTTTTGATGAAAAACACCTGTTTACGAATACTAGGAGCAGGTTTACAGGTTCAATGAACTAGACGGTATTATTTCATTTGTCACGAGGAAGAGCCGAGTAAAGCCACGTCGTCACGGTGACAATGGCCTTGCTGGAGGTGTGTGCTCTCTGACTGCTTTCGAGTTTCGTCAACAGCAATGACTCCTATGAAGGTTATAGGCTAATGTTCTGTTTTTGTTGTTTTAGAGGTGTCGATTCAACTCTATGTTCATTTTCAAGGATGCAGCTTTCATTCAAACTACCAGGCCTGAAAAAAAAGAAGAAAAAAACAAACCTGAATGCATTTCAGGAATCCAGGAACGTTTTAAAGACTTCGACTGCAGCAGGTTTAGCTAGGTGTTACATTATAATGATAATATAATATAGAATAATCAGAACAATTATGATCTTTATTGCCTTTATACAACAAGTGCAGATAAATCACTGCAATTACACAATGATATATCTAAAAGGTTTATGAAGCCCTTTCAAAACCAACTGCATG
This sequence comes from Chaunax sp. Z400, assembly GCA_037577475.1. Classification (NCBI taxonomy): domain Eukaryota; kingdom Metazoa; phylum Chordata; class Actinopteri; order Lophiiformes; family Chaunacidae; genus Chaunax; species Chaunax sp. Z400. The sequence goes on from CM075188.1 coordinate 24,811,326, forward strand.
AACTGAAAAACTACTTGGTAGTTTAGTATAAAGTGTAAAAAAAACAGTGAGGTTTTATTTTTGTTTTCCTATAAACGCTCTTGTTAATTTAGCTGTGTCACATTTTGTGTAAAGATAATATTGTTATTACCAATAATACAAATATTTCTTGTGATGCCTCGCTCTACATTCTCTGATCCGTCTGTCTGGAGATAACTCACAGAGGAAACTATGCTCGCGTCCAGGACTGTTACTATGCAGAGCTGTGAGCTTTGAGCAGAAACGCCGGGTGAACGCACTAAGCCGACACGTCTCGTCCACTCCTGTCGTCTCTATTCACTGTCAAAAGAAGTTATTATAAATGTACTTCAGTTGGAGTGAGAGGGAAGGCTTGTGGCTGCAATGGTAAGTTACTACTCATCTATATGTGATGTTGTTGTATATCAGTGTATCAATTAAAACGTATGAGGAAATTGAAAATGCTGCCTTGTTTCAAGTCTTTGCTGAACATTAAATAAAAAGCAATAAATAAATGCGAGGCTGCAAAGAAACATTTATTTTCAGAGTAAATCATTCTGCTGATTTTTTTTTCTCATTTATTCATATCAAGTCCACAAAATGTTAGAAAATGTGGAAATCATATTTTCACAAATAAAAGCTGCTTTCCAAAACCAAAGCATATCCAGCGTGCTACCATAGAAGATGAAGAAATACAGCAAAATTTTTAAAAAAATCACATTTTGAAGCTAAATCCAGTGAATTATTTCATGTCAACGGTGTTGGTAATTTTCTACCACATGAAAGATCAATCAAAATCAGATCTAATTGAGTAAACAAGCTATTTGATTGCATCGTTCAGTCGTCTCTGTAACGGAAGAATCAGATCAGAAAACCACCAATACATCCAGCTCTGCTCTGGTTCATCTCACTATGTAAATATCTGGCACACCAATAAATCTCCATCCCTTCAATCCAGACACATATACTACACACATACGCACAACAGCGATCGGAGCCCTACGGAAGCATATGCATGAGGAGCGTTGACTCATAAAGCAGGCGAGCAACCACCACGTCCACCACATCACACATGCAGCTCATCTTTTCATTTGGAAAACAGATGGATGCTCCCAGATTCCCAGAGACGGGGGGAGGAAGATGAGAAAAGGCCTGGGAGGAGGAGGAAAGTAAAAATAGTGTCTGATAAGAAGGAGGAAGTAAACATTGGGGGGGGGAGGTGTGAAATAGAGGGGGGGCAGTGATGATGGAATTCAGAGGTGAAGAAAGAGGTTATTGAGAAACGATACTGGTTTGTACCATATTGATTTTAGGTGCAAAGATTGATGTTAAGGCTTCGAACGGTTTGCACTTTTGCTCCTCGGTTCTCTTTCTTCCCCCTCCTACCATACGTATGTTCTGTGATCATAATGGGGATTCTGGACTCTCAACCTTGCATCAGTTTTTCTTGATTATACGTTGGCCATGCAGGAATTGACTCTATTGGGACCTTTACTCACAACTACTCAGGAATATACAGATTCATATGTAGAATGTACATGTGCATTATAAGTGTGGCTGCATTAGATTCAACCAAAAGGGATTCTTGCAATGACAAATTGCCGTCAAAAATGTGTCCAAAGCTTTTTATTCTCACATGACACATATGTAATTTAACAGGATAATGGTGGCAGCTCAACAAATCAGCCATGCCGCCAACGTTGAAAAGACCGCTTGAAAAAAAAGGAGAAAAAAGGAGAAAAAAGAAAATACTGCTTGTCAGTTTCCAGCTGACTTATTCTTGAGAATGTTGACTTGATCAAAATGTCGATTATCCTTTGTAGAAAACAAAGGCTTGAAAAATAGCATCTTGCGTGACAGTGTGGAAATAGTGACTGCAAATATAATAAATATTACAAGAAAAAGATCCAGGCTGTTATGTTGTTAATCCTGTTCGGCTGCTTAACGTTAGCTTTTCCACTCTTTCCAAAATCTGGTTTCGCTTTTAACATTACAGGCTACAAGAAAAGGCTTTTAGGATGAGGACTGAATGTGTTGCTCGGGCTGCTGGAGCACAAACGTCCCCAAATCCAATAAAGAGCAAGGCAGAGCTGCTAACAGTCTAAACTCTGATAGCATCCAGGACCATTCAATAAAACTTGATGCATTAGATGTGCCAGTTGTGCCTTTTTTTTAACCCAACTTGTCACCCCATAAAAATGGAGTTCAGTCAGGAATACTAAACCTTTGCACAAATGGGCCACAGTGTATTTCTCTTGCCATTGTGTTACTCAAACCTCTCATGCACGCTTAGTCTTAATTTCCTGCTATCAAAGTCTAGGGTTGTTCTAATCAGTCAGTCATCTTCATCAGCTTCAGCATCAGCATCAGCAGAATCATCAGCCGCCACCACCACCACCACCAGTGTCTGGACTCCAAAGGGGGGATATATATCTTGCTGCCACTCAGGACAGATGCCGTTCGACAAATACTAACATTTGCAGCTCATATTAGAGCCAATAAACATACTTGAACAAAACATACATACTTGCTTTTGGTCTTAGTTTTTTGGTTTAGGTAAGGCTAAAAAAAGACACCATCCATCCACATTTTAAATGCTGAGTACTGCTCCGAAAACCCAAAGCTTGACAGGCTACAGCTGTAAGTCACTGCACAGCCACACATTTTATCACATTTCATAAAAAGCATCAGAACATGATCAAATATGCAGCAGAGGAGTCAGGATCAGTAGCAAATCAGTTGTAGCAACATCCATGAAGGGAGGATAAAGGAGAGATTCTTCCTTCTGGTCTGCTCTCCTCACATCCTCTCCCCTCTACGCCTCCTCACTTTTATCTCTGTCTCTCTGTTTCTCATGTCACTGCATCAGACATCATGAAAGATTCACAGCTCTGCTTTTTACAGATCTCGCTAACTGAAACCCCCTAACGCACAAACACAAAGACACAAACCTGCACTCATAGATCCGAGCCTGCAACGAAAAAACAATGCAGAGAAAAACCATGGAGAGATTCTGTTGTCTGTTTGTGTGTGTCTTGGGGATGTTCAGCGTTACACTTGGTGGTGTATGCTGTGAGCGCCTGAGTGAGCATGTGATATGTGACAGATGATGGACAGTATCAATTTCCTCCCTCACACATGTAAAAGCTCACACACACACACCAAGGCTTTCACAGACACTGGAGGCAGATATGAGCCAACATCACCAGATGTGCAGCAGGTAAATTGTAAAATATTGATGCTGGCTTCAGTCCACACATACATTTTGTTTTCTGCTTTGTTGCACGGCAGTATTCTCATAGGTAATGTGAAATAGTCTACTCTAGGCATATAGGGAGAAGGGAGGTTGTATTGAGCCTCTGGTATAATGGATGAAACACGGACCGGTGATGGTCTCACATGGTCGTTATTTATATGTTGTCCACACCAATGATCCAAAACCCAAAGATATTAAAACTTCACTTTTGTAAATCTGGAATCACAACATTTTTGCCATTTTTTCCCCCATAAATTACCATTTTATGATCAGCAAAATAGTTTATGATCAATTTCCATTGAAAATGAATTAAATTCATCATTTTACACTGACACACTGACAATGATGTCAAGCTGAATAATTCATAATCACATTGAGAAATCTGGTGATTAGTGAAATCAACTGTTGTAAAATACTGTATGTAGACCAGGGGTTCCCAAAGTGGGGTTTGGGACCCCCACAGAGGGTCACGAAACACCAATGGTTGGGTCGGGATATGTTTTCCAGAAATCAAATCAAATTTTTAAATAACTAGAAATAGCTTATTTTAGCCATAATTGCGACAAAAGATAAATAGTAGATAAATTTAGAAAAAAAAACATGCAAATAAAAACATGCAACGTTATTTTGGGGGTCGGGGGGGTGACATTTTTGAGATCCCCTGATGTAGACAAACATTCATGCTTATGATGCATGGCATGTACTGTATGATGGATCCAATGTAAAATGTATTGAAAGTGTTACATGTTACATTAGAGAACACTCATCATATGTGCAAAACACAAAACACAACAAATTCAGCATGTTAGTAATCACTGGTGCTTTGCGTCATTGTGTTGACAGAATAGAACAGGAATATCCATGTTGGGTTGAAACTAAAGCCTTGCCAATAAACACTCTTGTGGGTAGGTTTCCACAGTCTGTCATTTTTGGCATCCTGCACTTATCCCACTGAGGTTTTGTGGACGTGTCATTAATTTGAAATACAAATACTTTTTTTTGTTTTTCTTGATTGACATTTTTTAATTGCACCATTTTGTTAAATCCCTGTGGGATACTTTAAGGACACTCAACTCACTCCTAATACTCTCATAACAGTAGTGGATATAAACACGTATTCATTAGCAGAACCACATTGGAATGGAAACTTGACTAATAAATTATAATAATGATTATAATAATCATTCTTCAGCCCTAGCTACTGTGTATCTAAAGAGAGGCCGCTGATATTGTGTAAATGGAGTGAATGGAGGCTCCCTTGACTTCAGAATAACCTGAAATGTACCCTAATCTACAGGCAATCTGACCTAAAACACCGTGTATCACGTTAAAGTGTCATTTGAACATGCACCCTCCCTGCATGTTCTTTTAAACAAGAAACAACATAAATACTCAATATGTAGGCTACGCAAAACACAAACACACAGAGGCGTCAAAACTCAATACCTCCCAATACAGACGATGAAGCGTGCACGACAGTCTCTCTGTTTCTGTGTCATACGATCACATGGGTGTGTGCTGCCCTGCATAGACAATGCATGTGTGAATGAAACTAAGCATTTTAGCTGGAGGTGTTGGCTTTCACTGACTTTTAAACTCTCACACACACACACACACTGCAGGAGCTTGTCTTTAACTATAGACCAGGCACAGGGCACAATGTGAGTTAAAAACACTCGCAGGCACAAAGACAGACAGGCAGACAGCAGGAAAGACGACTTCCATTCACATCGAGTTAAACCTTCAGGACAATTGGTGTGAGCAGGAGTGAGGAGGAGAATGGGGGCCTCGCAGGAGTTGAGAGCATTTGCCTGTCAGATTACACACAGTTTACTTTAAAATTATGATATTCATCCTATCAACTTACAAATGCAGGTCTCACACCCTGTTGACACCTGCAATAACATTTTATATCCAGAATGTCCTCTAGATCTGATATTGCCCTGACATTATATTTCCCTTAGAGATTGCTATGTGGCATTTTCTGATTATACTCTTTTTGAATGTGCATGCAAATTCCTAAGGTGTGTTCCGTTAAAACTAAAGGGCAAGTGCTGACCTTGTTGGTTTGGAAGAAACAGGAGAGACAGATGGTGAATTTGAAATAATTTTCAGTCATGTTTTAATGCAAATTGTAGAATTCACGTGTGAAAAAAACAAACAAAAATATTTACTTTAGTCCCCAATAAACCTCTTTTTCACTATTTTATTCTGCCTGCTTAGCCAGAAAGATTTTTCATGGGATACGATGGCTTGATTTATAGCACAAAGGAAGCACATCTGCCATTGAACGACCAAATCAGGAACAGGATTTGTTTTCGCAGTCACTATCCCCAGGTAACGGTGGAACAACCAATCTGTGGAACAATCTGCAGAAACTCTATCCTTCAAAAGATAAAGAACGCTGTTGGCGGAGGAGGCAATGAAGACGAAGAAGACAAAGAGGAAGGATAGAAAGCAGGGTAAAACAAGAGGGAACGGATGGCCATGCATTCGATGGAGAGAGCTGCAGTGCGGCGTCAAAGTGTGTCACCCCATCAATATGTTTCCCCACAGTATCACCAGGACCTGAGACGGCTCAAAAGTGACAATGAGTCATTCTTTTTTCTACTTAATCAGAAAGTAGCAGCACCTGTTTTCTTAACCAGTTGTTTTATTTCCCTTTCCCAAAGTGATGAGATCAGATTTTCTAGGTAGAACTGTGATTCTTACTGTTGGTTCTTGCTGTGGACAGTAACTAGGCTGCTCGCAGTAACTCGAGGTCTGCAGTTGGGACCCAGTGAGTTGATTCGGGACAGATTCAGGACATTTCTTTCAGCACACCAGGCTTGGGTTGCACTAAGACTCAAATAACTTCTCTACTTGTGCCCATATACATGCATAGCACACATAGGCCGCAGTATAAAATATTGCTATATTTATAATATCATAAATAGCATGGATTTAGTAGTGAATGCATAGTATGCACATACTATAGTCACTTTCATGCATTATGCATTTTTGTTATTCATATGCAAGGAATCAAATTGTAATGTTAGGGTTATGTTGGAGGATTTGGAGTTGCTTTTTCTTTGCAACACTAGCAAGTAAACAGTGACTGGGTTTTGATTTTCTTAGCGAGTTAGCCGGAGAGGTTTTCTTCAGTTTCTGTAAAATTAACATTAAAGAAAGGTAAACTGTAAATCTTTATTTACTTACTTGCTGCTGCTGGATCATTGTTTTGCACTGCATTAAGCTTTTCTAATTCATGTTACAGGGCTATGTGCCTTTAGAATGGGTGATGATGGTCAGAGGTATTATGGGTGGTTTCAGGCTGGGTCGGACTCGGGTTGAAAAATTGCAGACTATCTATAGCTGGGTCTGGGCTATAGGACTTAAACATGGTGGGCCAGGGCCGGGCAAAGGGCTGGGATTAGCTAATGCTAAAAGGCTAGAAAAGAAACCAGGAGCTGGAAGGAAGCTTGAAGGAAGCTGGAAGCAGGAGCACAAAAAACAAAAACAAACAAATGTTTGTTCTGGCTGCTAACATTAGCCGTCTGGTTGCCTTCGCTACAGCAGCAGCAACAAAAATACCATTTGGAAATTTCTATTTATACATCCAATTTTTGCAGTTCAATTTATAGTTCGTGGCAAATTGAGAACAGTAAGAAGGTTCTGTGTTTGAGTCCAGACCTGGGGCCTTTCTTTGTGGTTCTTGCATGTTCTCCCATGGGTCCCCGCCATGTGCTCTGGTTTCCTCTAACAGTCCAAAGACATGAAAGTTAGATGAATAGGAGACTCTACATTGCCCGTAGGTATGAATGTGAGTGTGAGTGGTTGTGTAGTGTTGTCCTTGTGATGAACCGGGGACCTGTTCATGGCGTACCCCGCCTCTCGCCTAAAGTCAGCTGGGATAGGCCCACAGTCTTAGATTCTAAAAAAAACAACTAATTGCATTTGCAGTATAGTTGTATCATACAAACAACCAATGCTCCTCTTGATGGCCGTGCAGAAAAGGCCTCTGTAGATATAATTTCGCCCTTTCCAGGTGCAAAAATGACAACCTCAAGCACCGAACTTTTGTTTCTATGAGGAATCTCACCCTGCTCGACACAAACCTACTCCACATTAATTCTGACAAAGGAGCTCGGAGGAGTCTGGTTCTCCCTCAGTGGGAAAAGCTAAATTTACCAACCTTGGATCTGTGGGATGAGAAAGATTGAAGAGCCCACAGTTGTGGGGGAATTCGGCTGCCACTCGCCATCTTTCTTGTCTATGTGGTTGTCAGTTTTAATGGATTCTGGGAAGGAAGCACTCTTGCTCAAATAACTAGAGCAGATCAAGGTCCAAGTGACTGAGGCATTGTGTTTTTCATCTGTCAATAAAAGATGAGTTTTTAATGGAAAGGGCGGGACGCTGACATGCCCGGCCTCTTCCTCAGTTGTCCGTGAAGCGCTGACAGAAACCTTGAGTGACTCACTTGCCGTGTCTCTGTCAACCTGCCACTCTTTTTATTTCTGTCTGTTTCTGTGTCCACCTTCTTTGCCTTTACCTCTCGTATGCTTGTTTGTCTCTATGTCGCCCACACCGCCACACATACAGACACGCATACAGTATTAATAATAACTCTGCGCCCGTACAAGACTATTTCCACCGACACGCCAGGAAATGACCTTCAGATACTTCAGATCTCTCTCTTTCACCTCTTATGAGGGGCTTTTTGTAGACTTTCAGGCGAAACACATGAGAGACAGATGACTATCTTAGAGGGGGGAAACTCGATTTCACAATCCCCACTGTGACTTCTTCAACACTTTCCTGGAGGCCAAGACATTTTAATCAGCATCAGTGAAGAGTGAGAGCCACAGAGATGAGATGCAGAGACTTTGATGCCTGGTTACCTTTTCCACTCACTGAGTCTTGAGCTGGTAGATTAGTTGACTGGCTGTGTAATTGACTGATTGATTAACTGCATGATTACCTGAATGGTTGGATGGGTGGCTGACTGACAGGAGAAGGTGCCAGGATGAAACAAAAGAATAATATAAAAAAAATCCGCCTCTCCTCCTTTTGTTCAACTCAACTTCGTTACTGCAGCTTATGATGTGAGCTTGCTGAGCTTTACTTGTTATTGGATATTGCCCCGGGCTACTCATTACAGTGCAGTTGATGCAAATGACACAAAAGGCCATTTAAGCATCTAATGAGTCACACAGATACACACAAACACATCACATCTGCACTCCGCAGTAAGAGCAGACAATAAAAAATAAAAAAAATCCACTCAACGCATTAGTGCACTACTCCTACACAATTTGGAGTTTCAGCAGCTATGAGCGGGAAGTAAATCTATATTCCCATCTGTCGTTTGTATTAAAAGCTGTTCACACCTGCAGTGCAAACATCAGCAAACAATCATAAACGTCCTGAATCGACCATAATAGCTCTGCGAGACACATGGCTCACACCCACCTGCAATTCTGCCCTGAGCAGACAATGGAAATGCCCCAGTAAGGTCTATAATAGAAATGTGCAGGAGACTCTATAGACCTAGAAACACTTCAGTTAGGATGGGTGCTCAGTGAGGGGACATGGGAGCATACAGAGAGGCTATTTGCACAATAAGATAGATGCATCCCAATAAGCACAACTGGCTTTTGGAACAATACAAGTTACTGCAACTTAAAACTTGCTGTAGGTGCAGAGTTTATTAACATTCAATACAATGTTAAAGGAATATTGCAACAGAAACAATAAATAAAATCCCTAAATAGACCCAGTGATGATATAGAAGATAAGAAATCCCCACAAAATAACTCATTATTGAGAACTACCTCATTACATCATATCATCCAGGCCAAAGCGAGCTATTTCATGCTTAAAAACGAATGAATGAAAACTGATTTAAAGTGCTATGAAGTGTATGAAATTGTGTTGTTGTTTTTTTTTTTATTTGTGTAATTTTCTCCTTAACTTACCGGAGATTTCTGTCTGGGGTACCCCGCCTAACGTGAATCCTTTCCCGGTGTAGAACTGCCGCAGGTCAGTGCAGCTTGTGTCCGCCCCGGCCACCAGGCCCGCTGCTGCAGACAGACACACCAGCGCAGAGAGGAGCACCGGGAGACGCATCTTATCCAGTCCCCTTCTTCTTACAGTCAGTCAGAAAAATCCTGCAGATCTCTTTGAATCGAACAGAAGTTCTTAGAAGATCCCGTTTGTTTGTTTTTTGTTGCTCTCTAAAGAGTTTTCAATCTGTCAGCACGAGCAGTGGTCCCCCGTTCAAAGTGGAGAACCGGACTACAAGGAGAAGGCACCGGTGACTGTGTCTGCGGGGAGAAGAGAGCTGCTGCGCTCGGCTGTAGGTGTCAGGTACACCCCGCTCCACCTCCTCCGCCTCCTCCTCCTCCTCCTCCTTCTTCTCCTCTTCCTCAAGGCTGCTGGCTGCGAGCTGCAGAGATGTCAGACACAAAAGAGACAGAGAGAGAGAGAGAGAGAGAGAGAGAGAGAGAAAGAGAGAGCAGGTGTCATTCAGTCAAAGCCGGTGCAGATGCGGGTCATGATTATGGAAATCAGCCGGTGGAAAGGCAACAAAAGAGGAAAATCCGTTATTTTAAACGAGGGTTCAGAACAGCACTGTCCGGTAAATCCCTCTTTCCAGGCTTTGGGAGCATGGAAAGTGTGTTTGCGGGAGTGTTCCAGTGTTGAAGCCTCTCTTTCTCTCTCTTTGTGTGAACATGAGTGTTAGTCTTATGCTGTCAGGACCGAGGGCTGAACAGCGTCACCTGCAGGTCCTACGGAAAAGCGCAGACGATCGATCCTCCAGGGATTCACCATCAAAATGATTGGTATTTATCCTCATTAACGGAAAAAATGACATCGCGCGCAATGAGAGATCGGCTTCGTCATGCATGCGCGCAATCCTCATCACTAAGGTTTAGAATGCAAATAAATCACAAATAATGAAAATGTTGTTCATTGTATGATATTAACTTCATGTCTTTTGAATCCAGTATCAATGGAAGGCCTATTCTTTGCCAGCCAGTGGCAGCTAATGGAATATTTTATAGGTTTGGCTGTGTCTAATCCAGTCAATGTCAGCAAACATCCCAGTATGATTTAATGGTAACAAGTCAAGGTATCAGCTGGGCAATGCCAGCAACCTGTCCTCAGCCAAAACTGTGATTCGAATGAGTTAAAATGAACAGAAAACCTTTGTGATGGTTTGTGTAGATCACATTAAATCACTTTAAAAAATACAGTATGTTGTGTTGACTTTCAAATCACAAGAAACTTAAAAATCACGGGTCTGTTTTGTCATATTTTAAATAAAATCTGATATTGCATGTTTTAGATAAACAGTAGGACACCCAACAGAGTGCATACCTCCACCAAGGCTCAACAGTCCTTTTGTATCAAATCTAACCCTAATCCAAATTCCAACAAGACATGGCTGCTCCTATGGTTCTGTTCAAATGAATTAAAAAGAAGAAGAAAAAAAAGACCCACCTCTTGATCTGGATCTACTCCAAAATTCAATAGTTCCATTTTTTCCTACTCTTCCACCAAGTTTCATGAATATCTGTCGAGTTAAATAAATATATTATATATTCAAACAAACAAACAAACAAACAAACATGGATGTAATGAAATAAAAGTATACTGAGTGAAATATGATGAAAGAAATACATGAATAAATAATAAGTATGAGATCTGGAAAAATACATAGAGGTAGCAATGATGAAAGTGTTTTTAAAAGACAGGTTTTGAGAAGTTATTTAAAAGATGTTTGCGATTCTGAAATGGTGACATGATCAACCGGGGAGTTTCAAAGTTAAGGGCGGCCGACTGAATTGTTTTTCTACAATACAGTAGAAATACTCCTGCAGCACTGGAGCATCAGTCGATTCTTCCACCACAGACACATCAGAGGTTCAAAGATGCGATTTCTTCTGCAAATAAATATGTAATGGGTAATGGGAATGAAATGAGGGAGCATTTCTGAAACAACACCTGACTCACACAAACAAGGACAAAGCTGTAGACAACACCGAGTATCCCTGCAGTGAGGTTCAGTGGCTGGTTGACTCAGAGGACTCCGTCCTCCGGCTCAGTTTGGCATGCAGGGCCGGAGGTGGACTTGACCCATGAGCTGTCAGACGCTCTGCAATCTCCATGTCTGACATCATCCTCCAACGGCAGCGCAAAGGCTGACCAGGCTGACAAAGGTCACTGGCAGCCCTGAAACCTGACTGACACCTCAGCAGCTGAAAGCAAATCCAATTGTGGGCGAAGTTAAAGCCTCGAATGGTTTTAATGCTCTGATTACTTTTTAAAGTGGACGTAGCAGAGGAGTGCGAACGTAACAGTGTGAGGCCTGTTAGTGGATTCTGTACATAAGCAGATAAAATGCAGCGTACCCCAGTATGGAGGATGAAAAATGACATAAGGATAAATAAATAAATAGATTTTAGTCATTGAAAAGGGGCCAATTAAATATTTTTGTTTTTATTTATTCTTTCATGTATTTATTTATTTATACGTACTTAGCTACATTCAGCCACGGCTTAATTCTAATTAATTCTACAGTATAATATAATAATTTAGAGAATGTCATGACAACATTTTGGGGAATTTCCTTTTGTGTTTCAACCAAGCCAGGCCCATAAAAAAAAATAGCTTCCCAATTTTTTGGTGTGGAAGAACTTGACTGGCTTGCAGAATCCTGACCTCAACCCTATCCAACACCTTTGGGAACAGGAGCACAAGCCCGACCTTATCAGCCGACATCGGAGTTAATGCTCCTCTGGCCAAATGTCAGCAAATACCCGCAGCCAGATTCCAAACTCATACGGAAAGCTTTGCCAGGGCATTAGAGGTTTTTATGGTAGGATTTTAACACCCATGGTCAAGATGCTCAGCATTAGCATAAGGGTGTAATGTTAAGGTGTACAAGATGCACAAGTGTCCTCAGGATGTGCTCCTAAATGTGCTCCTTTTGTGTTAAGTATGTTCCGTCTATTTCTTCCATCATTTGCTTTTATCTCACTACTGCTGACTTGAAAATGAAGCCACATAAAGAAATCCCTCAAAATGTTGAATAATTTGATCAGATGTAATTTTGCAAACTTATTTCTCAGAGGGACATTTTAGACTGAAAAAAAGCCAACATTGTTTTTTTTTTAAAAAGAAGAAAATTTATCACTAACTCAGCATCAGAATTGAAGTTTTATGTTTCAATATTACAACTTTTACGATAAAATTCACTATCATGTTAATTTACCAGAGTTAACGACTTCTATTTACACTCTGTTGGTCATTTGAGGACTTCCAGGTCAAACTCACCATTCGTTTTGGACTTAACCACCTTAGTTTAGAATAATTGGTTCGGCTGCACCTTCAGGTCAACCGAAGGAGACACCTTCATGGGCCACCTCATCCAAAATATAAATTAGAGCTACACTTGGTGCCACACACACACACACACACACACACACACACACACCTATCGTAAAGTCAGGGCAAGTGTTAATCCAGCCTTGGCAAATTAAGTGTCGTTAGGATTAATGTGTTAAAAGAGATTGGCACACATCAGACTGTTTAGCCCTCAGGGAGAGAGTTAACAGAGTTAACTAGATGATTACTATGTTAAATACTGGCTTTTATTTCCCATGCTGTCTTCAGATCAAGAGGGAAAATGGCATCTTTCCTTGAAATGTACTGATCTAGTCAAATACTTGATGAGAATCTGTTTTTAATACAACAATGGATCCTGTCATCAAGTAAAAGTTGTCTCACCTTTCTTTGTGCCACATTTGTGCAGGATATTTGAGTGTAACTCAGGCCGCCAAGTCAATGGTATCTACATTTTTTTCTGTTAGGTAATCGTTCTTGTTTGCACAAATGACAAACTACTAAAGTTAATGGCATAAATCAATCGTGTTAGAGAATCTTCCCTCCAAAGTCTATTTCGTTTTGAGGCACTTAGATCTTTGCTTAGGCCGTAACATAAGGCTTGTCAGTCTAGATCAGATGCACACATTTGAGTTAACCACGGGATTGAACCAGTTTGCTCTTCTTTTCTTCTATTTTTTTTCCCTCCTCATTTCAAGTTCCTGCCCTGTTTCATCTGCCTTTAATGCAGCCCACACTCTTGAGAGTAGAACATTTTAATCCCTTGATCCTCACTAATTTTTAATTTATTCCCTATTCGCCGGACTTTACACCTTACTCCCCGTACGCACACACTGACAGACACATCATGAAGCTCAGTAGTTCTAAGTGCATGTTCGTGATGCATCAGAGCATAACGATGTCAGAGGAGAAAGATAAGGAAAGACAAAGCAGCTTAGCCTGCTACAACCTGCAGTGTTCATATGTCGAATTGTTCTGTTCGACTCTGTCTCCCTTCAAGTCTGTAAATCAGAGTGACAGATATTTCCTTCTCTGCAGATTTTAACTCACCTGTCAGTCAGTTCTCGGTTGCAGCGGGACTGAACCAAGACGTGATAAACATCAGTGTAAAGCTGCTGTAGCCACAATATATACTCTTTATGTGTCTATCACAAAGCTTACCTGTACCCCTACACACTTTACACACACCTACAATCAATAAATCACAAATGATGAACCTTTAGCTCCCCTGCCACCCAAACTATCTGTCATCTGGGATAAGATCTCTGAGCCGTTGCCAATAGACTTTGACATAATGGCTTGGGAGTGAATGACTGGCTGGCATCCAGGTCAATAGGGACCTGCTTCAACCTGAAAACAGCATGAACTTAACGCTGAAAGCCAAAGTCGGTTGGTGGAAAACGTGAGACAGCAGAAGGTTGTGACTTCTAAGCTCAGCTAGGCTGCGGCTGGTCATCCGGTTATTGGTCCAGTTTGGCATCCAGGCTGAAATTTCTCAACTGCATGTATGAACGAATGTAATGCGAATCTAATATAGCCTAATGACCATGGCAACAAAGTCAGACACTACCTGGTGAACATATGTGGAGCATTTAGCAGCTAATGAAGCAGATATTTCCCTCAGGACTTCATGTAGACAAAATAGAGCTGAAAATAGAAGAGGGTTAAACCCCCTGTTGTGTTTGTTTCTTCTTCACTAGTTTTGTGTTCCCAGTCAAAAATGACTGCTCCATTCTTGCTGATAATAAATCTAATACCACCTATCACCTATTGTTATCACCTAAATTCTTGTGAACATCACACATTTTGAGCTTCCATTTGCTATTTATGGCCTGTAGGCCTCATTGACCAGACCTCATATCACTTGGCTATCATGCTGCCACAGGAGCAAGGCCTCAAAAAAGAAAAAGAAGCTTTACATAGCAGAGCTGTGAGAGAGTTGAATAAATCATTGAAACAATATTGTGGTTGTTTCTGACAATTACCAACAGGTGTGGTTCCAGTGGGGTAAAAAGTCTATTGGGGATAGGTTCCCGTGGGGGTTGCCATGGCAGCCAAAAGGGGGCGTTTCTAATGACTGGTCATTTTTGACCGCGAACACCAAGGATGTACACAAGTGCAATAAAACATCCAAAGTTTATTAAAAATTCATTTTGTGTGTTCAGATGCCGTGTGAGTCAGACTGGAACACAACAGAAGGGTTCATTATTGGGCCTTGCATTTGCTAGAAAGACAACAACAAATGCATGTTACAAAGTGACTGAAAAACAGGTTTACCAGAGACAATTAGCTGTTTAGAGCAATGCAGCAATAACATGGGTGTGAGTCAGAGCTCTCCGTTTGCACAGATTTTTTTTGTTAAAGTGCCCTTCAGCAGGACACTTAATCCCTGGGTTTGTCTATGTTGGTATTATAGACTGCAGATAAGGAGGCTGCCAACCACTGAGAAGTTGATCAGCTTTCAGGTTAAATGGGTCTTAAAACACCCACTCCAAATTTAGTCTATAGCGATACACCACTGGCATATAGATTGCATCACAAGGCACTGATATTAAAGGATCTTTTACACACCCAGAAGCTTTAGGAAACCATAAACCTTTCTCATTCACAGCTTCCATGGAGCTTATTTTGATATTTCTTACTGCTGACATGAAAAATAGCATGTTCTTCACTCTTAGGTAGCGGTTCTTCAACAGAAAAGACCCTACATAGAACACTAAGTTGGTCTAATCAGAAAAATGCAAGTGCTTCTTGATCGATGGATTAAGATTTACAAAGTCCCAAGTGAAGGGAATGCATTTCTTAATTTGACCTTTATAGCCGAGTCACAGCGTGTTATAAATCAACAATAAATGCAGTTGTGTTGTATGTCTACAAGGCAAGCAGGTGTGCTTCATGGGTGATCCTCATTCCGAAATGGCTCTCAATACTCGGAGAGTAATTCTTTTATTGCTGAAAAAGACAAGAAATCACGTGAAGCTGCGACATGAACACAGTCAGTCATCTGATAAATGTGTCTGGAAAGCTGTGAACACTGACGAGGAGAGAAAAACAAATACGATTTAGCGCTAACCTCAAACATCACCCCTGGACGGGATTTGAATAATCCGAGCTATATGATTTCATCAGCGCTGGCACAGAGGATGGATGTTATTCAGCAGAGCATCCTCACCAGCCTGTTGAGACAATATCCTGCAAATCCCCCGTCTCGCCACTTCTCTGTCATGAACTCTTGAATCATGCTAGTTTCCCTCTTCTCATCCTACCTGCAGCCTGCTTTTCTGTCTCTTTGCTCTAATGTTAAGGGGTGTGCAGAGAATACTTGCACTTTGCTCTCTTTGGCATCAGAAGTTCCCTTCCAGGTAAATCGATGATCAAAGCAGCAATAAATCAACAGCAATGAATAGATATCTAGAAAAATGTTGGGTTTAAGACATGTTTGAACATTCATAGCTGGAAAAAGAATATACATGAGTAGGACTACATTGTGCCAACGTGAGGATGAGGAATGATAACTCTTCTTCTCACAGTCTTTTGGCCTCATGCTCTCTCTCTCTCTCTCTCTTTCGCGGTGGCAGTTTGCATCCAATGATGTCTTTATTTCCCATCATCCCTTGGCACCTTCCTGTGCCAACCAAGCAATCTGTGCCAAATTCCCGACCATGCCAATCCAATCACAGTAATCTCTCAAAGGGCCGGAAGCCAAGGAGCTGCAGCTGCATTCCCATCAATATACTGTACTGTACAGGCACACATAAAGCTGTGATGGCTTCAAATTCCTAACTGTTTAATCCCATTTTAGCAGCTCAGATATGGTGGATGGTCTGATGGTAAAAGTACTCTGCTAAACAAAAAAACAAAAAAAAAACGTATGAGTTTCTGGATGAAAACTTTATTTCATGTTACGATGGACGGCAGAAATTCCACAAACAAATTTTTCATAATTATGCAGTATGAACATTCCCAGCGACAATTACAGCTTAAAGTTGTAACTTTATGAATAATGCAAACTCTGCACGTCATTAAAATTTTATTCATTAATTTTATTCACTGGTTTAGTTTATTAAAACGGCCCTATGGCATAAAATGTACTAAGAAAAGTGGGGATTAAGTTAAAACAGCTGATTTGAAAGAACTTAACAAACCGGTTCCATAAAAGTAAATTCAAACTCATGCAACCAGACTCATTCGAGACAAGTTCAGGTAGTCAGGGTAACTGCGCGTGCACGCTCAAGCAGCCCCAAAGGCAGAACATTGATCAAATCGATCTACCGTAGCAAACAACAGTGGTAAGGAGAGAGCAGCGATGTTCATGTGAGATGGGGCAAAGCTTACTGTTAGAAATAAAAAGAATGAAAATGTAGTAACCAAAAAAAAGGTAATCCTGTGCAGCAGTAATAAACAGAGATGAAGCCTTGAATGCCTAAGTTGCAACTAAATTGAAATGCATTGTCAATTCTAAGGTAGCTCAACTCATACGTGTTACATCCCGTATCCTGAGTCCTCAGCAGGTTCGATTCCAACCGGTGGTTCTTTGTAATATGTCACCAATTCCGTGTCTCATTCTTTAGTTAATCTATAGCGGCTACAGAATAAATATCTATTATACTAATGAACTATTAATTGCTCATGTAGCAAAGTCAAGTAAAGTCAAGTAATTTTAAAGTAACTCAAGTAATTTTAATTGAGACTTTTTTATGTCGTATAAACCTACATGTTTGACATCATATATATATAGATATATACCATGTCATTAAACACATATGTAGATGTAGGTCTATATGTTTCTATTTGTCATTATATAATTTATTTCTTTTATTATTTATTTAAGTTGATGTTCTAGAAACTTAATATTCTTGATGGATAATAAAGTCAAATAATATGACAGGACACCAGAGAATAAAATCATATAATTTCCATCGCGTCGCTGTTTCATCCTGACAGGTAGCCTGAACCAGACGAGGCTAGGTTCCCATAGTAACAAGCTTAAATTATGGTGAACTTGCTTTATGAAACCTATGATGAGTCAGACTGGAAATCCAACAATATTAACATTTCAAAACAAAAAGAGCAGCTAAGCCTCCATCAAACTAAATGTAATGATTTTTTATATAAAAAGGACACAGAGTTTCTGAACACACACACCTTTAAGACAACACAGCACTAAAGGAACAAGGCAGCCTTTTCTATTCTTGATATAACATTGCTCTCATTTGCAAAAGTATGTACTAACAAGGTCCAAACTTTATTCACGATAAAGATTTATCAACTTTTTTAATTTTCACAGAAGTTAGATGAAGGTGAGCATCCGCAGAATGACGACTTGACTAAAAGATAATCTGAATTATTACCAAAGAGAGCTGTAATTGCTCATTAGTTTATGTTATAAATGGTTTATGGCACAAGCATATACAATATATGGAAAAAAAAGTTTAAATTCCATTACTATCAATAGCCCACAGCAACGGCTGAGAAAAATGGAAGTGTTGGCTTGAAACCAAAGTCTCGTCTCTTTTGGGTTTGGGCCCACTGTTTAAATAGTGATTAAATAAAAACATATTTGTTTGACAGATTATGTTGTGAAAGCCTCCCACCAGCTAAACATGCTATTTGGGCTCACGGCCAGGTAACTCAGACACCTTTTTTCTGGAAGTTGTCTCATCCGTCAGTCACATTCCTTCATGATGAAAGTAGACGCATGTATGTGGGGATTTTAAAAGTGAGGAATGCACACAGTATCCTTCGGCTGGTTCATTTGCTCTGTTTTGAATAGATTAAATCAGTATTCTGGTGTCTCCACTGTTATCTGCAATTTGGGTGGTTTGAAACTCTACAGAGAGCCAAGAGGCCTTGATTGAGTACCAATTAATATGAATTGCATTTAATTCACATATTTGGATCTGAGCTCAGCTGTGCTCTGATCAGTCCACACACACTTGCCTCCATATGGAGAAAAACTGAAAACACAAGTATCAGAAAAAGTTGTAACTTTTACTTTTACCAGAAATTAAAACATTTGGAGACCTTCCAGCCTTTAAAAATCACTGACAGTTCAGTGTTTGCAGATCACAATGAGAAGTCAATATACTTCTTGTTCAGGCAGGAGGTTGTGTCTTAGTCTTGTCAATATTGGCTGGTACTTATTATCTAAGATACCCTTATTTTAACAGAGCTTTTCGTTGAGGATGATCGTGACACTCTAGACAAGAAAAATTGAAGTTGAAATGCTGTTGTGCTTTTACGTTTCACGCTTTAAGAAGAAAATAGTCTTGGCAAGACTATAAGAGCTAAGAGGTATTACATGCATTGAAATGGAGAAACTGTCTGAAGGGAAAGATCTCAGCTAGTCATTTTGGAGGAATTAAAATATTGAGAAAATGTTGCACAGTTAAAACTCTTAACATAATTTCTGCAGAAATGAAACAAAAAGCACGACCAAAGACCAAGGAGCATATTTGTGGGGGAAAAAAAGTGTCGGATGTTCTTCAGTCTGCACAGGCTTATAGGTCAAATTCTTCATTATGGTGCAGGACCATTTGTAAATAGTCTGAAGTATCAGAAGAATCATATAATTGGTTGTTTTGCCTATCAAGAAATCGTCTTAATGTCCTTTTCCAGACTTTTCTTCAATATTAATAAGTCCTCACAAGTGCCTGAACTTAAGCTGTCATGGATCTTAATGTTCTAACATCCCACAATATCCAAGTCAGTCTGCTCTGTTCTATATTAATCTCTATTTACACATCAAGCCATTGTTATCTATAGAAATTCTTTATATAAATATATAATATATATAGATATTTGTATGTACATCTCTCTTCAGAAAACTCAGTAGTGCTGTGCAATCTATCCTATCAGAGTTAAATACAAATAAACAACAAATGTAGAGGTCAGTATAGGTAACATAGAAATGCATACTGCGCCCCTGCAAACGTGACGCATCAACAGCCAGTCCAGCCGAAAAAAAACACAAACAATCCGAGGGGTTGACCTGCACTTACAGAAACTCCACATAATCAACTCCAACACAAAACCTAAGAGGTTTATCTCTCAGTCTTTTTGTCCCCGTCCGTCTCAGTGACCGCCTCCCCGTGATCAGCGGTGTCCGCGGGACGAAAGCAGCAGGAGCAGCAGCAGCAGCGCCACCAGGGGCAAAGGTTCAGCAGACAACGTTTGGGCTGAGCCTCGAACCGTCACCTGAGTGAGAATATAAGACACGACATTATGTAGGGATGGACGGAGCTGTACAATCTACACATGGGAGGAGCAGAGGAAGGATGGACAGGAGGAGCAGCCGTGACCCACCTGTGTAGGTGACGGATGATGAGGAGGGACGAGGCGACGAGGAGGAGGTGCCACGTTCTTTGTCGCTGGGCTCCGTCCGCTGGATGCATCACCTGGGAAAAATAGACGTACAAGAAGTATGACAGTGACCATGAATTTCTTTTTTCGGAGATGTAGGGTACGGCCCAAGGGACAATCCTTTCAGATTTTGGTGGTGATGCGGATCATCATCTGGATCCAGAATTATTTGAAGGACTTTACCATGGAAGGATAGGGGCAGTTACAAGACGTTTTGCTTCTAACAAAGGAGGAGTCATACTATGAGGGTCAAAGTATCCCGGGACTGTTGCCTTTAGGTGCAATGACATAATGGGGAAACTGAGCAGCCTTGGTGGAGGTTGTGCTCTGTGATTTTACATTTTATCATCTATCATTTATACATGTAGTTTAATCAGTTTATTCTTTGTGTGGTCCAGTACAAATGATCTACTTTTATAATTTCCTTTGTTTGTTGTCGGTCTTTATTTACCGCCCTGTGTGAGGGTATTTTTACCTTGGTTTCTGAGCACACAACAGATAAAGATCTGCTATCCAAAATAAAGTATGCCTTCCATGACATGACACTAATCTTGAACATGGGAAATACAATACTTCATTAATCTAGTATTCCAAGCATTAAGCCCATAATTGCAGCACTTTTAAGAAGCTGAAATGTCGAACGAATCAAAACAAGTTCAGGCTTTTGCAAAGATTTTCTTTTTTAGGAATTTTGTTTAAAATACCTCCATCAATAAATCAATCAATAAATTAAGAGTCTGACTCAAGATGTTTGGTTCATTTCTAGATCTGCTTTTTCTTGTCTCATCACCACATAAAATCTTTCATCAGTTATGGCTGATCCAAAAGATTTATGGATGTCACACCAACCCTCAGCTTTCTTACCCTACACACACAAACACAGAGGTGTGAAATATTGCTTCATTTAACGTGCATATGACCGAACTTCACCAGCTGAGCTTTATAAGCATGGATTCAGGCGTGTGTGTGTGTGTGTGTGTGTGTGTGTGTGTGTGTGTGTGTGTGTGTGTGTGTGTGTGTGTGTGTGTGTGTGTGTTGGCAGTAATCCAGGCCTCTCATGGGAGGAACTCAGGTAAATGAATGGATTAGGACAGGAGAGACAGACTGTGCCGCCAGCTAATTGTGCGCGCAATCACACACACACACACACGCACACACAAACGTGTCAGGCAAAGACATTCTCATACTCACCTGTGCTGTCACAAATTACACAACATGCTCTATCCTGGCACACACACACACACACACACACACACACACACACACACACACGCGTGTCAGGCAAAGACATTCTCATACTCACCTGTGCTCTCACAAATTACACAACATGCTCTATCCTGGCACATACACACACACACACGCACAGACACACACACACACACACACACACACACACACACGCACAGACACACACACACACACACACACACACACACACACACACACACACACACACACACACACACACACACACACGCACAGACACACACACACGCACACACACACACACACGCACAGACACACACGCACACGCACACACCTTCTTGGGTAGAAATCTGATTCTGTCTCTTGGAATACACATTGTCCTTCAGCACAATAGACAAAGAGCTTCTTTCATTCTGTGAGGAGTGAGGTTTTTAATGTTAACACACTCACACAAATATTATATCTCACAATAACTCGCAGGAAGGAAGCCGGAAAACAGCCACATAAACACACAAACATAAACACGCACAAACAAAATGTATATATACAAACATAGGCACACAAAGACATGGGAATATCTTCATGATTAATGCATGATGTGTTTTTAACTGTCTGTGTTGATGATTCAGATGATTTACTCACAGCAGAATGTTTTTCAATTAGGAATCTGTCCTTTATTATGTGAGGCTTATGACAAATTACAGCTGCATGGAGCAATATGGCACCCTGGGCTCATGTCTATGCAAGTGTTTGTGTGTGTGTGTGTGTGTGGTCTGTTTTGAGTCTGTTTCATCCAGAGCTGGAAGCCTTTATTCACATCTGGGAGGTAGACTGTGAAGGAAGTTCAGCATAGACCAGCCTTTCTTTGCATGGGCTGGTTTGACAAAACCTAAAACCCCAGTCAGAGATAATGACTCTCACGATGATGGTAATCCATTTCATTTGTTATCCCAGGCTTTCTGCTTCAGGCTCTGTGCGCGTTCACATAAAGATGGGTGTTTGGTGCGTTATTTAATTCTTCTCCCACACAAAATGGACAGATCATGTGACGTCTAAGTGGAACAAGTTGTTATAATGGAAAACCAATATAGAAAATACAGCAAAAAAAACAAACCTGTTGCTGCAAAAAAAAAGGCAATTGAAGAATGCTGAAATAAAAATGGTGATCATGTGAATTATTGTTTTATATATTTTACCACTAAGTGTACCATAAATGTAGCTTAAATGCCCTGACGTGCCTCTAACGTGAAAACTGCACATTCTCAAATGATTAAACTTTCAACTTGATACTAGGATAGGATATCTAAACATCACAAAAGAATTGCATTTATGTCGGACACTCCAAATCAAAGTCAAATGAGTTTTATTGGTTGAATATTATCTGTAAATAACAAATAACCTAATTTATTTTTCCAATCTGTCTTTTATTAGCTGCAAAACCAGCAGTGTAAAATGGACATTGTCTGCAAAATATTACCAAGATTAAAAACATGATGGTTTATAGTATGTATTTAGTGTGTCAGTTTTAGCTGAAGCAACTAGCAAATTCTTTTTTCTGCATCACCGAATAAATATATGAATCCTAGGTTTCCATGGCAAAAAAAAAAAAGTGTAAAAACTCTCTGTCGTCAAGTCTCGATGTATTTAATGGTCTCTCAGATCATCACCCAGGACATCGTTACCTCCGTTTTTGCTGCTTTGTATTCACTAGGTACAGTATCACAACCCTCTATGGCCGTCGTCATATTTGTTGTTGTTGCAACTTTTAATAGTTCACTGCCCCACTGTGGTTGTGTCGATGTAGAGGACGTACGGAAGTATGTACGGGTCCACAGATAGACCGTTTGTGGACGGATATATGCATTTATATACATAGAGGGAGCATAAATGGGCCTTCACAGGGCAATCTGACTGATATTTCAACCAGCTGATATTTCAACTATATATACAGTATATATATATATAAACTGTCCCAACAAGTGTGATAGCTGTCATTGCTATTGCAGTAAATTCCCCCACTTTTCCCATTTGGTGCTGCATCACCCGCTCGCCATAAGGAATTAGCCGCTCATGGCGTGTGTTCTGAAGCAGTGGAACACAAGGTCTCTTACCACACGGCCTTTGGCATGTTTGTCTCTTAGCAACAATCCACAATATGTTAGATGGGCTAGAAATACATGCACACACACACACACACACACGCACACATGTGCACACCAGAGATGAATGATGTCACTTGTCATACCCGTGTGGTAGTTTAACCTTTCCCGCGATGAATAATGAGTGTGTGAGCGATAATAGGAATGCAGGGGTGACATTTGAAGGATCTCGACCATGAGTCGCCGTGATGGATAACAGAATCCAGGTCCGTGCAATTCCAGATTAAAGTTTACCGTTCGAATCTCCAGAGGAATCAGACAAAAATGGTAACCGTGTATTGTAATGGCTGAGGAAGAGAGCGGGTGAAAACGTGTGATACATCATCCTCTCCTATCAAAACAAATAAGTGTGTCCTCTTCACCACTGACTTGTAATTTAGATGCTTCCAAAATAAAAAAAAAAGATAGGAATTGAATTAGATTCAAGCCAATGTTGGAGTGAATGCCCTGGGGTAACAGGAGGAGTCCCAAACAGGTGGCGTAGAGCCATAAATCAGAGCTGTGTGGTGACCCAGAACAGACTGCCTGCTAAGATCTTAGTGCATCTGTCTCAGAACATTTTAAACTATTGATATTATTCTGGAAACTGGCCTGATTATTCAAAAACTTGTAATTAATTGTTTATTATGATGCCACGAGGAAAAATATGATTGTAGATGACATAATATATTGAACCATAATGTAATTTATCACTGAATTCAGTCACAAAGTTTATAATTTTGCAGGAATTTTATTTCTTTATTTTCATATTCTCAGATATTTAGCTTGTTTGTTTAAAAAATAATTTGCTTGTCAATTGCAGCAGCTACCTTTGCTGCTTAAAAATCTTATGCTGAAGCTAAATGTGTGATTATTTAAATTATATATTGTTCACTGACAAACACTGTTAATTTTTAAAAAAAGTATTTAATTTGGTAATGCCTCACTATTTTACAGAATATGTTATGGCTAAATAAATGTTCATTGCTGTAATATAATGTGTATATATATAATATATATGACAACGACTCAAGATGTTGTTGATAAGACATGGTGTGTTTTTGGTTTAGCCAGTGTAACATTAGCATATTTGATACAATGAGCTAAAGCCTGCAATTATACATTTTCCTTCTTTTTTTTTACATGTTATTTGTATTATAGAAGCAAAAAATTCCACTTAGAAATGACAATCCGTCTAAAATGACCATGCACGTGCGCCTTAATCATTGTAATGTTCAGACTTTAGCATCGCTGCCTGCTTCCGACAGCATCCATTCATGAGAAGCCATTCCCACGGTCTGCCATCTGAAACAAAACCCAGCTGACAACACAGCATCCTCCTAATCACAGCAGACAATATGGGTGTGTCCATAAACACAATGTGTGTCAGAGAAACATGTCAGTCATGCTTTGATCAGGTATAACAGCCAGTAAAGAAGAATTGAATCAATGCATTTGATATAATTTGATATAAATATTTGTGGGTGCTTGTGTTCAAGATACGGTTTGTGCGCTTGCGTGTGTTTCTACATGTGGATGGTCCGATGAAATGACGTCAGGGATGCATGATTTGATGAGTAAAAACTGAAAAGTGAACTGACAGCAAATGCGAGTGTGTTTGTATGAGTTTGTGTTAATGATCGTATCTGATATCAGATGCCAGCGGTGTATTGTACAGAGCTGTCAATTTACGCACCAATTAGGTCCAATCTTGTTGCACCTCAATTTGTATGCACACAACAGACATTCATTCACTGTCTCTCTCACACACACACACACACACACACACACACACACACACACACACACACACACACACACACACACACACACACACAGACATACAATCCGAGGTGACCTTGAAAAGCGTCTGGATAGCTGGTGTGGGTGTGTGTGTGTGGGTGTGTAAATGTATCCCTAGCATTTCTAGCTGAATCAGTAATGAGCATTTCATTACTTCAGTCTCAGGTCCCCAGGGAGGAAACACACACACACACACACACACACACACACACACACACACACACACACACACACACACACACACTCACACTCACACACACTCTCACACACTCTCACCCACAGACAGAGCAGGAAGAGCATGGAAGCACTGGATTATACCCTTACCAAGCACTAATCAGACTCAAATTATGAAATGACTAAAATGGAAAGAGAGAAAGATAGAAAGACATTTTAGTAGATCTAAAGTTGTACACAGTACAACTTATTTTGAAGTATCTAAAATATTGTATGTGCAATGTTAAATTTACATACAAATATTCCTACTAACGTTCAGACGTGTGGTGGTGTCATTTATCACTTGGAACCACAAATATGAACCTCATGCTGGAGCCAGAGGAGGAAAAAAGGGATCACATCTTAAGGATTCAGCATCTGGGGACCATGAATATCTGTACAAAATTTCTTGGAAACCCATCAGACAGATATTTGACCAAAGCGACTGACTGACAGCAAACTGCTCAAACTGCTAGCATGATAAAAAATGTAGTCATGTACTTTACTTTGGGCATTTTCAAGAATCTCTTCATTTCTATCATTTATTATATTTATATATATATGAAAGAATCATTTTGATAAACCTGACAGCTACATTAATTCTTTAAAAAAAATTAACATATTGTTTAATCAATTAAAATGTAAATAACTATATAATTTAACTCACACCATGTGTTTAAGTGTTGTAATAATCAACTGGATAAAGTCCAAAAACCTTTTATTTATTGACAAACTTGTTTCTTTATTGAGCAATAACGAGACAAAGGTCTAGTCAGATGATCTACCTTTCATCACTTGCTCCACTGGTCCCCAATAAATGTCACATATTCTTTAAAGTCATGTTCAGATGAATGGGTTGGTGGCCGTTTTCATATGATAATAATAACAGCTAACGGTTTGACTTGCAGCGAAGCATCTTCCCAAGGTCAAGCTCGCTGAGGTCAAGCGTAGCCTCCGGTGGAATCATAAACCCTTTTGGAGGAAGCACGCAGGAAAAAGAAATGAGCTGAAGACAGCTGCAGCGAGGGACCGGCAGTGATTGGAGGTGGATGAAAGGATAAACGTGGCAGTGTGATTGGATGAAGGTTGTACATCAACACGGGCCATCGGGGGGGGTCTGCTGTACGTGCAGCATTTGAATGCATGAGGAATGAAGTTGGAGGTAGAGAATGCCAGACAAAGCAAGGGACAGTGGGCTTCGTTCTAAAGGTCATGCATGGGAACGACAGCATCACTGCAGAGAGGAAGACTCGTGAAGAGATGGTGTCTAATCAGACAAACAAACTCACTCAGGTGTGGACAAGACAGAGAGACAGGAGGGGAGAAAACAGGCAAACAGACAGGTTGATAGACAGACAGGCAGGCAGGGATTGAGGGAGGGAGGGAGGGAGGGGCAGGGCATGACAGCCATTATACAGAAGATGTTTGATGTTAGGTGAGTGCAGGGAGTCAAACATGGAGTTATTCAGTAGATTTTCTATGATGAGCAGCATTTCATTCCTTTTATCTCTGTTGGAGAGATTCGAACAACACAGACCTCAAGTTGCTTTGAATAAGAGAGACACTGAGAGCAAAGCGAATGTGTAATTCTTTAATGAGCTATATATTCTGCCCTTAGGATCTGTCGTTTTAACGCTACTGCTTATTAACCATTACCCCATGCTGAACACACACACACACACACACACACACACACACACACACACACACACACACACACACACACACACACACACACACACACACACACACACACACACACACACACACTTCTCCTTTTCTTTCTACACCCACTGTTACCCCCTGTTGTTGTCCTGTATCTCCTCCCTTCCCTCCTCCTTCTCCCATCTTGATTTCTGTGTGGGTGTGTTTGTGTGGGTGTATTTGCTGCGTTTGTGTGTACCACACTACCACAGTCTATACACCCCAAACAAACTGTGACACTTGGGCAACATAGACAAACCTAGAAAGCACTCAGAGAGCACACACCTCTGCCAACGCCATCGTCACGAGTCCATTGTTGTATCATTGCACCCTGGTTGTATCATCACCCTTGGTATAGCACACCATGATGTCATTGCTTTATTCAGATCCGCCTTATGCCACATTAAGTAATACCACCTAATTCCTTGACCCTGGGAACCTACACCTAGCATCTGGAATCATGTGTTCATCATCAGTAGTTTATGAATTATCATCTAAAATATGATTTTCCGTAATGATGGATCCGGAAACATTTTCATTATCTGTTTTGAATAAGAAACAAACAAAGGTCTGATGGTTTTAGGGTTTTGGGGGTTTGTTGATTATAAGACAAATATAGAAGAACTCTGCACTCATTGTTTAAAGTAAAATTGTTTGGTCACAGAAGCTTTTGATGCTCTTTGAAAAAATGAGCACGTCTCGCTTCGTGCTTCAAATCAGAGCTGACCTTTTCAGTGTTTAACTAAGACCCTGACCATCATGCTTTATTAGCCAGGAGGAGATTTTACGGAAAACATATATAGAAAGTATAATAAATACAATGTGCTGATGGTGAACATTTTGTTGATATGGTCCATTACAGCATTTCAGCTTTTGATTTCACACAAAAAATAGATCATCAGTTATACACAAGTATGAATCTTAGGAGACAGTGTCACAGTGTCAGAACAGACCACATGTAAAAAAAATAACGGTAAGAACAAAAGGCTTCAGTCTGCATTTCCAGAGTAAAGCTGTTGAATCATACTGAGAATGCTTTACAGATGCTCTCCAGTACATGAATGTATAAAAAGGAAAGCAGTTTCATTTTATAGCACGGATCAATCTGAGGGAAAAGCTCGCTCAGGGAACTTTTATAGTCGCGGATGCAGATTAGGAGCCTCGCCAGACTTTTTATTGTTCTTTCTGGCTCCCTTCAGATAGATTCTTACCGATGCAGATCAAACTGTCCTCGGGCAGAGGGGTAATATTTACAAGTACTGGAGAACACTGGCCTTTCGCTTTGAGGTGAAGTAGCTTCTAAAGGCTTTGTGAATCTGGCTTTAGGGAGATGGGGGGGTGGGGAGAGGCCAGAGGAGCAAAGCAGATATGATGGAAAGGATGGAAGCACAATCATAAATAGAAAATGGTACAATATCCTGTTGTGTGTCCATTATGTAGTGCAGGATTATGAGGAGAGCCAAACACTGGCAGTGTTTTAACTGCAAATTAAACCAAGCTTTACAAGATTTCCGGGGTATTATAGCTCAAAGGAGATTAGAAGAAGAAAAACACATTGTGCTTCTTGGGCAAGAGAGACGACCCAAAATCTGCCACACCTCTTTTAGTTCCATCTCTTCCTCACTTTATCTCTCCCTCCCTCCCACTCACTCTCTCTCTCTCTCTCTCTCTCATTGTCATCAAACAAACACCCATGGGAGGACAGACCACCTGGTAACCATGGTTACAGGGATTGAGTGGCCCTCACGAGGACACCGTCACACATTCCCTTACCCACACACACATACATCTTCTTCGAGTTCCTGAATAAATTATAAAGTAAGAGATAACAAAAAATTGTTAATCGTTTTCATTTGCTTACTATGTTTGCCTGCTTTAAGACATTTAGGCATAACAGGGATGTTGTAGGCAGCTTCAGACTAAAGTAAGGGGAAAGTATTGGTGCTTTCCAGACTATACTGACATCAGTGGTTGTGCTGTGACTCATGGATGTCTGAAAGTTCAACCGCTGCATCCTCCACCACATCACAACACAGCATAACAACACTAGTGACGAAGCATTTCATTTGTCTCACAGAAGAGAAGAGAAGCTGTGATTACATTTACATTATCGACATTATAGGACCAGGATGTGTCTGGGGAGACGGAGAGATCGGGGGAAGGGGGCAGGTGAAGAGAGGAGATCGTGCTGGTTTGAGGAGGAAAAAAAAAAATCAATCAGTTTAATCTCTGTGAATTCAAGGGGAGGGGAGAATGAGAAATGACAAAATGAAGAGAGGAGAGTAGCAAAAGAGAAAAAGAACTCCTCTGCAATGAAATACTGTGACTTTGTTTAAAAGACAACTGTGACACAAAGTATAGCAGAGAGCTAATGATAATAAATTACTGAGTAACTTAAGCATGAAAGGTGCATCTGATTGATGACAGCAATGCAGAACTCCATAGCAACCTTAGCATGAATTAGCATGTCCCTTTTTGTCTATGTGCTTTAATTTACAGACAGCATATTGAATAAAATTCGCTCTGTTGTATTTCTACAAAAACTGATGACTTCAATATAAGAAAAACTACAGTATCAAGGTTGGGGTTTTTTTTTTTTGCACAACTTCACTGTTGACTTAAAAAAAACCTTTGTACATGTCACAAACAGCGCCGCATTAAGCTCTCTGCTTTAAACCGCTCAAACGTTGAGGCGGCGGCTTTTATTCTACGCTTTTGATCTACTAACAATGTTTGCCAAGTGAGTCTCCTGTAAATGGACCTAAATCAAATAATAATAGCCTGTGTACTCTCTCAGCGTGACTGAAATAACTTCTCACTGGTGTGCGGCCCACATAAATAAAACAGGCGCTCAAGTTGTGAGGTTTGATTTCGGTTCCTGGCTGATATTGTTCCGTCCCTCATCCTCTGCTTCTCTTGTCTCGCTTTAGTATTAAAGTCTAATTGTCGAGAGGCTTAATTACAAGAGAGGAAGAGTATTTTCTTCATTTAATGCGACCCTGTTCATACCTGGAGCTCAGGAAGGAGAGAACTTGTGTGTGTTAAAAGAGAACAAAGGGGTAGAGAGGCAGTGTGGCACTGGATCCGTTTCAGTCAGTCAGACAGAGAACTGGGCCACCCATATAACATATTGGATGGCACACAAAGACAGTGTTGGAACAGATGCACAGCCGGCACACAATCGCACTTAAATCGTGCACATAAAAGCACTGGAGTTTGTGCACACACATGCTGTAAACATTAATTTGTTGTTACGCAAACGCAGTTTTGCTTCTATGCTCTTAATAAGCTCCACGTTTGAACAATTCACATTTTACAGAAGTGGTGTAAGATAGCATTTGTAGCATTTATTCATTTGAATAAAGTCATGTAATATAATTAAAGTCATATATTCATACAGAGCTACTGATTTAACGTTCAGTCAAGAATGAAGTCGAGATATCTTGAGAAATAAACGGCCCTCTGTGATTTGTGAGGTCGATGCTGCATCGTTCTCTCAGCTTCGGTGCGTCTGAGGCTTGTTTATATGTGTGGAGAAGGATGTAGAAAATCCACTTTTGTCACTTATTGCTATTCTCTCTCCAGGAATTCATTGTGGCTTGAGTAACACGGTCCTCACACGTCGCCACCGGCTTGTTGAATCATAACCAGCTATTTTCTCTGCAAGCAGCCAATCTACCGGTTTCATGCCCAGAGGGAGGTTTCCATGAGTGTTTTTTAAAAAAAAATAAAACACACACAAATATTACCCATTTGACTCAATGGTGTTATTTTTGAATACTTCCCTGTTAGGGTATCGGCTCTGCCTCTCCCTGCTCCTTGTGTTTCTCCCATGTTTTGTTGTCCTACCTCGTGTTTTGGTCTGTTCCCTGTCTCGTGTTTTGTGTACACTGGGCGTGTTCGGCAGGTTGCTCTCTCTCTCTCCGCCTGACGACCTGCAGCTGTAGCGTTACGCTCACCTGTTGCAAATCATCAATCAACCCATGCAGCATATAACCCCGGCTCTGATATCCAGCTTTCGCTATAGGTCGTTCAGCCAACACTTTCTGTATTTTGTCACCTTGGATTTTTTGGATTTTCTCCTGAACCCTGACTAACCTGGTATTTCTGACTCTGTAGATTCGTCACACTGCCTCCGGAGATACCAGCCGTGTCCAGCTACTCTGCCTGTGAACCTGTTCAGACCAGCTCTGCTTCCTGCTTGCCCCGCTCATGCCTTCAGTCCTCCGTTTGCTCAGCCTGGTCCACCAGGCTCTCAAGTCTCAGCAATATTCAGTCAAGCAAACTGTCGACCATATCTTCAACACCTTGTCACAATAAAACCTCGTGGTCTGTGACTGCATTTATATTTTTGCTGTATTTTATCCATTATATGTAACTTCCAATGTGCAGGATAATCAAAATGATGTTTTCATCAGAGTATAATCACCTGAAATTAAGAATATGTTTTCAATACCTTTAAATGAGCCCTTTATAGCTACAGAGGAAACAGGTCCTCTTCCCCAGAGCTGCACCACCATTTTTCTACAGTAGCCATGAATGGACAAATCAAACACTGACTATAGGGCCTTCTTATCTTTTTTAGTGAATTTTTTATTTTAGCACATTTTTAGGTTCAAGAAAGACAAATGAAGTTCAGATGACAAAACAAAAAGAACCTATACAGTTCTAAAATATCTATTTAGCTGTTTTTTTTTAATCATATTGTTTTCTCTTGGTCTAGGGGTTCGGAACCATTGACCTGTAGATCAGCATCACACAGGATGAACAGCAACACTTTTACATCACTCTAGGGATACGCAGGCCTGACTACAATAATGACCAGGACAGTGCAAGGGGTAATTAATGTGTCAGTGACCTTTGACCCCCTTACATCCTGCCCTGGAGGCGCACATCCCACCACGCTATGACATCACTGACCTCATGGGTCACCAGTAACAAGGCCACGGTGCAGAAGAATGATCCCTGGTTTCCGAAGTTATGAAACAAGAACGCCTCCAACAACGAAACTTCTATTTTTTTTCACACAAAATTTCCATTCTACACAGTAAAAACAACAGAAAAAACCCCCCAAAACACTGTTTATTGGTTTGAACTGAAAACAGTTGGCCTGCGTCATCAACCAGTACAACCACAGAAACTCCAGTCACAAACCACTTGCGTCATGGAAAGTTCCATCACCATAAAGGTGGTCTTCTCATGTTGACCAGTTAATCAACGTATGTGTTTTTCCAGCTAAAGATAGACGTAGGCAATAAAGCTTTACACAGCCTATAGCGGAGCGGGTGAGCAGCCTTTGAGGACTGTTTGTCCTTCATGCCTCACTGTAAGCGATGTCATCATACATAAACACAAAGCCACAGCTGAATGATTTGCAGAACAATTGTCTGTTATGTGTTCTTCTCACTGATATAAAATAGACAGGGGGGGAGTGATTTCATGCTCAAGGCTGAAGCTACTGCTGAGGATGTCAAGTCTTTTTATATTTTTTGATAAATCATCATTTAAAGTTCAATTTAACACCCCTTGAAATTCCTGTTTTTTTTCTCTGACATCCTCTATTTTTTCTCATCATGTTGCAGTGATGTAGAAGCACACTCCAGGTGTGCCAGTGCACTGTGACATCACTGCTGGGTGTGGCTGCAGGTTCACTCTTGTCAAATATTGGTTCACTTAAATCGAAATTTAGCCATATAATAATTCATGTCACTCAGCTCAAAGTCATGTAGGAAGTTTATTCAGTTTCTTGCTTTATTGTTCTTTAAATTTAAAGAGAAACAGTTTAGATTTGAAATACCTACAGGTTACAATTCATGTTTTACACGCCTCTAAAATGGATAGATTTTTTTTTTTTTAAATAAAAACTGACCACCCAGTGCACCTACCCAACAATTCAAAAAATAGCAAATCTTAACTACATTCACTCTGTGGGACTGCCTCAAGGCTCCCTGGGGGTCCCAACATCTCCCTGTGACACCCATGTATTATGTATACCGGCAAGAATAAGCATGACGAATAACTCAAGAAAAGATAAATGAATAATTACGGTTTATGTTCCCATTTCTGTTTTTAGGGTGACCTGGTTGATAGTGCATCCTTTATCCCGGCCGAGGAGGAAATAAACAGCTGAGAACAGCAGAAAGGGAGACGGAGAAAGACAGAGAGGAGAAGCTAGAGAGAGAGGGGGGGGGGGGGGGGAGAGCTGAATCCATCTCTCAGTGCTACCTCTCTCTCTCTCTGGGCATTTCCATCCTGGCAGCATCTTAAAACCTTCACCATGCCAATGAACTGTGTGTGTGTTATCTTTTATTTATGATGGGTGTGTGTGTATATGCCAATATGTTAGGTATAAATCAGAAACCCTGCATTTCCACAAGCACATGACAAGCTCCAATTAATTCATGTACACATCAATTGATATGTGCATATGTGTGGGTGCATGTTTGCTAATATTTATTCCTCTACTTTTGCACGCTTGCTTGTCTGCATATGTTTGCGTGTGACTCACCGTTTTCCTCCCCAGATGCTTCGCAGCCGTCTTCATCATCGCAGTCGTCTCCACTGCCACTTTCTGTCTGTGCGCTCCCTCCCTCCTCTTCCTCCATCTTTACTCTGGTTTTGCTCACCCAGCCGAGCTCCACTAACAACTCCTGAATAAAACACACATATAAAAAACTAATTACACCTACACCGGAAAACACACACAAAAACTTGCATTTGCATTGATTTTAGCTTGTGGCTTTTCGTCAGACCAAAATATCTAAATGACTGTTGGATGGACTGGCGCAAACATTTGTACAGATATTAATCATGGCCTGAGGATGAATCCCATTGGCTTTGGTGATACTCTGATTTTTCCTCTAGCGTAGCCATGAGGTTTGCATGTGGGTTTGACTGAAATGTCTTTTTTGGATTGTCATTAATTTTTTTCTCCCTCATAAATCTTTATCAACTGTTGATCCACTGACTTTTCATCAAACACCATCATCAGGTCGAAATCTAATTCTTTGGTTATTACTGATTACCTGCAAAATAATATAAAGACATTCCTATTAGCCTCACCCATTTTATTGCTAATTAGCAAATGTTGGGAAGCTAAACGGCTTAAATGAGATGGTAAACAGTGTATGTTAAACATTAAAATGTCACTCTGAGCATGTTATGATCCTGATATTAGCATGTAGCTTAAAACACAACACATGCTTAAGTTCAGCCTCTGAAATGCGAGTATGGTTGTAGTTTCTGATTTGTTTTTGTTTTTTTTACATGTCAGGCATTTAGCTAACATGAGAATGAGTTACAGGGAGAGCAAAGGAAAATATGCTGCAAATCAGAAATCATTTGAAATTAAAAGACACTTTAAATATAAAAAAACCCACCTGACAGTAAAGAGGTCAAAGCTCAGGAATATATTTTAAAAAATAGGCGAAGAAAATATATGTTTCTGTCTAATGGCACCAAACGGCCATAAAAACATTCTCATACAAACAGAGAAACAAAAAAACAAAAAGACGACTAAATTAGAGGAAACAAAACGCACACACAGGTCAAGGAGCAAACTAAAGGGTAATTGAGGTCATGCTGCCTCTGTGTGAATCCATATTCTCTACTGCACAGTGAAGTCACGGCTGTGGCATGTTACATAACTATGTTGACACCCCCATGTCATCATGAACATCCGTTTGGTCAAATATTGGGTTCCAACTTATTTCCAACCAACGTTTGTAGAATTTGACTAACTTACTAAAGACAAAACAAACTTTTTTGTACAAGAAACTACAACAGACTAAAAAGTGGGGTTATTAAGTTTTCACACAGCAACAAGAACATGTAATTGGTTCACAGCATGATGAATGTGTATCGCAAAGAGTCAAGGTAGGTAATATATGAATTCCAGCTGAAAACAGAGATAAGGCAAACAGGCACCAGTTTCATGGAGAAAAAAAAAAATATATATATTGGGCTGACATTTTATTTTATTTCCCCCAAAGATAACATTTCTATATACACAGCGAAGCTGATGGCACCAAGATTGTCAAATCTATTGTAATGATTTATATTACCACATACTGGTAATATGAGCTTAATACTGCAAAGGCCACAACAAGAGTCAGCTGTTTGAGATTTTAGAATTAAAAACATTTTTATAAGTCGTTAAGCTGTTGCCAGACAGCGAGAAATTCTCATTTCCAGTATTTAACTCAGCCTTGCATACATAATCCCTTTAACACAAGACCATATGGCATAAGATATAACTACTGTGTACACTGGTTTTGCACGATGTGATACACACATACTGGCTGAGTAGTGTGACCCTGAAAAGGCAGAGCAGCAGATCTAGGTAAATGATATTGCACCACACATGTCTGTATTTGAATGGAACAAGGACAAACAGACTTTACACACAAATATGGCTACAACCTGCATTTATGAGCATGATATTTAAACCTACACTGTGGCTTCATATTTTGAATAAGTGGCGAAAAATTTCAGGCTATTGCTAAATATTTCTCCAGCAGTTTCAAAATAGCATTTGGTGATATGATCTACCAGTGTTAAAGGATGAGTTTCCCTACTGGATGGATGCAGGTTGGATACATAAGGAGGGACATCTGGCTCCCACTGTACAGTAGGAGTGGGTCAGCTGTGGAATCAAGGGGAACCAAGGTTATTATATGAAAGCAAGTCCGAAGGGACGTGGAGACAGACTAAGCACTGCGTGGTGATTCACCATCATGTCATCAGACTGCAAATGAGGGCTGAGGGAGGACAGAAATGAATTGCACTAATGTTTCCGCCAGGACTGTGTTTTCTTAGTTATGTGTAAAGGCCTCTCTTCTCACCTCACGAAAATTGTGTATCTGTGTGGTACCTGCAGAGACCCTCTGTGCATTTTCTCCTCGTTATTATTATTATCATTATTATTATTATTTTCCTGTGTTGGGGATTTTAAAGTCAGTTTCATCAGCCTTTCGGTGGTGGGACTGTAGTCCTCACCCAATAACAGTGTGCAGAGTTTCCTACTATAGGCTAAAAGCTTCCGACCAGGTTCCGCCTACATCTCCCCTCTGCTTTGTCTGTGTCATGAATGTACAAAGAGCTGCAGGCATCTCAGAAAATAACTTTTTTATTTCTCTGATTTGCTGCTTTGTTGATGCAAACGACCCTCCCCGTCTAATTAATTTGTGAATCCTCAATGAGATTTTAATCAACTCCAAACTTTAATGGGTTCTTTGTTGGCCCATGCTGCACCCTTCCAGTTCCGTGAAAGTCAGCCGTGCAGTTTTTCGTAATCCTGCTAAAAAAAACAGACAAACAGGACAGAAAACATGACCATTATCGCAATCACAATTGCCTGCCATGCAGCCAAACATATTAGTAACTAACTATTTCGTGAAATGTCGAAGACTGACAGGAACATATTGGATAATTAATTACCTGTGCACCTTTACACTGAGTAGTACTACCTTATACTGGGAAGCAACTCCATCACCAGGCAAAATGCTGGCTTTGAGTAGTTCTGCAAAATTTCAAATCACATCCACTGACAAAGTATTTGAAAACCAAACTAAACTTCTTCTTTTTTGTCTCTACAATATCCACACATGGGTACCTACAGTCTTCTTAAGTGACTTCCTGGAGTCTTGCTGATACCATGAGGTTGCCAGGCCACCAGACCTTGACATGACCGCCCCTTTAAAACTATAATTAGTCATTTTCTTTCCACTGTTTTTGTGCATGCATGCAAATCAGTGATCTTTTGAGGTGCCTGGCAAGCTTTGTGCGAACATAATGTGTTAAGTCTAAGTAGAGGAAACACAAACTGCTGGTCTCCTCTCTAACTGGATGTAAACTGCGACATAATTACCCACTACAGAAAGTTTACTGAAAGATACTGGGTGAGATGGAGACACAAGGAATGGCAGGCTTTGAAACTGTCGCTTAAAGAAGCCATCCTCGGCAATGTTTTGTTACTTCAGAAGAAAGTAAATGTCTGCGGATGGAGTGGTGGGACCACTGCCCTTTTCCCATACAGGGGCATCCCTCACGGGGCCCATCCTGATTGGCTGAGCATGTACGTACAAATTTTAATTGCAAGGATAGCCGAGTGGCTACACTAATTGAATCCCATTAGAGGGCAAAGCCTGCGTGAGACACAATCTAGAGCTGCAAAGGTCTAATTAACATGTAATACAAAATTAGGACACTGAAAGATAAGAAGAGACTGAAGGAAAGACTGAAGGAAGACAGATCTCCAAAACACGGCTGATGAAATAATTAAAATTCTGAGGAGGCTTCTTTGTCCTCTCTCATATTTTGCTCCTCCTCTCATCCTAGTTGTGCAAGTGTGTTAATGGCACACATGACAGGCATGAATAATTATTAATGCATGGCGTGCATTAATGTGTGGGCTTCAGATAAATGGCTTCCCCCTGCAGAGAAGGCATCCGGGCAGAGAGCATAAAAGAAGCACAGCCCAGGCCGTGGATTTCCAAAGGTGACTCTAAACTTGTTCAAAGGACAATCACAGTACTTGTTTGAGCTGCACTACATCTGACTTTTCCATGTTGTGGCCCGTCAGCATTTACCACCATCCATCTACTCCAAAAAAACATTTCTCTAGCATTTATTTAACTCCTCATAGAGTTTGGGTGTATATGTGTTTAGAGGACTGATAGACTCAATGTTCTTTAAATAACAGACTATACAGGACATGCTAGGGCTGCATAGAATTAATGGGCTGAGAAAGTAGATCCCAAACATATATGATTACATGGCGTGTGTGTGTGGCGAGTCTTTGTATTTTACGGACGGAGGGGATGCTGACTTGGCATTTCCTCCATGTAAATGCGACATGATTAATGGACTCTCCGCCAAAATTAGACGGAGCACAGAAACAGCTACAACAGCAAAAACAGAAAAATAACCCTTAGCATGTCCCTCCCCATGATGACCCATGAATATTCTATAACCACCAACAACACTTAAGTTTTACTTGTCAGGTTTCCTTGACAAACGATGGTTTCCATTCTCGACCTTGGGATTAGGCACTCAGTCCCGCTGGTGTATGTTTTTATTTATAGCTTGTGCTTTCATCATATTGCAGACAGTAACTGTGTTCACATCCTCTCATTCACTTTGTGATACATGTGACAGTGAGGAGGTCCATCTTGTTTTTATTACTGAATCGGGACTGAATCTTGTCTCTTGTCTGGCCTGGTTGCGTTTTCCTCGCCTTGAAGGAGGAGGGCTGTCAGAGGGAAGACGATTACTGAGCTTCCTCACCTTGGCTGATGAGCTGACAGGACTAAAGAGCTGTGAGAAGAATTCCCGCTCACAATCTGACATTAAGAATTACATTTATTTGTGACGTTTCGGTGCTAGACCTTCATCGGGCAAATGGTTTGTGACGATGGGTAGCCATCTTGAATGGGGAGTGGCTGGACGGATGCCACCAATCACAGCCACATTCAGACAGGCATTGCGCAACAGAATTAATTCCCTTCTCTGTGACCCCTTCGGTGCGTTCAAACTGGACCAGACCAAAGAGTCACAACGCTTCATAATGTATGCCAGCGTTCCAAGTTGCTGTTGCGTCTTGCTTTCCGACGCAAGACGCAACAGCGAGCATCAAAACGTATATATTTCACTATCTCCGCAGTTTAGCGGCCATTTTCTGTGCTTCTTCTTCAAATAACAGACTTCCTGTTACGACCGCATCATCAAATCCCCCGGGGTAGTTTGCACACCTGAGCATATGTACCAATTTGTGTGATCATATCCATGTGCCTTTATGAATCATTCATGCAAATAATATCACCATCTCACCATGTTGTGCAGAGTTTTTAAAAACGCTGCATGAATCCAGTTTAATTGTTGAATTAATTACTTTTTTTAATCTATGTTATTACCGCCATCTCTTTAAAGTGTTGACATTTATGGATTAAGCAGTGCTTCACAGATGATTGCGAGCCAGATAGAGAGGCAGACACACACACACACACGCACACGCACACACACACACACACACACACACACACACATAAACCAGGTCCCTGCAGTTAGCTTTAAGAACTGTGCATCACACTTTGAATTTACACCAAGAGGTTGAGATCAAACTAACAATGGCATCATAAGAATGGATGTGAATAATGCCATCCATTATGAGTTAGAAGCAGCATTAATGCAGAATGCTACCCACCTTATCATCATATATCAAGATATTAATGGTCTATGGAAGGGATACCAAATCACTCACAGTGATCCCCCAGCTTTCCGTTTCATCTACATCTCCATTAACACTTAGGTTACACCACAGTTTACAGCAGTGGGATAAAGGAATATGGCAGCCAAATGCGAAAATAAGTCAAAATTGACAACAATATAGACTATGGAGGCAATGCCCAGAGTTACAGTGCTTCCAATATCTGAGCCAAGGCTTCCTCCTCTGTGTACAGGTCAATTCTTACAGTCCGATTAGCAACTTGAAACGCGAGAATCGAGTTTTAAATGACATTTCAGCTCATCAGTCTATTCACATAGACTGTTTCCATGGTCCATGCTACTCGGACTACTAATGTATGCCGATATGTTTTTAGAAAATTAGCCACAGCTTAAACCAATTTGACATACAAAGCAAAATATTGTGAAGGAAGAAATCCTTATGTAAATATGAGTGTATAAATAATGTGTGTTGATGATCAAGATTTATTGGCTCATAACTTGTTGACGCCTAAGGTTTTCAAAATTTGCTGAACTAGGCTGATAAAAATTCAGCTATTTACGTCTTTTTATAGGTTTGTGGGAGCTGTTCGTTTTCTACGACGTCCATGCCAGATATGTTCTTGTTGGAATGTCTTTAGGGTTATGCAATGTGTTGCTAAATTCATGTTTGGCATCTTTGGCCTAAAGATGACGTTACAAGAAAGACAGAAAGCTAACGTGGAAAATGTCTCTGGGGGAAACAAATAAATCAAGTAAATTTCCTAACAATCTTCCCATATCTTCTACATGATTGATGGCTATGCTATAGGCCCTATACCATAGGGTCACCAGGTACCCAAAAAGTCATCCTCTGGGAAACTATTCATACCCAGGACATCTTGTCACACAGTAGGTCAAATTGTTAGTCGAGGTGAAATTTTGAGCAAATGCTGGCACTAGATGAAAGGTCATAAGGACACCATAATAATCAAGAATCATCATCTGGGAACGTCGTATATCTTTGTCACGGTTATACAATCAGCACAATCAGGACAGCTTGATGAAAGTGTTGATGAAAAATGATCTGACCTGTTAATATTGTTAGCAAGGCAATGAGAAACAAATATTACCCCCCTAAACTTTGGAATGACAGCCACGTTTTTCTTTTTTTTTAAAGTGAGCACCTGTGTTAGCTGCTCCAGCCTCAGCTTCGCCCCCTTCAGGACAGGATCTGTATTACGGACGATCATCTCTGGGTTCTCCCTCTGGGCTTTTAAAGTGCTGCCAACCAAACGACCTGCATAACTATAGAAAGACAGGAGAAGTGAGAGACATAAAGTACTTTCTGCCCTAGTTTTCAGTGTGTGTGTGTGTGTGTGTGTGTGTGTGTAGGTGTGTGTGAGTGTGTGTGGCTCTCCTGCCCCAGTTTCCCCAAAGTCACCATACTA